>CM021104.1:186985036-187728269 GCA_007115665.2 Sequoiadendron giganteum | reverse complement strand
CGATAAACATCCTCCAGTGTGATGGTCATCTCCGTGCAAGGTAGATGAAAAGAGGAGGTGGTAGCATCCCACCGCTCCATCAGAGCAGTGAGCATCCCATCATGATAATGCATCTCTGGCATGGTGAACACATGCCAGAGATCGACTTGCTCTAAGTGAGTGACCTCATCTGGAGATAGCCAGTCTCTCTGCTCTCGGACAAGGTGGAATGCTCGCCCTCTGAGATGCTCCTGGATCTTTGGATAGTCCTACAAAAGGTAAAAAAGGTTTTAGTCAAAAACCTGATCATGATAGAAAACTATGCAATAAAGACACATGCACGCCTGCGCAACGTGCCTATGTCATGGATCCACCATTGTTGCTCGGAGGATGCCAGCACATCCTTGGGACAACAACACAGATTGGGGATGCCAGTGTCATTCCCAGACGGAAGCACGAAAAGAGAACACATGCACACATTTTGGACGCATGCGCACCTCGAGGTATAAAAATCTAAAAAATGAGGTAAAAAGACATGTATATCGAGGCTAAGAAGCCTACCTGATCGACCCGCAACGATGTCATCACATAGCTACTCTAGCCTCGACACCTCATACTATCTCCTACTCGACACTTTTTTGACTTTTCTCTCACAAAAGTCAACAATCTGCTCGTAGTGAATAGTGAAAATGACCCTTCTAGGGGCCCACCTAGGTATATATAGGCGCCCCGAGGCCCATTTTTCTTGGAGCTCGTGGCCCCCCTGATTTCTCCTAAGTTCACCCAACCATGCTAGGGGAAAAATCAAGAGGGGGCATATGGCCACGTCTTGATCATCTCTTTTTTCTTCTTCTGAGTCAATAACTTTTTCTTCATCATTCTTCTATCCTTGGTAGTTTCTTCCTTTTTTTGAAACTGACTCAAAATTTTAGTTTTGCAGGATACAATTTTGAACAATTTTCACAACCTTGTTGTTGCTCATTGTTAATCTCGGAAGCTGGGTGTTGGTATGTGGCGACTGATCATTCTATACTATACACTCTTCATGTATCCTCGCCGGGGTCCAGGGGCGGTAGCCCCCGAGAAAAATTTTTGTCCTACTTTTTCGCGAAATTACCGAAAAAGGGAAAAATCATAAAAAGGGAAAAAACCCCGATTTTGTATAACCCTAATTTATAAAGGGTTTGGAATAGAGTTACAGTATTATAAGAAACAGGCGATTATTCGTGATATTGTAATAGGGTTTTGCACTGGTTAATAATATCATTGGATGGTTGCGGTTTGGTGGATGTAGCCCACATTGGGTGAACCACGTTAAATTCTCTGTGTTAGCTTTATGTGTGTTTTATTTCTGGTTTATTTGATAAAATCTACATTTAGCTTTTAGATATCTGCCTTTGAAAACCTAACACTGGGGGCATCCTCGATACCATTTGGCTCAACCTCAACGACCTCTGTGGTCCTTCTCTCTGGCACGCACTTTCATGAAATTTAGAAGTCGGGTGGAATTTTTCTTCTCTACTTTAGTAAAGTTGATTTTTTCCAAAATCAAGCCTACTAAAGTGGGGGAAAAATGTAATGTTGCAAAATTGCACCTAGGGGCAATTCCATATTTTTGCATCTTGCCTAGCATTTATGACACCTTAGAAATATTAATGGTAAAATATGATGAGTTGGAATTTCATGATTCTAACTCCATGAGGACACATGGCGAGATGACAGAAGCTTGACAGGGTGTTTCCCAAAAATGCAGGCTCTGGATGCCTGCGCGATGTGCGAACATCCGCGCGACATGCTAGCATCCTCACAGTTTTTCGCATTTAAAATGATGAATCTAGAAGCCTGACCCTAGCGACACATGTCTGAGACATTAGGTCTCAAGTGAAATGACTCTGTGTCACCCTTGCATGCATTAAAAATTCCTTTTGGCCCTCATATTGTGGTTGGAAGCCATGAACTCAAGCATTCTCACCACTTGCTCTAGTCTTGGGTAAGCTTTACCCTTGGATAGAAGCACTCCTTTTGGTGAAGCCATATCGAACTAAGGTCCCTCCAGTAGCTACTAGCTCTCAAGTAGCTACCAGCTCTCAAGCAAGCACACCGCGGTGCGCCTGTGTTCTCTGGAAGAGGGTCTTGACTTGTGGGTAACACTCTCTCTCCTTATCTCTTTTTCCTACTAGTTCATTTACTACTTTGTGGTGCAGGCTCTACTTTGAAGTGGGTTTTGTTTTCACCACACACTTTGTTTACTTCCTTTACACTCTTTTCCAAACCTGTTTGTCCCTGGAGGTGGGAACACCAATACGAGGGTCTGATTGAGGTAGGCCCATATACAACCCCAACCTTTCCCCCCTTGATCTCTTGTGTGCAAGTTAGAAATGGGAATTTGGACTAAAAGATCCAAACGCACGAAGGTAATCTTATTTTTAGCCCTTTTGTATTTTCCTTTAGCTCTTTGCTTTATGTTGGTTATTTGGCTCATCAAGCTTTCTGATCTGAGTCAAGAAATAAGAATTTATTCCATTTGCCTGAGCTCCTGAGTTCTTTGCGACTGGGGACACCAGCACGTCACACTGGCATCCTAGAGTTGCCCTGACATCTTTTGGCCAAGAGCTTCTCAGTCGGGGATAGAAAGCTAGAAGTCTCTCTTTCTCGAGTCCTGAACCTATTCTCTCACTCCCCTTCATGATTATATTGGTTTGTTTGATTTGAGGTGTATAAGGGTAGTTCATTCCCTGGTGATCTCTTGAGAAAATAGAGACCCATGTGCAGTGAATCCCTCTTATATCACGAGTTTATAGTTTAAGGGTAGAGGGTTTAACTTGGTCAAGGGTAGAGGGTTGAGGATTTAGGGTTTAAGGATAGAGGGTAGAGTGTTTAGTGTTCAGGGTTTACATATTAAGGGTTAAGGGTAGAGGGTTTAGGGTTTAGGGATTAAAATTTACGGTTGAAGGGTAGATGGAGTAGGGTTGAGAGGGTATAGGGGTTGAGGGATTAGGGTTTAAGGGTTGAGGGTTGAGGGTTGAGGGATTAAGAGGGTTGAGGGGTTGAGGGATTAGGGTTTAAGGGTTGAGAGTTGAGGGATTAGGGTTTAAGGGTTGATGGTTGAGGGATTAAGAGGGTATAGCGGTTGAGGGTTTAGGGTTGATGAATTAAGAGGGTATGGGGGTTGAGGGATTAGGGTTTGAGGGTTAAGGGTTGAGGGTTGAGGGATTAATAAGGTATAAGGGTTGAGGGATTAGGGTTGAGGGTTGAGGGTTGAGGGATTAAGAGGGTATAAGGGTTGAGGGATTAGGGTTTAAAGGTTGAGGGTGTTGGTACTATAAAAATCTGATGATCTCACATGTTAGTTTTACTCATAAACTTCCAGATTTGGTCCTACCGTGTGCATTTTCCACTCATAGTTTTCCCCTCTGTCCCACTGGATCCATTGATTCATGCATATTTTACATCATGGTTCAGGTCGGCGTGACATTTTCTTTGTCTCCCCGACTCATTTTTGCTAGCTTCTGTGTTTTAGGGTGGTCGGCAGGACTACACACATGTCTCAGCGATCACATTGGCAGGTGGAACCTTATCGGCATGTGTTGTGGCTATCAGGTTGAAGTCTCCCCGATCTTCTCTTGTCTTACCGACCAGTGCCTAAGTGGTCATTTCAGTGAGAGTTGGATTCCTCGAAGGGAGGTCTCAATGACTTCGTTATGTCATGCCGACCCGAAGGAGCGGAGGATGTGTATCGGTATAAGTTATAGCTATCGGTGTAAGGTCTTGGCGAGTGACCTTCAGTCTCACTAACCTTACACGTTGATTCGCTTTGATATACATCACATGAGTTGGAGGTTTCGAGCGGTGGTCTTGGCAATATGTATTTGTCTCGCCGACCGCCAGTAAAGGATATATTTTGGTGTGACTTATTTACTTCGGCATGTGGTCTCGAGGTGACTATCGGTGTGACTTGGAGTCTTCTATGGGACGTCTCCCCAATTTTGCAAGGTCTTTCTGAGTGGATTACGATTATAGCTTTGTAGGTAGGGAGGTATGGTGGTCACGGCGACACAAAATCTAACGAATGGCTTTCGGATTTCTAAATGTTGTTGAGGCCGACATGATATTTCAAATGTTTTATTTTCTTAATGTTGCGTATAAATATGCCCCTAGATTGTAATTGAACGGGAGAGGGGAGAAAAAAGGCAGTAGGTAGTCAGATGGCTACAGTAGGATAATTTTCTCTTTTCAGAGACTATGTGCGTGATTTCAAATGGTGGTTTCAAATAAAATCAGCTGGTGTGGCAAGTTGTTTCTGGTATCAATTGTATGTTGAATTTATTGAAGAGCATTGCTAAAGTTGTCTCCAAGTTGATTCTTTCTAGTTGTTTAAATTGAAATAACAAGTTTATTTTCAGTTTATCGGTGCACATTTGTTGTATTTGTGTGATTAATTTGACTGGTTCTCTCAAGTAGGGATTAAATCCTTTCTGTTGATCATAGTAATCAGGGGGAATTCATCTGGATTCTTAAAGTAGAGCTTACTAATCATAATCTTGCATTGTTTATACAAGTTATAAATAGATCATATGCCTACAATTTGATTTTCTGCCAGAATAAGTTGCTCACCTCTGTTTCATTTGACTCCGCATACCCAACAAGGCACTGGTCTCTGCATTTCATCATTTTGAATTCACTTAATCTCTTTACATCTGTTAATCAGGCATTTTAGGTTTTAGATTAGAAGATTGCTATCAAGTTTGGTTTTCATTTTCTTCACTGTAATCTGCCATTGTGGACAAAAGCATTTTAGAAAGATAATCATAAGTCAAGTCTGCACTATTCAAGAAAGGTACACCCGCCTTGGTCTTGCAACACCAGAAGAGTAGAGGGTTTGATTGTTTCAAACCTTGTTCTGTTACCCTAAAACGTTTTGAAAGCTTGGCAACCTTTCGTTGTTCAAACCTACATTTTTGAGAGCTAACAAATTGGTGACTCAGCTAGGGATTACATCAGAAAATTCGGTTGAAGACCACATTATAGAGTCATTGGAGGAAAAGTTGTAATTTGAGAAATTTCAGAAAGGGTGATTCCATTGGGAAAAGATCAGAAATAATGATTTTCCTACTTTTGGAAAAGTAGGTGGCGACTCTGAAAGATTTTTTGCAGTTTTTTAAACATGAATGGAGGAGGATTTTGGTTCAGGGGAGGTCATGTTGGAGCTCCTCATGGTCAGCAGTATATGCCATATCATCATGCACAGCACTATGGTCCAATGTACCAACATCAGTACCCACCTTGTGCCCCCCCTCATCAGCATACAACAATGATCAGACAGTTTGATTTGTCAGGGATTCAATTATCCCCTTATCCAATGGATGGCAATTGGAGAGGTATTGTCCCAAAGTTTATAAGGAGTGATGCAGTCACTGCTAAAGAGCATTTAAGAAGTTTCAATGATTTCATCCAAGATTTGGGTGTGCCATATGAAGATTTACACATGACGCTATTCATGATATCACTGGTTGAAAATGCTAGGGATTGGTTCAATAGCCTACCAGATGTCTCAATTGATTCTCTCCAAGGATTTCAAGATCAATTCCTTGAGCAATTTGGGAATCCAGGTGTACCAGATTTTGCTCCCCGTGAATTAATGCACATTCAGAAAGATCAAAGTGATACAATTTATGATTTCAATCAGAGATTCAATAAGTTGTAGAATAAGATACCTCCTAGATCAAAGTTGTCGGATTCTGTAGCACTGAGTTTTTTTATTTGAATGCATTTGACCCCAAGATAGGGTATGAGCTGAGAAATAAATTCCCAAGAGGTTTGGCTGAAGCACAGAAGATGGCACAAACAATTGAAAACAATAGGAGGGCTGCAGGGATAATGGATAAAAGAGACAACCCTAGGGTTCATCAGCAAAGTAGCAGTTATCAGTACCGACAGGAGAATATTTACAGAAATGAAAGGTCAAGGTTGCATGACATGCCTTATAATACAGACTGGAAGGATGAAAAACCTATAACAACTAGGCCTGGAAACAAGGAGGCTCCTGATCCATTGACAAAAGGAACCTATATGGTAAGTAACAATTATTTTTGTGAAGTTTGTAATATGTCGCATTCCCCAGATTATTGTGTTGTAGCCCAGAGAATGCAAGAAGTGGGAATGCTGATGGGAAACAATGAAGAAGATCACACAGTATTTTTGACTTCAGATACTTTTCACCATGTTGTGGGAAAGTATTCATCTTTAGAGGATGAGGTTTATTAGCATGATGCTTCAAATCAGAAATACAATGTTCATATGCTTGAATAGCAGGTCCTTTCTGACTATGAAGAAGATTATATAGTGCCACATTCTGTTGAGGTGCCTGCTCAATACAGTATGACGAGATTTACTGAAGAAGGGATGGAGAGACTAACTGTTAATAATCAAAAGGAAGGAAATAGAGGAATAAGGTATGAGAACACTATCAATATTGAATCCAATAGTTGTATTTCTAATGAGTGTAAAGAGATTGATCAGATCATGCAGCCAGTAGAAGATGAGATATATGCAAGTCAGGATGATTCCTGTGATGGCTTGCACAATAAAAATGAAGGTGCAAGATATTTCTCTTGCATAACAGATTGTCACAAAGAGAGTATTGTTTGTTGTGAATGTTTTGATTCTGATGATGAACATGAAGATTTTGATCTAATGTCAAGGGATTCTTCTACCTCTTATGAAGATCAGGATGAAGAGGCAATGGGAAATGTTGATAGTGAGTATACAATACCTTTGGTTGCAGTTGAAAGTTATGAAGATACATCTGATGAAGAAGAGGTTTGTACATTTGAAAGTGATTTCCAAATTTTTTGAAACTCGTTGTATGATGAAGAGTTAAATGAAGATCAGATGATTTTTTGCCAAGGTGTGTCAATGAGTAAATTTCATATATTTTCAAATGCATTCTATGAAAAGGAGGAAATAATTTTAGACAAGCAAAATGATGGAATAAATGATTGCATTGATGATTTTTCTAATTTCCCATTCTCTGATGGTATTGGATTTATGTTTGATGATGACAAAAGCGAGGAGTATAATTGTAGTGATGAAAATATAGAAACTTGTTCACTTGTCAGTGAACAGATTGTAGATTGGTTTACTTCTGAATACCAGGGATGTGCACATGATGAAGATCTTGAAGTCTTGTCTCCAGCTTACTTTTGTTTTGATAGTGAAAAATCTTTGTGTCAATATTCTTATTACTTCCTGTGTATTTCTTGGAATGATGCTGATACTTTTGGTATTGATCAAAAGTCTGTGTTTTTTGAGAAGGAGGTATGTGGTTTTGAATTTTCTAATTCATGTGAAGAAGACATTTATTTACATACCAAAGATGATAGAATCCTAGATTTGATTGATTCATATATGCTAGATACTAGAGATGTGAGTTATAATCTAATGTTGATTCCAAATAATGATACTAAAGAGGTGCAAAAGGTTTTAGATTTGTGTGTTTCAGACAACATTGATATAACAAAACATTTTGTTTCTCAAGTGAAGCACTTTGATTGTGAAATTCTTATACAGCCGGGAGAGTGTTTCAGAATACATAATAGTGAGAGAGATAATGAGGAATGTTGTATTTCATATGTATGCATTTTGAATGTTGGAAATAACAGAGTTTTATCTGATGATGGAGAATATAGAGTGCTAAATACAGTTGGGATTTTGGGCCAAACTGAGCATGATGATACTCTAAGAACTTGCAACAATAGTGACAGGAAAGATTGCATGGGTATTTTCAAAAGGAATCTGATAAACTCAAGACAAAATCAGACATTTGACAGGGGAAGGTATGATTTGAGTTTCAGATTGCAACAACTTGGAATAGGTGAAGTTGCAACACAGAGGATTGGGGGTTGCCAGTGCATGGACAACTCTTGCATGTCCTCTTTAAAAATCTTTTCCATGCACAGTAGTTTAGGGTTCTACTCCATCTCCATTTTGCAACCATTTTGCATTCATTTCGCACTCTTTTCCATTTCCATTCCTCCATTGCTGCTCACTAGTTCATCTTTTTCGGTCTGATCTGCTCACCCATGTTTCTGGATCCTTGCATTGATTTTACACTCAATCATCCCCAGACGGAGCCACTGTTGGAACTATAAAAATCTGATGATCTCACATGTTAGTTTTACTCATAAACTTCCAGATTTGGTCCTACTGTGTGCATTTTCCACTCATATTTTTCCCCTCTGTCCCATTGGATCCATTGAGTCATGCATATTTTACATCATGGTTCAGGTCGACGTGACATTTTCTTTGTCTCCCCGACTCATTTTTGCTAGCTTCTGTGTTTTAGGGTGGTCGGTAGGACTACACACATGTCTCGGCGATCACATTGGCAGGTGGAACCTTATCGGCATGTTTTGTGGCTATTAGGTTGAAGTCTCCCTGATCTTCTCTTGTCTTACCGACCGGTGCCTAAGTGGTCATTTCAGTGAGAGTTGGATTCCTCAGAGGGAGGTCTCAACGACTTCGTTATGTCATGTCGACCCGAAGGAGCGGAGGATGTGTATCGGTATAAGTTATAGCTATCGGTGTAAGGTCTTGGTGAGTGACCTTCGGTCTTGCCGACCTTACACATTGATTCACTTCGATATACATCACTATGAGTTGTAGGTTTCGAGCGGTGGTCTTGGCCATATGTATTTGTCTCGCCGATCGTTGGTGAAGGATATATTTTGGTGTGACTTATTTACTTTGGCATGTGGTCTCGGGGTGACTATTCATGTGACTTGGAGTCTTCTATGGGACGTCTCCCCGATTTTGCAAGGTCTTGTTGAGTGGATTACAATGGTAGCTTTGTCGGCAGGGAGGTATGGTGGTCACAGCGACACAAAATCTAATGAATGGCTTTCGAATTTCTAAATGCTATTGAGGCCGACATGATAGTTCAAATGTTTTATTTTCTTAATGCTAGGTATAAATATGCCCCTAATTGTAATTGAACAAGAGAGGGGAGAAAAAAGGCAGTAGGTAGTCAGATGGCTATAGTAGGATAATTTTCTCTTTTTAGAGACTATGTGCATGATTTCAAATGGTGGTTTCAAATAAAATCAGCTGGTGTGGCAGGTTGTTTCTGGTATCAATTGTATGTTGAATTTATTGAAGAGCATTGCTAAAGCTGTCTCCAAGTTGATTCTTTTTGGTTGTTTAAATTGAAATAACAAGTTTATTTTCAGTTTATCAGTGCACATTTGATGTATTTGTGTGATTAATTTGACTGGTTCTCTCAAGTAGGGATTAAATCCTTTCTGTTGATCACAGTAATCAGGGGGAATTCATCCGGATTCTTAAAGTAGAGCTTAGTAATCATAATCCTACATTATTTATACAAGTTATAAACAGATCATATGCCTACAATTTAATTTTCTGCCAGAATAAGTTGCTCACCTCTATTTTGTTTGACTCCGCATACCCAACAAGGCACTGGTCTCTGCATTTCATCATTTTGAATTCACTTAATCTATTTACATCTGTTAATCAAGCATTTTAGGTTTTAGATTAGAAGATTGCTATCAAGTTTGGTTTTCATTTTGTTCACTGTAATCTACCATTGTGGACAAAAGCATTTTAGAAAGATAATCATAAGTCAAGTCTACACTATTCAAGAAAGTTACATCCACCTTGGTCTTGCAGTGCCAGAAGAGTAGAGGGTTTGATTGTTTCAAACCTTGTTCTGTTACCCTGAAACATTGTGAAAGCTTGGAAACCTTTCATGGTTCAAACCTGCATTTTTGAGAGCTAACAGAGGGTTGAGGGTTGAGGGATTAAGAGGGTATAGGGGTTGAGGGATTAGAGTTTAAGGGTTGAGGGTTGAGGTATCAAGAGGGTATAGGGGTTGAGGGATTAGGGTTTAAGGGTTAAGGGGTGAGGGTTGAGGGATTAAGTGGGTATAGGGGTTGAGGAATTAGGGTTTAAGGGTTGAGGGTTGAGGGATTAGGTTTTAAAGGTTAAGGGTTGAGGGTTGAGGGACTAAGAGGGTATAGGGGTTGAGGGATTAGGGTTTAAGGGTTGAGGGTTGAGGGTTGAGGGATTAAGAGGGTATGGGGGTTGATGGATTAGGGTTTAAGGGTTAAGGGTTAAGGGTTGAGGGATTAAGAGGGTATGGGGGTTGAGGGATTAGGGTTTAAGGGTTAAGGGTTGAGGTTTGAGTTGAGGATTAAGAGGGTGTAGGGTTTGAGGATTAGGATTTGGGTTAAGGGTTGAGGAATTAAGATTGAGGGTTGAGGATTAGGGTGGGGAAGGGAGGGATTAAGAGGTATAGAGGATTAGGGTTTAGGGTTGAGGGTTGAGGGATTATTGAGGGATTAAGAGGGTATGGGGTTGAGGGATTAGGGTTTAAGGGTTGAGGGTTGAGGGA
Organism: Sequoiadendron giganteum; assembly: GCA_007115665.2. NCBI lineage: Eukaryota > Viridiplantae > Streptophyta > Pinopsida > Cupressales > Cupressaceae > Sequoiadendron > Sequoiadendron giganteum. Next base: position 187,717,882 of record CM021104.1, on the reverse strand, counting down.
TTAAGAGGGTATAGGGGTTGAGGGATTAGGGTTTAAGGGTTTGAGGGTTGAGGGATTAAGAGGGGGGTTGAGGATTAGGGTTTAAGGGTTGAGGGTTGAGGGATTAAGAGGGTATAGGGGTTGAGGGATTAGGGAGGATTAGTTATGAGGGATTAGGTTTACGGGTTTAAGGGTTGAGGGTTGAGGGATTATGAGGGTATATGGGTTGAGGGATTAGGGTTTAAGGGTTTAGGGTTTAACCTGGTTAAGGGTAGAGGGTAGAGGGTAGAGGGTTGAGGGTTGAGGGTTGAGGGTAGAGGGTTTAGGGTTTAGGGATTAAGGGTTAAGGGTAGAGGGTTTATGGTTTAGCGATTATGATTTATGATTTACGATTTAAGGGTAGATGGTGTAGGGTTGAGAGAGAGAGAGGTTGGGGTTGATGGTAGAGGGTAGAGGGTAGAGGGTTAAGGGTTTAGGGGTTTACAGTTTACAGTTTATGGTTTAAGGGTTTAAAGGTTAATGGTATAGGGTTTACAATTTAAGGGTCCCACTCCCTCTTTTAGGTCTTCCCCCCCACCATAACTAAATAAATTATTTCCCTCTCAAGCTTCTCTTTCTCTCAGGTCTCACTCCATCCCATGCTACCTAGACTAATCTGTGCCACTCCAATTCCCTCTCTCAGAGTCCCTCTCTATCAAGCCTCACTTACCTCCCACCCTACTCTCTTAGGTCTCTCCTTCCCACCCCCTCTCTCCCACTTTGACTCCCCCTCATTCTCTCTCAGGTTTCTCCCTCCCACCCTCTCTCCCTGCCACCCCCTCTCCCTCCCCCTTTCTCTCAATTCTCTCCCTCCTACCCCCCTCTCTCTCTCTCCCACTCCCTCTCTCTCACTCCCTCTATCTCTCTCCCACTTTCTCTATCTCCCTCTCTCTCAGGTCTCTCCCTCCCACCCTCTCTCCCTCTCCCTCTCTCCCTCTCTCCCTCTCTCCCACTCCCTCTCTCTCTCACCCCCTCTATCTCTCTCCCACTTTGACTCTCTCCCTCTCTCTCAGGTCTCTCCTTTTCAAAACAACATATTTGGTGAGCACCAAATGTGTTTTACCTTGAAATGGTAAATTAGGCATTGACCTTGTGATTCAGGCCCACATTCTCCTATATTTGTCTAGTTCAATGCTTTATCTGAGTCAGAAACACCTTTTTTTATGCAGTTGACTTCATATTGTACCAATCTATGCTTGATCCATCACCTTTTTACCACTAATATGCATGGTAGACAACATAGAAGAAGAAATTTTGAATTTTCTACATCATTTTACATTATTTGAGGTAATATATTCATTTTGGTAATATTGAAATGTTTATATTTAGTATATTTGTTTTTTTTTGACAATATAAACTAAATTTCTGTTATGATTTTATTAATCATAACAATTGGACATCGAATTCAACATTGAATTAGATGGGATTTGCATAAAAAAGTTCAATTTTTATGAGTTTGAAGAGAAAAAAAATGAAAAAAATGACATTTACTTAACACAAATTTACATATGAATTCTATTTGCATTGCTTATAGTAGTCCATTTCCAGCATGGCTAGTGGAATTCACTCAATTTCATTTCATTTTCAACTAATTTGGAAAACTTAATAGCTTTCATCAATGTTAATGCAAGTGTCCATTAATTTTTTTGTTCCATAAAAAATTCACCTTCATCACATGTGCTTAGATAAATTGAAGTGAGTTGACATAGTTGTTAATGCAAGTTTCCATTCATTCATACCATTTACCTTTCTAATAAATAAAAAAATGGGAAATTTTGTGCAATTGAGAATGCTTATTGTCTTTCTAAGTTACCTCATTACCAAAGAAATAGTGAATATTTATAAGATATAGCAGGGTGATCCCACAATAATGGGTTACACTTTTTTTCCAAACTTGACACTGGAATCAACATTTTTCATCAGATCTTCACTTTCTTATACCTATAGAAGCTAAAAAATTAAGAATTTGAAGATGAAGCAAACTAGTGATTTGTGAGATTTTGTATGGTGATTCTAATTATATATATATTTTAAAAAAATTTAAAAAAATTATGAATCTTTCTATGTAATTTTTATTAACTTTTTTTTTAACTAAACAACATTTTCAAAAAGTGATGTTTACTTTTAGTTGCATAACTTTTTTTCTAGAAAGCATAAAATTCTAATTTTTTAAATACAGTTTTTTCACACCAATATCTAAGGGATGGATATGTTTTCATAGTTTTTTGTTAAAAAAATATTTTCTAATTTATTTTCTAAGTTAGAGTAATTATAATTTGGATATATTATACTTTCAGCTACATAAAAAATTTTGTATGCATTTGAATTATCTCATTCTTTTTTTGTTGGAATGAGGACATCAATAGCTAGTGGAAATGTATTTTTTAGAAAAAAATTCTCACTTTTCTTTTTTTTTTACGTGTGAAACAAAGACCTCGATGTTCGTTGAAAAAACTACATTCACAAGAAATAAAAAATAAATATAATAATAAAATTAAATATATTTAAAATTATACTTTTTAGAAAGCTTATAATAAAGACCACATGTTTAAAAAATATAAATTTTAAATGAATTCATTTCATTCCCCAAAAGGTAAATCAAAAGTGGATTTTTATTAGCATTTTGATAGGTGTAGAGGAGACTCCATTATAGGTATGGTTTAAAACTAGCGGGTTTCTATCAAAGGGGGTTTGATTTAATGGGGTTTGATCAAACCCTCTTCAATTAAAATCCTTTCAATGAAACCTTTTTAAGGCTTAAATAATTATATTTTCTAAAAATATGTGATTTCAGCAAAAATCAAGATGTCCTAGAAAGTGTAACCCATTATTGTGGCAGCACCTAGCGCCACAAACCCTTCTTTGAATTCATATTCTTCATGACTTCGTTGAAAATCAAAAATTTGGTTTTGAGAACAATAAACACAAGATTATCTAGTTTTTATTTATGTGGAAATAACTTATACCCTAGGTTTGTGATGTAGAGTAGGGAGACAAAACCTTCAACAATCATAATTAGATCAGTTTCAAACAATCTTCAATCTCAAAAACCTCAATTCAATGTTGAACTGACCAATTCACATTCACTTCCTTGTAGCATTCACAACAAAGAAAATTGTTCATATCTTATCATATATTAGTCACTAGAACCCTCTCTAATGCATCTAAACACTAAACCCTTGATTTAGGCCTTTCTATTCTTGAAACAAGAAGGGTTTGTTCAAAATCAATGTTCCAGGACTCTAGTGCAGGAGCACCCTGTAAGCTCAATTTTGTCAAAAAGGTCATCTTTAGTGAGCATGGTCAAATGCTAGTATTTTAGTTAATTTTCAGTATTTTGTGTTCATTATGGTCAATTAGACCATTTTATAATGTATTTGGAGCTAAGGGAGTTCAGTTGTGTCATAGCTTGCAATTTGGCCAAATGTGGTAAAAAACATTGCTAAAAATTGTAAAAGTTGCAGAGTTAGGTGCATGTAAGGTTAGGTAAGTAAAACGTAAATTGTATGGATTATTTTATGTTGTTATGAGTCCATCAATGTGAGGATAACCTCAGGGAAGAGGTGAGATTACGAAAAAAATGAAGAAGATCAAGAAGTATTCCCTATTTTTAGTGTAAAATTTTTAGTTTTGACTGGTAAATCTATGTTTCAGACCATTGTATAGCCCCATAAAAGTGGTTCATGGTGTAAAATATATGGGAAACATTAAATTCATGTATTACCTTTCATTTTTAGTTTTTTTGATTGAATTTCATGGATTTTTGCGAGTTTTATGATCATTTTGGTGCTAATGGGTATGAAACCCTGTTTTGGGGTTTTGAACACTAAAGAATGTGCACATGTATGAAAGTTTCCTTTGGTGGATACCTCTAGAACTTAGTGAAATGAAGGCCGACAAGTTTTTTTCCATGTTCAATAAGGATTCAAGAGTTGAAGAGTTGATGGAAGCATTTTGTGAGTTGTTGTCCTAGTTGATTTCTTGTGCGTCTTGACAAAAAATTGAGGTTTCAAGTAAGGGTTTGAGGAAATAACAGTGCTAAAGGTTGGGAGTAAGTTTTTAGAGCATTTGCAATATATTTTTAAATTATTCCAAGTATTGGTTCGGTGTGGTGTGTTGAGGATGTTTGGGTTTCAATAAACCCCTAGGGGAAACCTAGTTTGAAATAGCTTAGAGTGAGGGTTTGAAGGTTGGTACCCTATTGAACATTCTAGACCCTAAAATAGGTGGAATCTAAGGTTTGACAACCTAAAAAAATATTTTCCATGGAGATCAATATCTTTGAAGGTGTTTAAAGGAGTGTCTCTTTGTAAGAGTGGCCTTATTGGCCTAGTTTCTTGAGTGGAACAAGGCTAGTTTGAGGTATTTTCTCCAAAAGAGTTTATAGTAGTTTTGAGATATGTTTTAGAACATGGAAAAGTGTATCTTAAATTTTTTTTACAGTCTTCAAAAGTTACCTGGTTCATTAGATATGAGTGATTGTCCTATGAGGAAGGATTACTAGTTTCTAAGTGGTTTAGGAGTGAGTGATACAAAATTGGTGCAGGGGAACCTACACCTTGTATTGAAAGAAAAATTATTCATAGAAGGTCTAATAGAATAGGCTGAAGTTTCTTGATTAGGTTGAGTTTTAAGTATTGGTGGTCAAATCTGCAAAAAAATGCATTCTTGCTACAAAATTGTCAATATTTGAATTTGTAGCCTTTTGAAGGAAAATCCTTGAATTTGGATCTAAATGTGCAAGAATGAGGTATAAAAGGTTGTAATAGAGTGAATTAAAGGTTTTTGAGTTATTTAGGAGTCCTTAGGTGTCAAACTTAAAAATTTGCAAAATTCGTGTAATGTTGTCGTGTGTAAAAGGTCTAAAATGCAACTTAATGAAGATTAGAAGGTCTTAATGATTAAAAATTATTTATGGGAATTGGAGGGATTTGGAATGAAATGAAAATATGTATAATAACCTTTAGTGCCTTGAAGGAGAGTTTTTTGGTTGATTTGTACGACATTTTTTTATCAAGAAGAATGTTATTTTTTAGAAATTTACTAGTTTCTCTCACTTTTCTTGTTGTTGTACGGCCTGTACAAACTCTAAGAGATATGAAACTGGTTGGATTTTTTAGATTAATTAATTATATTTCATTTTCACCTATTTAGAGGTTCTAAATCTTTGTATAGCGAAAGTTATCTTGTTTTTATTATTGCCACCTACTTTCGTAGTGTTCTTGGATTGAATGGTTTCATGATGTAATTCGACCCATTCCACTTTTTTTTCTCATTGTAACTTGTGGAATGGGTCCTCTAACTTGTAAAATACATGCCTAACCTATTTATAATGTTGTGGGGTCAAGGTTGGGTGTTTGGGATGATGTTCTAAGACTGTAGCAGGGTCTTTTCATGGTGAAAATGAGGGCTTGAAGTGGTGTTTTGACAAAATGTTCAAAGGATTGTCCATGTAATGTATTATTCACCATGTTTAGGGTCTGGTAAGTGTGTTTGGTGCTTTGTATCAGTCTAGCAGGTCTGGGATATAGGAGTTTCATTAAAACCCCAAGTATTTTACTTGAAATTGAGGGTTTGGTGTATTAGGGGTCTAGAGGTCTTGGACCTAGAAAAAAATAGGAAATTGGAGGTTTGACACATAAAATACTATTGTTTGAGGAGTTTGAGTGAAGATCTAGTGTTTAAAAGGTACTCTCTTTGTAAATTAGGGCAATTGAATAGCCTTTTCCAAGGTGGGTCTATTGGAAGTCAATGTTGGTCCAAAGGAGTTGATGTTGGGATTTACCTATGTTTTATAACTTGCAAATGGGTATCTTAATCATCCCTGCATTTTTCAAGTGTTTTAGAAAATCTTGGTGAAAAGTCCCTTGAATTGGGTTACCTATGCTACAAGGGAAAGCTTGGTATAAGTTGGGATTTTCAGTTGAACATCTGATTTTGTTTTGGAATCTGATTGATTCTCATTGATTTGGTGTATTGAATGGTTTCCACCCCTCTCTGTATCAAAAATGGTGTTTCTTGGTAAGTTAAGTGATCAAGTTGTGTGTAAGTCTATTAAGAGTCTTCCTCTAAATCTTTGAACAAGTTCATTGTGGATCCCTACATGTACTGCATCAGCCTCTAGCTACTTTTCCAACTCTTCAAACACACTCAAAATCCCTAATCTAATATCTAACCCTGCATACATATAACTCCATCATGTATGAAAAATATTGTCTAGCATAGACATGTTTGATAATTTCAAACAACTCACTTCCTTCTTTCATAAAATGCTTTGGTGTGTTTCATATTTAATGCAATGTAATCAGCGATATCAATATTTTCATAAAATGCATTACTTAATTTTGTTCTATGTGTGTTTGTGAACATGTAGCATTCAAGGTCATGCCGAGGAAACGACCGAAGACTCTAACACCAGAAGAACGTGCAGTTAAAAATTCAAGGAGAAGAGAATCAAAAAATGTAGCTCGTGAAGCAAATGAATTGCAGCCCATACAACCAAAAATTCCCGTGCAATCTAAGAGAGATGTCAAATTGGAAAAACAAAGGGCACAAATGAGGAAATTTTGTTGAAGGACAAGAATGGATACTGAAGTTGGGGACACATCATCAACCATAGGTGAAGCTCAGTGCACATCTCCAGTTGAAGACACATCGGCAACAACATGTGGTTTTCTAGGTACATTGTAAATCACATCTCCAGTTGAAGACACACTATCAACAACATTGCATTTTAAAAGTACATCAGTAAACACATCTCTATTTGAAGGCACTCCATAAACTACATCTCAAGTTGGAGGTACAACATCATTTACATGTCAATCTCAAGGTATTTCATCAATTGCACCTTCGATTGAAGGTACATGATCTATCCCCGATGTTGTTGACCTTCCCAATGTTGACACAAATTTACATTTAAGAACTCCTCCTATAGTTTTGCATAGAGAACCTACATTTTTTATTGATATTGATTCCAATGTTTTGAAATGGATGCCTAATAAGATTCCAAAAAGTACATGTCAAAGATATGCACAGAGGATATGGAGTTTGTTTTCTGCGAAGCTAAGTGAGGGTGGAAGATGCCAACTATTTGTTGAAATGATGAGGCAACTCAAATTTTGGCCCACCATGAAGGATCTTGGGCTAAGAGTTTCGAATGAATCAAGTGAAAATTCCATTGTAAAGAACTTGATGAGTGCATACGAGAGTGTCGGTTCCACCTCAAACATGAAGGATAGTTGTGCCACATGATGTGTGATGAAAAAACACTGTTAAGCAGTCAAAAAAGGAACAAGGTGAACCTTACAAAGGCAAGTAAGTCTTTGAAAATAAGAAGATCATCTCTAATGAGAGCCAAAGGAAGGTGTGAAAGAGTGGAGGATCCAAATAACAATGAGTTATGGGCATTCTCGGGTAGAGTGCCATGGAAAGACACAAGAATTTCTCAAGGCTTGAGATCTTTAGTTGTGAATTATTGGAAGGATAACACAAGGACCTCTCCTAATCAAAGAGATGTTGTAAGAAGGAGAATTGGTAGTGAAAACCGTGAACCACATCCAATGAATTATTTGGATACCACTCAAACCCAATTTTTTCCTGATTTTGTACATAAGTTTCCTGAAATTAAAATATGTCAAAGGTATTTTGAAATGCTAAATCCTTTTTATGTCAAAATAAATCACACACATACTACTTTTTGTTGTAGGGTTCATATTGAGTTTTCTAACCATTATGATGTTTATCGACGTATATGTGTAGATATGCATACTGACAATGTTTTGCAGGAATGTAACATAATGCCTCCACCTAAATTGTCAAGGAAATTTTTGTCTTCCATTTTATGTGAAAGAGAGGATTAGTCAGTGATAAGATTCCAGTGTATTAGTTTATTGCAATTTTCAATGATTAGGTGGTCTATGAGTATGCAAGGCATACACATAGGGCACAATGGTTGGACTCATAGTTCAAGTTATGCAAGGACATATTTCCACTTCGTCATATCATTTCAGTTGTCGACTTCGTTGAGAACTACACACTACATCCATAAAACAAGGTGCAATCACAGTACTACAACTCCATGCAGGTTTCTATATTTGTGCATATAGCATTCATTCATGCAAATGATAGTACAGAGGAAAATAGGAAAGTATTGATGGAGTATCACATTTATATCAGTGATGATCGCACACATTCTACAGAGTTTGTGCAAGGTTGCTTTCATATGTTATATGTTGATCTGGCTACCAGGGGCATATCATTTAGTCAACATATCATATGGTCAAATAATTGTACATCACAATTCAAGAACATCAGAATGTTTTACTGGTTGAGTAAGATGCATAGGATCAGTGGTGTTCAACATATGTGGAACTTCTCAGAGGCCGTAAATGGAAAGGGGGAGCATGATGGAGCAAGTGCATGTATCAAAAGAGCCCTAGCACGAGAAGAGTTAAAGTACACAAATAGTGTAAAGTTGATAGATGCAAGATCAATTTTCCAATGGTGCAATGGTGTAATGGGTCCAGGTAGTGAAGGTAATTATTTAGTACATAGATTTTTTCATTTAGTAGATGATACTAACATTGCAAAATATGAGGATTGTTGTACACTAACAGGATCAAGCAAGCTACACTCTTTTAGAAGCTCCAATGAAGGTACATGGACTATCCATACAAAGAAGATGGCATACTTTTGCTATGCATTTACACTTCAAGCATGGAATTATTATGAGTCAACAGAGAGGGTTGACGAATGGTTTGTAAGAAGTATAACCCCACTTGACACTTATTAGCTCTCAACGGCTCTACAAATCACGAAGATGCAATCATCCATTGACTTTGATCATGTATCAGACCTACTAGAACCAGGTAATATATCTTATAGGTTTTATTATGTTGCTTAGTAAATACATCTAATAAGATGAACATATCAATGAAGGGCACGTTTATGCAGTGATTCTAGATGAAGACAATGAAGAGGGTAAAAATTATTACCTGTTCCGTTGTATCGAGGCCAAAAAGAAATTGGAGGCCCCAGTTATAGATAGAGAAAACTTAGAATATCTTACAGGTTCGGTGGTTGTTACTAGAACATGGCTTTGAAGGTATCTAGTTAAGAATGTTGCAGTTTGGATGTTTGAGGACTTCGACACGCATTAGAAAATTATTCACTACTTGAACCTTGTCATCGCCACCAATGTTCATTTGATCAAATATAAGGGAAAACCTGTGAACAAGAACTTGTGGAAATTGTGTGAGTCTGACCATGAGGCAATACTTGACACAATAAAGAGTATAGCAGACCCAGATGGTTTCTTGGATTGATTTGTAAGTATGCACATTGAATTTGTAAATTCATTTTATTGATCACTCTTTTGGACCAACACCTTACAATAAATATTTTTCACCATTAGTGTTTGATGTCATTTTCATTTACGAATATCATTGATCCTTTTCTGATTGTGACTATAGGTAATACTGAAGTTTGTCAAAGTATATAAGAAAAGAACATCGGTTGGTGGTGCAAGTGTTCAGTAGTATGAGAAACATCGGTTGTTGGTGCATTTTCTAGTTGTCAATCTTCTCTTTGTTTTCCATCTCATAGATTTATCAGATTCTTATATGCTACATGTTTTATGTTAATTATGTCAGTGATATATTTGAAATTTATATGTAGGATCATTGAGAGATGATAAAGTAGCAAATGGGAACATCACCATTGTAGTACCTTCAATCAACCTCCTTATCTAGCATGCATGAAGGTGATAGTAGGTCTCGTCAGGTGTATGAATAACATTATTTAGTTATTCCTCTTTTAACGATTTTTATGTGAGTCCATGTCTAAGATTGTAGGCTTTTGCAGGTTCTATGTGGACCAAATTCCTATGATACTGCACAACCACAAAGAGGCTACTACCCATGTGTTTCATAGGGAGTAGGGGATGTACATGTTTTGAACCATTTTGGAATGCAAATAAATGGGCCAACTGAGGTGGAATGGAGAAATGAAACTGGGCAGCAACTCCTTTTGTTTCTTCTCAAGTACAATATATTTCATGATCTGTGCTGCAAATGGGAGGATTATTTCCCTACATGTATTGCTACAAGTATTGACAAATGGGAAGATTTTCAAGATGTTCTTCCATCACTATTGTAATATTTGTCATTGACTTAGTTTATTTTTTTATATACAAATTTTTTGAGAAATTAATACGTGCAAATGTGTATATTCCTTAATATATGCCTCAATTAAATGTGTATATTACATTTAAAATTAGTTGTAATGCTTCATGGTTTACATTTAAAGTTGTCTTCAAGGAAAAACATGTGGATTTATGAGTAAGAATGAAATAATGTCTCATATAATTGTAGAAAGGCATATTTTATTGCCCCTACTAATGCGGAGGTGGTGGTAACCCAAGACACAAATTGACATAACTTCTCTCAAATATGCGAGACCAGACATCAAATTTCAATTAACTCAACCTTATAAAATAGAATCAAACTCAACAAGGACCCTACAGAGGTTTTCAACATCCAAGCAATGATAATTAAATGAACTTTACACAATCCCCAAGGTAGAATCATTGAATTCCTCAAAACTCACCTATTGACATATGTTTCCCTTGCAGCAGTTGGAAACTGGTTTTTTAGACTTTTGGCCAAAATTTTCCAAAAAACTTACGAAAATAATCATGGATTCAAATACCCTTCTAACCCAAAAAAATTCTTGACTCAAGTTCCCAAACCAAGTATTTTCCAAGTCTCCTGACCCCAAATTCTCAAACAAGCCTCCAATGCAAAAACCCTCCTTGTAGCCTAAATAACTAGGGTTTTAGGGTACCATCATTGAATCTTCACCTTCCCAGCCATTCCTACCCAATATAATTGTGCATACATCTTTCAATAGGTCCACCCATGCTTAATTAATCTCACTTTACCATTAAAAATATGGCTTATTCATTCCATAGGTCTGACCCACCAATTTCCAAGGGAAAACACACACCTCCAACCCTTCCTTTCATTATTCAAGCTAAGGGATCATCCTTCCATACCTCCTACTCCTAAAGTAACATTCCCTACCCTCAACTACATCATCCCACTAAGTTACATTTGATGACAGTAGGTGGGATGATGGTTATGCCATTAGAATAACCCCAAACCCTTAAGGCTATTCAGGAACCCAGTAGGAGCAATTTGATGAATTAAGGCACTAAAAGATTAAACCAAACCTTTCCAAGGCACCAAACATAAGTTAGAACATTTATATACTATTTCTCAAGGGAATTCAATACATATAAGACCTATTCGACCTATACACATGTAGGGAACTCAGAAAAATCAATAAAATTGTGAGAAAACAAAGTAATTTCTAAGCTTTATTATTTTCCCTCCAATCAAACAACCAAAACTCGAACCTCTCCAGGCTTTACATAGAATTTATCATCCTCCTCTAACCAATCAATGCCCCTAACCACCTAGAAACCAACTTTTCAAAACACATAACCGTTGCAATTACAAATTTGTTGCATTATGCAACTCACAAATTTGCAACTTGTATCACTTTTCCTACTAACTAAACTAATGACTCCATTATGTCATTGAGATACAATATTTCATGTTGCCTTTTAGGCTTACAAAGTCACTTGTTGACACATTTTTAATGCAAGGGTGCATTCTGACCATCAAACATGGAGATTTGTGACTAGGTGCCTAGGTGCTCCTGCACCACCTACCTTGTCAATCCTACTAAATTGGCAAGCTAGTGAGCTTGGCAAGCTAGTGAGCTCACTGGCTTGCCAAATCTGTAGGGTTGACAAGGTAGGGGCAGCATATGCCTCATAGAAATTGATGCAACCTAGGTCATCTCTAACACACCTCAATTCCACCTAAGACTCCTTTGGAGCAACTTGCTAAAAACTTGAAAACAACGTTGTCCAACCTCACTTTTTCATGTAAAAACACCCCAAATTCCACCTAGGGAATCAGAAAAAATTAGTATGTGCACCTCCTGATGTAGATTGGATCAACGAAGATGTGATTTGACACAACTTCTCTCAAATATGCCCACTAAGACATCAACATTCACTTGACTCAATAGGGTACCTCAACTTCCCAACCATGGAGTCCATTAGACCAGACATGATCAGAGGCTTGGGAATATCTTCAACATCCCTTACTTGATTGATCAACACCCACCAATAGAAATTTTCACTTTAGGAACAACCAGTGACTCTTCAAAACAACATTAGGCCTTAACTTCCTTGTATCCCTATCAACTAGGACAACCAACAATAAAAATGGTTGGAGGCAAGAACCAGACAATTGACATGGGTTTCAGACCCCTTATGCAGGCCTCTTCAAACCCCCAAGACCTTAGGGTACAACATTCAACAAAACAACTACTATGGACCAATATACAACGCCACAAGGGGACCTAATGAGGTTGTTCCAAACAAGACCAAGGTATCTAGGCACTCCCCATGATGCAGAGTGGATCAACCAAATAGGAGAGATGAAACAACTTCTCTCAAACATTCCCACTTGGACATCAATTCACCAAACTCACAATAGGGTAACCTTGCCACTTGACATGGGATTTTGGCCAATCAGACTGAGATAGATGTTTAGACCAGATTTGTTACCCCAGAACATGTTTCTCCTGACCACTCCAAGACATAACACCGTAACTTGCACCTAAGGAATTCCATTTTCTCATTGCTCTAGCCTTTAGGCCTCTTTTACCCTTAACCCTTGGACAAAAAATGGATGCCCATACAAATTCTCAAAGCCTCCCTTCTTGAAAATCAAAGGTAAAGTCACAACAAGCCTAATAGGCTGCTCAACTCAAGGAACTTAGTACCTAGGCACTCCCCAACACCCCTCAGCCACAAGTAAGTTACTATACCCTTCTTACATCCATTTCACAAGTCCCTATAGGATTGTATTCAAAAAAAATCTCACAAAGACCAAAAATCAGACTTTCCCTCTTGATTCTAGGCCTGACACATGATGATGCGAGGACTAGATATTCAAAGATCCTTCCCAAACCTGCATGCCACTCTCTGAAAAAATTATAAGATCAAATTACATATGGTACTCTCCCATTCCACCCATTCTTGGCCTTAATGCATGGTAGGAATGGAAGATACAATCAAAATTCAGTCAAAACCTTGATTTTGGAGGGTTTCAGACCACCCGACAGAGAAATATGAATATCTCCCTTGTCCCTCAAATAAATTAATCCAAACCAACACCAAAATAGATCCAACTAAACCCCCTTTCAAACCATTATAGCCTTGGAGTCGAAAAACAAACCTACAGACCGTACCAAGTACGGGATCAACAATTCTTGCACAGGAAATCAGAAAACAAAGCAAACTTTTTATTGAATCTTTTTTCTTTCTTCATCAACAACCTCGACTCAACCAAGAGAGGCATATTTAAACTCTAAAAACTTCCATACAACATCCCTTAACTTCATTTTGAATTGGAGGGACGTTGGAAACCAACACACTCTTATTTAGACCTCTAATTGCCTAGTTAAGGCAATTAACACTACACCAAGAACCTGACTAGGTAGAACAATCCAAAGGTGTTAAAGGCTCTTCAAAACAAAACAAATGACCAAGGTGACTCCCCTCAAATGTCTGGTTGCATCATGGCACCATGATTCATTAGTTGGCCTAGATGCACCAAGGCTACATGGTGAGAAGGAGACCTAGTACAAACATCAAAATTCAACACTAAGCTTAAAAGCTTATTACAAACATTGAAGATGGTCCTTAGGACCTTATTACATTGAAATCAACTTGAAAAAAAATAAAAAGATTCATTCAAGCCTCATGGAGGAATTTGGACCCCAAGGTGCCCCTGCACCACCCCAACTCCCCTAAGCCATGAAAATGGTTCTTACAACATCAATACACACATCTCAACACCCTTGAATTACCCCTCTCAACAAATTCCACTCACAACTCATCAAACTCAGACTTTCTTACATAGAATTAGGCTTGTCACATGAGGATTCCAAGCCTAAGGTAACCAATAAATCACTCTAAACTCCGTACCATTCTCCAAAACCTCTTCAAACATAAAGTACATGATGAACTATGCCATTCCACCAAGAATTAAGCCTTGACCAAAAGGGAATGGCGAGTTGTGTGCATTCTTGTGATCAAACCCTGGTTTTTGAGGGTTTTTGACCAGTTCCAAAAGAACGATGATAACTCCCTTTATTATTTATGGAATTAGACCAAACCATCACCAAAAGGAAGCTATCTCACTCTTCTATTGAACCATGTCAGCCTTGCAGCTATACAAACAAGGTACAAGTCGTACCAAGCATGGGATCAACAAATTTACATAGCAAATCAGAAAAATAGATAAGAGTGAATAATTCTTATTAGATCTTCTCCAAAAGTTCAACAAAAACCCCCATTAGAGCCTCTCAAGGCATTACATAGTCCTTTACACCCTTGTCTAAATGGTCCATTCCCTCAACTAACTAAATACCAACACAGTTGCATTCCAAATTTGTTACTTTAAGCAAATTACAAATTTTCAACTTTAGACTCCTCCAGCCTAATGAATACAACTAATGACCTCTAAACCCACACAAATGTATTGGAAATAGCCTTATTACATCAAAAAAACTCCACTCTTTCACACTCATATACAAATACACAAATTTTCCTTCAAAGGCTACAAAGACAACTTCTAGTGCAAGATTGAAATTTTCACATTTTTTATCACTAGACCCAAAAATCATCCTAAAACATACATAATGGTCTTAATTGACTTTATTCAAGGCAAAGAATGCTCAAAATACCCACAAAAAACTATTGACCAACCTATTCACCATCAAATAATCAAATATTTAGGGTGAGGTGTAGGTAAGGGTTTATTGAAAAACCATACTCCAAACCTTCCCACAACCAACCAAAGCCTAAAACACCTTCAAAAAGGTTTTGCACAAGCTTAAAATTTCAAGAGATATCATTTCCCCCAAAGATTTCTTCAAACCCTAGCACTAAACCACCATTTTCCACTAAAAAATGCACCATTTGACATCTATGACATCACCTAGAAACCCTCTATTTGCCTCCCTTGCACACATGTTTTATAACCCTAACTAAGCCTTTCCATCGAGTTACAGAAGCATACAGTGGGTGGAAGGCTTAATATAACATTTGAATGCACTCAAAACCCTTAAAACAGGGTATACAGACTGACCCTCAGTAATTGGCTTCTAAAATGCACAAAATCACTTGAAATCCAACCAAACCAAAACTAAAACGGAGTTAAGTCTGCTGCCCACCTGATTCCATCAAAAAGAGAGCATAATCGCTCTGAGATACATTCAACTGACTTGATCCCTTAAGGGTCCAAAGTGTAGCAATATTTGACAAGGTATTACTAATTAAACCTTAGTGATTACAAAATATATTTCTGAAACAACAAGATCAAGTTGGGCCCCTCTACAATAACCTCTCTCATTGTTTGCTATCTTCGAGGCATTTTCACTTGGAGAAAAAGTTATCAAATGCAAGTAGTTGAAAGTTGCAAAGTGGTGCAACTTTCATTCTATAGCTCGTGTGACCAAAAGGATTGTTTCAATGCATCCAGGTGGGTATGTTTATGCTAGGCATCATCCTCTTTCACACCCAAACACGCGAAATCACTCTGAGCTATGTTCAACCAGATCGATCCCTTAAGGGTCCAAATTGCAAAATGGTTGTGAACTTCAACATGCTCGTATTCGGAGACCATAATGCTTAGAAACTTCTCATCTATTCCTATGAGATCATGTTGGTCCCCTCTACAATAACCTCTCTCAGTTTTTTCTATCTCGGAGGCATTTTCCTCTGATGGCAAATTTTCACTTGGGGAAAAAGTTGTCAAATGCAAGTAGTTGAAAGTTTCAAAGTGGTGCAACTTTCATTCTTCAGCTCGTGTGACCAAATGAACTCTTCTAATGCATTCAAATAGGTATTTTTACACTAGAAATGGTCCTCTTTCGCACCCAAACACATGAAATCGCTTTGAGCTACGTTCAACCAGATCGATCCCTTAAGGGTCCAAAGTGCAAAATGGCTGCAAACTTTAGCATGCTATTACTCAGTTATTGTGATGCTTAGAAACTTTTCATTGGGCCCCTCTACAATAACCTCTTTCAATTTTTTCTATCTTAGTGGCATTTTCCTATGGTGGTGAGTTTTCACTTGGGGAAAAAGTTGTCAAATGCAAGTAGTTGAAAGTTGCAAAGTGGTGCAACTTTCATTCTACATCTCATGTGACCAAATGAACTATTCTAACATGTCTCAATAGGTATTTTTATGCTAGGCATGGTCCTCTTTCACACCCAAACACATGGAATTTCTCTAAGCTACGTTCAACCAGATTAATCCCTTAAGGGTCCAAAGTGCAAAATGGTTGCAAACTTCAACATGCTATTACTCGAATACCATGATGCTTAGAAACTTCTTGTCTAATCTTAAAAGATTGCATTGGGCCCCTCTACAATAACCTCTCTTGGTTTTTACTATCTCGGCGGCACTTTCCTGTGGTGGTGAATTTTCACTTGGGGAAAAAGTTGTCAAATGCAAGTAGTTGAAAGTTGCAAAGTGGCGCAACTTTCGTTCTGTAGCTCGTGTGACCAAACAAACTATTCCAACACGTCCGAATATGTATGTTTACTCTAGGCATGGTCTTCTTTCACACCCAAACATGTGGAATCGCTCTGAGCTACGTTCAACCAAATCGATCCCTTAAGGGTCCAAAGTGCAAAATGGTTTCAAACTTCATCATTCAATTACTCGGATATCATGATGCTTAGAAACTTCTCATATTATCCTCCAAGATTGCGTTGGGCCCCTCTACAATAACCTCTCTCAGTTTTTTCTATCTCAGAGGCATTTTTTTGTGGTGGAAAATTTTCACTTGGGGAAAAAGTTGTCAAATGCAAGTAGTTGAAAGTTGCAAAGTGGTGGAACTTTTGTTTTGCAGCTTGTGTGATGAAACGAACTATTCCAATGCATCTAAATAGGTATTTTTACGCTAGGCATGGTCCACTTTCACACCTAGACATGCGGAATCACTCTGAGCTACATTTAATCGAATCAATCCCTTAAGGGTCCAAAGTGCAAAATGGCTGCAAACTTCAGCATGCTATTACTCGGATATCATGATGCTTAGAAACTCCTCGTCTGATCCTACAAGATCATGTTGAGCCCCTCTACAATAACCTTTCTCAATTTTTTCTATCTTAGAGGCATTTTCTTGTAGTGGAAAATTTTCACTTAGGGAAAAAATTGTCAAATGCAAGTAGTTGAAAGTTGCAAAGTGGTGCAACTTTCATTCTGCACCTCGTGTGACCAAACGAACTATTCCAATGTGTCCAAATAGGTATCTTTATGCTAGGCATGGTCCACTTTCACACCCAAACACATGGAATCGCTCTGAGCTACATTCAACTGGATCGATCCCTTAAGGGTCCAACATGCAAAATGGCTGCAAAATTCAGCATGCTATTACTCAGATGTCGGGATTCTTAGAAAATTATCATCTAATCATAAAAGATCATGTTGGGCCTCTCTACAATAACCTCTCTCGGTTTTCGCTATCTCGGAGGAATTTTCCTGTGGTGGCGAATTTTCACTTGGGGAAAAAGTTGTCAAATGCAAGTAGTTGAAAGTTGCAAAGTGGAGCAACTTTCATTTTGCAGCTCGTGTGACCACAAAAATTGTTCCAACATGTCTAAATATGTATTTTTACACTATGAATGGTTCTCTTTCGAACCCAAACATGAATCACTCCGAGCTACGTTCAACCAGATCGATCCCTTAAGGGTCCAAAGTGCAAAATGGCTAAAAACTTCAACATGCTATTACTCGGGCACCATGATGCTTAGAAATTTCTCGTCTAATCCTACGACATTATGTTGGGACCCTCTACAATAACCTCTCTCATTTTATTCTATCTCAAAGGCCTTTTCCCGTGGTGGTAAATTTTTGCTTGGGGAAAAAGTTGTCAAATGCAAGTAGTTGAAAGTTGCAAAGTGGTGCAACTTTCGTTCTACAGCTCGTGTGATGAAATGGATTGGTCCAATGCATCTAGGTGGGTACATTTACGCTAGGCATGCTCCTCTTTTGCACCCAAAAATGTGAAATCACTTGAGCTACGTTCAACCGGATCGATCCCTTAAGGGTCTAAAGTGCAAAATGGTTGTGAACTTCAACATTCTCATATTCAGACACCGTGATACTTAGAAACTTATCATCTTAGCCTATGGGATCATGTTGGGCCCCTCTATAATAACCTCTCTCGGTTTTTTCTATCTCAGAGGCCTTTTTCCGTGGTGGTGATTTCTCACTTAGGGAAAAAGTTGTCAAATGCAAGTAGTTGAGTGTGTAAAAATGACTTTATAGTCATTCCACCCATTGTATCCTATTGTAACTTAGTGGAATGGAATAATTAGGGGTAGGGAACATATGTACATGGTTTCTAGATTAGGGGAGGCAAGTTTAGTGGTTTGGTGTGATGCCCTAGTTGGAAATTTGATGAGTGGTGGTGAAATTCAGTGGTTAAAGAGTGGAAATGGTTTAAATCCTTTGGGCCAACAATTTGTGAGGGAATTTTAAGCATGTTCCGGTTCTTTTAAGCATGTTTGATGCATTGGTAAGGTTTTATGAGTTGTGGGAATAGGATTTTCAATAAACCCACCTGTTCTAGGCTTTTAGCCATAACATCAAGGCAGTGAACTATTTGATAAAATGCTTTGGTAAACATGTACAAAAAGTTTCATAGCATAGACAAGGCAGTGAATTGTTTGAAAAAATGCCCCAAAGAAACATGGTATCATGGTGATGGAATGTCATGACAATCCATAACTATGAGGATTTGTGACTTGAGGATTGTGATTAATGATTGGAATTGTGTTTAGTGAGATTGCAGGACCTCCCCTACTGCACCAATGTTTTAGGGTTTTATCCATACCAACAAGGCAATTAACTATTTGATATAATTCTTTGATAGGCATGTATGAAAAATGTGGTAGCATAGAAAAGGCAGTGAACTCTTTGAAAAAATGCCTCAAAAAAATGAGGTCTCATGGTGATGGAATGCCATGACAATCACAAGCAATTTGATTTTCATGGAATTCCGTCACCATGAGACCACATTTATTTGAGGCATCTTTTGAACTAGTTCATTGCCTTGTCTATGGCTTGTCATGGAATTCCATCACCACATTTATTTGATGCATTTTTTTCAAACAGTTCACTTCCTTATCTATGCTATTGCTTACTATTATGATTTTGATATATTTTTTCGAAGCATCCATAGCTTGTTCGAAATCACTTATTTTAGGCTTTTAGCCATAGCAACAAGGTAGTGAACTGTTTGACAAGATTCTTTGGTAGACATGTATGAAAAATGTGGTAACATAGACAAGGCAGGGAACTATTTGAAAAAATACCTCAAAGAAATTTGGTCTCATAGAATGCCATGATAAGAAAATGCAATTGGCAACTGCTCCTAGTTATTAGTTATGCAATGTGAAGAAATTGCATAACTTCTTAGGTTGACTTTGTACAAAATATATTGTAATTGAAATTTTGTCATATATCAGCATCTACTAATTAGTTATGCAAAGTGAAGTAATGCTTTGACTTTGAAAGATGTGCAATGCAATGTAATCAACGATATGAATATAAACTACAAAAATCCATTTTTTACAATTCATTAGTTAAAATATTTATTTTATTTTCTCTCTATATCTCTATATGCTATGGAAATACCTTTCAATTTTTAAATTTTTTTTTTATCTCTTGTTCTACAATTTTTCCCAGTTTTTTCAAAAACTATTATACTTTTGGTTTGTCAATTTTCCCCAAAAGATTTTTGCTACTATGCATTGGAAGCATGAAGCATACACATGAATACACACAATATAGGTGAAGTATACATGTGAATAAGTGAAGCATACATATGAATAAGTGAGACACAAGTAATTGAAGCATTCCAAAGGATACAAACCACCATGAATGGAGCTTATTTACACAATATGCTTTAGATGGGGCTTATTGAGCATTCGACAATAATTAATTAAGCATTAAATGTAAACAAAATCCATTCCTACAACATTAAAGCATACAACTTACACGATATGCATGATAACATCATTCAAGAATGGCAGTAGCAAAATAAGATTTCTTTAATCAAAAAGCCGAAAGGCTATACAATGATATATATTGATAAAAGTATATACAATATATCCAAAAAAACCATACAGGCTTAGTACAAAGGAGCCATATGGACATAAAATTTCACCTATATATCAATAGTACAAAACATATGTTCCAAAATGCCACATAGGCATACAACAAACAACACTAATACATAGTCATTTCCCTCTAGGGGAAGGAAATAGATCTCGTGATGCCTTCAGAATTTGGATGGATGGAGTGAATTTTGCTTCTCTTGTCTTTCGGACATGCTTGCTAGTCCTCCTCTCTTCACTCTAGACCTTCAACTAATACAATAAAAATTAAAGATGTTAAAACATAGAAATTGAATTGTGGAATGGCATATAATAGAATATATAATCACTTACCTCATACATATAGTCATGATGCACATTTATAGAATCACCATGTCCATGATCATGAGTGAAAACCACCTGTAGCAACCATGAAGATAGAAATTAAACTACATAAAAGTATTGTGAAAATTTTCTATAATAGACCATAAAAGAGCAAATATAATGTCAAATCGACTAATTTATTCCATTCCTCTCTCAATGGATCAGATCTAGCTATTGCTGCAGTAACTCTATGGTCCATCGTGCCACCAACATCACCAGGGTTGTATCTTGTCAACAACTACAAATGAAACAATATCTCAGGTATCATGTTTATATAAATACCAAGAGGGGATAATGGAACATAAGGTGAAATAAGAGAGGGTAATGAGATGGGAATAGAAAGGTGATGTAGAGAGGGGGCTCAAACTCATTCAAAGTAATAACTTTCATTCAAGAGTCATCTAACAAGATTAAAATGGCTTATTAGAGTAATCCAAACAATCCTCAAAGCTTGACAACAATCAGGAGTCTAACTTCTCACTTTCACCCATGTAATATAGCAGTAATGCAAACTCATTTTTTGGCCTTTAACTCCCATGCTTTCCAAAACACTTGATAATCAAAAGGTGGATTCAGATACCCATTTCAGAGTTATACAACATATATCTTAACCAAATACAAGTATTTTCAACCAATCCCTTGAAATTAGACCCTCAATGTTGTCCTAGGCCAGATTTACAAAGCAACATACCATTAAACTTAACACAAACCCTTGAAACCTTGGGCAAGCATTTCCTATGCCCTCAAACCTCTAAAACCACAATCAACACCCAGGGTTGACACCTCCAACATAGCAAAATCCAAAACCCTCAATTTCATGCCAAGTCAAGAGGGTTTATTCAAATTCCCACTTGCACAACCTCTCAGACCATCCCACCGACTCAAACATGTATATTCTAACCCCAATATGCTCAAAATTTGGAAAAAACTCCACACTCTCATTGATTTCCACAAACCTTAGACCCAAGGCTCCATCTTCATGTGTTTTCCTTCACAAAACTCATCAAGACAGTAGGTTTATCTCCTTAGTTCCTTCTCCACAACTCTAATCATGCAACCTACAACCTACTCAGACTCCCTAGGGCCCATTACACTAGTTACTATAGGTACAGTCGGTGTAAGGGACCTTAAATCATGATTTTGGTTACAAAACCCTCAAACAGTGTGTCCTCTGCCTTGTTGTAAATAGGTGCCTCAACTTCTAGCTTGGAACCTCTATTTAAGATGACGGATTTCCTTCATTTCTAGCCTTTACCACTCTATTGGTGGGGGCATCTCTTGGAGGCACAATTGCACGGTTTACTGCCTTACCGTGAGCCTCCTTCTTTCAATCCGCAGTTGGGTGGTGTTATCACCATATCGCAACAAACTCCTCACTATTCGGTGGTTGCGCGGTGAAGGCTCGACGAATGACACAGACGGTTACCACCATACCATGAGGTCACTCTTCCTCCTTGGCAGTGGCATGATTAATTGGGTGGTTAGAGTAAACACTTACCTTGGTACCACAAGGGTCACTCGGAGAAGGTGTGGTAGACCGTGACGGTTGGCGTAGGAAGTCTACCTCCATACCACAGAGGGTTGTGCAAGGCTCGGCGGTAGAATGGTGACAGTGGCGGACTGGTGGTTGAGTGCCTACTGCCATACTGCAGTGGTCTCATAACTTGGTCATGATAGTGCAATGTATATACCGCCAAACCATGAAGACCTTGTCAGGGTTGAGCGGTAGTGTGGTACACCGCATTACCATGAGAGTTGGTTGATAGGCTTGCATTGGCTCAGTGCTCGGATGGCAAGTCTGACTCGATAGCCAAAGTGATGAATGAGTAATGTTACGACAAGTGGTGCAATAAGACTCATTGATTCTACATCACTGTTGTGAATCAACAATTGATTGGTTGATTGCTTAAAGCGGTGAAAGCATTAATTGCTAGACCTGATTTGGTGGGTGAAAAGATCCGGTTATGGAAAATAGAATTAAATACAGGGCAGCCCAATGTGTGATTGCAGGGTGAATTGGACAGGAGGAGATCGGATTCATCTGTTAGAAGGAAGGTGTATAATTAAGACATCTGACTGGTCAGTTGATGTGCAAAAGTTCGAACAGATTGAAAACGTGTGAATAGAGGTGCATTTTATTATATGTTGTAAGAGCATTGTAACCATGAGTGTATTCGAACTGA
Organism: Sequoiadendron giganteum; assembly: GCA_007115665.2. Lineage (NCBI taxonomy): Eukaryota > Viridiplantae > Streptophyta > Pinopsida > Cupressales > Cupressaceae > Sequoiadendron > Sequoiadendron giganteum. Next base: position 187,695,038 of record CM021104.1, on the reverse strand, counting down.
AGTCTGCTATTGTGAGCTATCTATCAGAGAGTGAGGTCTATGAACTTTATATTTAATATGTTTACTGTAATACAAAGTGACTTCTCTTGGTGTGGTGGTGTTTTTGTCTCGAAAGGGTTTTCCCATGTATATCTAGTGTTATCTCTATGTATGTTTTATTTATGTTACTCATGTTATCTTATATGTGTGCATCTTAAGTGTATGAAAGTTTTAAAATAAGGTTTTTTCACTTCTCCTCTAAGGTATTACTGTTAGGAAAGCATATTCCGCAACTATTTTTTTTCTTTCAAGTGGTATCAAAAGCCTTCCCAGTTGTGTTATCCTTATTAGTAGGGCTGGTTTTTTGTGCTAATTCTTTTTCAGTGGGAGTTTTGCAAAGTTAGAACCATTTTTTGTTTGAGATGGAAAATACTTCAGGCAGAGTATAAATTGAAAAATTCAATGGAGGCAACTTTGAGTTGTGGAAACTCAAAATGGAAGACTTGTTAGTTAACAAAGACCTCTAGGTTTTTGTGTCTGGAACTATGTCACAAGGCATGAAACAAGAGAATTGGAACCTCGCTAATAGAAAAGCTAGAGGCCTGATAAGACTTTGTCTGGCCGATTATGTACTCTTGAACATCCATGAGGAGAAGTCTTCAACTTCATTATGGAAGAAGCTTTGTGACATTTATTAGGGAAAGTCTCTGGTGAACAAGTTATTCCTTAGGAAGAAGTTGTACTCCTTGAAAATGGAAGAAGGAGCATTTTTTGCAAACCATCTGAACTCATTTAATATGAGTGTTGCTCAGTTGGTGTCTGCGGGTGTGAAGATAGAGGAGGAGGATTGTTGCATGCTTTTGTTATGTTCATTACCTGACACTTGGGATCATCTTCTAATGGCTATTGGAAGTACAACAACTACTTTCAAGATGGAAGATGTGGTTGCCTCCCTGCTATTAGAAGAAATGCAGAGGAAGTCTTCAGAGATGGCCAAAGAGGCCCTTGTTGTTCAACGTAGATCGAAGGAGAAAGGCAAGAAGAAGGAGAAGAAGTCTAAATCCAAATCTGAAGGGAGATCAAAATCTCCTGGTAAAAATTCCAAGGTGAAATGCTAGAACTGTGGGAAGCTTGGTCATATCCGAAAGGATTGTAAGGAGAAGAAGAAGAAGAATAATAACTCTTCGGACAATGACTCTTCTCAGAGTGATGCATATTCCTTCATTGCAGCCTTGGTGACTCAGGAATCAGATGATGTCTAGCTGATTGACTCAAGTGCATATTTCCATATGACATCTCATAGAGAGTGGTTCACTAAATACGAAAAGTATGATAGTGGAAAGGTGTACCTAGTGAGTGACTCAACTCTAGAGATTGTTGGTTGTGGAAGAGTCAAAATATAATTCCTTGACGGAAGAACCAAAGGGATTGGTGATGTACAACACATACCAGGTTTGGCTCGTAACTTACTTTATGTCAGTAGGTTGAATGATACTAGTGTGGAAGTTTCTTTCTCAAGCAAAGGATGTAAGATGGCTAGAGGCATAATGGTGTTGGCTAAGGGTATATATATTGGCACTCTGTACAACCTAGATGCACGTATTGTTCAATGTAAAAATGTCTCTATAAAGTTAGGCAAAGTTTCTCGTGAAGAGAAGAATATTGACTCTCCTCTGGATGCAAATTCCTTGGAGGTGAAACTCTCAACAGAGAAGACCATGTTGTGGCATCATAGACTCGGTCACATAGGTGAGAAAGGTTTAAAAACCCTGAAAAATAAAAATCTTGTTGAAGGGCTTGTTGATTGTAACCTTGAGTTCAATTTTTGTGAACACTGCATTTATGGAAAGAAACATTGTGTTTCATTTTATTCGGGTCCTCATAAATCTTCTGGTGTACTAGATTATATTCATTTTGATGTATTTGGTCCAGTGAATGTTCCTTTGTTATCGAAGTCTACATATTATGTTTCTTTTATTGATGATTATTTGAGAAGGGCATTTATATACTTTCTTAAGAGTAAATCAAAAGTGTTCAATTGATTTAAATAATTTAAAAATTTGGTAGAGAATCGGAGTGGAAGGAAAATTAAATGTTTGAAGACGGATAATGGTGGTGAGTTTTGTTCTACATATTTCGAAAGGTATTCCAAAGACCGTGGGATTAAAAGGCATAAAACTACACCTTATACTCCATAGTATAATGGAGTTATTGAAAGGTTCAACAAGATGCTAAGGGAAAGGGTGAGGAGTATGTTGAGCAGTGTTGATCTGGAGAAAAATTTATGGGCTGAGGTTGTGGCTACAACATAATAACCTGGTAAATCATTCACCTTGCTCTGCTTTTACTAATAAGAAACCCTTGGAAGCGTGGTCTAGTAAGAAGCCCTCTCTGAGACATATTTGTGTCTTTGGCTGTGAGGCATATGGATATGTGTTGAATGAGAAAAGATATAAGTTGATAATATGACTATTAAATGCATCTTCATTAGCTATGGCAATGGTGTGAAGGGATACAAGCTTTGGAATCCTTATACTGAGAAGGTTTTGTATAGCAGAAGTGAAATATTTTGTGAGCTGAAACCTTCAACAGTTGATCCATAGCTAGAGACAGATCAAAGAGAAAAGAAGAATGATGTAGTTGAAATTCCTGAAACTCCAGAAAAGGAGGAACTACATGGTGTACCTGAAACTGAGGACAGTTCTAGCAACTCTGAGAGCTCTGAAGATGAAGAACCACAACCTCAGCCAGTAAGGAGATCTACATGTGAAATACATCAACTAGATAGGTATGATTTCTCTATATTGGATTCAAACTACGCCTATGCTTTGATTACTAGCATTGATAAGCCTAGGACTATGAAAGAAGAAATTAATATGTATGATTTAAATTCCTGCTTGGAAGCAATGAATGAAGAAATGGAATCATTGAAAAAGAATGAAACCTGGGATTTGGTATCTTTTCCTGAAGAGAAAAATCCTATTGGTTGTAAATGGTTATTTAAGAAGAAGACTGGTCTAGATGGCAGTGTTGAAAAGTACAAAGCGAGGTTGCTTGCAAAGGGGTATTCCCAAGTAAAGGGAATTGATTATGGAGAATTTTTTTCCCCTGTAGCTAAGCTAACATCTATCAGATTTATTTTGTCATTGGTAGCTACATATGACTTAGAGATTGAATAGATGGATGTGAAGATAGTGTTTCTCCATGGAGAGTTGGAAGAAGAAATCTACATGTCCCAGCCTAAGCACTTTGTTGAAAAATGTAAAGAAATTTTGGTCTGCAAATTAAAGAAATCTTTGTATGGTTTGAAGCAGTCACCTAGAATATGGTACTAGAAGTTTGACACTTTTGTGTTGTCTATGGGATTTGTGAGATTAAAATATGATCATTGTGTATATTACAATTCTGAAAATGATCATGTGTTTATTAATACCCTATACGTGGATGATATGTTGTTCATAGGAAATAGTAAGACTATGATTTCTGATCTTAAGTCTCAGTTTTCTACAAATTTTGAAATGAAAGATCTAGGTGCAGCAAGGTATATTATGGGTATGGAAATAACTAGGGAAAAAATGAGTAGAAAGCTTTGGGTTAGCCAGAGTAAGTATGTTAACACTATTATTGAGAGATTCAGTATGAATGATTGCAAGAAGCTAGTTCTTCTAGTTTTGCAAGGAACAAAGCTATATGTTGAAGATTGTCCAAAATATGCTACTGAGATGGAGGACATGACCAGGTTGCCTTATCGAAGTGTTGTTGGAATTTTAATGTATGCAATGGTCTGTACAAGGCCAAACATTGCCCATGCAATGGGATTACTTAGCCAATTTATGGAAAATCAAGGAAGGAAACATTGGGATGCTGAGAAAAGAGTGTTTAGATATTTAAAGGGAACTTCAAAATATGCTCTGTGCTACCATGGAAATTCGCTTGGATTACAGAGGACTCTCAACATTTGTGGATATGTGGATTCTGATTGGGCAAGAGACATTGACAATAGAAGATCCGCTAGTGGATACACTTTCATGTTGAATGGTGGTGTGATTAGCTGGATGAGCAAGCGGCAGGATGTAGTCGCTTTGTCCACTATGGAGGCAGAATACATGGCAGTAACACACACTTGCAAAGATGTTGTTTGGCTCAATCATTTTTTTTTTTATATTGGTTTTGATGTAGGGAAGATTACTATTTGTTGTGACAATTAGAGTTTCATTTTCATGGCAAAAAATCTAACTTTCCATGCCAGGACAAAGCATATCGATGTACAGTATCACTTTGTGAGATATATGGTGGAGGATAGAAAGGTCTCTTTAGAGAAGGTGGATACTTTGAAGAATTTTGTAGATGCATTGACAAAGCTAGTGAGCACAGACAAGTTCAGATGGTGTGCAAGCTCGATGGGCCTTGGGGCCTATGGTCGTCAGTAAATTCAAAGTCTAGAGGAAGCCAGTAAGTCTTTGTCAAGTGGGAGCTTGTTGGAAACAGGTGCCTCAACTTCTAGCTTGGAACCTCTATTTAAGACTTGGCGGATTTCCTTCATTTTTGGCCTTTACCACTCTACCGTTGGGGGCATCTCTTGCAAGTGCAGTTGTGCGGTTTACCACCTTACCACAAGCCTCCTTCTTTCGGTTCATGGTTGGGTAGTGTTACTGCCATACCACGACAGACTCCTCACTATTCGGCAGTTGCGTGATGAAGGCTCGATGGATGACACAGATATTACCGCCATACCATGGGGTCACTCTTCCTCCTCAGAGGTGGCACTGTTAATTGGGCGATCAGAGTAAACACTTACCTCGATACCACAAGGGTTGCTTGGAGAAGGTGCGGTGGCACGGTAGACCAAGATAGTTGGTGCAAACATTCTACCTCCATACCACAGAGGGTTGTGCAAGGCTCAATGGGAGCATGGTGATAGTGGTGGACTAGTGGTTGAGTTCCTACTACCATAATATGGTTGTCTCATCACTCGGTTGCAGTAGTGTGGTGTATATACCACCAGACTGTGAAGGCCTTGTCAGCGCGATACACTGCATTACCACAAGAGTTGGTCGATAGGATTGTGGTAGTGCGATGGAAGGAGCTTGATGCTTGGATGACAAGTCTAACTCGACAGTCAAAGTGATGAAAAAGTAACATTATGACATGTGGAGCGATAAGACTCGTTGATTCTACATTGCTGTTGTGAATCAACAATTGATTGGCCGATTGCTTAAAGTGGTGAAAGCATTAACTGCTAGACCCAATTATGGCAAACAAAATTAAATATAGGTTGGCCCAATGCATGATTTTAGGGTGACTTGGACAGGAGGAGATCAGATTCATCTATCAAAAGGAAGGTGTATAATTAAGACATTTGATTTGTCGGTTGATGTGCATAAGTTCGAATAGACTGAAAATGTGTGAATAGAGGAGTGCATTTTATTGTATGTTGTAAGAGCATTGTAATCATGAGTGTATTCGATCTGAAGTCTGTTGTTGTGAGAAAACTATCAGAGAGTGAGGTATGTGAACTTTGTATGTAATCTATTTACTGTAATACAAAGTGACTTCTCTTGGTGTGGTGGGTTTTTTTCTCCCGAAAGGGTTTTCCCACATATATCTGGTGTTATCTTTGTGTATGTTTTATTTTTGTTACTCTTTTTATCATGTATGTGTGCATCATAAGTGTATTAAATTTTTAAAAGAAGGTTATTGCACTTCTCCTCTAAGGTATTAGTGTTGGGAAAGCTATTATGCAACTCCGTTTTTCTTTTCAGGCCTGTCATAGGAAAAAAGGATATTTACCACAAATCACAATGGATCTCCCTCAAACTTGTTCCAAAATATTGTTAACACCTTCCACCACAAATTAAAATGATTTACATGGCACAATCAATCTGTACGGGCTCGTAGAGACCTGCAAATGACAAGAAAACTCATAAATTTGATGAAAAAAAGAGATATTCTTATTGCCAATGCTTCAAACTTCAAGCCAAAATTACAACATGAGTTGTCATACTTTTTTAAAGGCTTCTCCTGAACAAACCAATTCCCAAATTGCTTACAACTACTTTTTAAACCTCTCATTACCATTGCATTACAAATTTGTTGCATTTATGCAACTCACAAATTTGGCACTTTCAAGTTTTGACTCTTTATATTTTCCTAGACCCTCTTAAACACCTAAACTATTACAAATAGTCTATTGAGACCTTATTCAACTAATAAATCATGACTTGCTCAAGAAAAAATCATCCTATCTACCTTGATGCCCCTTGTCAACTTTGACAATTCCTTTCACATGATTTGCAAACCTTACAAGATGAATACAAAATCCCCTCAAAGTTGATCAATTACAATAGAATGGTCACATTGGAACTTATTAAGACTCAAGGACTCAAATCAAACATCCTAACACACCTTTCCTATTAAAAACTTAATGAAGAAACATAGAAAAGAGTGGTGCCACTACACCAAAGGGATTAATGGAACATAGGATGGACTAGTATAGATTGATGGGATGGGCTAGGATGGGATAACAAAATATAGGGTGGACAATTAGAGGTTAATGGGATGTGATTATTAGGGAATAATGCAACATAGGGTGAATTAAGAGGTGTCTAGGGTTTGACTATAGTACATGAAGTGCGAACTTGACCTGTGTGTAGAAATAATAGAGAAGAGTTATCTAGGATGAAACATGGATAAATATGGTATAATATAGGGTGGAACATAGGGGATCATGGAACATCTAGGGTGAAATAATAATGGGTACATTAATATGGGAGTAGAAGGACATAATGACACTAGCATGGACTAGAAGATATTAGTGGGATGGGCTAGGAGGGGATTATGCAAAATAAGGTGAACTATTAAATGTTAGTGGTAAGGGATTAGGAAGGAATAAAGGAACAAAAAGTGAATTAGGAGAACATAATGTGACACAATCAAGGAATACTTGAATGCAATTTTTGTGTTTCTCATCAATTTTTTAGATTTGTATATACGCAAAATTATAAAAACTAGCTAACATAGATTTAGAACACCAAAAATGAATAAAGGCTACCTGAGTGTACATTGTTTGAGGATATTAATCATGAGGTGTGGAGGAAGAAGGTGCACTAGGAAACTATTTGAAATTGGAAGCATTTTATGAGACAAACATTCAAATATAACATTTAATTGTTCAAATGCCATAATAATATCTTTAATACTAGTTGCATACCTATGGACTCATCGTTGAGAATGTATAAGGGTTTGTAGGAATAGAGCATGCCTCATGAATAGTGCAACCTTGAAATTTCATCATATGAAAATTCTACTAATTTAGTTATTCTTAAATTTGAAAATATAATTTAATAAACAACATTAAAATAACTTGCTAAATTTTACTTGAGTGTCAATGCCGAATGTATCATTCAGAATATCATCTGTGAAATCCATCACCTCTGCAACTGATGTAGGTTGTGTATCTGCATCATGAGGACTCTGATAATCGTATGTGCAAATAGCACCACAAGCGCCACAATGGTGGGGTGGAGCTCGGGACCTACACTTCTCCTCGACATTAGGCTCTACTAGAGGACTCACACACTATAAAATGGTCTAGGTGAGTGAGCCAATCGACTTCATCGTGTCCACCTCTACATTGTCCTTAACAATCGAAGGAACAACGACATGCTCCACCATGGGTCTGCCCAAGTATCTTGGTGTCAACTGTGGATCACGTCGTGCAATAGGTCTATCATGTGTGGAGCCCCCACCTCTACCTTGAAAGTCTAAGATGTCAAAATAGTTTGGAATTTTATTGAGGACAAACTCATAATAGAGTTTCCTCAAAAATTATTGTGGCACCTCATGGTTATTGCATAGAGTTTGGTCAAATACCATCCACTACTGCTCCCAAAAAAAAAATTAATTAACTCGTGGTGGCACCAATGGATGGGGAACCTCCTGCATGCATGAGAAAAGGTTCATTGGTTTTCGGGTCTATAAATAGGGCACACAAGTCAGCTTTGCTAATTTTTAGTTTTTTGACATCTGCATATGAAAAACCACTAGCATAAAATTGTCTCATCTCATGCCTCTTATTTGACCAAAAATTCATTTGCTTGCTCATTTCTCCTACATGAGTTACAATTGACTTCAATGATTCAGCAATCCCTCTCCTATAAGGGTGGGTTTCTGCAGGCTCGGTTAATCTTGCAATAATTGTTGAATGTCTCTTTTATTGTTTTCAATTTGATTTTTAATATTTTCTTGTGTTCCTTGAGGATGCCTATGAGTTGATGGAGGGGTTTTGGGTTGTTCTTGTATAGGAGGCTCTTCGTGAGGGGGCAATTATGAATTCTCAATGTTTCAAGGTAGAGATTCATTCCCTAAGAATTAGAACAAATTTTTATTATAAAAACCTATTTAAATTTGCATTCTAAATCAAATTTGAAATAAATAGAATAAAAATGCATACCTCTTTGCAATCTTTGACCTCTCTGATGTGTTGGCGGCATCGTCATGGAAAATGGAAAGCTAAAGATGCAAACAATGGAAGAGATTTGGCGAGCGCAAGTTGCAAACCTAAAATCCTCTAACTCAAGCCACGGGTTGAAGACAAAATGAGGATTTAAAACCCAATTTTTATCTTTTATGTTTATTTAGCCATTTGGCATGTGCCAAATGGCTTATTTCAGGTTTTTTTGGATGTTTTTTCAAATTGGCACATAAATTGTGTCACAGATTGGTGCACTTACCTATAACAAATAATTAATGTTGAATGCACAACTTGGGCAAGTGTAATGGGCTGATCATTGAGTGATGACAATGAGACAATGGTGAGGATGTCCAAACCAACTACGAAGCCCACCATGTAGGTGGAATTCAAGGGTTGGTCGTTGCTTAGCGGCGAAACAGAAGTAGAAACTTGCATGAGGTGACCCATAGCCAAGGGTCTGCAAAGCCTGATGGATGCAGCAGAAAAGGGTGATGCGGGACCCTCCATGTGGGTGGAAGTCTGAAGCTGGTCATTAGTCGAATAACGAAGGGATAGCAATGTTGCATAAATGGAGACCTACAATTGTGGGTCCATTGGGCTTAGAGGATGCCGGGAAAAAACAAAGGGAAGTATGCATGGGAACCTCTGCATTGGCCAGGGACTTAGCGAAATTTAGATGGGAAAATTTGGTCAAAGGTAATTAGATCATTTTAAGGTATATGACCAACTTGGACTTGAGGACAGGGGTGTGTAAAGCAAGGCAAGAGAAAAAAACTTGGTCAGGAGCGAAAGAAAGGGGGTCCCTACCTATGGAAGGGTGTGTGTCCAAAACATGCACAACAAGGCTTTAGCAGGATTGTATGAGTAATAATGGAAGTGGCATATGTCTTTAAATCTAAGTATGTACATGCTATAATTTTCCAGTAATCCTTGAGTTCCTGAGCAATATTTCTTTGTTCTTCCTCGGTGCATACCTTCCCTATAAACACATTCTTCAAGTCCTCCTTAGTATTTAGATTATACAATTTGGAATATCCCCCATTGGTTTTAGGTAGGTCTTTCTGCCAAATTATCTAATCCACATCAAATAATCTTTCTAAATCAATTATTTCCTATGGGGTCATATTATATTTTGCTTGAGTTAACTCTTCATCTTGAATTTTTCCATCTGGGTGATCTACTTCCCCAATTATCTAAGCCTCAAAGATACTAGTATTAGTGATAAACTCTAAAATTTGATGGTCATCTTCAAACACCTATAGATTAGTAATGTTATCTATAATCGAGGGAAATTGTACCAACTCGACAGTAAACCTTCTCAAGTTGGAAGCATCCAATGGTTTTAGAGTACTGGTAGTAGTAGCCAAAGCATCTATTGTCTAATTGAATCTTTGTGGGATATGAGTGATGTTAAAAGTGTCAAAATATTCTTTCAAGTCCCACACTTAGTGTCGATAGCTGGACAAGCATTTGTAATGACAAATTATTTGTTTCCTAACTTGCTTGACCACTAGTTCGAGTCACTGCAAACCTTAATAATTTTAACTTTCTTCTTGATTGCAAGCATCAAACCATGGATCAGAGCCTCATATTCTACCACATTGTTAGTACATCGAAATTGTAATCTATAGGGAGTAATAAATGATTTACCTTGGGGACTAATCAACTCAACCCCTACTCTAATTCCTTGTTTATATTTTGACTCATCAAACCTAAGGGTCAAAGTTTGATCCCCAGTGGCTTTGAATTTATCATTCTTAAGAATTTACAAGTTAATGTTTTCAATCTAGATTGCTTATATTTTATCTTCAAGTGTTGCAAGCCCATACCTATTAAGAGTTATATTTTATTGATGATGTTGATCTTCAATCCTATGAATGATCTATAAGCACATCATTCAACTATCCTCTGAATGTGCGGAGTTGTGTAACTTGCACCAATTGTGTAACAACAAATTTTTTAGTGAATCTTTAGTTTTTCTACTCTTTTGAGCTTCTCTAGCAATATTCTTCCAAAAAAATTCTAAGCGATTGTCTTCTCCTTCCAAAGAATTATAGTCAAAATCAAGTAACATGTTCATCCTGAGAGTTATCTGATTATGATTTTCTACATTACACATGAAAACCTCTTCTATCTTAACTCTGAAACTTTTGATCCCATATACGTCTGGTTCTACATTTATGTATAAAACTTCAATTTTTTGGTTGTGATTTGTGATCATGTGTTTCATACATGGTTATCTCTCTATATTTATCTAATTAGGGAATCCTTTTCAAACTAACCACATATGTGAAAATTTAGTGTCCATATATCTGTTCAAAATCTTTGACCAATCTCTGCTCAATAAAATCTCATAAGTGTCTAGGATCTCGAACACTTGGATATCAATATAATACTAAATCTTAGGGTCTGATGCTAATTTCAAATGGATGTTAGTTAACTCTTAGACTACATTTACCTCAGTTTTATCTAGTTGAGTAACTTTCTTTAAGGAACTTGCCAGGGTTAAGCCTAGAGTGTGACATATGGACAAAGGCATCATATTGGTAGATGCTCTTGAATCTACTAAGAAATTATGAAGATTTTTACCAAATATTCTCAATGTTAGCAAAAATGGCAAGGATTCTATCTTTCACTTATAAAATGCTACATGTGCATCTACCATAGGAACTGTGTTTTTGTCTTTTCCCTTAATATAGTTGTCCTTCACCTGTGTCTCTTTATTGATTATGATTTCTTTGGGAAATTCTTCTAATGTATTTAAGAAATCTTTCCTGATTAAAGGTGTTTTAATAAATTTTGATAAAGATAGGATAATCTTTATATTTTTATTTCTTTCACCAAATAATTAGTCAAATTACTTTGATCGTTGAATTTTGATTTTCCACTATGTTAAATATTTTGTGAGTTATTGTATTGCGAGGTCACTTTCGATAACCCCAGAGTGTTACTAGATTTGTCATCAGGTGGAGTATTGAAGTTGTTAGGAGAAATTGAAGTGGTCAAAGGCCCTTTAAATCTAATTCCACCATTTGTATTACTCCTAAAATTGTAGCTATATCCTTTTGGATATTGTTGGAAATCATGAATTTCATCAGCTTCATCTTGAGGTTCATTTTCATCTTAGTAAGGAAGCGTGTATGTTTCCAAAGTCATGGTTAAACTATTCTCTTGCTCATAGGTATTACTCTTAGCAATGGCTGGTGACTTAAAACACATGTAACTGTCTAGAACTAACACGGAGTCATATTCAACCAAAAATAACTTGCTTCCTTAGGGTGGGTGGCAGTCACACTGATCGTTATGGTGCATCGCAGCCAGAAAAATATCTAACATAGTTTAAACCTATGGAAAATCCAATTCTAAATGATCATTTGTATTATGAATTCTTCTCCAATTGTTCATGGTGTGTTCAGCTAAGTTCACCTTATACATAGACCTATCTTTAGAGGAATTAGCATTATCTACAGGTTTGGATACTCCTCCATTGTTTGGTCATATGCTCCAAGGTCTAGGTGGTCGGGGAGCATTGTATGCTTGACCTTATGAATTTTGATTGATACTCTGAGAGTAAAAGTTATGATTTATCAATTATGTAACCTTTATGGTTAATCTCTTAAGTTGAGTTGTTATTTCCTTAATCTCTTATTTATCTTCTTGAGTCTTGACTCTTTGAATCTCTTGAGTCTGTGTGAAGAAACAATATCCATTGGGATGTAATTTTGTGATAGTTGGACCAAGGTGTGGGACCAAAGCTTGACTATTTCTTGGTTGAAAGAAACTATTCTGAGGAAACGTCCCATTCTAGACCACTGAAGGAAAAGATTTGGGAGTCATTGTATGATTTAACAAAACTCCACTCATAGTCGATATAGGATAGTTGTTCAATCTATTTTTTCCATTCATGGATGATCCACTTCCAAGGCGTTTCATTTCTAGATTTACACTTATGGCTTCTGCATAGGCTTCAATTAGGGCAGTAAGAGGATTTTCCCTCCACTTTACAAAAATCACAGTCAATGGATCAACTACCATGTAATAAATGACAACAAAAAACAAATTGTCTACCATGTAGGGTGTTTACAACCTAGAATAAGCCTTTTGGAATATGTTGTTAAAATCAATTATAGGTTCACCATCAAACCTTTTAATTTGAGCAAACTAATGATATAGAAAGGTAGGATCTACTAGAATTTTGAACCTAGCTAGGAATTGGTTTTCTACGTCTTGCCATGTCCTAATGGAAATATAGGGTAGGCTGATATACCACTAGTAAAATTCATCACTCAGCATGTAGGGAAACAACTTGCACACATCTTTGTGTTGTATCCTTGCTCTAAAGCATGTATCCTTAAAGATACTGATATACTCTTCCACATCTTTGTGAAGGTAGTACTTTAGACATAATTTTGTCAAGATTCTTTGGAAGATCATTATATACAAAAAATTGAATAGGTGATTCTACGTTAAAGAAATCCATTGCTACATGTGGGGGTGGTATAAAAAAAATTGAATTATATGGTACAACATTCACAACCCTTGACCCTTGGGGCCTAGATGGTGTACAACCACTAAGTCTGACTAATGTCACACAGGATCGCTAGATCGAGACCTAGTGACTCTACGAGACTCCAGCTTCCTTGCTAGCAAAACAAAGAAGTCCCTCCCTCTATACTAACCTCTATTGATGCGGATATTGCACACACACACCAAAAGGTAGATAAATTATCACAGAGTACCATAGGAACCTACCTCTCTAGAAACACTCCACCGAGAAACCTAAATCTAAGATAAACTCAATTTGATCCCAAGGCTCATTTATGTCAGTTCTTGACACACTAGGTTCACTCAAGGTTTGTTGTGATTTTGTTGTTAATCACAAGAGATAAATGGTTGTTAACAATTGGATGGTATCTGAAAGATAGAAACATAATCTCAGTCTGGTTGTAGACACTAAAAATTGTCGTAAGCCTGCAACTCTTAATTTCTTCACAACTCTTTCATCTTCATTCTTCATAATTAAATATTTTTAATTATTTAATTATTTCCTAAAGTCATATTGTTAGAGTAAAGGTTTTAACTTAATTATGTTAATTAAGTTACCTTTATTCCTCTCTTAAGATTTCACTTTAGTTTGCATAATGTGACATTTAATAATTATATTAATTATTAAATGTCTACCTATTAGGGTTAACTTTAGGTTTGCACGATCTCCTTTCTTAAGGATTGATCCATTGTATATTTTCTTATTCTATTGTTCTAATAATACAATCTCTCATATTTCAGAGCTTCAAACTGTCTCTTGCTTTTTTCTCCATTCTCTTCCTTGTGACAAGTATCCCTTTGCATGCAGGTGTTCTTGGACTCTGAAGTTGGTTTTGACAACTTATACATGGTATCAAAGTGTGGACCTGCTACATGCCTGTTCTTGTTTCAAGAATTTGGAGCTATGAGGGTTTGATCAGGCCTTCACAGTTTTTCAGTGTGATTTTTGTGGATCCGACATACTTCATTCTTTGGGTTCACTTTGGGTCCAAATGGACCTCGTTGTTGGATTCGCAACGTGCAAAAACCCTCTATTGCTTTTTTCTCCATTCTCTTCCCTATGATAGGTATCCCTTTCCATGCAGGTGTTCTTGGAATTTGAAGTTGGTTTTGACACAATCGACTAGAGAGGAAAAATTTTGGACCCACTTGATCAGAGAAGCAAATTTTTTTTGCCCCAAGGTCATATTGCCCCAGGGCACGCTTCACGCGGTCAATTTTTTTTTTTTTAAGTGCTTAAATTTTAGCGTAGCTAGTGTAAAGGGGTGCACCGCCCAACGACCACCCATCCACCACCAAGTGGCCACCAAACAACCACCGCCATCATCGGCCTCACCCGCCCGCTGCTCAGGCATAAGCCCCGTGGGCTACCTCCACCAGGTCGAGGTCACGTGGGGAATGGGAGCCTATCCCCAGCCCCTATGATGGTCATATGAAGGACCTGGGGCTCCACCGCCAAGCTCTAGCCGCCAGCCCACTGGTTGTTGATAGGACCAGGGCCCGAAGATTTTAGCCCCTAAGGGTTGTGTGAAATTTTTTTTTGCCTTTTTGGGCAACCTTCAGTCAAACGAGCGTATCTTGCACATTTTTGCTTGGATTTTCGCAAACAAATAGGTGTCAAAAAGCTGCTTCCGAGCCCATTCTGATGGTGGAGGATTTTTTAAGAAATTTTGTAGTTTGCATGCCTTTTTTTGCAGTCAAAGACAAATGTTGATTTTTGCACTCCGGGGGGCATAACTTTCTCATTTTTGCTCCATTTTTCAAAAATGAGTAGGCATCAAAAATATCTTCTCACGCTCTATTCAGATCTACTGTTATTTTTTTCAGAAAAGTTACCAGGTACACAAGATTCAGTCTAAATTTTTTTTTTTTTTTTTCTTTCTTTTTTGCTGAAAAATCACTACTAGGGTTTGGTTTCTTGCATTGTGGGGGGAGTTTTTTTCTTGCTTTCTATCATTTACATCAGAAAACCAAAAAATATTCACATTAAACATTCATTAAACCTCTCCAAACATGGCTGAAAACTCTTCTTTTGTTGAACTTCTCACACCTCATAACTACCATACATGGAAGGCATTCATGACATGTCTTCTCAGATCCAAGGGGTTGTCATCCTGTTTAGATACGGTTCAATCAGTTTTGACACAACCATTTGAGGTTATGCAATATAGAAATAAGATGGATGAGGCAATGGGTTTGATTTCCTTACATGTTTCAGACAACTTGTTGTTTCAACTTGAAATGTGGACCAAGTTCAATGATTTATTTGGTACCATCAATTAGTTCTGTGCACTACAGATTGAGGCAAGGTTGACTTCACTTGTACCTAATTATTTTCCTTCTATTGAGGAATTTCTAATGAAATTCAAACAACACAGATCTCTTCTACAGGGTTGTGGTAAGGCTAAGACTGATACAAAGTGTATTTACCTGATTTTATCAAAGCTTTGTGGGAACTTTCAGATTTTCTCATCTACCTTCCATTCCACTATGGATGCTTTGGGAAATTGATTTACCTTGCCTACTTTTGAGGTGTTTTGTGATAGGTTGACTCGAGAGCAAGCCAAGCTCACACAGTTGGATTCTCTCATAGGATCAAAGAACCATGTATTGGTTGCTCAGACATCAAAAGAAAAGAAGAAGTAGAAACTGAAGCCCAAGACAAATTCAGTTGGCAGTGAGACTTCCTCCAAGCCACCTCCAAAGTTAGATTCAAAACCAAAGTACAATCTGAAACAAGGAAAATCTTTGAAGTTTGGTGAGTCTTCCTCCAAGACTAAGAAGTATTCAAGTGATCCTTGCAATTTTTGTGGGAAGGAATGACATCCGATTTCCAGGTGTTGGAAACAATTAGAGGCTTTAGAGGAAGCCATGCAACAGCATCATTTCACCTCACCTTCTCCTCCTTCCTCTTCTACAGGGAAAGGACATGCTCTTTCTGCAAGAGTTGTACCTACAGGATCCACTTGGATTGTTGATTCTGGTGCTTCACACCATATCACTCACTCATAGGAGATAGTCACCACCCTTGGCCACAGTGATACTTCACAGATTGCAATTGGTGACTCAGCACAACTTTTAGTTACGGGTTCTAGTACTATTTCTTTGGATGGTGGTTGTCTACAGGATGTTCTTTTGGTTCCTTCCATTTCTACAAACCTCCTTTCTGTTTATCAGATTTATCATTCTGGCACTAGTAAAATAGTAGAGTTCTCACTGCATGATGTGGTTATTCGAGATCTCCATGATCCTAATTTGGTTGTTGCTATTGTGAGTGCAGATCCTGAGACTCGCTTATATAGGTTTGATGGCTTTGAGAGTTCAGACAGTTCAGGATTCTCTCTTATCGCTCATGCAGACACAGTGAGCAAGCTTAAGCATGAGCATTTTGGCCATGTCAATTATAGATATATTCAACAGATGAGTACACAGACACTTGTGATTGGGCTTCCACAGATATCCTATACTGATGGTGTTTGTTGAGGATGTGCTCTTGGAAAGCATCATCGGGATCCTTTTCCTACGGGTAGAGCCTCACATGCCAAGGCACCTTTGGAGTTGGTTCACAACAATCTTATGTATTTTTCCACTCCTTCTTTTTCTAGTTCTAGATATGCTCTCACATTTATAGATGACTTCTCTAGACATACATGGGTGTATTTTTTGAAGTACAAGTTTGATGTCTTTGATTCATTTCAGATCTTTAAGACATTTATGGAGAAGTAGTCTGGACTTTCTATCAGGAGGATACACACTGATAATGGGGGGAATATGTTAATCGAGCTTTCAAATATTTTTGCACTGAGCATGGCTTACAACATCTATTTACAGTTCTATACACCCCTCAGCAGAATGGTGTTGCTAAGAGAAAGAACAAATCTTTACAGGAGATGGCCAATTGTATGATACAGTCTCGAGCTATGGACGCTTCCTTTTGGTCTAAGGTAGTCAATTGTACCAATTACATTCAAAATTAGATGTCTCATAAGGCATTGTGACACATAACTCCTGAGGAGGCTTGGACTCATGTCAAGCTTGATGTTTCTATATTCTGAGTTTTTGGTAGTGAGGCTTGGGCATTTATTTCGGATGCTCAGAGGAAATCCATGGAGAGGAAGAGTTGACCACTCATATTTGTTGGCTACTCTAACGATGTTAAGGCATATAGGTTGTTTGATCCTGATTCCAGAGAGGTCTTGTTTTGGTGAGATGTCCAGTTTGATGAACACTACCCTTAGATGGATCCTCCATCACCAAATTTTCCCTCACTGCCTACTACTTCCTCTCCACCTCTTGAAGATTACAAATCTTATGAGGATGATATAGATGATGACCCACCATCTCCACCACCAGCAAATACTTAGCATTTTCCCAAGTGGGCCCATGTTGTTGTTGAGACAGCTAGACCTTTGGCAAGTGATCCTTGAGATACTCATCGTACTCGTGATCAGACAACTGGTACTAGTCTTTTGAGACATGCCATTTCAGATGATCCTCAGAAGTTTTCAGAGGCGACAGGTCATCTTGAGTTGAATAGGGCCATGGATGAGGAGTATTCTTCTTTGATGAAGAATCAAACTTGGGATCTTTGTTCTCTTCCAAAAGGGAGAAAGTTGGTTTGGTGCATGTGGGTGTATCGTACCAAGTATGTTGCAGATGGTTTGGTTGATAAGTACAAGGCACATCTTGTTGCGAAGGGTTTTTCTCAGGTGGAGGGTATTGATTACTCTAAGACATTTTCTCTTGTCACCAAGATGAACTCTATTCACTTTGTACTCTCCCTTGTAGCTTCTCAGGGATGGACAATGTTTCAGATGGATGTGAAGAGTGCCTTCTTGCATGGAGACCTACATGAGGAAATCTATATGGATTAGCCTCAGGATTTTTTGTAGGACTCTTCTTTGGTTTGCAGGCTTTGGCGGTCATTGTATGGTCTCAAATAAGCCCCTAGGGCTTGGTATGAGAATATGGACTCCTTTATGCTTGCTTCTCACTTCACACATTGTCATTTTGATCACATAGTGTACTTTCATTATCATGAGGGTAATCTTTTGATACTTGTGCTATATTTTGATGATCTCATTATTACAGGTAGCTCATCCTCCATGATTCAGAGTGTTCAATGAGATTTGATGGAGCAATTTGAGATGACATATCTTGGTCTTCTGCACTATTTTTATGGCCTACAGGTTATTCAGTCTTTGGATGGGATTTCCATACTTCAGCAGAAGTATGCTCTTGATATGCTCCAACGATTTTGCATGCTTGATTGCAAGCCTACCCCCACACCTTTTCAGTCAAGTGTTGTTTTTTCTACCACTTGCACTACTCCTTCAGTAGATCCCACTTTATACAGGCAGTTGGTTGGCAGTTTGTTGTACCTAACACACTGTCATCTTGATCTTTCCTTTGTGGTTGGACTTGTCTCTCGATTCTCACATGATCCTCATGAGAGTCATTGATAAGTGGCCAAATGTATCTTGAGGTACATTCAGGGCACCACTTTTTTTGGCATTCACTATACATCAAGAGCTCCTCACATTGTTGGCTTCACTGACTTAGATTGGGCTGGTGATTTCAATGATCAGAAGTCTACTTATGGCTTTGTTTTTTGTCTTGGTTCTAGTCCTATCACATGGTCTTGCAAGAAGCAGTTTGCTATTGCATTATCATCTACAGAGGCTAAGTACCAAGCAATTATGCTAGCTAGTCAGGAGATTTTATGGCTTCGACAGTTGATGACTGAGTTTGGTTTTCCTCCTGATAGTCCCACTACTCTTTGGTGTGACAATCATAGTGTTATTCACATTTCCCACAACCTAGTGGAGCATCAACAAAATAAGCACATTGAGATGCATATGCACTTCATTAGACAATTGATTCAGGATGGTTCTCTCATCTTGGAGTACATTCCTATAGAGGAGCAAGTTGCAGAAATATTCCCTAAACCTTTGGCATCGTCACTCTATCTTCAGTTGCAGTCCATGATCAGGGTGAAGGAAGTTGTCCTTGGGGAGTCTTAGTGAGGCCTTCCTTCCTTCATCTTTTTTTTCAGCATGTTTTTCCATCTCTTTTTGGAGAAGAGTTTTTCCCATGTGGTTTTCTCTTTTACTCCTCTTTACAGAGATTTGGTTGTATTCGGGTACCTGATCAGGCCTAGTTGTCAGGACCCCTGTTTGCTTTCATGCATTGTAGTTACTTTTGCTTTCTTGCACTTGTTTGTAGCTGCACTCTTGCTCATCTCAAGGGGGGTGTTAGAGTAAAGGTTTTAACTTAGTTATGTTAATTAAGTTACCTTTATTCCTCTCTTAAGATTTCACTTTAGTTTACATAATGTGACATTTAATAATTATATTAATTATTAAATGTCTACTTATTAGGCTTACTTTTAGGTTTGCATGATCTCCTTTCTTAAGGATTGGTCCATTGTATATTTTCTTATTCTATTGTTCTAATAATACAATCTCTCATATTTCAGAGCTTCAAACCCTTTCTTTCCTTTTTTCTCCATTATCTTCCTTGTGATAGGTATCCCTTTGCATGCAAGTGTTCTTGGACTCTAAAGTTGGTTTTGACAACTTCTACACATATGTCCTCTATTAAGTAAATAATTTTAATTATTTAATTAATTCATTTGTATCTTTGTTCTTCTTGGATTAATTAAATAAATTATATCTAATTAATTCGCTAATTAAACTTACCTTCTTTCTAAAATTAAATAAATGTCAATTTATTTAATTTCTACCCCACTTTCCACTATAATTAAATAGTTTTTTTAATTATTTAATTATTCGCCAACTTTTTCCTCTTTTTAATTAAATAAATCTTTATTTATTTAATTAGATTCCATATCTTGATTTTGAATTAAAAATCATTATTTAATTCAAAATGTTAATTTTCCCTTATCACAATCTTCCATAATTAGATAATATCATTAGTATCTAATTAGTCATTGGTCACTTAAATGGAAAAAGTTTAATTTTCTCTCTAACTGGCTTCTTTTTTTGTGACAATCTTATCTTCTACATTCCATTCTTATCCCTCCTTGTCTCGACTAATCTCAACCGTTGATTAAATTATTTTTGATTTAATCTCGACCATTCATCTTTTCTAATTTAACCCTAACCCTATTTCATTCCTTATCTTTTAATCGTGTCCATTGATTAATTGTCTTTCAATCTCAACCTCTCATTCGAAATTAGTTTTGCCTATAAAAAGGTTCTATCGTTATCATTTCTGGATCCCTAGGAAAATCTTAGAAGTTTTAGACATCATAGAAATATTCAATATATTTCTATTGTCATTGCCTTTAGGTCATAGTTGCATACATAATAAAAATTTGAGGGCATTTATTATATTACAGCAAAATGGAGGAGTGTAATGAAGGTGATTCATGAAATGCATAAGGGTTTGGTAAGATCTTTGATGTTTTTATGCTTTATATTCCATTGTTCTTCATTATTAGTTTGGGGCTTAGTTTGGTGCATTAACAGGATGCCTAGTGAAATTGGTCATGATACTCAATGAATATGATATCCAATATGTCAAAAGAAAGGCTATAAAAGGACAAGTTATTTATGACCAAATGGCAGACACACCAACTAAGGTAGATCATTCTCTGGTCTTAGATTTTCCTAATGAATCTATCTTCACTCTAGACACTTGAATGACATGGAATTTATACTTTCATGGATCCCACACAGATCATGGCTCAGGGGTTGTTATATTATTTATCACACCACAAGGTGACACCATTCCTAAGTCATTCAAAATTGCTTTTCCATGCACAAAGAATATAGTAGAATATGTTTAATAGGATTGTGTATGGCCATCCCATGGAATATCAAGCACCTCTAGGTTTATGGAGATTCTTAGCTAGTAATCCAACAAGTTAATGATGACTATGACACAAAAGATGAAAATTTGGCCCCATAAAAATGGATAAAAAATAGCTTCAAGCAATATTTTGATAGCATCCTTTTTCATCAAATACCTTGCATTCAGAATAAAGCAGTGGATGCTAGGGCTACCATTGGTTCACTCTTGGGCATACCTAGTAACATGCCTAAATTCAAGTTTTTGGTAGAAAAACTTTTGGTCTCTTCCTTTGACATCCCATATTTAGAGATGGTGTGTGAACTTGTTGGTCCCAAATCCCCATGGTACAAAGACATATATGACTAACTTCATGCCCAAATCTAACCCCCAGATCTCTCAAACAACCAATGTAAGACATTTACTTGTAAATCCTCCAAGTATGCCATCATCAATGATACCCTTTATAGACGTGCCCTAGACAATACCTTGTTGAGATGTCTCAATATTGAGGAAGCAAAAGCAACTTTGCATGGGGTACATGAGGGTATATGTGGAGCCCACTCTAGCAGTCCAACCTTAGCCAAAAAGATTCTAAGATTGGGCTATTACTAGCCACAATGGAAAATGACTCATACTTCTTTGTCAAGAAATGTTGACAGCGCCAGATCCATAGAGACTTGATACACGCGCTAGCATAGGAGATCCATCCAATCACATCACCATTGCCCTTTTCCCCATGGGGACTCAACCTCAAAGGGAAGATACATCCCACCTCCTCCAACAACCATAAATTCATCATTATTGCAACTGAGTACTTCACCAAATGGATTGAAGTTATTCCCTTGACTTACATTACTGACATACAAATTTCTAAGTTCATCCTAAACTACATTATTTGTCGGTATGGGGTCCCTCAACCCATAATTACTGATACTACCCATTTAAAAATCAAGAAGTTCACCATCTCTGCGAGCAATTTCATATCCAAAATCACTTTTCCACTCCATATTACCCATAGGGTAACGACCAAGCTAAGGCATCTAACAAAACAATCCTCAAAATCCTTAAAAAGACCATCAATGACACTAGTCATGAATGGCATTTATAGCTTAACCCTGCTCTATGGGCTTGCCGCACAAGCATCCACACTCCCACCAGTGCCACTCCATATTCCTTGGTATTTGGTTTTGAGGCCATTTTTCCTATTAAGGTCAAAATTCCTTCCCTAAGGGTATCTTTGAAAGGGCATATTGATGATGAAGAGTACCATGTGGCAAGACTACATGAGATAGAGTTCCTAGATGAATGAAGACAAAAGGCACTAGATCACCTCCAAGCATATCAAAATCGTCTTCACCGCAACTATAACAAGAAAGTCTTGAGTTGACATTTTGACATTGGTGACCTAGTCTTAATGGAAAATCCAAAGAATCAAGCAGAAAGAGAAAAGACAAGAAAGTTCAAACCAAACTAGTTGGGGCCTTACATTGTTACAAAATTCTTTGGATCAGGAGCATAGTAGCTTTCTACCCCTGAAGGAGAACCATTGTCAAAGCCAATCAATAGTCTTCATCTAAAGATATTTTATACATAGCTTTCGAGAGCCTTGTCTTAATCATGGAAAATAAAAATAAAAATATAGAAAAATCAAAAAAATCGTTACCTTAATGAAAACCTGGCAAACAGTCATCTTGGTAACACCAAAAAATTTGAAAAATCAATAAAATAGTAAAGAGAAATAATTCATCCAATAGGGGAAACCACTTCGGTGGCACTTTGGATAGCTACCGTGGTGAAAACTTGGCAAACAAACATCATGTGTAGTCAACTTTGCTACTTCATCTACTGTAATTCCAATCTAACTTCCCTTTTATACCACTTATCTTGTTTATCCATGCACCTTATCTATAACCATCCTTATCATCACCGAAAATAAATGATTGTCCTTTCCATAACTTAGAATGATTGACATCCACATCCCCATTCCATCCTATTCCTGATAAATTGGTCTTATACTTGACCTACATCATTTGGATCTTGCACTTGTTGTTTCGAGGTTGTAAAATGTCCTAAAAAAATCTTAAAAATCATAAATTTCCTAAGAAAAATCCATAAAAATCATAAAATGACCTAAGAAAAAGATAAAAACATCAAAACATTCCAAAACGACAAAAAAATCAAAACATGTCAAAACCCAAAAACATCCATATAAATTTTTGAAATCCTAAAAACAAAGTCAGAGTCAGTTAGTCATGTCATTCGTCATCATGTCAAACTACTTTCCCTCTGTGACTCAACATAGGCAAGGCCATCTCTTAATGCGCCCCTGAGGCATTAGGTCAGTCCTTTTAGGTTTTTCAGAATAAAATCATGACTCATTTCTTTGTCCATAAAACAAAGTCAATGGTTGTGTCAAACTACAAGTTCTTTGCGCATTGTTACGTAGGTAAGGCCATCTATTGATGAGCCCCCGAGGCCACATTAGGTCAATCCTTTAGGGTTCATCGCATCGATCAAACAAGTCAAAAACTTTCATCATACACACAAGTGGTCATCAAAACATCAAAGAAAATCACACATCAACAAGACAAACTATCCAATAAATTCATTCAATCCAATCAAAACAATCAAATGTCTTATACAGGATGTGTCCTTCCTAAAATCAAACATCATCATTTGCATTATACAGGTGGTCGCATGATCAAAACCAGACTAGACGTCTTATATGATATGTGTATTTCTTGAAACTAGGCTTCCTCAAACAATCAAATTTTGACAAACACTCTTACTGACTGTTGATAGTATGGCTTGTTTTGTTTTATCCTTTTTTGTTGGGTTTGTCTTTGAGTCAAGTTACTAGCTTCCTTGAGGATGTCCCATGAAGGATTTAGAGGAGCGATGATGTTTCAGGACTCTTTTTGTTTGACTGTTGTTTGTGGATTGTCTTGGAAAAAATATTAGGGCAACTTTTCCCTTCATATGAGCTAAGAGATTTCCTTGTCTACGACTGTCTGTTTTGCAAGTGGGTGACCTTGCACACCTTGGTCTATCTCATATCAAGGTGTTTGGTCTCCACTTGTGTCATTTTAACACCTAATGATGGTTCATGCAAGACCTATTATGTATTTAGAAAAATATTGAAGATTCTGAGATTCTTTTAACATCCATGTCTTTCACACTAACACTTATTCTTTCTTGCATTGTGACGGTATTTTATGACACATAAAAAAAATGATCATTTCATATACATTCATATTAGAAGCATCATTTAAGCATTTTCATACATATATGATGCATTTGAATACAAAAATATAAATATCTATTACATTTAGGAAACCATTGCATAACATACATTCATTATCATCCCATTTCATAACCATCATAAATTGCATAGCATAGTAATCACATTAAATAAATTCACATTACATTGCAAACACATAAAATCACATTGCATTTCATAATCATTAGCATAATATCCATACATGACATATATAATGCCATAAAGGTAAATGCATACATCATCATATAGAATTAAGACATCATCATAGGCTACATGAATATCATAAAGCATACATCATCATCCATAACACATACATATAAAGTGTTGCATATCATATAGAGAATTGCATATCATATAAAGAACTACATATCATATAATTGCCACCAAAAATGATATATATATATATATCTAAAAAAGTACTTCATAGTATAATGTCATAATGTATCTCTAGAAAAAAAAGAGCTCGCAGGCTGAATGGATACAAAACATACATGTCAAAATACATAAGTCAAAATGGATCTAGCCAGAGCTCCCATGATCCCCAGAGCATTGATTGTTGCTCTCACCCCTACTAGATCTACTCTATGACCATCTACTATAGGATCGACCATTCCTCAATGCCATTGATGCACTAGGTGCCCCATGCTCAGTTGGGACCGCCTCCTCATATAGGTCTCTATAGTACTTCTCTCGCCTCTCTACTTTGATAAGTGTCTGTGTAGTGTCGGAAGAAAAACCTGTGCATGTGGTCATGAAGTAAATAACCCTCTACATTTCATATTGTGCCTAGATCACTACCCTATCTCTCTCCAACTATAAGGTATCCCTCTCCACCTACATGGTATCTCTCTCCACCTAGAGACCATCCCTCTCTGCTTGTAGAGCCTGAAGTTGAACCTCTAGTGTTTGCACTCTGGCATATAACCTCTCCATATCCTGAATCTTTGTCCCCTGACCCACCCTTGATGGGAACATCCTCATATCCCTCCTCCCCATGCAGAATCCACTCATGAAGGATCCACTCCTCCTCACCCATATTGTCCTCCTCGGGCTGCTCCTCATGCCCTACTATCTCCACCTCCATAGCGGTTGCACCGACTAGTACATCTATTTGCTCTCCCATGGGATGCTCTACCTCTACCTCTACATCGAGCATGCCCTCCTCTTGCTTGGCCTCCTCCTGTCAGCCCACATCCCTCTCCTCCTCCTCTCCCTCCTCTCAATTGGGAGAGAGTGATCCACTCCTCCTCCTCCTCAACCTCCATCAATGCCTCCTACCATCCCCTCCTCTCCATTTCCTGCCACCATCACCGCCATATCCTCTGTCTCCTCCACCATCACCTTGATCACCACCTCCTTTACCTCCATCTCCTCTCCCTTTGTCTCTGCCTCTCCTTCCTTGAGGACCCTGTCCTCGTTTGACCACTAGATTCGGTTGATCTAGATCTATTAATGGCATCAGTCTATGAACCCACTATAATACATCATACTTGGGAGTGGTACCTGCATCTGTTGGTCCCCCACTCCATGCCTACTATTGTGGTTGCAGCTCATCTATCTACTACTCTATTGTAGCCACTGGGATCATAAGAGTCCATGGCATCACCTCTCTGGATGTTTGATCGAATATTGCTTATCCCCATGGCTCCCCCAGCTGTTCTCTAAACTATCACAACACGCAATCTGATAGGTACATCTCAATAATTTGTACTTACTGGATAGTCCACCCAAGTAGATGTATCTCATGTCAAAACCATGGTAGATGCTCACCCTCATCTGGCCATGGATGACAATCCATATACAACCTCCATATGAAATTGACTAAAGTATCAAGCCCATGTTGCCAATACCCAATGTCTCTTAAATGTGTTTGCATAACTGCTCCTATATACATATACATAGGGTATGTTATTCTCTAATTGACGACCAACTGGTGGTTGGAACACAAAAATGTGCTCCCATGCCCAAACCATCAATAATGTAACTCTAGAGCTCATGGAATGTCCCCACCGATATACTATTTCATGTAACTAAAAATATATCATTGCCAACAAACAAGGCCCCCATGCATATATTGTCTCACTTCCCATCATACCAACAAGAATCTCCCCCCATCTGACAAGAAATCCATGTCCTCAGTGATCTGGAATAACTATCACAATGCATAATATATGGTCTAATCGATCATATTTGGCAGCTAGTGTCTCCCACCTGATCTCATAGCAGTTGATACCTAGTTGTGCCACATCATCATACACATAGAAGGTGGTTAGGGCTTGATATCCTCAGCCTAGATCATATCTGACTCTCTCCCCTCAAATCGATAGTCAAAGGATAGTATACACATCCTCTAAGGTGATCGTAGTCTCTCTTGTAGGCAGATGAAAGGAACATGTCTTTGAATGCCATCGCTCGAAAAGTGAAATCAACATCCCTTTATTTTCCATAATGATAGGCATGAATGTGATGTGATACAGACCAAGATGCCATAACTTGTGCCTTTTGGAGCTATTCAACTGGTTCCTCAATCGATAAGTCTCTAGCGGTCACGACTCTCGTGTATAGATCGAATCTATATAAACTTGTGACCAACATGACAAACACTGTCAGTTAAGCAATCTACCCCAAGCTATTTTGCACATGTCATAAAAAATTTAATCCTAATCTAAGGCAACTGTGAAACCAATCAATATACACATCGTATAAATTTTAATTACATCACAAAATCCTCAATTTCATCATGCCCTAGCAGATGCATTGCATGAGCTTGATTACGTTGAACCCCAAATCAATTGCGACCTAATATGACAAAGTGTCATTCCTAAGAATTTGTAGCTCAGTCACTAGTGGCTATGCACAACCATAGTCAAATGCATCGTGCATAAGTAGATGTGTTTCAACAACCCACAGATGTGTCGAATGCAAACAATTGTGTTTAAAAATTTTAAAACCTGTCCTAGCCTAGGCATGTCTGAAATAATTGTGTCATTTCGAAGCAATTACAATGAATGCGATAGCACTTGCGACTATCATGGAATGATGCAATTGACTATCTAAATGTTATCCTACCTAGAAATATGTGAAATCAAAAATTTATAAAGTGGGTTTGAAGAGCCTTATCGGATCTCATGCACCCTCTAGTCATTTGAACGTGTGAACTCTGTACACCCTATGATCGCTGCGGGGAACTTGCTCCATCTCCACTCAGAGCTCTAATCTCCAAGGTTCAAAAGTACAAAATGAGCTTGGATTTTCCAAATTCCTATTATACCCCCAC
Source organism: Sequoiadendron giganteum (assembly GCA_007115665.2). Lineage (NCBI taxonomy): Eukaryota > Viridiplantae > Streptophyta > Pinopsida > Cupressales > Cupressaceae > Sequoiadendron > Sequoiadendron giganteum. The sequence continues at coordinate 187,667,666 of CM021104.1, read as the reverse complement.
ATAAAATTAGGATTTTTCTAGGGTTTGTGTTGGTTTTGCTTTGCCTGGGACTTCAAACTGCATTATGTTGACTCCGAGGGTTCTAAAAATAATTTATTTCATCAGCATCACTTTTTTGCTCATCCATTTGACTAATCAGAACAATTTTCAAATTTTTTGAATTTTTTTCAAATTTTTATAAAATTCTTCTGAGGGGCATGAGGCTACCCTGCTTACACTGGGGCACATTTGACTCAAATTTCTTTGACACAATGTGATAAATGACATTTTATCAAAGAGGGGAAAAATGTAGACACTAAAAATTGTCCTAGGTTTGTGACTCTTAATTTCTTCATAACTCTTTCATCTTCATTCTTCATAATTAAATAATTTTAATTGTTTAATTATTTCCTAAAGTCGTATGTCCTCTATTAATTAAATAATTTTAATTATTTAATTAATTCATCCTTATCTTTGTTCTTCTTCGATTAATTAAATAAATGATATTTAATTGCGGCGCTAATTAAACTTACCTTATTTCTAAAATTAAATAGATGTCAATTTATTTAATTTCTACCCCACTTTCCACTATAATTAAATAATTGTTTTAATTATTTAATTATTTGCTAGCTTTTTCCTCTTTTTAATTAAATAAATCTTTATTTATTTAATTAGATTCTATATCTTGATTTTGAATTAAAAATCATTATTTAATTCAAAATGATGATTCTTTCCTTATCACAATCTTCCATAATTAGATAATATCGTTATTATCTAATTAGTCATTGGTCACTTAAACGGAAAAAGATTTGATTTTCTCTCTAACTCACTACTTTTTCTATGACGATCTTATCTTCTATATTCCATTCTTATCCCTCATCTTGACTAATCTCTACTGTTGATTAAATTATTTTTAATTTGATCTCTACCATTCATCTTTTCTAATTTAACCCTGGCCCTATTCCATTCCTTATATTTTAATTGTGACCATCAATTAATTGTCTTTCAATCTCAACCTCTCATTCGAAATTGGTTTTGTCTATAAAATGGATTTATCGTTATCATTTATGGATCCCTAGGAAAATCTTAGAAGTTTTAGATATCATAGAAATATTCAATATTTTTCTATTGTCATTGTCTTTAGCTTATACTTGCATACTCAATAAAAATATGAGGGAATTAATTATATTACAACAAAATGGAGGAGTGTAATGAAGTTGATTCATGGAATGCATAAGGGTTTGGTAAGATATTTCATGTTTTTATGCTATATATTCCATTTTTCTTTATTATTAGTTTGGGGCTTAGTTTGATTAGTTAACCTGGAATTTTCCATGTGTTACACTGGTCATTCAAATGTTACTCAATAACTTCATGAAACCAAAGAATTTACAATAATATTTCATGAAACTCAAATATCTTCAATAAATTCAAGTAGATTTAGCATTAAGCATCCAACAACTTCATGGAATCAAAAGATTTATAATAAAGCTCCATGTATTTATATTTTTGGAACATTTTCTGAAATATAAAGCATCTATTCTAAAAAAAAGCATAAAAATTTGCAAAAAGGTAAAATTTCTCCTAGGTATTATCCATGCATGCCTTAAGAAATAACTAAACTAGAGAAAATCATTCCATACGTCACCATATTGCTTCACAGCTAGGCATAGAATGATGCAAGATTTTAAAGAAAGTGGGGATCATTTACCACTAGATAGTGTTAGTATGCACCATTAAACGACACAACACACTGTCTTGTCCAATAGGAACAAACAATCAACTACACATAAGATTTCATATCAAGAAATAGCTTTGAAATTGGATCTAATATTAGTTAACTTTTAATGAAACATACAAGTATTTAGTTTGGAATGGAACAAAAAATAGGAAAATGAATAAAACTTGAAAAAAATTTAGTTCTCTGGCATCCAAAAATTATGAACTTAAAATAAAATGAAACAACTAACGACCTTTTATAGAAACAAGGACCCAAAGAGTTTGAACTTAATCCCATCAAAGAGAATCAAATTAACAAATCAAAATGTAACACCTAACAAGTGACAGTTGGCACCAGAACTTTCTAGGAAAAGTCAAAGATATTTTGAGTTTTTACTCAATAGCAAACTCCAAACTTTGGGCTTTGAGTCATGGGTACTTTGCATAGAAATTTGTTTTTTCAACACTCTTCAAAACCTTCAAGATTAACTGCCTTCACTAGGTCCAGTAATAAACCTACAAATTTCATTTCAACACTATACCCATGCACGAAACTTCCAGCCTCTAGTACTTGACTACCTATTCTTCTTCATTGGACCCTTGGCCTGAAGACTCATCTTCGCCTCTTCCCTACTGATATTTCTAGAAATCAATCAACACTTGATGCATGCATTATTTTGGAAGGCCTTGAATTATGTTCCAGTTGTATTTATTCCTAGCATACTCTTCTGATATTTTCATTTGTCTACATTACTTTTGTCTCATATTTGATCATAGCATTCCTACACCTTATGATATCATCTATAAACTCTTGAATTAATGATTGAATAGGATCCTTATTCACCTTTTTGATTTATTCCTTGAAATATTTTACTTCCTTGTCATCATGTCCTAAATTTTAAGGATCGCAGCTTTTCCAAGCTAGCATTTTAATAAATCTCTCATCCTTATCTATCAATTTCTTACATATCCCAATAACCTTTTCCAATCCAGTTATACATTATGATAAAGTGTCACTTTCCGAATTCAATTTTATCCTCCATTTCTCAAATACTAGAACTTCCTATTTTGTGAATATCCTTTCATTTATCAATTCTTAGACATTCATATGAAGAACTTTTAACTTCCATCTCTCTGCATCAATCTATTCTTGGAGAAATTGATATTCACCCTCAAGTCTTCTAGACTTAGTGTGTTAATGGTATGCTTCTTTACATTTCCCAATTGCATCCCTTATTGGATATTCTCTTTGTCCTACTAGGTACTCCATCTATTCTTCAAACATACTTACCTTACGGTGAAGCACTATAATATTATCTACTTGCTCCTTGGACATTAGCACTAGATTATGTAGCAATTCAGTCTATGACTAACCAAATTGGGCTAGTGACCTGATAAAGTTCTCCAAGCCAACAATCCATTCCTTTAATTCTCTTTTATTTTTCTTATTCTTCTTCACTCAAGTGACAATAGTATTTCAAATTTAATTTCATCTCTTCCAACTCCTATCCCCATTATGAATGTCCTACATCAATTTTCATCACCTTGTAATCCCTAGTTGTTATTTCATGCTTGCTCTTGTCTCCTACTAGAGTAGTTATCTAGAGAGTTCTCCCTCTATCTGCATTCCCTTTTATAGCATGTCTTGTCCTTTCTCTAACTCTAGGTTTAAGGGTTTCTATTCTTTGCATTGAACTTCTGAAATCTAGAGGCACCAATTCCACCTCCAACGACAAAGCCAATTTCTTGACTAACCAATCAGGTGCTTCTTCATTCTATTCTACCTCTTCAGTATTACCTCATTCCTTATGATCAACATGTTTAGGAACTTCCTCTCTCGAACTTTCAACATTGCCCGTCACAACCTCCAGAACCTTAAGATTCTCTATCATCATAGGCATGGATTTTGGATTACCTTGATTTTTCACTATCTCTTTCTCTTTGAGACTTACATTTTCTTGTCCTACCCTATTTTTAGCATAATTTCTTAGAGTATTTTTTCCTGTTATCCTAAAAAATTAAGATTCTCTTCATATCTTGGTTCATCACCCAAGGTCTATGAGGACTCAATACCTTCATTATTTTCTTGGAATTCTCTGGCTTTCTCAAAAGCATGTGGTTTCTCAATAGCATTTTTAGTTCTTCCTTATGGAAGTTGATCTTCAATTATATCTTCTTCATCAATAATATGATTGAGGCTCTAAACTACAATGTCCCATGTTTCTCTTACATTTGTTTCTTTAGGGTTCCCCACTTCTAGGGTGAGTGATCCTATAATAAAAATCTCTTCTTCTCTATTTTCAAGATATGACCTTGTATCTAACACTTCTTCCACTACTAGTTGCATTATTGGATCTCCTTTAGGTCACTTTTCTTTAAACTATTTCATCTTAGCAGTTAGTTTCTCAAGCTGCTCCTTGAATTCTTCTTCAGTTAGGTCAAGACCTTCTTCTTGAATTATAGGATTCCCTCCTAAAGCTTGTCTCATTGTCGTCGTATTCACCGAGGGTGGAGAATTGAATATATCTACTATCTTATGCAATGCAAACCTTTTCTTAGCACATGCACATGTTTGCATTCTCACATCCTTGTTGATCATAGCCTGAGCTCTTGGATTTGTTGTGGAAATAATGTCGCCTTTGGAATTTCCATTACATTGGCCAGAGTGGCCAAAATTTATTTATACTAGCTAGCTAGAAGTGACACCATTGAAATTCCTTGGCTTGAAGTATTCAGAGCTTCCTCCCACTAACTCATTTGATTGCAAAATCTGACGAAAATTTCTGATGAAAGTTATATAATCAGATGTATCGTCGGGTATTTGTGCAAAAAAATTATTTTTTTAAATTTGTATCCACAATGTTCATCATAATTTCGACGAACCTTATTTTGCGTTGAAGTTTCGACAAAGATTTTTTGCCAAAATTTTGATGGACTTGCAAAGTTAAATTGTGGCTGACATAAATAAAAATGAGCTCGACTATTTATTGCGACAGTGTTTTTCTCGACGATTTTCTTAGGAAAAATAAGAAAAAAATCAAGAAGATATCACCAGGTTGAGGGTAGTCATTGTATTTTTCTAGAATTCATTTGAGAAGTCGGATTTGTACTTCCAAGTTTGAAAATCATATTTTAAAGCAACATCTCATCAAATTTCATTTTTTGTCTTGTGCATTTTCAGAATTTCATTTCTAGATTTTAGGCCTGACTTCACAAATTATTTATAAGGGAATTGTTTATAACTGATGTAAAATTCTTGATGGATTTGGACAAATATTATATTTTCAAGGTTTCAATTTTTACCCTAATGATCATTTTTCATAGACTTGGGAGCCATAACTAGATAATATCAAAGGCATAGGGATAGCTATAGAGTGAAATAGCTATCAAGATTCAAGCCTAGAGGGTTGAACAAAGAATTGGTAATGTTTGATAGTGGATAATTAGAGCCATTTAGCTATGATATTTTTGAAGACTACTTCATAAAGATGTATTTCTCCCTTTGCCAAGCTTCAAAAATATATTTTAGACCTTAGATGCCAGTGTCTTATAAAAGCAATTATGGTATATCTGTTACCTGAAGTTCTTGAATTCATCTTGACTCTATAGAAATGTATCTATTTTTTATTTGAACAAGAAAGAAAGAAAACAACGAATTTGTAAATATTTAGAGATATTTAGAGAAACAAACTAAAAAATGAAGGTCAAGGCCTCTCTATTTTTCTCAATTCACTTTAACTTTTTAGATGTTGCCAAACATCTAGCAAGCTATAACTATCATCTAGATTATATGATTTCTATTTGTTTTGTACTTTGAAACATTTTACAAGATGAAATTGTCTCCTCATGTAGAAGTATAAGCTACCAAATTCCTTCAGAAGTTGGTACAGGAATCAAAAGATGAACTTGTCAAATTGGAAACCAAACTTTTTGTGGTAAGAAGAGTTGATTTTGACATGAATGGCATGTTGTAACAACTTTATTAAGTAATACAATTTATTTAGTTATTTGAAAATTTGGTGATTTGTGTATAGATATGCCACCATATGAAACTGAGTGGAAAAGAACACTCCTTACCTTATCAAGTATATCCAGGTAAGATGTTATAAAAAATAACTTGTGCTTTTAGTGAAGCTGGTCAACCTACTCATGCTTTTCCATTCTTAATTTTTTCCTTTTGGATTGAGCTACTTATGATAATTTTTTAACTTGCAACCTGTGTATTACCCTCTCAAGTTTTTAACTAGTTAAAAAAAATCTCTTATAAAGGATATAAAATTCCTTAGTACTTTAGATTATCCTTTATGTTAAGAGAGGCATCTGACTATTGTTTATATAATTCAACTTTATTTGAGAGTAAGCATATTTAATCTCTATGTGGTATATTCAGACACTAAAAGAAAGTATTTGACCTTATTAGTAAAAATAAAGCAAAAAACGTAAAAGTGCACCACATCTCTGTTGAAAGTGATCCCATATCCTTTGTGATACCTTCCCTCTAGCAAATTGACTATCCTTTGTCTTTTAGGTTATGCATGATTTTATTCATTTGATTTTAATGGCCTTGCATAACACTTGAAGAAATTAATTGTGGTAGCTCCTTGAGATATTGTCCATGCACTCCTTAATACACTTGTAGGTTGTCCTCTTTTGAAACTTTGTGAGATGGAAATATTTATTAGTTTACCATACTGCTATGAATAAAATGAACCCTTGACAAGATTTATGATGTTTTAAAAGCCCTCTTGACTGCTCAGTTACTTTTATTTATGTATCTTTTAAAGTTCGTCATACTACCCTATCACTATTATTATTAATTTCAATGCCCCCTTCATGGTAATGACATGGACTAATCATTGTTTATTTGAATATTCATTACTATGATATCCTTTTGGGAATCTATAGTAAAGTGTCATGCATTTCTTTGAAGTCCATTTCCTTAAATATTTTCTCTTTTCTCATTGCTCCTTACCTCTATAGTATCCCTATATTGCATATACATAATAATAAAAATTATGGTGATAACTAGTGGACATGGGTATAACATCAAGCATCATACAAATGTAGTTTATATCTACATATATAATACCCCGAGATACTAATATTGTAGCACTAGTCAAAGAATCATCATCAAACTATATTTGTTGATCAAATACAATGAAAAATAAAATATATTAAAATATTTAACATTGATCTTTTCTATCTACTCCACTGTAAATAATAAAGACTTCCAACACTCAAATTGGAAGGAAATTTCTACAATCTTTATTATTTACAATGGAGTAGATAGAAAAGATCATTGTTTTATATTTTACTATATTTTATTGTGCAAATAGCATTGGACAGTAAACTGGACAATACACTGTCAAACATAATGATTGGACCCTATGAATATATAGGTTATCAATCTTTAATCAATTCACATGAGAAATCATACTGACCAATAGTACCAATGAAACTTTGATACTATATAACAATGACTAGTCTCAGTTTGATGACATTTCAAGACCAATGCATGAATATCATTTGGGCCTCATGGCATTGAACATTGTTTTCATTCAACCATGATATAATGTTTTTACATGAAGCACAATACTAGTATGATTGAATGTATCGGAGGAAATAGGAGTTAGAAAAGATAAAAAGAGAACAAAAATATTGTAGTGTGACCTTATTATTATATAAATAAACATAAAAATAGTAAGAGTAGGAACCCCAAATATCATGTTCATTGTCTATGTGAATATGTGTGGAATAGAGTGACCCCTTATCTATTTCAATTGTTGATAAGGTTACAGTTTATTCTTATTCTCCTTTGCATAGTATAATCTCTAACCAATTTTTAATATTTAGCTTAAAACTCAAGATAGTATTCCATACTGATTCTATGTCAATAGGAGGGAGGAAGTTGTATATGGATTCTAGAATAAACATTGTGACCAAAGACATGAATTACATGGATGGAAGAAAATTTAATACAAATGGCAATAGATTTAACATTTAAAACTAGAGGATGGCCCTATGATATTTTGAAGTCAATTTAGATAGAGGCTTTCTTCATAAGTAAATGGAAGTGTACGAGACATTTGAAGTTGCTTGTGAGAACAAGATTTAGCTTAACCTACAAAACTAGGCAAATGAAGTGTTGTCCTTACAAAACAATTTTTTCAAGAGTGTGGAAGTGAAGGTCTATACAATATTGTTTGTATGTATTGTATTCAACATAAATATGTTAGGATCGGTCTCAACAATCATTTTAGTCTTTCAAAATGATATCATTCTTATTCAACCATACACTATTTTTTGCCAGATGGATGTAATCATTAAGGAAGGCCCTTTCATTATTCTCTTAATGGATTAAACTTTCAAGGAGGCCATATAATGGTGTTGCCTATTGATATCCAAAGCAGGGATGTGAATAAGACTGATGACTATGCAGGCTATATTATAGATAAAATTCATAGATCTTTTAACTTTATCAAGGCATATAATAGGGTGGTCCACTTTAAATGAAACTCTTTATTATGCCATGCTATTTTATTTCTAGAATTCATTTGTGAAGTCAAATTGGTACTTCCAGGTTTGAAAATCATTTTTTAAAGCAACATCTGATCAGATTTCATTTTTAGACTTGTGCATTTTCAGATTTTCTTGTGCAAGTTCAATATTCTGATTTTAGGAGTCTAACAGTTGGAAATCATAGTAAAATCAGAATTTAATAATTTCTGGAATTAGCATTTTAAAGTGTTTTTTGGGGCCATTAACTTCAAACTATCTTGTCTTTTGCAAGGGTGGTTGCATGCCAAATTTTTTTGGTGTAAAATATCATAATTATTAGATTTTGTTACCTGTCTATGATTAAAAATTATTGGAGTATGAGTTTGATATTTTTTGAAGATCTAAATATTCAAGCTTGGTAAAGAAAAATCATGTCAGATAATATTGATCTAGAACAAAATGAAGAGTCACTTGATAGATTGTGGGCAAGATTGAAAAGAAAGGGTGATGGGAAATGTTATTGTCTTTGCAATAATTGCAAGGGCTTAAAGACGAGAAGACTTTTAATCACAATAGCTAAGAAACATTGTAGGCAGCATGGTCACATTGAAGGGGGGCATGATTATCGTCCATTGGTAAGTTGTTCATTATATGTGTTTATATTGATTGAATTTGTAAATGTTTATATTGTTTTAACATTATATATATATATAAAATCACTTGATCATGATCATGGTTTATTTGTGTCTATCATTATTATAAAGGTGGGGCACCCTAGGGCACATGATATGGATTATCACGGCCCAAAGAATGTGGTTTTGCAAGCGGAGGAACATGGAGTTGTGAATATCGAAGATGAAGTTAATGATCCTATGGAAGAAGATGATCATGCACCCAAAAACACAGTTGAAAATGATGCTACAAATACATTGATCCATGACACATTTAGTGGCACAGATGATCATGTTGATTGAGATGACTTTGATGATGTTCATGATTTACTTGTACTTGAGAAGGCATACGAGCCCCTTTATGAAGGATCCCAAACAACTCTTCTCTCTATTGTATTGTTGTTGGTGAACTTGAAGGTTATGAATGGTTTATCCAACATAGAAATCTCACAGATGTTAAGGTATGTCATAGATGTCATATTTTTTCATCTATTTTAATTGTTGTTAGTTCATCACTATTAAATAAAGGATGAAATATGTACCATTAATATTCTTTATATTAAAAAAATAAAATTGTTGTAGATTGATTGGTGAATTTTTGTTACCACCATCAAATATTTTACCTCGCTCATACTGAGATTTATCTGGTATTATGAAAGATATTGGAATGGAGTATCAAGCAATAGATTCATGTCCTGATGATCATATTATATATCATAAACAATATGAATTTACAATAGAATGCCTAGAATTTCATATCAGTAGATATCGAACAGATCAACTAACAAAAAAGGTGTCTGACAAGGTTCTTCATTATATTCCCATTATTCCATGTATACAACAATTATTTAGGTACGAAAGCTTAGCATAATTTATGGATTAACATGCACGGAATAGAAGTGGAGATGAAATTCTTTGAATGCCTATGGATGGTTTTGCATTTAGGGACATGGAGGGAAAATGACCACACTTTAAAGAAGAACCTCATAATCTCAGTCTTTCATTGGCAGCGGACGATGCAATCCATTTGGAGAGCTGAGATCTATTTACTCAGTGTGGCCTTCTTTTGTTGTCAACAATAACATTCCTCCATGGATGTCAATGAAGAGGGAGCACATAATATTGGCAATGATTGTTCCACGTATTTGTTTACATCAATTTTCTTTAACGTAGTAGCATCTCATTTGTCTTATTTGTTGCATCATGACTTATATTTTTTTCATTTAATAGTCATGTACATTAATTTATATATATTACAGTAAAATGGTTATAATAATTATGTAATGTTTATGTTCATTCAACTAGGTAAGTACCAAGTTAAAGATATAAATTTATATATCGAGCCTCTTATCGATGAGTTACTAAAGTTATGGAATGGTGTCACTATGTGTGACGTATCTAGACCAATAGGACAAAGACAATTTCAATTCCATGCAATGCTTGTATGGACAATTCATGATGCCCCAAGGCTAACACATTTTTGTGGTATGTTATAATGTTCACCTGCATGACTTTAAAGATATTTAATTTTATGAAGTAGATATCATGCATGTTTTTTAAATAATTTATTCATTATATATAATTATAAAAATTGACATATTTAATCCAATTATATATGATTTGCAAGTCTTCAAACAAAGGGAAAATTAGCATGTCCAATTTGTGGTCCAAAGATGAAATCTCATTGTTCAACAAGTTTAGGAAAGCAGGTGTTTGATGAGTATAGGCACTTCCTCCACAGAAATAATAAGTATCAAACTAATGAAAAACATCTTTTTAATGGGAAAGAAGAGACTACATCAAAACCGTGAAGAATGACACCTCGCCTATGGAAGTTGGAATATAATAGAATTAATCGTCAAGGGTATACATTGGATCAAATTGTTTATCTATCATATATGATATGTTTTGAATTTATATTTTTATATTGTGTTGTGTTTACTCATGCTGTAATTGAAAATGATTGTCGTTGTTAATTTGTTTAACTTATCTTATTTATGAAGGTCGTCAAGGCATTAATGGTCGACTTCCACAAGGACTGAAAAGTTATCCCAGACAATTTAGTAGGTTTCCCTACTATGAGAAGCTACAAATTGTGCATTTGTTTGATACAATGCATATCAGAAAAAATATAACATAAACGTTATGGAAAATATTGGATGGAAGGCATGACAAAGAAAAAATTGTCAAAATTTGTAGTGGCATTCAAGAAGTCAATCATGCAATGAAAAATGCCATTCAATTAAATAGCGATAGAGACCAAATTAATATAAGTTCCCTTACTTGGTTATTAACAGAGCAACAAAGCAATGCTATAAAAGAAGTCATACAAAAAAAATGATTTCCCACAGGATTTGCTGCGAACATAAACAATATCATAACAAAGAAAGGTGAATTTGGGTCAAGGATGAAAACACATGATTGGAATACCTTCATTAAGATAATTATTCTAGTATATTATATATATATATTTATATACTGCATGTACTTTTTAGTGTATTATGTTTACTACTTTTGGAAAAATAATGAAAAGATCATTTTATAATTGTTACAGTACGTTCTACCTCTATCTCTCCCAGACAAATTTGACAACAATGTCAAGAAAATTATATATGATCTTGGAAAATACATGAGGTAAGTAGCGATATTTGTTCAATTCGTTGTATAGATCTTATAATTTCCATTTGTTTTACTTGTTATATAATATATTGTATATTTTGGTAAATCTCATTAATATATTTGTGCCTTGAATCACTTGTAGATGGTTGTCATCTAATGGAATCCATAAAGAATATATAAATTATTGGAAGAGAAAAATTCCTCATCTAATGTGTGAAATGCAAAAGTGTTTACCTTTGACATTTTTCAATGCACAAGAACACTACCTCATACACCAAATTTAGGAGATTGAATAGTGTGGACCTGTACACACAAGGTCAATGTGGATGGTTAAGAGGCACTTGAAATTTTTGAAGGCTTTGGTTAGACAAAGAGCACATCCTAAGGGTTTTATGGTGAAGGGATATATGGTATACCATACCATGGTGTACATTACTAAATATCTTCCTAAGTTTAAAGCAAAGATCAATGTAGATCGCATTTGGGATTCCAACTCCATTAAAAAATTTGAAGCGGAGTGGGGAAAGGTAGATTGAGAAAAGTGGCAGGTAATTATAAGATGGTCATGGAGATTAATTAGAATACATTTTACATTTGGTTTTTATGTATATTGTGCTTATTTAATTATTAATCTCTGATACACATCAATTTTAAATTAAGGTTGTATACCGTGGTAATTAACTAATTATACATCATTTGTGAATTTCAAATTTTTTCGATACATTTGGTCGAGAGTGAGATGCACTATATTTTTACGTTGCAAACAATCTTGATTGGATGACGGTATGGATTGAACAATGTCAACAATCTGGTTGTGCATTAACATGGGAAGGTGTGGCTTCATTGGTTAAATAAGTTCATCGTAATGGAGATTCCAATGTTACACCAAGGGAAATTGATTTAGCATATGGTTTAAGAGATAAACAGGTACGTATAAATATATTAATCACCCATATTATTTAATTATTTTCAATTATATTGATGTATATATATGTTGATATGTTTTTCTTTGCATACATTCGGCCAAGAATAAATATGTTTATTAACTAGCGATATTGCAATAATTTTTATATGTTTGACATATTGTAGGTGAAACATGACAAGGCTATGTGGTGCAATGGTCGTAAATTTCGAATCAAAAAGTTGGATAACATGAAGAAAACTTATGATTTTGGGATAACTACAGTCTTTCAGATGACTAATGTTTCATCTAGAAGCGACATACATCCAGAGTCTCAAAAAATCAATACTATGGGATTTTGGATGATATACTTGAGTGTGAATTTAAGTCCTTCAAATTAGTTTTGTTCGTCGTCCTATGGTACAGGCTACAATTGAATGAAAATGATCCCAAGAGAACTATTATTGAACATGATAATGGATTTACATTAGTTAATACAAGGTATTTCAAGTGAACTGGAAATGAGCCCTATGTTCTTCCAAGCCAATGTGATCAGGTATTTTACTCAGAGGTTCCAGGTAAATCGGGTTGGTCATATGTTGTTAGGCATGATCCAAAAGGAAGGCCGGTAAAGTTTAATGTGGTGGAAGAAGAAGATACCAAAGAACTAGAAGATGGTGTAGATGATGATTAGGATCAACAGTTAGTTGATGATGTTCCTGACAAAGATGTCGAAGAGGAGGAACGAGATCATGATGATGTAGGAGTTAATGTTCATAAAGATGATATCTGTGTGGATGATGAAATTATCGAAATTGATATAAATTATGATGATGATGATATGACCAATCCTTACAATGTCGAATCTAGATCGGATGATATAGACAAAGAGTTGGATGAAGAAGAAGATCAATGACATTGAAATGTATGAGTTATGTGATTGTATTATCTATTTGATATTAATTTCTTGATAGAATTATATTTGACTTATGTGGTTACATAATTAATTCATGATGTACTTTTTAATGTTTAATTTTAACATGATGTTACAACTATTGTAGCTCTCCTAGAAATTTCCATATGATCATAATGAGTAAAGTTTTGGAAAATTTCATGAAAGATGACACATTGATCGTAATAGTGAAATAATTGCAAACTCGTTTAGATTTTTTAGACCAATCACCCTTCGCAATGTCATTTTAAGGATCATCTCCAATTTTCTTACTAGGACACATAAGGTAAGATTTTATTGGCTTATCTTGGACGAACATTGTCGCTTTGTGTAATGTGAACAAATTTTGGATGGGGTAGTGGTGCAGGAGAACCTACACCTCATCTTCTATGCTTAATCATGTGATGATAATTAGGGAGGTCAATAGGTTGGTATAGGCATTTCAAGAATTTTTTATTGTGAATAAGGTCACTCAAGACCATTTGTCATGTTCTAGGTGAATTTTTCAGTTATGAGTTTGAGTCTTGCACTAAAGAGTTGTGTAGCCTTTTTAAGGAAAATTGGAGAATTTACATGTAAAAGGGTGCAAGGTTAGTGTCCTATCAATAATAAGGCTATTACCAAGCCACTAGCATGGTCTTTGAGGTGTCCTACGAGTTTCAATACATTTTAAAGGTCAAAAAATTAAAACATTTCAATAGTGATGTTAACAACCTTGAAATTAGTGTGTTTTATGTTTCATGTGATCATAACAGATTAAAAAGTCCATTGTAGAGGTGGTTGTTCGGTGGTTGAGGTGTAAAGGCCTTTAAACGGCATAAATTGATCATTGTAAAGGTTGTTGATGGTTGAAGATTTAAAATACACGCTCTTGACATTCCAAAATCTATGTTTTTCTTCAAAATTTATGTATTTTTCCTATTTTATAACACTGTACAGTCACATACAACCATATTTTGATGTGAAATGAATTTCGTGTCATGAATATATGTGTTAGCTTTTATTTGAATCTGATTTGAGGGATTAAGACATTGGTTTGAGTTAGAAAGTGTAATACCCCTCCGTTTTGTTTCTTGTTCAAGTTGTTTTATGCTATGTTTGGTTGCAGTTACTTTGATATTGAATACATTTTGTTATGATGTTTTGATCACTACTATTGAACGACAACTATTATTATGGGATGTAGTTATCTGATTATTGTTTCACATGCATTATGGATTAATGATGTTGTAGAGTTAACATGAGATGTTATTATGAGATTACTGGATTATGATGGAAGTGTCAGTTTCGATGAGTGTATTGGTGAAGAGGACGGTTTCGCATCACTCGCTTGCGAGCGCCCTGCGAATCCGTAATTTCTTCTTCACGGTGTGTATTATATACTGGATATATTGTATGATGTTGTTTACTTGGTTTCAGGATTGCAGGTACATGACATCGACTCCACCTAGTTTCACAAGTCTGAGCATGTCAATCCAACGGTTAAGTTAAATGGGAGATAGTAGCTAGGTAACATGTGTCAAGTCTATGCCCTAACCTTAGTGTGTCATTAGTCGTGTTTGTCGAGTCATTGTTTGCCTTGCTTTAATCTTATTTAATTCTAAAGAATTCTTTATTTGGAAATAGATATTTAGAATAATTGCATTTAAATCATGTTGATGGTTATTTAATTTAAATAATGCAATGTGGATAAAAGTTTATATTTAAATTAATTAATTATATTTAAATTATTTAATTAATTAAATTTAATCAAATTTAAATTTAATTAATTAAATTTAATCCAAGGGGGTTGAATTTAGTTATTAAATAATTAAATTAATTAATTAAATGTGATGCAAGAGAATGAAAGGAAATAAAAGAATTAAAATTAATTTTGGAATTTAATTTCAACGTGTGGGAATTAAATTAGAAATTGTAATTAAATGTTTATTTGGGAAATTAGTTGCAACTTTGGAAATTAATTTATTATTTGAAATTGTATTTTAAATTGAAAGTGAGTTTTCGAAAATTGAAATTGAAATTGAAATATCTAATTTGCATGTAATGTGAATTAGGGTTGTATTAGATATTTTTGTTTTATAATGAATGCATGTTTTAATTTTAGGGGAGGGAAAAAGTTTTAGAAAAAAATACATTTTTACAACAAAGAAGAAATTTTGGAAAATTGCACAAGAAGGGTTTGAAGAAAGTTTTGATTGTAGAATTGATTGAAGGAAAGATTGTTTGCATTTGTTGGGTTTTGGATTGGATTCATTGGAAGATTGAAGAAAATTCAAGAAATTTTTGGAGGAGGCTTGCATCAGAAGTTCTTGATTGATTTTTTTAAAATAGTAGTGATTAAAGATTTGTTTGTTAAATCTGTTTTAGAAAAAAAAATTGATATTAGAAGAAAATAATTAAATAAATTTACAGCCTTTGCTTGTGAAAATTCTTGAGTGAAAATTGTGAAAACCTCAGTTGAATTTAAATTATTTCAAGAAATCAATTATGTTATTGAAATCAAACATAGAGATTGAACAATGCATTTAGAATATTTTTAGAAAATGAAACCCTCTATTTATTATTAAAAATCGGATTTTAAAATCCGCAGGGTAGTTATATTTTTCATGGTAAAATGGTCTGGTTGCGTCGCATATAACTCCAATTACACAAACTAGGTTGTCAGAAAATTTAAAGGGTTTCTGCATCTTGGAATTTTCTTATCCCTGTCAAAAAATCGCAAATACCCAGATCGTAATTTTTGAGTTATGTTTGAAACACGAGACTGTTGTTAAGTTATTTTCCCATGGCTGCTCTGATAATAAAATAATAATAAATTGATATTTATAAATATTAATATTTTATGTATTGTTATTATAATATTAAAATATTATTTAATAATATTTTATATTATAATTTATAATATTAAAGTATTATATTTATTTATATTATTTTAAATAAAATTTGTATATTAGATTAGTGGAATTAAAATTATAAACATATGGGGAAATTATTGTTTATTTTAAAATGGCATGTTAAAGTTTAATTGAATAAGTTAAATATTTGATTTAAAGAATGCATAATTTAAAATTTAATTGTGGAATTTAAATTCATGTGTAAAAGGTCCAATTATTAATTTGATTTAATTGGAAAAATAGATATATGATATTGGGTTATAGTCCAAATATTGATCTTATTTTAACACAGTAAGTTATGGAAAAGACCAAATGTTAATTTGATTAATTTTATAATGATTTAATTTGCAAGGGCAATTGGTTATTTAATTTAAAGCGAAATGTTTTGAGTTATAGTTGAAAATACTTATTTTGTTAAGAACAATTAGAGAATAAAATATTAGTGTAATTTCTCCCCTATCTGAAAAGATGAATTCATAATTCAGTTTTATCAATATAATGAATTACGTTATGAAATGAGAAATGGATTTAGAGTGTCCAAATTTAGTTTCTTTTATTGCCTTCATTGATTATGTCTTTCGTGTTTATGCTTTGAGAATGGGTTGAATACCTGTTAGTTTATAAGTCTTTCAGATGGTCTGTTGTTTGTGAGGGTTGTCGTTGTGATATCAACCTGTTGTGAATTCTCTTGGTAGTGCATGGGATCGTGTTGTTTTAAAAGTAAATTCAGGAATTGATTATTATGAAGAGACAATTAATTATTTTAATTTAATCATTTTCTATTTGAACAATTTATTTGTTGAGAATGTATATTTTATGGTTTGAATAAATGGATGTATGTAATAAGAGTTTGGAAAGGGAAACTTTTAGATGAGATTAACATAGGGTGTTGTTGGAAAATTAGAAGAAATATAAGGTTTGGGTTAGGGAATTGAAAAGAATTATTGTAGAAGATTTATGTTAATTTTAAAGGAAAAAACAATGGATTCGACTTAAATTATTTGAACCAGCCTATCCTTTATTATAAAGGCACTTATTTAGTTTTTTTTTCAATTAATTTTGAAAGGGCAATAGCTATTATGTTTTATTTCCATAGAGCAAATTAATCGTTGTGATTGGAATATTAAAGAATCTATATAATTGAGTTTATTAATATATATGTTTGGTGTATATATAATATGGAGCATATAAAAATATGTTAAGGGTAAATTCGTTATCGTATTTCATTTTAATAAGATGTATGCAATATATTATTGAATAGAGATTTAAAATGGATTGATTAGTGTATATGGGTAATTGAGTAGAGAAACGATATTTTATTATATTAAAGTGATTGTATGTTTTAAATAGGAAATTGAATGAAATGTAAGATTTGGGTAGGAAATGGAAAGAGTTTACTTGTATGGATTTGTGTTGATTTAAAAGTAAATTAAGAAGTTGTTTTATTGATGAGGCAATCAATTATGTTATTTATTAATTTCTATTTAGATTAATTGAACCATTGTGATTGGATTATGAAAGAGATATGGATTTAGTATATCCAAAAGTAATATCTTCCTCAAAATTATCTTAAAGGATTTAATTCTTTGTATTCAGTAAAGGGAAGTAAGTTTAATTGTTTTAGATTTCCAATAATGAAAGGGGAAATAGGGGTTATGATTATTTTAGATAATCTAGTTATCGTGTCTTTGACTTTGTCAACACTACCTATTGAATGAGTATGGATTTAGGAAATCCAAATATTAGATTTGATTAATGACTTGAATACTTTTGTTGCTATGTCATCAAGTTGCATTGTTGGTTTTGGGATTTAGTGTTAGTCCTAAATTATAAGTCTTCCAAGAGAACTTAGAGGATGAGGGTTGTTGAACCTTTATGTCATCCATTTTTTTTCCCTTGGGTAGTGTATGGCATCTTTTCAGTTTACTTGGTTTCCTTGAACGGGGATCTTTTGTACCTCCTGTGAAAGGAGTGGACTATGTGATTATTGCCTCCAAGATGTTTGGAGTGAGTTCTATTTTTTGTTTCCTCATTATTTTGGAGTGGATTATGATGCCTAGTTGATATGCACTTGTGTTTCCCTTGGTGGATTGTTTGGGTGTGTGTTGTCGAATAGAAGAGTGGCTTTTGTTAGGGGCCGGAGCCCAAAGTGGTAAACCGGGTAACCTTCAGAAGTGAGTTAATCAAGTGATAATAAAATTAATGTACTTAGATGATTAGGATGCAGTTCACACTAATCAAGATAATTTAATCCTCACTCATAGACACAAGGGCTCGTATAGACTTGGGATGAGTGAGAAGGCCTGGAATGGCATAGTCATTTATCTTGTCAGTACGAGAGGTATTTGATGCCGCATGAGTGAGTATGAGTGTTAGGATTCGGTTGAGGCCACCAAGATTATCGGAGCCTATAAAGGATGCCTAGAGGAGACCTCATGACTACTATGCGATGACACTCTATCTAGGACAACTGTTGTTAATTGTTTTATATGTATGGTTCTGTGAACATACTTGATCTATTTTATGTCTGGAAGCAATGTGACCTATGTCAGTGATGTGAATGTTGTACTTAATTTGTACTTGTATTGTACTTGATTTGTACTTGTTTGGTGATTGAGTTGAACTTGTTAGTTCATTTGTTTGGTTATATCAGTATGAGTCTGTCTTTGCTTAGTGGTTGTAGATCTTTGTCCATGTTACTTTGTTACTATCTCCTAGCATGGGGGGTTGGCCTTCGGGTACCACTTGGTTGGATGGAACATGCACCAAAACCATTGGGTCCCCATCTATCTTCAGTACTTGGTGGTGAGACATCCAGATGGACAGCTCGAGTTCTTGTATTATCTTGCATCGTAATATTTCAGATTGTATAAGTAATTTTATCCCTCTTATGTTTATGAGGTGAGATTATGTAGTTGTAATACATTTGTACTATTGCCTCATTCTGGGAATGAGTGATGTAACTATTGGATTAAGATAATGTTTATGATATTATATCTTGATTGATTATCTTATTAGGTTATGTGGTATTCTTATAATGTATGATGTTTATTTCATAAAGTTCATAATGCTATGGTTATATGTAACATGTATGTGTGGGTTTAAGTAATCCTAACCTTGTAGCCTTAGAGGTTGTTGTTAATTAGTAAGTGAATGTGTATGTTAAATGCACTTTATAAAAAAAAATTGGTTTGCTTAAGACGTTAATTACAACTTCCTTTAGGCTTACTTGGCGGGGCATTACAGAAAGCTTCATTTATTTGCATACAACCCGGTTACCCTGTTTTTGAGGGTTTTGTAGTTCAAACATGATATAAAGGGGCTCTTACACTTTTTTTTGATTACTATAGCTTGTGTAAGAGGCCCCATGGATACTGTTATAATTTTAGGATTCATGAATAGGGCATAGGATGAGAAATAAAGAAGGTATAGTTGATGTCCTCAAGATTTTTGTGAAGAAAAGCATGTGAAATGAGAGGTTCAAGCCTAGGTTTCAACAAAATATGTATGGGAGATCTGATTTTATGATTTTTTATCCATGTATAGACCTAATGGGTTGTTTATGAGTTGGTTTTGAGGTCTGAGAATTTGTGGAAGTAGGAGATTCAATAAACCCTCATGATTTTGGTCTAAAACAAGGGTTTTTGGGTTTGGCAAGAATTTGGCTGTACAAGTGGAATATTTTTGTGGATTTGGAGGTTTGGAGTCTATTAGCTCTCAAAAAAATAGGTAAGAATACCTCAAGAAGTTTCCAATCTCATGATACATTTTAGGGTAACAAACAAGGCCAAATGATTTGAACCTTCTTCTCTTCAGGTGCTGCCAAACCTAGGTGGATCTACCTTTGCGAACTGAGCAAACTTAAGTGATGTGATTTTGTTTACAACAATCTATTCACAATGAAAATCTTACAGTGAATAGATATAATCCTAATAAAGTGTATGTGTAATATTAGAATATGTTCAGGTAACAGATGTAAAAAATAAAATGAACAAACAACTTTGCCAATTTAACTATATGTATATATAACTTTAAGTTATTTTTATTTTAACTAAAAGTACTGAATTTACAACATACCAATTAAATGATATTTGTGATTGTTAAATTTATGATTAAATATATCTCTTAGAATCCTTTTTGTCCCAATTTGAAAATAATTCTATATTTTAGAATACATTTTAAAAAAATTTAAGATGAAAATAGCAAGGAAAAATCAAACAAATATCTTTATGAAAGAAGCATATTGGCGTGAAATTAAATATGGATTTTATTCCAATGTAAAAACTACAAAGAATGGAAACAATTCTTTCAACACATAAACTATTATGTAGTAGTCAATTAAAATGATCTAAATAGTCTAATAATTTGACCATTAGCATATATCAATTTCTATAGAGTTGTAGATCTCTTCCATTTCAAAAACACAAAACAGTATTAGGTAGATAATTAAACATCTTTCATTTCTACAGTGACTTATTTATCCTAGAGGAATTAGTATATAGTATACAAAGAAAACCAACAAACCCACAACTACCCCTATTTTTAAGGAGTTTAGTTTTCTCCCCTTCCTGATCTCCCTAATATTGTCTAATTATTTTAAAAAGACCAAGGGTCATAACACAACTTTATTCATCCCACTAAATATATTGGTTAATGAAAATTGACAAAATCAACAAAATAATTGCTACATTTGGCATTGAAACTTGATTTTATTTACAACAATCTATTCACAATGGAAATCTTACAGTGAACAGGTATAATCCTAATAAAGTGTATGTGTAATATTAGAATATGTTCAGTTAATAGATGTAAAAAATAAAATGGATAAACTAAAAGATGAAAACGTGAGACTAGTGCCTTGTTGGGTGTATGGAGTCTAATGAAGATCTAGAAAAGTGTAATTTATGATGGCAATAATTCAAACTATTTGGCACACAGATGTAGTTTATAACTAGTATAAACGTGCAAGTAAATGACTGACAAACTCTACTTGAGATAGAATGAAAATCCTAGTTATGTTATTCTTCTTATTGATCCAATTAATACTCTTTAGTTACTGTGATTGAGTAGAAGGGTTTAATAATCACATCACACAAATACAACAAATGTGTGTCGATAAATTGAATATATGCTTGATATATCAATTTAAACAACAGACAAGCATCAAAATGGAGACAACCAGATAACTATATAATTCCAAAAATAGTTGATACCAAGATTAAGCCACAAGTTCAAACATCTTCATTAACTTCATCAAAATTCATACATGCATCTGAGTCTTTTAAAGGAAAGTTTCATTGCAAACTATCTACTGTATCTTTCTCCTATCCACCTATATTTGTTTTACATTATGAAATAGATATAAATATATCAAAATTGTGAAAGGGCGCGTCCTTTCATAAATGTATTTTGCTTAACAACAATAAAAAACTAGAAATTATGCTCTATTAAGCCATAAATAGATGTTTGATAGATAATCTCGGTAAGCTGGTCGCTCATGTGTATCAGCATCCTCCAGCGCATTCCTTATGGCTATTTCCATTTCAAACATCTCATTTTGTTCACATGCCTCATCCATTGTTAAATTATTTCTTGTGGTTGTCTCCAGAATTGTTTGCATCATCGTCTCGCATTCCTTGATCCATCTGTCTTCTCCCTTTAGTTCCCCTCCATCTTCTAACAACATTGGTACTCCCTTTTTTGTGACATTGATCATCCCCTACTCATCACCTTGCAATTCATCATGGAAGTCTTTATGTTTTTTCATAAAATGGTTTCCAGTATCAATAGCTATGTTATCAAGAGCATCCCTTTGGTTTATTTCTTGTAGCTTCTCTCGGATCTTGCCACCTATCCTCTTATGTTCTTGTAGTGCAGTAAAATTGCATGAATGTGTTCCCCAGAGCTTACTCAACCAAGTCATTAAATTGTTCTACCTATTCCTTATTATTGCATTGAGTGCATCACATTTACCTTGTGAGTACGCATTTGATTCTTCCCACTAGTATCTTTCTTGGGAGATTTCACCATGAGTCAATTTCTTTGTGGATCCCAACGTGATTCCCATCATGTCCTTCAAGTGATCATTTTTTTTGAGTAGTCTCTCGTTATTAATCTTATACATTTCTTTTTCCTTGATTAGCTTTTGGATTTGGGTTTTATTTGGCCACATTAATGCCAATTTATGTTTTAGCTATTGGATCAACCTCACCAACTTTTAACGTCGTTACATGTCCAAAAGCCTTTTCTGTATCGATTACAATAGATTTCTTGTGTGGAGGATACAGGGCCCATATCATAAGTGATCCCTTATCTGGGTTATACTTAGATCCTACATAAATCTCTTTTACCCCCTCAAGAGTGAGTTTATGTGTGGCGTTACTATTCTTCAGAAAACTATCAAAAACTAAAGAAGAGTTTAAATCTAACCTAGGAAAGATCATGACACCTTCATCTTCTAATAATTTCCTTCCTTTCTCAAGGGTCATGCTCTTCATTTCTTCTTCCACACTTGATTTTAAGTTATTCAATAGTTGTTCCTCATTACTTGGTGTAATATTCTCCACTAATTCCCTTATTGATTTTCCTTATAATTTGCACAAAAAGGTTTTAAATTCTAAGGTTTTAATGAATTCATCATCAGCCACAAATGATTCATATGCTATCTACCTTGTGTCGGTATCTACACTCTCTTCAATATCTGATTCCCTGGGAACATACTTGTAGTCTTGAGTTCTCAATCTGGAAATTTTATCAATTGTACTGCTAGTCCTACCATCACCAGATTCCTCTTCATCAAAAGATAATAGTTTTGTATCTTGCAATCCCCTATTATACTCATCAACAACTTTTTATGCTTCCTTTTCTTCCAAATTCCTGATCAAGTCATCATACAGATAGGTTATGTGATTGTATCCTCCCAAGTTCATTTATTTTTGGAAAGATCAATATACCCTTTTGGATCAAATCCTTTTCGCGGTGGACCCTTATTCATGTTGTATTGCAGCAATTTTTTGAGAACCATGTCATATCCATCCCTTGCTAATATAGTGAAATCACCGAAGAATAATGTACTAGGCATAAATGCCTGCTTTCTGAAAGAACTCATATTCATAGCATCTGAAAAGTCCAATTGCCTAGCAATCTCCAAATATGCAATCCTATCAAGCACCGTCTTGGGCAGAATGAAGGGTCCATCTTCAAATCCATATACTCTTATCATGGTCGCATCTTCTAGACAATACCAGTCTCCCCAATTGTGGTTGAGTCCATTGAAATCTTTAGGCCTTGAAAACCTCTTTATTTCATCGGACAATGATTATTCACAATGATGATTGTAAAATATGTGCAGTGGTTTCACAAAAAAACTCTTCAAAATGTAGATAACAAGAATTAGAAAATCTGCAATCTCAGGTGGCAGTCCAGAGTTGTACTGGTAATAACCTTCCTTCCTTATCAAATTGTACAACCCTCAGTTTTTCAAGCCACATCTGCAATTCTTGTCCATAATAAAGTATCATATGCATTAGGATTGAATAAGCATCCAAGTGCAAGATAGGAGCTCCACTTTTTAATGCCATCGGTCCTTAATCAAGTACTTTAAATATGTGTGAAGCATAATAAAAAAACCTTGAATTGTGACATTGGATGTTCGTTGCAATTACCATGGGTACAATTGACATGTGCTCAGGGGCCTCCATTCCCAGCACTTGACACACTAAAAATTATGTGTACTTCATGTAGGGTTCAAACAAATCAACATGGAACAGGGCATTATCACTATCATTCAGTGGAACTGAAACACCATCTTTCTTAGACCTATGTAGTGGCAACCTCCAACCCTTGTACAAATTATCCATCCTCCAAAATTCATTTTCCAGTTGTTCAAGTACAATATTTTCACCACACACTCCCTCTAGGTTAAAAACCTCACAGATGGCAGCTTCAGATACATGTATAAACGGTTTTTCTTGATGGATCACAAATAGCTTTACATTTTGGATTATAATAGGCAGCTAGCATCTTCACCAATTCTACATTTACAAATACATTGCGGTAGACTAGTTTCCCTAGGTTTAACTTCCAAGGATTGCACACTGGTTCATATAGGTTCCTTCGTTGGTAATGAAAAATAAACAGCTCATATCCCCTAATTGGGGTCCATATGTCTCGTATATGCTTGCATTGATCCTCTAAATTTTCCACTTATGCCCTAAGTTGTGAAAATCGCCTGGCCTTAGGTCTTGAGCCGAGCAATTGATCAATTAAGTCCTGGTTTAACTTCCTCTCAGCTACCCTCGGTTTCTTCTCTGCTTCAATTTTTTGATTTTTTCCTTTTGGGTTATTACTCTCACTCTGTTTCCTACCTTTTTCTTTTCTTGAGCTAGTTCTTTCCATTTTATGAATCATAAAACCAGAAATTTAATTGCAGGGAACTTACAAGTTTATTTAGAATTATTTGGCCGCAAGATCCTTTGGCCCTTCGTTCGTTCCTCTGTTGCTAACTTTGCAAAATTCACCTTCAATTAATTTTCTCAATTCAAGAAATCATCGACACATTTGGTAGTAATACTGCCATTAATTTCCTAGCTTTGAACACGAGCATAACTGATCTTCGAATTTACCCACTATCACATCAAATGTTCTATCGACAAGACAATTGAAACTTTGGGAGATCCTTTTATTCAAGCTTGACTAACGTTCATTAAACATTTTTTTTGTTGGGGAGACATTACGTTGATATCACATAATCTATCCATTTGATTCATATAAATGTCGCCAAGAGTCACCCCAACGACTATCTTGATTGGTTTTTGTCTTCATCGGCAAGACATGGTGTATCACTAAGACATTCAATAATTTTTTCGATGTTATAAGTCTCCCCGATGATTATTCCTTTGATCTCAAGTATGTCGCCAAGACTCCTGCCAATGTAATATTATCGATGTGATATAGTGGGTCGGAAGGACATTTTGAACTCATTTTGATATAATTTTTCTTGGTGATAGTATGTTTCTTTGTTTTGTCAGCAAGACAAGATGAGTGTTTCGGTGATGATATTTCATCGGCAAGACAAATGCACTCGGGTTGACTCAGGGATCTTACTTCGATGGTGTTGGTCTGGCTAATAAAACTCCTTGTGCTTTGATCGGTGAGACAAGATAGGTTTCTTGCCGATGGAACTTCATCGGTGAGACCTATATGCTCGGTATGACCTTTTCATTTCACTTCGATAGAACTTGTCTTGCTGATGATATGGGTTATTTGAATACTAGATTTTGGAGGTTTTTCATGATATCAAATGGTCAAGAATGATGTGATCATATGTGACTATGATGGATTATACTCAAGATATGATTTTCTTTAGGGAATCAGCGAGTGCAAAATCACTTGTGATGAATGTTCTACTGTGGGCCTCTAGCCTATCCTAGGTCTTTGTAGTAGTTTATTTTATTCTTTGTTATCATTTTTTCAACGTTCTATACAACAACCAAGTTTCTATTTGCAATCTGCTTTAAGTTGGTTATTAAAAAGAGATATATGGTTTGTTTCCTTATAGAAATAATGCATTTATAACATTCATGTGTTTTTCATTTAAAATAATGGCATTTGGTAATAATAAGAAGGAAGTGTGAAGTTTGAAAAGTCATATTTTAAAAAAAAAAGAAAAATTGAAACAATTAAATAAGTTGTTTAGAACAGTAAAATGGTGTCAATGTTTGTGATGAGGAAAAATTAATTGGAGAGTGGTTCAAAACTGGTTACAAGGTTTGAAAGGGATGTTTGAGTTGTACTTTTTAGAGTGATAAGGTTGACATTAAACTTTTGAAATATTTTTAGTTCATATTTTTAAGATAAAGATTCTTTTAAACAATTTTTTTTTTTAAAATTTCATACTTGGAAAATAAAAATGCAAATGCAATAAATGAATAATAGAGAATCATGCATGGGAACAAAACACCACCTACAAATGCAAATAAATTATTGGAATGACATAAAACAGATGATAAAGTCAACTATATTATTGGTCTTTCCTTTTCTCACATTAAATTTTATTATATAGATTTAGATAAATCATCATAGGAAATTTGGGATAATTTCAATAAAATATTTGGAGCAAAAATAGTTAATGTGAATTTTTTCCTAAAACTTCAACTATTTAGATTCAAAATGAGAGATATAATCACTATGTCTAATCACATAAGAAATTTGAGATCTCTCATTAGACAATTGGTAGAAGTCAAGGCTCTATTAGATGTTGAAGATGCTAAGGATATTTTGTTAAATAGTTTGAAAATACAACAATGTTATTTCTATGCTTAGTCCAATAACTTCTCATGAGGTAATAATAATTAAAAATAAAAATGAATGTTATTATTGTAAGAAAAAGGATCACATAGTGTGGACTTGTATAACTTGAGCCAATGATGTTCTTGAGGGAGAACTTAAAGAAAAATTAAATGATGTTAGCTTAGCCTCTATATATTTGTTTGTTTCAATCAACATGTTTTGTTGTGTGGAATGTAAAACTTAAGGGAGGGTGTTGGAATATTAAGATTAACATTAATAAATTCACCTTACTAACTTGTTTATTTTTTTTATTAAATAATTAGTTATATTCTTGTAAGATAGTAGTTCAAATGGGAAGGTATATTTGAACGGCTTTGTAAAATCCATATTGTAATATATTCCCAAATGAACTGTATGATATAATTATTATTTTGAGTGTTTTAATGTGCAGATATAAGTTCTCTTGAATTTTCCAATATATTTTGTATGCTCTATTAGCCATGATTTCATAATTAATTTTACACTTTCGACACTACTTCTTACTATTTTTTCCATCCAAATTTGGCTCTTAGACTAAATATTTCATATAGGTGCATTTTAATTTTCTTACTATCACCTTTGGCTGAATTTTTAAATTGGTTCAACCATGCAAAAAGTGTGGTTACTTTTAATTATTTCCACTTAAATGTTGGTTACAATTTTCTAATTTTCTTTCCATTTAGCTAGTCACAATTTCATACTAGCATTAGTACTTGAAAATGGTAGTTTACTTCTACTTTAAACTTGTGGTAATTTCATTAATCTCTTGCTAGCTCTAGTGTTGAATTGGACTAGTTATGTCATCTAGGATTTTTTCCTCAATTTTTTTTACTTTTTTCAAAAAACCATTATGATGGTTATACTTGTATTACCATGAATGGACATAAATTTGAGGATTTTGGGTGTTTTCATTCAATTTTTCATGTTTTCCCCTTAGCTCCTACTTTATATGTGTTTTTTATGGAAGCCTTTGGATATCTTTTGCCTAATAGTATTTCATGGAACCTTATTAAAGGTGCTACTTTTCCTAACTCTATAGCCCAACTATTCAATGGTCATTTTTCTAATGAGTCCTTTCTCACTCTCTTGGAGGAGAAACGTGACATTATTTAGGATATTCAATTCCTAGATATTTTTTGGAAAGCTTTAAGGTTAAATATATAGTGGCATAAAACTCAATGTTATAGGAAATCCTTCTTATCCAAGCCCAATTGGTTCAATTCCTATGTATAGAAGGGGGTTGATCATAAGGAAGTGTTGAGATTCCTAAGCATCTCTTTTTCCTTTTAGGTTTCTCCTTCCTCTTTAAGGAAACATATCATTTCTAGAGCTGAGAAAAATTATCATATTAAATTATGAAGCCCCTTTCTTTGGCAAGGAGATTCCATGTGTGTTCAAAAATTCTTGTTGCACACATTTCCATTACTCATCTTGCTAAGAACCTTGCAAATCCTCATATTTGAAGATTAAAAAAATCCAAAGGTATATTTTATGGCCTCCCTTTAACCAAGGAAAATGGTTTCACAATGTATCCTAGGAGTTTTATTATTTCCCTCATGACTATAATAAGCTTGGCTTGCTTTATATTCACTACTCTAAATGGAGCCATAATTTTAAATTTAATTAACATACTCTAAAACCTAATAAAACCAGGTTGTAGCTCATCATATTGGAAAAGTGAAAGGTCAATACCAGCACTGAGGAAGAGTTTGGAGTGAAAACAAGGTCAATACCAGTGCCGAGGAAGATTTTGGAGTTAAAACAAGGTCAATACTAGCACCGACAAATATTTTGGAGGAGTGAAAACAAGGTCAATACCAGCGTCGAGGAAGAGTATGGAGGAGTGAAAACAAGGTCAATACCAGCGCCGAGGACGAGGTTGAGGACACTCAGGGAAAATCGTCAACCAAGGGACAATGAGTATTGTAAGTTTGGCACCCCCATTCTCTTTAACTTGTAATTTTCATGCCTAGTTTCCAAAGATCTTCTCGTACATTGGCACCCCCATTCTCGTAAAATGGTATAAGATAAGATAGAAAAAATAAAATAGCTTAGTCTTTCACATTTTTATTGACTAGCCTCAAGTCTTGGCGAAACTCCCATAATCTACCCGCATCTTGCTTGTTGGTGGGAACATGTTATTCTTTGTTATATGACCTACCTCAAATCTTATGTCCACAAAGCTGCTTAAAACATAAAACAATAAGAAAAATTTTGAAGGTACAACTAAAAAGGGGTTATTTCCTTTTGGCCTCCTCCACCTCTTATATTTCAACATAGCATGGAATTATGCTTACATAACATAAACTCAAACTAATGGAATTTTATGGGGGCAAAGGAGCCCAAGTATATGCTAGGCTAAGCTAGATCTAATGAATGGAAATAGAGGCATACAATTATTCTTTAATACCTCCACCACAAACATATGCAAGGAAAGGTCTCCTCCCTTCTTGGTAGTCATAACCTCCTCCACACACAACCCTTAAAAATTATGAATAGAGGAATATAATCTTTGAAGAACTCAAAGTTGATTCTCTCCTACCTAATGCAATTAGTCATTTTATCCTTATAAAAATTTATAGTGATTACTAGAGGCACATAGACCAATTCTTCATAATAGAAGAATTTGATCATACATTTCCAATGATGGCATTATGAGAAAATCTTAGGTTAAATGAATAATTCTTAGCTAAGTTCTTTAAATCATGTCCAACCATATAAGAGAAGACTGTTTCTATGTGTACTTGGATACCATGGAGAAAGGCTCTTTGGGCTCTTTCATCAATCAAGGTATTGTTAAATTTTAACACCTAAAAGTGAGAATGAAGAATCTTTCCTAGGATGGTGGCCAACTATGCTTCTCAACACCTAGATTACAAAATCTTTATCAATATCATTTCCATCACAATTAAACCTATTGTTTGAGATATAGTCAAACAAGTAAACAAATTGTCTTTCTTGATAGTAGATACATTCTATACAATTCAATCCTTGCATCGGAGATTGTTGAATGGGCCCAAAAAACTACTCATGATTCCCTTACTATTAAGTTAAAAGTTTGAAAAGACATATGATTGCATCAAATTTCCTTTCATTTATAAAAGGCTCAAATGGATTTATTTTTAACCCTAAATTATTATCACACATTCAAAATTACAAAATACTAGTTAAATGAAGAAC
Organism: Sequoiadendron giganteum; assembly: GCA_007115665.2. Taxonomy (NCBI): domain Eukaryota; kingdom Viridiplantae; phylum Streptophyta; class Pinopsida; order Cupressales; family Cupressaceae; genus Sequoiadendron; species Sequoiadendron giganteum. The sequence continues at coordinate 187,637,924 of CM021104.1, read as the reverse complement.
CTTCATTTGAGTGTGATGTCATCATGACCTTTAAATGAAGAACCTTCATTCAAAAATTATTCCATGTCAAGACTTTCAAATGAAGGTATTTTTTATTTTAAAAATTTCATGTCCAAAATGCTTTATAAAAGGAACCTTTGCATGAAGGACCTTCAAATGAATACCTTAATTCAAAGGTCCTTCATTAGAAGATCCTTCATATGAAGGTTCCTTTAATGCCATCCCATTATAGCTCTTAGAGTTGTTAGAGATATTTTTGTTTCGAAGAAGAGATTGGACCATCAAATATTGTCACCATGACTCTACCAAGATATCCATCAAATTGATAAACCTTGACTTAACAACCACACATTCACAAGAAAATTGTCCCTGTCAGCCCTAGGGCATCAATTCAATGCCAAATTTCTTGATTTAACAGACCCCTAAATGAAATGAACCTCTATCATACCATGTTTCACACCAATCCACTGAGTTACAGCTCCAAGAGAGTGGGTGGATTGGTGGATGTCATTTCTATTTAGCCCTCAAACCCTTACATAGGCAAAATAGGGCAGTCCCTGTATTTGATTGTTTTCTCCCATAAAACATTGATTGAGCACTTCAAAAAAAATTAAAATGAAAGGTAACACATAAATTTATCTACACCAATGATCTTAGAGAATTTCAAGCTTGTACGGATCCATACAACACAAAAGAACTTCAAAAAAATAGTAAAAGCACAGAAAATTGCTTCAAGAACATGGTATTTGATATGAAATTTTGGTATCAACTCCTCCAAAAATTGCAATGGGATGGGAATACAACATGATATAATTGGGATAAGAAATGCATCATTTGAAGCATCAAACCAATATGCAAATATGAAAGAAAGTGCTAACCCCTTAAACTGAAAATGTTTCTTTTAACTTTAAGTTTGTTGGGTAGCCAATTATTTTAAGTTATCAAATCCTACCATCATACATAATCAAAATGTTGTTGTTTCAAATGAATATGAGTACTAACTTTCACTATTTGAAGATGTTGAAACCTTTTCATAGAGAACTAGAACATTGATGCGACCACTCATCCTACCTTAAAACATACCAAAAGTCTCCTAGAAATTAGACATAGGGAGATTTAAGATGACTTAAATATTTTTTATTGCCAAAGCATAAACTTATGATGACTTTACAAGGCCTAGTACACACTCCCTCCCCGTTAACCACTTAGACATATGGAAATTAAATGTAAATTTTCTGCTATTTTTAGTCATGTAGGTGTCCAATAAACCACTTGGTGGTGTTTCCCTTCAAGTTTATTTACTTGAATGAAGAGAAAAAGTCTTTTGATTACAATTAGATAATACATTTGAGTCCTTGGTTGTGTAACTGGTGGACCATAGTCACATTTAACACTTGTTACAAAGTTTGGGAGTTAAAACGTTAAGTAGATTTTATTTGTGATGGACACATTTGGATGGTAGTAACAATAACTTACAATCTATCAAGACTTGATTACCTTATAACCTGTCAAATTCTAGCAATGAAATGATAGATTAATCATAATGTCACCTTGGGATCACATCACCATGAAATAACTTCATCCAACATTCTTATGAGTGCAGGAACCACCAAATAGGTATTTGTCAGATCTGTCTTCCTCGAGCAAGGGAAATTCAAGAAGAGAAGAGGAAAGCGAGACATGTAGTAGGTCTAAAAGAGGGAGATCAACTAGAGGTCAAAAGATTAGAATAAAATTTCGTAAATGCATGGATTTTTTTCTTGTTGAAGGGGGTTCATGTTCTTATGATGATGAGAGCATAGGCGACATCGAGGTGCCCTTGAGGTACAAATATCTACAGAAACAATGGGTACCCAAGGAACTTCCTCCAATAAACATTGATTTTTGTGTCAACGAAAGGATATATCGCATAGCACCATTGTCATTACATGGTTTGGGCCTATTTTGCATGGATGACATAAAGGTCTGTTACGAAAAAGTTACTGAATTGAAGGAGTATGTTGGACCCTGTTACAATTACAAAAAATGGATGTAGCTAGTTCAATATACATGAAGTATGTGTAGGTATGCACTGTCAGCAAAATATATATAGCTAAAAGATAAGGATCAAAATAAAGGAGTGGCTAGGTACATTGACAGAAGGCCAAAAGCATCAAGGAATATTGTAGGGTTTTTAAACAGTACACGACCCGGGTCAACAAATAAGCAACCCAATTGCATATTCAAGGCGCGAGAGGGAAACTGTGTATTCGTATGTGCGATAAAATCAATAACTGTAGGGGAAGAGTTGCTAATCAATTACAATTTGAATCGCTTAGATACAAACATAGTTACTATGGGGGTGGTATGTACTATATACCATTTTACCCAACCTCCAATTAATGACTCCAATATACCATTTTATTATTATGTTTTTTTTGTAAGTCTATTGGTTTCATTTCGGTAATGTTTTTTTATATTTAATTTTTGTCACAGTGGGAAATTGATCATACGGGGAAGGCTCTGCCCTAGAGCACAGATTGTGATCCATCTTCAGGCGCTTCTACCTGATAGGTTTACCTCATTGTAATTGTACAAATTAGATATGACCAAAAAAATTTATTATTATGTTTTTTTCATGAGTTTATTGGGTTAATTTCAATAATATTTTTAATATTCTTGTTGCAGTCAATTGATCAAGAAAAAGGCACCAAAAGTAGAGGAGACCATCCATATGGACGTGCAGTCACTATTATGTGATGATCACATCGCATTTTCTGCAAACCCTATGGATATGATGAGGAAGGCCCAAAAAAAATGCAATGAATAAATCTTTAAGTTGGTATTCATAGTGCCTCAAACAGATGAGTTAAGAAAAAGGGTTAAAATATTGATTGAGAGAGCACATAACTTGCAAGTAAGTTGTCATGAGATCTTTAATTATAACATAAGTTCATTCATGGTTTTATATTTTGTACTCTTTTATGTCATGAACTAAAATATGTGTTGTTTTTATAGGATTATTTGCGTCCTCATGATGTTTATGTCCATGATCAGGGTACTGCAAGTGTTGCCCGAGGAGTAGGGGTTGGTACAAGTGTCAATCATGATCTTCCCGTGCATACATCACATTATCTGACCCCATCATCGGTGCCTATATTATCGACTAAAATTTCGGCAACACATACCATGCAGGCATCCAGTAGTGCACCCTCTGGCAGCGAACACATTCCAGAACATGTGTCAGTACATGTACCTTAGGATGTAGAGGCCACTAGTACTAGTGATGTTTTAGCAGTATTTCCTGGATCTTCCCGTATTACTAGTACGGGAACATTCTCGATCACATTTGTGGTGACCGAGGATTTTGTTCCCATAAAGATAGAGAAGGTCCCTGGTACTTTAAAATGTTTTAATTATTATTATATATAATCTAATTGAAATTTACTTATTGATCACTCTTTATAGACTAATGATCCCATGATCATTTTGTAGGAAATGATGTTTTTTATATACATCTAAGTGTGTGAACCCCTAAACCTGCAATTGCACAAGAACAACAAACAAATTAGTATGTTAGATCAAATGCAAACAAGAATGAAGGATTCCCCATGAAATCCATCTATTAAAACTTAAACTAGGAAAATAAAGAACAAAAAGTGGAAATGCATGTAAATCCTAATTAAGCCAATAAACTTATGATCTCATGGGGGAATTGGTGCCAATTGAATGTTGAAATTGGCCCTTTCCCAACTCCTAAGTTGCAATGTTGAAGTAGTAGATTGGTCAAATCTCTATGATGAGATTTGAGCATAACCTAGCTATGAAAATGGTGAAATATGGGAATGATGAAATGAAGTGCACAAAATTAGCTCTCGATGTCAAGAGAGTAACTTTGCATGAAATTGTGGATGAATAATGAGGAGAGAAGCCTCCAATTTATAGATTTGAATTTGGAAGAGATGGAAAGATTTGGGAAATGTGGGACTAACTTTCACCCAATGGTTGAATGCCACTTGTCACCATATGAATGGTTGATGGTTGTGCACATTTTGGCCAAAGTTCCTATAAATGCAATTAGGTGGAATTTGAATTTGAAGAAATGACATGTGAGAGGGAAAAATGAATGAAATAAATGTCACTTGGCTCAATGCACAAGGACATGTAAGAGGAGTGAATGCCTTGTTCAATGTACAAGTCCACTTGGACTTTTTGAATTCAAATTTGAGGGAATATTCCCTTTTGATGCCATGTGAGAGAAAATAGAGATTTAATAAATGAATTAAATCTATTTTCATGTGCAAGTTGCATTATCTAGAAGATTTTAGTGATAGAGATTAACTTAATCAAGAATTTGATTAATTTAATGAGGGATTAGATGATTTGATAATTATGACTTAAATTGATGAATTGATTTAAATCAGAATTGAGAGGAAATGCTTAATTAAATAAATGATTTTTGATTTATTTAACTAAGTGGGATAATGTTAGATTAAATCAAATAAGGTTTAATTTATTCAATTTAATAAGAGGACTTTAGAAACTTTAATCAAATAAAATGATTTATTTAATTAAACAAAGACATTAGGTTAATTAAATTAAATTGATTAATTTAATTAACGGAGGAGAAAGACTTAATCAAATAAATAATGATTTATTTAATTAAAAGACAAAATATGGTGAAATACTGAGAGTATGATCTAGGAGGAAAGGTCGTTAGTTAATCAAGATCAAGTGTGTCAAACCGAACGTGTACATTTTCCATTTCTACATTTTGCCCCTCTTTGAAGCAATGTGTCTGTTGCACTGATTCAAAGAATAAACTGTTGTGATCAAAGTTCAAAATTTCTCAATTTTTTTAAGATGCCCCACTGCTGCCCCAGTGGAAGGATTATGCTGGTATAATGCCCCCTCAAGAGATCGGATGAAAAATTTGATTTTTTACATGATCTCGTGAAAGAAAAGAGGACAAGGTGCCTGACAGGCCAAAAATGCCCCGAAATGCCAAAAAACACATTTGAATGCCAAAAAAGATGCACAATGGCCCTCGGTTGGACAAAAAACGAGATCGTGGGACTAAAACCCTAGTTAAACGGCGAATTTAGGTCAAAAACTCCTAATTTTTAGGCTTATATAGACCTTGAGGGGTCACTTTCAATGCATTTGCAATCTTAGCCCTTAGAAAATTCACACTTTTAGCTCTGATTCTCAGTCGAAATGGCATAATGACAGCTTCCTAGGCATGTGTCAGAGAGAGTACGAGTGCACCAGTGGCTAGTCATTGTAGGACCCATAGTATGTACCCTTATCCAACTTTTAATTTTCTCATTATTCATGCATTAAATGGGGTCTAGGTTTGGTTTAAGTTGCGCGACGCTATATAGCGCCGCGAAAAATGCTTGGTCAGGGCCACGCGGTCCCAAATTGGACCGCACATGTGAAGAGTGTCGCGCGACGTTGTTAGAAAAATTAGGGTTTCGCCACTAAACCCGACCGCATGCATAAAGAGTGTCACGTGGTGCAATTAGTGAAATAGGTTTGTCCATATGTGTCGCACGCTGTAGTTTGGAACATTTGCAAACTGTGTTGCATTTGTAAACAACACCACACTTGCTGTTTCAAATGCAAAAAAAAGGCATGAGCGTCAGATTTTTCCAAGGGACCTAACACGATGTTTTCCTTGTGCAGGAGGACCTTGAGGTATTTCATTCGAGGGAGCACCGGTGGTCGATACTCAGCAGATTATAGCGTATGCATGTGTATCTCCAAGAGCAGCTTGGTATTCTTGGGCTCTAGTATGTTGCGTATGTCCCCTTTGTTTGGGCACATTTAGGTATGATGACTGCCCTGGCCGAGCGGTGGCACAGTGACACATCTTCCTTCCGTCTTCCCACTGGCGCAGCCACCATTACCCTTGAGGATGTCTGGCGCATTCCCTGATTACCCATCCATGGAGCTCAAGTGATCTATGATCCAGAGGAGGGTAGGGATGCCTATTTCGATATTATGAGCATTGATGAGCTTGTTCTTTGTGATGGATAGATTGACCTGGAGCGATATTGGGGCAGATCTCCCACTTATAGATTGATTGTGGCCACCATTATTTATCATCTTGTAGCACCTGATCGGCGTGGCCGATACTTTAGTCTGGGTTGGGGATTGGCATGGCAGTGAATGTGCATTCATCGGGAGTGTTTTTCCTGGGGACCGGTATTACTGGCCTCTCTATACAGAGATTTGCATGAGTTTTCCTACCAAGATAGTCGGGCCCTTGGAGTCGGAGTTACCACCCTACACATTTTGGGATGGGAACGGATCTTAGTGCTTCACCTAGATGTGACACAAGTTATTACTGACATTGATGATCCCATTGTGTGGTGGTATGGCAGGGCACAGATTCACTTTACCCATACCGGTACAGGTGGTTTGGCCTACTGGTGATGGGTTCTGGATGAGATGAGAGAGTTCATATGGAGACCGTAGATGGGCGTAGGCCCATGGTATGATGATGCATAGAACCTTTTCTTTGCCCATCAAGATAGATTTATGCAGGATCAGGAGCATACCATGATAGAGCGGTATCTCCCTGACAGGGTAGCTAGACAGTTTGGCGAGATGCAAGATAGGCCCAATGATCATTATGTGGTGATCTTTTCTCATACAACTAGAGAGACAGCATGGGGCCAGCCCATCCTGACAGCTAAGGCAATGTCCTTGTTTAGGCAGTTAATGGCCCAATCATGGCCATATGATTAAGGACCGATAGATGTGGGGGTGACTCCAGCATATAGGGCATGGTTCTGACCTCCTTTGAGGTTGACAGTTCCTGGGGGAGCGATTCCATGCCGGAGAGCCAGGGGTAGGACAACAGGCAGAGGCCAAGGATAGGGAGGAGGTGGAGTGGACCACCTCCTCAACAGACACTTCTAAGAGACCAGGCACAACAACAGCCAACAACATAGGATGACCAGCCTCAGGTAGTCCCACAACAGTAGCCAGCAGCACAGCCAGACCACCGAGATGCACTGATCCAGCAATTGTAGGGTCAAGTACAAGTTTTGACAATAGAGAGAGATGAGGCATGGCAGTAGGTTGCTGCACTTAAAACTGAGAGGGACCAAGCATGATCTGAGAGGGATCAGGAGATTGGTCGATGGTAACAGTTAGAAAGCACAACTTACTCATCCCAGGGCCGATCAGTTGACCTGCGGGCATACAAAGAGGTTGTCAGGGAGGCCCATTACTATCAGCAGCATTACAAGCAGGTAGTGCCACCAGCGGGAAGAGTGTTAGACTTCTCCTAGCAGATAGGAGTGCGACTGCCAGAGGATCATGGTGGTAGGAGGGTGGGAGAGGGTGAGGGGCACAGCCAGCAGGGCTAGCCCTTGATCACAGACAATTTTTCATTTTTTGATTCACGGGTTGCATTATTGCCCCTATTGTACTATGTATTTCGATGTACACTTGATCTGATTTTGTATCATAACAGTGTATTATTTGATGATATAATATGAGATGATTCGCCTTTTATGACATGTATGGATGCATTCTAATTTTTATGTGATGCTATGAAATGTTCCTTATTTCTTATCCTTATGTGATATGATGTATGTTTCTAATGGATGCACTTCTTTTTGTATCTTTTTCATGCATTTTAATAATGATCCTATGAATGTATGGATTCTTAATGATTATGTATGATGCAATGATTCCTTAAGATGCTTAGAATAACAAATTTATATTATTCATCATAACTTAAGATAATGATATGATGCAATATGTTTTTTATGCTACTGATGTGGTGAATGCAAAGTGTATGCATTGGCGATGTTTTGATTACTGTTATGATACCATGTTAGTATGGAAAGAAGATGGAATAAATCAGAAGCGATGAGTTAGTTCGAATGATGATTTCATTTTTTCAGGAGTTGGGATTCTCAAAAGGTCAATTATGTTATGTTTGATAACACACATGGGTATGATGCATCAAGGTATAAAGAACCAGGATGACGTTGTACCTAGTGTGATGGACTTTGACTCGACAATCAGATAGGAGTATTCATGTTCACACTTAGCATGCATACTTTATTGAGGATGTAGTTCAAAAATTCTAAACATCTTGGGCCAAAATATAGGAAAGCAAGCTTTCCTATGTGGTCAACAAGATATCCAAAACATCCTCTCTACAAACCAAACAAAGCATATGTGACTAAGTTATTTTACAAGTGTATCCCACAAGAATAGTAGATAAAAGAGACACTGATCTTTGCCCCATTCCTTTCTCTCTAAACCTGTTTTGTTTAGGCATCATCGAGAGGTCCTTGGAATGAGCGCAAAATGAGGTAAGCCAATAAAAGACCCAAATACAGCAAACCAAATAGCTAACACAATATTAGATCATATGCAAGGTGAAACAAGGATTCCCCATGAAATCCATTTGCTAAACTTAGATAGAAAAGACATGAAGAACGATACAATAAACCAAATTTAGTCTATCTAAACTAAGCAAACTCTTGATCCCATGGGGGAATTGGTTCCAATTGATATGTCTAAATTGGCCCTTTCCCAACTCCTTTGTAATAATGTTGATGATTTGATCTATTTTATGGTTGAATTCCTACATAACTTAGCTAAGAACTTGATAAAAATAGATGAAAAATGGGTATGCTTGAATATGGATTTGAGTATAATAAGCTTACTCAAATTGTGGATTATAGAATGAGAGGAAGAGTCTCTCATTTATAGATTTCCAATTGGAAGAATGAGAAATATTTGAGAAATGTGGGACAAAAGACCAACCAATGAGAGAAGGCCACTTGCCCATATGTGATTGGAGGAGGAATGAGCACATTTTGGTCAATGTGCTTGATAAATGCTATGAGATTCAAATTTGAAATTTGAATGTGACATGTTGGAGGGAGAAGGAAATGGCTTTAATGTCACTTGGCTCAACGCAAAGGACATGTAAGAGGTTTTAAATGCCTTGTTGGAAGTACCCATCCACTTGGATTTTTGAATTCAAATTTGAGGGAATATTCCCCTTTATGCCATGTGAGGGAAAATAGATGAATTAATAAATCAAAGTAATTGATTTATTGTGCAATTTCCATTCTCTAGAGAATATGACATAGATTAAGATTAAATTAATCAAAGTTTAATTAATTTAATGAGGAATTTAGGAGATGTGACAATTTAGACTTAAATTTATGAATTGATTTAAATCAAATTGAGAGGAAGGGATTAATTAAATAAATGATTTGATTTATTTAACTAAAGAGGATAGTGTTAGATTAAATTAAATAAGGTTTAATTTATTCAATTTAATGAGAAGACTCTAGAGATTTGATTTAAATAAAATGAATTATTTAATTAAATTAAATTGATTATTTTAATCAACAAAGGAGAAAGACCTAATCAAATAAATAATGATTTATTTAATTAAGGGATGAAAGGTAATAATAAGCCGAGAGTATGATTCAAGACGAAACGATGCTAGTAGGATCAGGATTAGGTCCATGTATATTTTACGTGTCTACAGATTTCATAACTAAAATCTCAACTTGTTGCTAAATTTGAAATGAAAGATCTTGGTGTAGCTCTAAAAATATTACTGGGATGGAAATTAGAAGAGATAGAGTGAATAGAAAGCTATGGCTTGGTCAAAGTAAGTATGTCAATAAATTTTTATAGAGGTTTGATATGTAGGATTGTAGACCATTGTGTGTTCCTATTTTAGTTGGAACAAAGTTATCTATTTCAGATTATCCAACATCTGCATCAGAGATGGAAGACATGAGTAGAATACCTTACTAGAGTGTACTTGGAAGTTTTGTGTATGCTATGCTTTTTCCTAGAACAAACATTTCCCAACCAGTGGAAGTTCTTTCCAAATATATGTCTAATCTTGGTAGAGTTCATTGGGATGCAATTAAAAGAGTCTTTAGATATTTGTGTGGTACCTTAGCTAATTCCTTGTGTTATCATAGTAATATGATTGATGATGACATTTCCCTTGATATTCATGGTTATGTGGATTCAAACTAGGTAGGTAATGTTGATAGCATATGATCCACTAGTGCTTATGTGTTTACTTTATTTGGTGGTGTGATTAGATGGATGAGTAAGAGACATGTTGTGCTTGCTTTGTCCACTATTGAAGTAGAGTATATGGTGGCTACACATGCTTGTAAATAAGTTATTTGGATTAATAGGTTGTGTTCAATTATTGGAATAAAACAAGGTGCAGTGACAATTTATTGTGATAGTTAGAGTGTGATATGTCTAGCCAAGAACTCGACATTTCATGCTAGGACCAAACACATTGATGTAAACAATATCATTTTGTTAGAAATATGGTCGAAGATGGCAGGGTAAAGTTGGTTAAGGTAGAGACTTTGATGAATGTTTTTGTTTCTTTAACTAAACCTGTGAGAATAAATAAGTTTGGATGGTGTTTGAAGAGACTATAGGCCTTTCGGCCCCTACCAATTAAGAGATGATGTATATACACCCTCCCGTTACTTTTGCAAAGTATTCAACAAATGGGATAATTTTTGGGGATATGTGTCTCAACCTTGCAATTACATAAGTTACTATTGATACATAAGGTATTGTTCATACAACGATGGGGGGCATAGGGTGTCCCCATGCAAGGGGTCCAGGGGGATCATCCCCCTGGCTGGGGGTCTAGGGGTAGCACACCTCGATGAGGGCTCAGGGGCAACACCCCCATAAGATGAATTTTATGTACATTTTATTATTATAAATTTGGATCGTTCATCATTATGTCTCATATCTGACAGTCGATATTTTTGTTGTCTTGACTTTCCCTAGAAGGCAGCCCTATTTTATGAGGGAATTGTATTACAACTATGTATTGTGATGTCTTCTGAGAGTCTAATAGTGGTTTTGTTACCTCTAGATCTTTGGTTTGTGATACTCCTATGAGAAGCTTGCTCTATAAGTATATTGTAATCTTTATGATTTTTGAATAATATATTGGGTGGCTTTTGGAGTGTGGGGTTTTTCTCCCAAAAGGGTTTTCCCCACGTAAATTAGTGTGTTGTGGTATGCATGATATTTGTGTTTAATTTTTTGTAACTATTAAAGATCTGTAATTTTTTTGTATTATTCTCCTCTCAAGATTAGTGTAGGAAGTTGTTCCACTACCTTAGCTTCCTTACACTAAGAAATGTCCGTAAATATTTGAAATTAGAATTGATATTTTTTATGCATGTGTCAATATGATAATGGTCAACCTCTAGAAATGTTTCCTAAGAATTGGAAAAGTAGAATTTGGAATGGTTAGACTAGGTTATGTTGTGTAGTCTAGTTTAAGAATTAGGTGAGACAATATAGTCCAATGTAGGAAAAATAATCAAAACAAGGGTTGGGATGTTTATGTATAATATATAATGGTTAGGAGTGACAATTAATTATGTGGTCATAATTTTGTGTTCCAAATGAGCCAAATTGAGTGCCAAGACAATACATTTTTAACGTATATGTGATGTGGCATAAAAAACAGGGTAATAGTATACCATAAAAAAACAATTAGGATGGTGGGGTGTGGAAGTATCTTTGAGTATATTAAGAAAGGTGGAGGCCATAGGTTGGATGCTAGTAGGAAAGAAAAGGACCTCCTTGAACCTATACCTATTGGTGGCTTCCCTTGCATTCAAGACCCTTTCCCTTTCCCTCTTAATTTTTATTCCATATCCATCAAAAATCTTGAATCACTAGAGGATGTGGTTAATAATATGATTAAAAGGTTTTGGACTCTTCATGATGCCTTAAATTATTAGTGTAAACTTAATAAATAGTTTTTGGTTGAGATAAATAAATAATATTAAATTGGCTATTATGGACAAGAAGCTAAAAGGGGAAATACATGTACCTTTAGAGGATGATGGAATAATGTTTCAAATGTGGAATGTAATACATGAGTTAAATGGACCAGTTTCTAAATAGGAAAAGTAGACATAAATATGATATGCTCGAGGAAGAGTTATAGTAGGTTAAGGAAAATTATACCACTATAATTGTGGCCCTAGAGAATGACTCGAAAATTATCAGACTAAAGATGAAGGAAAGGATTGAAGGTGAATAAAATGGAACATACCAAATACCTTCACCTACAATATTCCTTCCTCCCTAGATGAGTGGGAATGGAGTGCACCCTAGTTCTATTTGATTTTATCTCATAATAATGAGCACATGGATTGCTCAAAAAGCTAGTACAAACTTTGTATAGTTGGAAATGAGAGAAAAAATGATAGCATAAGGGTATGATAGATTGATAAGTGATGAAGATGAAGGATGAGAGCCTCTAGATATAGTGATTTTAAGAGGCAACATCAATGAATAAAAATGAATGATGATGGTGACTAAGATTGAATGAGGACTAGGGTTAGGATCAAAGATGTAGTCATGTGACAAGTGACACATGAGGGATATGATCTAGGTTAAATATTGGGGGAAGGATACAAATCCTAATGTAAATGGATAGGATTAAGAGGTGGGATTGAGATGGGTGGGTAAGATGCAAATTTAGTTTGAATTTTGGGGAGGTGTCTAGGTTCAATGAATCTAGACAAGGAGTTAGACATGTGAAAGGGGACACTTGTAACATCATAAAAAAGTAGATTATGATCCATGTGAACAAGATTAAGGGCTAGGATTAGATGGATAAGGATAATGAATAAAGTGGAATTAATTAAATAAAAAAATATTTATCTAATTAATGGGATCATGTGAAAGGAAAATAATTAGATAAATGATTAATATTCATCTAATTAATATTTAGGATAAATATGGGAAAATATGTAAATAATTAAATAAATAATAAATATTTATTTAATCAATGGCTAAGGATAGGATAAAATTAGGTGTGGCTGGGTAAGGTCAGATTTTATGTATCATAAAGTGTCGCCTCTATCTAGTAAAGTTATGCCTCTACTAAATCATAGGTTCATTTGACCTCTCTAGAGCCTCTATCTAAGATTTTAACCTTTACAGACCTAAAGAAAACCTAGGATATGTTGAACACCCAGAATACTGAGAGGGGGGGATGAATCAATATTCCTTTAAACCAATTAAACATAAGCCATCCAATTACCAAAGTATATTTAACTGCAATAATGAAAGAAACCATGAAGCATCCAAAAGATCACATGAAACATGAACACTAGTATTTTTATGTGGAAAACCCAAAAGGGAAAAACCATGATGAGGGTTAGCTCACAATATATTATATCTGAATATAGTATATTACAGAAAGGCTCACTGCTAGATGGACTCATTGTCCAAGTGAACTCACTTCTCATAGAGAATGAGAAAGAAGAAAGAAGGGATGACCACACAACCCATTTGAATTGATACAATAACATCTATCATATGTTGGGTTACAGCTCCAATGAGGTACAAATGATCTTCACATAGATCTGAATCAATACTTTGCTTTTCTCACAATCTGCTCAACTCTGATTATATTCACATCACACACATGTAGGTGACACACTATACATGTCATATGTATCTCAATACTCACATACAATATAATTTATCTATCCCTTCATCATCAAAATCATCACATTATTATCTTCTTCCAAACTTCAAAGTTAATCTCCTATATATATTCACATCAAGTATAATATCAATTAGGTCGGCCTAATTAGAAGTAACACACAAAATTGAGCATGTCGTCCTCAAAAAAATTTATCCACATCTCGTGCCATAATGCAAAATTTAATTCACCTTAAGATAGGTTGGGATGGACCTAATATAGACCCAACATAAGATAAAGTTACATGTTTGTCCTCCACAAAACATAAAATGTGTTAGCTCGGCCAAAATTAAGACCTAAACACAAAACCTTTATATGTACATACAACTTACCATACGTGTGACTTCAAAACTCAATATCTCTTTGAATTCCCACTTAGCTGACATAAAATAGCTTATCCTCGTTATTTTTCAACAAAATAATTATCTGCAAAGAAATGTAAAATATCCCACATTGATACATTGTATAAGGGATGACTACAATATATAGAGCTAAACTTTGTCATTTATAACTTTCAGAATACTTCATAGAATATAATAAAATCTTGAATGTAGATGCATTTGATGATCTCAAAACTACAGTTAAAATCACAGAGTGACATCTCAACTTGCGATGGAGTGCAGACCCAAAACTTTATGCACTGAACCATAATACTGTCAAAAGGAATACTTAGCCAAATTCCTATATAACCATATTTTCCAGATCAACTTGTTCTATCCAAATGTCTTCAAGAATTCTTCCAACCCATGCTAGAATGATCATAACAATTTTGATATCAATGAAAACACTAGATCATACAATATACATGAACCTTATGCTCATGTTGCCAAACAACATCAACAATGAAAAATTTCCAACAATCTTCACCTTTCTTCCAACAATCTCCTCATTTGCCATTGATGGCAACATGCATATCAAAAGAATTTTCCAAAAACATGTCTCTCCCCCTTTCACATATCTCTCCCCAAAATTGTTTCTTAGTATCTCTCCAAGTGTTTCTCTAAGTGTTTTTCCCAATATATCTCCCCCTTTCACATCAATGGAAAAGGGTGTACAAAAAAAAATTTATACCCCCCCTTAGATATGTATGTGAGAAAAAGTAACTGGAAGAGTGTGCTAACTCCCCTTTAGGGAGTTAACAAAAAACTTTTACACCTTCCGCATATATACAAAAAGAATCTAAAATTTGAAAAATGCATAATAGTAGAAATTGTCAACCTAAAGATGTGACCCTTGAAGCTTCTGCAAGATGACTTGCCAAGTGAATCTACCTTCTTCCCATTGTTTCTTTGCTGCTACAAGTCTTCTGTATTGAGACTCAAGCTTCACCAAAAAAAAAATTCCTTCTTTTGGAGTACAGGGTTTAATATTTATCTTTGAAATCCTATATGTACTGGCAACGGCACTTCAAACAGGTATATGCTTCATTTTCACCAAGTCCCTTAGCTCCTCGAATTCTCTAATTGTTTCTTCCTTCTAGTTCTGCAAGGTAAAGTATTCTTCATGCAATGTCACTAATGCAGTCTGGGTCTAATCATCTATATCTTGTACTAGGTCATAAGTATTTAATGCACATCTTATTTGTGTCTCAATTATATTCATAGAATCCTTTATGCTTTGTGTGACATCAGGCCACTTCATACAATATAAAAATAAGTTCCTTAATTCCTCTCCATAGGCATGAACATCCTTCAAACTCTCTTCCAATTTTCTATGTGTAGATGCACATTTTTTTATAATGTCCAATAGCTTCTTCTCTGCAAGCCATGCTTCAACTTATGTTTTAACTTGTTCTCTTAGTTTAGAGGAATATTCTTTGAAGTTATCCATTATCTCTTATGTTGTCTTTACAACTTCACTTCTTTCATGCTCATGTTGATCATCATTTTTATTTTTATCTTCTTCAATGGTCATAGTAATACTAGCTTCCTTTTTCCTCATGGATTTTTGATTAACTCTTCTTCCATGATGGCATGGACTATTGGAGGGAATTTATCCCTTACTAGAGGACCACTCATGGTCTCCCTCTTTATACCACCTACAGGTAGAGATGCAATAATTGGTCTTCTAGAGCTACTAGAGGCTTCTTTTATACTCATGTCAGCTCTAGCTCTCTCTATAGCTATTCTAACTTTGTATTTTGAGATGCCAAACTCTTTGGCATATGATTCTACCTTAGCATCAACCTGTTTCTTTCTCTGTGATTTATTAAACTTATAAGAAACTTCCATTGTTTATCTCTATAGTTTCCATATCTTGGTCTACTAGGATCCTTAGGATTGTTTAGCTGGTAGAGCTCCTAAATTTTGGTGAATTTATGGTGTATCTTGCCTTGTTCAAGTTCTGTGCTTTTATGTTCAGGGGTAGAGCTTAGGGTTTTAGGTTAAAAACCCTCTTTTCAAAATTTGTATGGTCATGAATGTTGTACGTTATAATCCTTCGTTGACTTGTGAACCTAGTTTCCAGTCACCTAAGTTGTATCTTGAGCCATTGAGATCATTACTTGTACCGGCCCCTTTGGTCTAGGTCTGTCGGTCACCATCAACAAGTTTATCATTTTATTTTTTCCATAGTTGGGTTAAATAATTCATGTCTACAAATTGATGTATTAAGTATTTCTTCTCAAGGGTTAAGTCTCATTGACCTAGTCATGGCCCCATATTTAAAACTAAATTGGTTGCATTGTAGATATTTGATGACCATTTGATCTCAAGGATTGATCCTGGCCATTCCCCATGCACCCCGTGAGGAATATTGGTGATGCCATGAGAGGCTGCAAGTTCATCGGGCTATTGAAATGTATATTGTCATAGGTGTGGGCCTTGGTGTATTAAGCTTTAAAGATCAATGAACAATATATGATAGTGAGATGAAATCTCAGTTGTTTCCCTAGCACCCCATGAGATTAAAATATTGTTTTAATAAGTTGTGGGGTTAGCGGGTTGTTACCATGTGGATTATAAGGGTGAATGGATAAAGAGGAGGTGGGGCCCATGAGCAAATGAGTTGATGTACAGTTGGTAAAATCTCATTGGCCGATGAGGTGGCACATTACATCGTTTGAAATTCAAACATCGTTGACTCAACCTGAGTCATTAGAAAGGCCATCTCACTGGGAGATCAACGACGAGAATTCAAAATAATGGGTAAGAACATGATAGTTGTTCTTGCTTCGCATGAGCGAGTAGTAATGGCGTAAATTACTTCAAAAGCTACCCAATTTTACTCAAATTGGATGTAAATAATTGGTTTTTGCATAATTGAGAATTATGAACAATTTTGGAGCATACACAAGATTGAAAAAAAGCATTTACAGAGTTCAGCATGACCAATTTAGGGATTCCTATGAATAAAAGTCATAAGTAATGTAAACATATTTTTTGTGCTTTATTCAAACCATCTAGAACTAGGGTTAAAATTCATGTTTCTTTTAGTGAATTTTCCTTTTGTGCTTTGTTTTAATTTCTTTACCAAGATGGGAATTTATTTTAAAAGGTTAGAATCCTATCAAACCTTTCAAATTTTTCACTCTCCAGCCGAACCCTAGGTTTGAATTGAATAGCTAGGTTTTAATTCTTTTGTTCTGAAACCCCAAATTGGTTTGAGCTTACTTCACAACCAATGGCACCCAAAACACAAGCCGACAACTCTGCAACCCCGTCTAGATTGCTTTCCCAAGATATAGTTGACCAATTGAAACCCTCCACAAATAAAAAGGCTGAGGGAAAAGTTTTGTTCTATGGCCCTAGAGTTAGAGAAGGATTAATGGATATGCAATGATCTATTAAGGATACCAAATTGCCTTTCACTGGATGGAAATTGTTCTAGCACTGGTTTGGAAATCGAAATCTTGGGGTTCCTCTTTGCAATCCTTGGAGATTAGACATGGGAAGGTTAGTAGTTCCTAATGTATACATGGATGTCAACCTACAAAAATATATTGCTTCAAGATATGACCCAGTTTCCAGAGTTGTTAGAGCATTGGATGGCAGGGAAATGCTGAAAATATCTCGAGAAGAAATTGTAGAGATTTTCCAACTACATGAGTGGAGTGAGGACATGATCCCTATTGATATGTGTTTTTAGAAAGCAGTATGAGAATACCAGGGTGTTGATCAGAACAACAATTCTACCTATACACACTGCTAATACTAGGACTGGGAAGAATAGGAAGCAAATAAGGATTGGTAGGGATGAGCTTGAACCCTTTCCAATGAGATATTTTTCTAATTACTTCAAGAAGACTGTATACTCCTTGTTCCAGATCATTGGTTTTACTTCACCTGACACCTTGCCAAAAGAGTATAGTTATATGGCAGCACATTTACAACACCCAACATTCAATGTAGTTTATGACTATGCCACCTATTTGTCAGAACACATGCACAAAGGTTTGGTTGATTTAAAAGATGGAAAGGATTGGGTACATTTATGGTGGTACTCTCTCTTAATGCATATGTTCTTGTATAAGGGTGAGAAGAATTTTGAGAAGGATATGAAATTGAAGAAAAGAGAAGAGGATATTGATTTGCCTATCCAATGTTGGACCCAAATTCTTGACAGAGATGACCAGAAGTTTGATTATGTGGTTTTCCATAATTCATTTGCATCCAAACTGAGAAGGTTACTAGTATATAATCCACCTATGATCACCAAAGGAATCTACGAATTCCTTAGGCCCATTGAAAGGAGAATGGATCTAAATTTGAGCCACAATTGGGGGGATATAATCCCATATCAAAGCTCAACAATTTTCAGAGTTTATGGCACATGTGTGAATCCTTATGTGTTACCAAGAGATGTTCCACTAAGGATCAGATTTCTAGAGATTATGAGGCAATTAGGAGGGGCTCAAATGGCTCACATGCCTAATACATTGAGAAAGGGTTCATTCTTCCCAAAATGGACATCGTTTGTTGATTTTGTAATGGTAAAAGGATCATGGAAGGAATTGGTGCATCTTCTTGCACCATAAAAATTGAAAACTGTGTGCCCAATAAATCATGACCTTGAGGGTTTCATTGCTGCAATGAAGGCAAAGAATAAAAGTGGTGATTTTGTACATAAATTCTACTATCTTGAGGATGTAATAAGAAATGTTTTTGAATTTCAAGAGCAAGAAGAAAGGAAAGAAAAGTATCTGGATTTCAATAAAATAGTGGATAATGTTGAGAAATCCAATCCCAATTATGACCCTCTGCCCAATATTAGGGGTGTTTTCAATAGAATTATGCATGTAATAAATAATTTTGACAACATAAATGGTGTCTTCGGGGAAGAGTGTGTGGTTGTAGATAAAGGGAAATCAGTAGCAGTTGAGGAAGATCCAAATATAATGTTGTAGGAGAGACCCTCTTACCAACCACCACAAAAAATAAGGATATACTCCAGGAGGAAGAAGACAGTAGAGAAAGGGAAAACATTGCCAAACCCTACTATGTCAGAAGGGTTAGGGGAACTTCTCTTGAGAGGTCAGTGCTCCCAATACAAGCTCCATCCATTGTGATTGATTTAGATTCACCTCTTGGCAGTCTTGCTCCACCATAGTAGCCACCTGCTAAGAAACAAAATATTGAATTTAAAGGGGTAGTTGACTACCCAGATATAGAGGAAGATGATATTCTTATCACTCCTAAGGAAATGCAATAGGGAATTCATTCTCCCATAAGGGATGTTGCCTCAAGTTCAAGGGAAAGTGGCCTTAGACTTAGAAAGGATGAATCTTAGGGTTTTAAATAATGTAGATGATTTGAGGCAGGAGGCTTGTAAAACATTCATGGAAGATGATTCTTTCATTGAAACCAAGGCATTCAAATATTTCATATGGAGAGAAAAAACCTTAGAGTATGCAAAAAATATGGCTAGAGAAAGGAGCTTACACCCGAAAATCCTTGAATTTACTATTCAAGAAAATGTAAGAAAAATTATGGAGGAGTTCGAAAACATTATAGATAAGGAGGCCAAAGAACTTGTGAAAAAGAGTGGTGTTTTTTTGTTACTTGAATGAGATATTGTTGACGCAGTGGTGCTAGACACCATAAGGAGGTCTGAAAGGCCCTTGTTTCAAAGTGAAGAAGAGGAAAAATTGGCACTTCAGGGATCAACATTTAGTGAGGATTGGGATGCATTGGCAATCTAGTTGCTTTCTTTGGGATCCAAAAATCCAGTAGTGGTTGAGCCAATTGATTTCAATGGATAGTTGATTATAAAGAGAATTTATGAAACACTGTCCTTAGAAGCAACTGATATGGTGGTAAATGTTGCAAAGTTTTCTAAAGCAATAGTTGAGAGCCTCACTCTTGAAAGGGATACAATTAGGGGTAAGTACAATGAATAAGTGGATGATTATAATGTGAGTCAGCAAAAGGTGGCAGTACTAGAAACTGAAGTGGCATTGTATAAACAACATATAGAAGTACTAAGGGCACAAGACCCAACTAGCTATGGTCATGCACCAATTGCATCTCCTATTCCACCAGAACAAGCCTTGGAAATAATGCCATATAACATGGGTTAGGAACCACTTACAATAGAGGAACCAAGCACATCAGGTCTAGTTCCATCAAATGAGCCTACAAAAGAGCAATTATTCTTGGAGATTGAAGTATTGGTGAAATTGTTTTCACAAGCTCAGGACACTATGTATGAAAACAATTCAAGGATTGTTCATACAGTACTTAAACATATGAATAAGAAAATTCAAAAAAATTAAATAGTGTTCATGCAAATTATTCTTTGATGTTGCAAGCAATAAGGTTGTCCCAAAGAGATAAGGATATTACTATCCTGATCCTAGATAAGTGGATTCCTAGAGTTGGTAATTTAAAAGTCATGGCAATTGGGGCTAAGCAATAGGCGGATAGATATCCAGGGGTGGTCCCAATTTATAGATTTGTTGGTGAGATTAAAGAACAACAGTTTCAAGGGTATGTTACTCCTTTGGAGTAGAAGATTAGAGAATTCAAGACCAAGTATGATGAAATAGATTTGACACTGTTACCTAATATTCAACATACATTTGATGAGGTAAAACCCCTACAAACATGGAAGCATTAGGTGGACACTACTATTGTTTCTCAAGTAGCTCTCATTTGTGAGAATGTGGACATTGATATATTTAAGTATACTCTTGAGAGACTATCTTTCATTATCATTTTCCTAGAAGATTTCGACAAAGAAGACAATTCGATAATGACAAAGTACTCTCCATATATAAATAAGATAGATGAAATCATTGATTTCAATTGGCCATCTGATGCATAATATGAACAATGGAAGATGATATTTATTGATGAATTGGATTTATGAACATAGATTTGGATACACATATACTTGGTCAAGTATAGTACAGGTTTGGCCTTAGATATTTCAATGCATAAAAGATATGTGTCTCCAAATTAAAAAACACTACAAGTAAATATTGATTACCAATTACTAGGATGCTAACTTGGAGGTTCATTCACTTTTTCCATTATTTGCAAACTTTTGTCTTTTTCTCAAGGGAATTAATATGTTGCAATAGTTTGATGAATATTCTTTTCAACATGTTCCTTTTGGAAGGCATGGAATTCTTCACCGATTGAAAGAAGGCTTTTGTTTCAATGATAAATACTCATTTAGTTTGTTGTAACTTTCTACAAGGGAATATTGTTATAGTGGTCAAAGAAAAATGTGACATGTGTACTTCTTGTCCCAAGGCTTGTTTTGCTCCCTTGTCTTTATAAAAGGGAATTTTGGGCCATTTGTAGAGGTCTCTTGTTGAAATCCATATCTGAATTATGAAAATTGAGAATATAGAGAGAACATATATGAAGTCTATATCTTAATTTTAGAGTCTAGCATGTAAATTTTGTTAATTGTATGGTTTCTAAGAATATTTGAACAATAATGAATATCTCATGAGTTGATTGTCTCCCCAATTTTACGTTGTATCTAAATTATTAATGAAAAACTTTGATCAAGGATCATTTCATTAATCTTCATTGTCATTGTACTTTGATGTATGTTTTAATTTAGGCTCCAATTCAATGGATCAGTTAAAATGCTTTGATTAAATCATGAATTTATATACATGTCTAATGGGTCTGATAAGTAGTCATAGAATTTGAGTATTGATGTGTGAGTTGCAAGATAGCCTCACATAGGTCATGGATTTTTAGAATTAAAATCACCTTATAGTTCGATTTGTTGTGTTTTGATTCCTTGCCCAAAGATATGACACTGGTCGTAGGTATTATTTGTATTTCCCATGGTTTTGGTTATCCAATTCGAGAACAATATTTTAAATCATTTTACCTTTGTAATGTTGGTATTGTATTGATTCTTAGTTTTACATGTGTTATTTTTCAAAGGAGTTGCTAGTTTCTTTAAATATTTCACTGATTTAGCATTTTATTGAGAATATATTTGTTAACTGTGCATTGTGTGGTATTGTTGTGTAGCAAGATTATATAATGCACATTGTGGGATTACCCTCCCTGGTCTTACATAGCCTAAAGTGTAAGAGGGAAGCAGTTTAGCTCTCTCTTGTTCGCTGGCCAATCGTCTCCTGAGTATTCAATAATTGAAGTTGGAAAATTCATAGATACTTAGTGGGATCTGCTTGGTTCTCCAAAAATAAGAAACATCAATAACACTTCAACACAACCAACAACTACTTCTTCTATCTCTTCATAGCCAAGTTCTAGGACCCAAACAGTTATGGGTTCAACTGCTTCCATTATGCAATAATCGATAGAAACCAAAAAGGTAATGTCATTCATGTATTTTCTTGTAACATCTCTCAAAATTCTCTATCTCATGTTCATCCTTCTTTGAAACATTACAAAGAATGTTGTAAGGGAATCACCTTGAGAATCATATCTCCAATATTACTCATGTAGTCTCTTATTTGATGAGCAACATGATTTTCACTCAATCAATCAACCTTTCCAACTACTAGAACTCCCTTCATAAAATATAAAACCAAACATATTATCAATACGCCACACCTGAATACATGTTTTTCTTATTAATTTTATTTAGGTTCTCCATTAAATGTTGCTGAAGAAACTCACATAGGTCATATTCACCATTATTCTCAATCATATATACTGCCATATGAATTGTGATGGCAGAGAAAAAATTGTATCCTTAAATCATATGTTCAATAACCATAGCCACATATTGAATTGCCAGATTTCTAATAGGGTTTATTGTAGTACCCATTAGCAAAATTATGTCTTTGTTCTTGGAAGATTTCTAGATTGGAATTGGTCTGATGGATCATAAACCAATGATTTCTCTAATTGCTTCTTTGGTGATCATGTGCATGCCATAAATCCACATAAACTGATCATGAATTCTACTCATTGCCATTCTAATGCACTTCTCTTCATAGCTAAAGTTTGGAAACCGATGCCACACATCTAAGATCTTCTTTGTCAGGATATTGTATTCTAGTTTCAAGGTGTAATCTTCTCCAACTAACTCATCTACCCATAGATTGAACAATTTTCCGTAAGGGTGCTCTTACATATTCCCATGAATATAAGACCTAATATCTTTAGTAGGCAGAACCATGAGAGGTATATGTGAAAATGCACCTAGAGGATCAACTTCTAAAACTTTGGCAGAATATATTTTAAATTTGGGTTGCGGTCTTTAGGAAACATATACAATTTCTGGTGTTTTCATTGCATTCAAATTACCTTCAACTAATAATTCTAGAAAATTAGAATGTACATGGATTGTTAAATACCTTTTTCTCTTGCTCAACAAAGTAGGATTTTGAAATTCTCCAACTTGGAGATGCTTTGGACCCTTCAAGCTCACTTCTTGCTCCTCTACTCTTCTTCAAATAATAAAAAAAAAATCATTGAATGTTTTTTTTTTAAAAAGAGCCTGACAGGTACCTTAGGTACCGCTGCCTACCATATGGCAGAGCGGAGGACCCTCGAGCCTCACCCCTCTGCGGGGAGGGTAATGAGGGTACCACGCCTACCATATTGCAGGTGGTCGGACCCTCAGGCCCCACCTAGGGGGGCGACAATGGACTCAACCCCTACCTTTTTTTGAAATCATTTTTGAATGCTTTTTTTTTTTTTAAATTATATGTTTTTTTAACAATAAAAAATGTATAAAGTTTTTTTTCTATCTTTTTCTTTTAAAAAAAGATAAAAGGCAAATTTTTTGTAAATATTTTTTGCAAAAATCTATGCAATTTTTTTTTTGCAAAATAATGTAAATTCAACCAAACTAGAGATTTTTTTCCAGCACCTCTAAATCTGGTGGACCTCCACATTTGGAGGTATTTTTTGCTAAATTTGGTGAAGTTTTTGCACAACTCTACATTTGGCAATTTGAAAAATTTGGAGGATCTCCAACTTTGTTAGTTTTTTTGCTAAATTTGGCAGAGAATTTTTTTGCCAAGCTCAGCCCCTCTCCGTTGGGTTTTTCACTTTTGCACCTCAACTTCCACATGCCATATCTCGACTATACGACGGTCTTTTCGCATTTTTTTTTTTAAATGGGGTGAAATTTCACACTCTTCATAGTGGTGCAAGTATTTTACAGTTTTGACTTTTGTTTTTTTCAGTGCTATAGTTGTTCAGTTCTCGTTTTAGAGACTTCGACGAGCCATATCTTCTGATCCAGACACATTTTTGGGTGTCATTTTTTTTTTAAGTGCATATTTTTTTGTCTGCTTCATCATGGTGTTATTAGTTTCCTCTTTTTCTATCAGAGAATTGTATTTTCACCATGTAATCCTTTTTTGGACATTATGGGCTCACATTGCATGTATTTATCTTATGTAAACACACGAAATAAAGTGCCATATAAGGTGTATTATGGGTTCTTTCACATCACTTTGTGCCTTATTGTACTCGCACTATGATATAAAGTGTCATGGGGGTTGATGTTTTCCTTTAATTTTTTTTACCTTCATACCTTTCTCATGCATGCGCGAATTTTTCTTTCACACCTTTTATATCCGCTTGTACTTTCATGTTTGCATATTCAGATGTTCTTGGTTCTTTATCATGCACTACATTCAGGCATTCAGTTTTAGTGTACCTATCATACCTCTCCATTGTCAGCATTATGGGGGACTTATATTATTGGTGCTAATGCTTCCTTGGTTTCATGTTGGAGTGAGCTATGTATACAGTATTTATTCTTATGTACTAGGTGGATGCAATGAATACTTACCCATGCATTTTGGTGAGATGGATCACTTACCATATGGACACTCTTGCATTCCTATTTCTGGAGGGGACCTTCCTTTTTTCACTTGATCATTTCTTCAGACTTTTGGTACTTTTTCCATATGTATCTTCAAGTTCTAGGTGTTTTCCTTTGTTTTCCATTATATTCAAGTAGTGTCATTGAGAGCACTCATGAAAATTCTTGTCTTCTTGATCTTGATCATCATATGTTTCAGTGGAGGTTCTTCTTTCAGCATTTCACTAGTCATTCTTCGACAGTGTTTGCAGCTTCTCAATGATTCTGTGATGTTCTACTTGTTCCTATCTTTTGGGACAACATTGTCTTGTTTGGAGGCTTCTTCAGTCCTTCGCTTGGATTTCATCTCTTTTTGGAGTAGATTTTTTCCCATGAGTTTCTCACTATTTCTCCACATTATAGAGATCTTATGTTTGTACATGGGTACCTTTCTAGCCTTGTTTGTTGGGACCCATCATGCATTCTTTTTTAGTATTTTTAGATACTCCCTAAGTTCATCTTAACGGCGGGTGTTAGAGTTATCATACATTAGCTAATAATTAATTAATCTTTAATTGATTATTAGTATAATTTATTCTTTGCACTTAAGCTAAACTTAGGATTGCTTTATTAATTGAGTTAATATTAGATCATTGTCTCATCTCATGTGATATTGATACTTGTCATGATCTGATCCCTTTCTAATTTAGGGCTTTTCTCTAATAAGCATTCAACCCTCTTTGTAATTATCTCTCAGATATTATTGGAGCTTTCAATAACTTCTTGAAAGTCTCTTCTATAGCTTTTCCTTGTTGATGAATATTGCACATATTGTTTGCAGATCTCTTTTGTGGAAGGTGTCTTTGTTTGTTATTTGATCTTGTGGCTCATTGTTTTGTGCTTGTTTCATAGTTCTAACAAATCTCTTGAATGTAAATCAATGACCAATAAATGATGGAACATTCTGATTCATTTTGCTTCTACATTCCATTGCTCTATGTCCAAATTTATTACAAAAATAAAAAATACCAATAAAATATGGGTACCTTTGAGAATTTGGTTTTCTGATGGGGAGGTCTTCTAACATTGTTTCTTTGATTCCAAAATTTTCCATTGTTCTTCTTTTCTTCAACTTTCTCCGGTTCACTAATCTTATTTGCATTGGATGTTTAATCTTCTTTTGAGCTTTCTCCTTTTTCAAGTCCCAAACCACCTTTGTCTTTGGATGCTTTCTATCCTGCAATTAACTCATCAAGCATTGTAGAACTTGTCTTCAATTTTTCCCCATAACCTCTTACCTTCTCCAAATTTGATCTCAGATTTACCACTTCTTGTTCAAGCCTCATACATTCATTAGATTTTCTTTCCACCATTGCACTTAGACATTCCTCAATATTTTTCTTTTCTTCCACTTGCGCTTTTAATTTGGTGATGTTCTCATTTGATTGTTTCAATTGTTCATTAACTTCCTTATGTCTTTCTCTAAACTTCTTGATTTTCTCTCTTAGTTTTCTGATGTATTCATTTGCCTCTTTAATATTTTCCTTCATATCTTTTTTTTCATCTTCAACTTTGTTAATATTTTCAAGAGTAACTTTAAGTTATTCTTTGTCAATCATGCAATCATCTTTTGTGTATTCAATATTAGAAATCTCTTCCAAAGGAATATAAATTTTTCTATCAGCCATGTTTTCAAACTCCAAGATCTTCTCAAAGTGGTCAAGCTCCTTCTAGGGGTGCAGACTCTGATACCAATTGTTTAACACCTGAAATACTAAGAGGGGGTGTGTTAGTATTCCTTTAAACCAACCAAACATAAGCCATCAAATCATCAAAGTATCTTTATCTACAATAATGAAAGAAACCATGAAGCATCCACAAGATCACATGACACATGAGCACTAGTATTTTTATGTGGAAAACCCAAAAAGGGAAAAAACCATGGTGATGGTTATTCATAATATATTATATCTGGATATAGTATATTACTGAAAGGATCACTGCTAGGTGGACTCACTTTCCAAGTGAACTCATTGCTCATAGAAAATGAGAAAGAAGAAAGAAAGGATGGAAACACAACCTATTTGAATTGATACAATAACATCTATCATATGTTGGATTATAGTTCTAATGAGGTACAAAAATTATCTTCACACATATCTAAATCAATACTCTTCTATGCTCGCAATCTTCTCAACTTTGATTATATTCACATCACACACATGTAGGTGAAGCACCATACATGTCATATGTATCTCAATGCTCACATACAATATGCTTTCTCTATCCCTTCATCATCAACATCATCACATTATTATCTTCTTCAAAACTCCAAAGTTAATTTTCTATATATATTCACATCAATTGTAACTTCAATTAGGTCAACCTAATTAAAAGGAACACAAAAAATTGACCATTTCATCCTCAAAACAATTTATCCACATCTCATGCTATAATTAAAAATTAAATTCACCTTAAGATAGGTTGGGATGGACCTAATATGGATCCCACATAAGATAAAGTTACTTTCTTGTCCTCCACAAAACATCAAACGTGTTAGGTCAAGCCAAAATAAGACCTAAACAAAAAACCTTCGTATGTACATACAATTCACCATACATGTCACTTCAAAAATTGATCTCTCTTTGAACTCCCACTTAGCCGACATCAAATAGATTATCCTCATTATCAAAAAACAAAATAATTATCCACGAAGAAATGTGGAATCTCCCACACATACATTGTACAAGGAATAATTGCAATATATAGAACCGAACTTTGTCATTCATAACTTTCATAATACTTCATAGAATGTCACAAAATATTGAATGTAGATACATTTGATGATATCAAAACTACGGTTAGAATTGCAGAGTGACATCTCAACTTGTGATGGATTACAGACCCAAAAACCGATGCACTAAACCATAATATTGTCAGAAGGAATACTTAGCCAAATTCTTGTATAACCATATTTTTTGGATTAACTTTTTTTATCCAAATGTATTCAATAATGCTTCCAAGCCATGCTAGAATGATCATAAAAATGTTGAAATCAATGACAACACTAGATCATACAATATATGCACCTCATTCTCATGTTTCCAAACAACATCAATAATGACAAACTTCCAACAGTCTTCCCCTTTCATCCAATATGATACCCATATCCATCCCATCATTTCACCCAAAACATCAACCATTTTCATCCTACCCATCCAAAATCCCCTCATGTTTCTCTCATCTCATCATTTTAATCTATTATGATAATGTAAACATCACTATCATCATCCTTAGAACTTGGACCGATAAGAAAACTTCTTATCTTTGTCATCATTCCATTATTATCATTTTATATCATCATTTCTTTCAAAATTGAGCTATCTTATCTTATCTCATCTAATACATTTCATTGTCCATCTATCTTACCTCCCCATCCATTATCTTTAATAATTGACCTATCTCATCATAAAATTCAAATCTATATTCACATCCATATAAAAATCAATCTTGTTAAGAGTCAAGTCTAGATCTTAATCCCCTTTTATCCACTATATTTTATATTTCTTTAAAACTTTCCTATCTCAAGTTGTATATTGATTTAACCTTTATCATTTTTGTTTCCCTAGCTTGGGAACTTAGCTGCCACAAGTTAGTTATCAAACCCCCATCCAATCCTTGCTTATGTAACTATCAACCCTAAGTAAGAAAATCATCCCCCATTTAATAAGCATCTAGATTGACTTGCAACAACATTGGTATTGTATCTTTCACACCTCTTGGTTATCCATAACATTTCCAAGTTGTATCTTTCTCACCTCTTGGTTATACTTACAATTTCCAAGTTGTAACCTTCTCACCTCTTGGTTTTCTTGAGCATTTCAAAGTTGAATCCATCATCATTTTCTAAATATATTGTTACAAGAATGGGAAGAATGAAAGTGTTGTCATTGATTTCAACTGGTCAATTGGTTATCAATTGGTTACTGTTGTCGTTAATTTAATGGTTACAAGTTATTGGCAGTATATGTCGAGGATATTGAGAAAATTGTATTGAAGGAAGATAGCATGTGTTTAGTGGTTTCTCTAGGTTTTGCTCTGGGATTTTCTCCTATGTTTGTGTGGTTTAGATATGTTGATCATGATTGTTGGAAGCTACTATATCTAGATTTTCGGCTACTGATTCATTATATAGTGTGAGTTATGTTCACCAATTGTGAACTGTGGTTTTCTCTGTTTTTGATTGAGGTTCGAGAGAAATGTTGTTGGTTTGGATTTCTCTTTGGTAAATTCTTATGACTTTTGGTTCTATAGTTGAGTTGCTTTGATTGTATTGAAGATAATTTTGGTATCTATAAGGTTCATGATTAATTTTTCTATGTGTTTTACACTGGTTTGTCTAACCTTGTGTTGAACACTATCTTCAGAGTTGATGAAGCTTGTTGGATCTATTTGGGTCCTTATCAAGCGTGTGTGTATAAATGTAGAATGGGTTAGTGGTGAAAAGTGGAATACAAGTGAAAGAGAGATAAGAACAAATAAATAGAGAAAATAGATGCAATATTGATGCTAATTAGTGAGTGTGTGTGATGTGAGTGTGGAAGATCAGTGTGAAGCCTAAATGTTGAGTTTCTAGATGTAGTGAGCAGAAGGTGTACTATATCATTCATGCATATCTACAAGTGTTAGAGTAAATTGTGGTGGATTTCTTTGTTGCATTGATATTGTATTCTCTTTGTAACATATATATTCTATCTTCTTTGTATCTTTGTGGTAGTGAGCCCTCTAGGTTGTTAGCTCTATAGGACAGTGAGTCCTGATCTGGACAGTGAGTCCTAATCCATACAATGAGTCCTTGTTTTGGCAGTGAGCCTTGTTTTTCAGGTAGTGAGCCTCTTGTAACCAATTTTGATATTCTCTATAGTGTAATTTAATCCTCACCATGGTTTTCCCTTATTGGTTATTTGACGTAAATTTGGTGTTGTGTTTTTGTGATGGTTTTTAGTTTTTGCACTTGCATTTAATGTTTGATCATTTAAGTGGTGTTAAGGATTAATTCTCATGAATGAATTAAGGTTCAAATATATGACAATTGATTCACCCCCCCTCTTAGTTGTCTTGCTCAACAATTTGTATCAGAGCTTGGTTCCTTGGTGAAGAGCTTAACCAATTAAGGAAGGTCTGAGATGGTTGGAAAAATGACTTATGATTATTTGAGGTTCGCTGGAACTAATTATGCTATTTGGAAAATTTTGATGGAAGAGTATCTGGAATATTGTGGATATGATGTGGAGAAAGCTTACAATAATCCTTACACTCCTCCTACTAATGGTTTGAGTACGACTGATGAGATCAAACCACATGAAGTAAATAATAATGTGAAGTACATTTTGAAGAATAGTCTGGTACATTTCAAGTTTATTAAGGTTCAAAATCTGAAGACTGCTAAGGAAATCTAGATGCTTTGGAAAGGGCACATGAAGGTGATGAAAGAGTCAAAGAGGAAAAATTATAGAATTTGGAGACACAGTTTGAGCTTCTACATATGTTTGAAGATGAGAAGTTTAAAGCTTATGTATATACATTGGATGAGATAGTAGCCAAAATGTGAGGACTTGGTGCTACTGTAGATGAAACTAGAATTGTAAAGAAGATTCTTAGAACTCTCCCTAATTCTTACAATGAAAAGGTGTGTTCTATTGAATGGAGTATAGATTATAAGACCTGCAATAAAGATCTATTGTTGGGATTTTTGACATCTTATGAGATGAGGAAGCTGAATTTGAGGAATGGATGCAAATCAAAGATTACTTTTAAAGATACAAAAGTTGAAGATCTAGATGAAGAAAATATTGAAAAAATAGAAGCTAACTTTATGAGAAGGATGAGGAAAGGCTTTGGTAAGTATGAAGGTAAGTTACCCTTTAAATTCTTTAGTTGTGGAGAAATAGGTCATTATGTTGCAAAGTGTCTGGAAAGAGCTAAGAGGAATAAACAAAGATATGAGAAATAAAAGAAAGGAAAGAAGATCAATAGAGTTTCTTATGTGAATGATAATGCTAGTGTATCTAATGAAGATTCTAATTATGAAGACCCTGATGAAAATGAATTATTTTTCTTGGCTATAAAGGATGAACCTAGTTCTACTAATTCTAAAAAATAGGTGAAGGAAGGCCCTTCAGAGAAGGAGAAAAATGAAGGTACTATTATCTCTGCCCTACATGTTAAACAAGAAAATAACTATTGGTTTTTTGAAACTGGTTGTTCACATCACATGAATGGTGATAAAAGTAAGTTTTTTAAACTAGAAAAATATTATGGAGGCTTGGTTATGTTTGTAGATGATACTGGTGCTAAAATTTGTGGGATAGGTTTAGTAAGCTTTGATGGCAAGCATAATACTGATGATGTCTACTATGTTAAGTTTTTAAGGCATAATATTTTGAGTGTTGGATAGATGTGAAGTAAGGGATATGATCTTGTGTTTAAGGATGAGAGATGTGAGATTCAAAAAGGATCTGGAACACTGATTGATGCAAGAAACAAATCTGAAGGAAATATCTATCAACTTAAGGGTACTAATCGATGATGCTTTATGGTTCAGATTAATGAAAGTTGGTTGTGGCATCAAATAATGTGTTGCATGAATTTTGATAACTTGGTGAGGATTAGTTTTGTTCATGCCATATTTAACAAGGATTACAAAGCCTATAAATGCTATTTGCAAAAATTGTCAATTTGGAAAGAAAGCAAGAAGTCATTATAGATCAAATGAACAATCTACTATTGGATTATTGGATTTAATTCATATAGATATATGTGGTCCTACAAGAGTGAGAATTCTACAAGGTGAAAGTTACTTTATGCTTTTGATTGATGATTATTTTAGATATACATGGGTTACAATTCTTAGAGAAAAATTAGATGCATTAGATAGACTTAAGACATTCAAAGTTATGGTTGAAAATGAAGTGAATTTGAGGATAAAATGCTTAAGGTCTGACAGAGGTGGATAATTCACCTCCCATGAGTTTAATATTTTTTGTGAAGTTCATTGAATAAAGATATAGTTATCTACTTTGAGAACTCCTCAGCAAAATGGAGTTGAAAGAAAAAATAGAACAGTTCAAGAGGCTGCTAGATCAATGATTATTGAGGCAGTTTACCAAAAGTATACAAGAGAGAAACTATTCATACTATTGTTTATGTATTCAATCAAGTTCAAGAAAGATAAAATAGTACAAAGACCCCCTATGAGCTATGACATGGAATAATTCCTATTGTTAAGCATTTCAAGGTATTCATAAGCAAATGTTATATCAGAAGAGATGAAGAAACCTTAGGAAATTTTGATGCAAGGATATTCTACTAAAAGAAAAGCATAAAAATGTTTCAATAAAAGACTGAGAAAGATTGTAGAAAGTGCAAATGTCAAGGTTGATGAAACAATGAAGAATTCAATTAACATTGATGGATATGTATTTGATGAACCTAAATGTGTAAAAATTGAATATATTATGGAGGAAAAGGATGAGAAAGAGAAGTAGAATGAAAAAAATGAAAGAGAAGAAGAATATTTGGTGGTGTCCCCTAAGACACCTAGATATGTGCAGAAGAATCATTCAGAAAGTCAGATTATTGGAGATAAGACTAAAGGAGTGTTGACTAGAAGTAGAGCTACTACTGAAGAACATTTGTGTTTATTTTCTGAGATTGAACTGAAAACTATAAGTGAAGCATGTAAAGATGAACATTGGATGGAAGCTATGAAAGAACTTATGTAGATTGAGAAGAATAAAACTTGGGAATTGGTCCCAAGACAGGAAAATAAAAACATTATTGGATTGAAGTGGGTATTCAGAAACAAGTTGAATGAGAATGGAGAAGTGGTTAGAAACAAACCAAGGCTTTTGTGTAAAGGTTACTCACAAGTAGAAGACCTATATTTTTAGGAGACTTTTTCTCCAGTAGAAAGAATGGAATCTATAAATATTTTCTTAGCATTTTCTTCTCAAAAATATTTCAAGGTCTATTAGATGGATGTTAAGAATGGTGAACTAGAAGAAGAGGTCTACATGGAACAACCGAAAGGATTTCAGCTATCAGATCAATCGGATATGGTGTGGCTAGATAGGTATTTGATTAAACAAGGTTTCAACAAAGGTATGATAAATAGTAATTTGTATTTTAAGATTGAAAATGGAAAAATCTTGATTGTAGTTGTATATGTTAATGACATTATTTTTGGAGGAAATGAAAATATGTTTAAAATGTTTATAGAAGAGATGCAAAATGAATTTGAAATTTATATGTTTGGAGAGATGAATTTCTTTCTTGGGCTATTGATTAATCAAACAAAGAAAGGATTTTTTTATTTCACAATCTAAGTATGTGAAAGATATGTTGAGGAAGTTTGGGATGGATGGTTCCAAATCGGTATGTACTCCTATGGTGACTGGTTGCAAACTGGGTAAAGATAATGATTCACCTAAGGCTGATCAGAGAAAGTATAGATCTATGATTGGTGGACTATTGTATTTGACTGCTACTAGACCAGATATTATGCATGTTGTCTATCTTGTGATTATATTTCAAGAAGATCCTAAGGAGACACATGTTGTTGTTGTTAAAATAATATTTGAATATTTGAATAGCACTTCAGATTATGGATTATGGTATCTTAGAGATATTGGATTTACTCTAAGTGCCTATATAGATGCATATTGGGTTTGATGTGTAGATGATAGAGAGAGTACCAATGGTGGTGCATTCTTTCTTGGTTGCAGATTGGTGGTATGGTTGAGTAAAAATCAAGATTTAGTCTCCTTATCTACCATTGAAGCTGAGTATATTGGTGTTGCATCTTGTTGTACACAAGTTCTATGGATGAAAAATACATTGGAAAATATCACAATGATGTATGATGATCCTATTTCTATTTTTTGTGATAATACAAGTGCAATTAATATTTCAAAGAATGTTGTGATTCACTCGAGGACAAAGCATATATCTATTAGGTATGATTTCTTGAGAGAGAAAGTCATGGAGAATGAATTAAAACTTGAATATGTTCTAACAAAGGATAAAATTGCTAATATATTTACAAAGGCTCTTCCTAAAGATACTTTTGAGTATCTTTGAGAGAAGTTAGGGGTCATTGCCCATCCTTTCTTGAACTAGATGCATATGTAGATGCATCAGTTCAATGGATCTATGGATCCATCTTTCTTCTAGACTGATGTTTTGGTGGCTACCTCTTAGGGGGAGCAAGTAGTGTCACGTGTTGTCATTGTGAAGTATTTTGTTTTTAATATGAAAGGGAAAAAAATGTAAAATATATTTTTCCTTTGCCATTGATGTCAAAGGGGGAGAGAAATAATGTGAAAAAGGAGAAATCAAACAAAAAAAAGAGGAAGACAAAAGGAGAAAATAGAAAGAAAAATCTTGAGAAGTGTATTCAAAGCTAGAATGTTGTATTTGATGGTTTTCGCATCATGTGTTGCCATCAATAACAAAGGGGGATATTGTTGCAAGAATGAGAAGAATAAAATTGTTGTCATTGATGTCAACTAGTCAATTGGTTATCAACTGGTTTCTATTTTCATTAATGTCATGGTTACAAGTTATTGGTTGTATATGTCAATGATATTGAGAAAATTTTATTGAAGGAAGATTGCAAGTGTTCAGTGGTTGCTATGTGTTTGGATCCAATATTTTCTCCTATATTTGTGTGGTTCAGATATGTTGATCATGATTCTTGGAAGCTGCTATATCAAAAAATTTGGATACTGATTCATTATACAGTGTGAGTTATGTTCACCAATTGTGAACTATGGTTTTCTATGTTTCTGGTTGAGGTCTAGGAGAAATGTTGTTGGTCCGAATTTATATTTAGTAAATTCCTATGACTTGTAGTTCTATACTTGAGTTGCTTTGATTGTATTGAAGATAATTTTGGTATTTGGAAGGTTTGTGCTTAATTGTTCTATGTGTTTTACACTGGTTTGGCCGACCTTGTGTTGAACACTATCTTCAGAGTTGATGAAGAATGTTGGATCTATTTGGGTCTTTATCAATCATGTGTTGGGGTCACCCTCATTCTAATGCCACCCTATGATTATTTGGTGCTGACCTAATTTGATTTTCATGTTGGATGAATGACTTTGAATATGTTTTAAATTTGAAGATGGTATAAATGCAAAATGGGTTAGTGGTGAAAAGTGGAAGGCAAGTGAAAGAGAGATAAGTGAAAATAAATAGAGAAGAGTGATGTGAGATTGATGCTAATTAGTGAGTATGTCTAATGTGAGTGTGATAGATCAGTGTGAAGCCTAAATGTTGAGTTTCTGGATCCAATGAGTCGAAGGTGTACTCTATCATTCATACATGTTTGTAAGTGGTTGATTAAATTGTGGTTGATTTATCTATTGCATTGAGATTGTATTCTCTCTGTAACATATATCTTCTATCTTGTTTGTATATTTGTGGCAATGAGCCCTCCAAGTTGTTATCCCTATTGCACAATGAGTCATGATCCATATAGTGAGTCCTTGTTTTGGCAGTGAGCCTTGTTTCTCAGGCAGTGAGCCTCTTGTAATAAGTTTTGATATTCTCTATAGTGTAAGTTAATATTCACTGTGGTTTTTCCCTTATTGGGTTTTCCACGTAAATTTGTTGTTGCTATGTTTTTGTGATGGTTTTTAGTTTCTGGACTTGCATTTAGTGTTTGATCATTGAAGTAGTGTTAGGGATTAGTATTGATGAATGAATTAAGGTTTAAATCTATGACAACTGATTCAACCCCCTCTCAGTGGTCTTGTTCCAAATATATCATATCCCCTTCCAATTCATCATTATCCCCTTTCCATCCATCATCATCCTCTTAAATACAATCATTCCAAATCTAAGGTTTATCTGTTCATCTCCTAACCCCATCATCATCACTTAGTTTCATTCATTCCCATTGTCCCTATGCATCTATCTTGGATTCCTATCACAAGTTCATAAGCTAGAAAACAAATCATGAGCTCACAAGAATTCCCATATCCATCATCCAATGATATATTCTTTAAGGAATTGGTCCAAGGTCTATGTAGGATCATGGGGGTCCAAAAAGTGATGATATGGAAAAAAGGCATTTTTTATTTGTCCAAAAACATGAAATTTTGCTTTGAATTATTCTAGGGTTGGGTAAAAAGTACATGTTGCCATGGTAAGAACCAAACCGAGGTGGATATTTGTTACAAAATAGATATCCATTTAGTTCAAATCATATAATATTATTATAATATATTAATACTATATATACTATATTATTATATATTAATTTGTATAAATTATTATAATATATATATACATATATAGGTAGATTAATAGTTGCTATGGGGTAACACCCATTTATATTAATTTCAAAAAATTCATAGGTATGAGTATGGCCATGAGAGCCCTATCAAAAAAAACCAACAAAACCTGACAAGGACATTCCCTGAACCAACCTATTCCAAAAAATTCCAAGAGAGGGCACCCATTTATCCAATTTGGTGCACCTCAAGACCAACAGACAAACCCTTGCTAAGGGAAAAAATACTACTGACTAAGTTTCTTTCCTTTCAACTTGGTTTGGACCACAATGCACATGAACATTAGCAACATCTTCAAAAATAGGTCCAACGATCGTGTTGTCTTCCATTGGCTCCTCCATTATGGTCAATATGAAGCCTTCAAATTTGAAATCACTATCTAGACCTTCAACTCTTAGATATTCCTTCCACCATTCACTCCCTTCTTTTAGAGTGCTACCCAACAATTTTTTCAGAAAGGCTCAATATGAAGGTAGTGACATGTATCTATTGTGTGGTCTCACAACACACCCCATTTATCTCTTCAACAAAATGTGGACCCCCTTTTTCCTATTGCTTTTCGCTTTATTTGGTGTGTTGATTTCAAAGGAGATGGTAAAATGGTGAGATCTTTATCCAAGTTTCCTAACCCCCGCTTAAGTTCCTATTTTTTCTAAACTTGGGGTGTTTACAAAATATTTTACTTGGACTTGTTAACTAACCAAATCCCCAAGTCCTGAGCACTAAGTATATTTTCTCTAACGAACATATCTTCTACAAGTTTCGCTTTTCGTCTGGCTAGTCGTTACGCCTGGTAAGTTGTCACCAAGACAAAATTGTCTTGATGTTCGTGTGTCATATTTTTCCCTAGTTAGCCCGATAGTGGCTTTTCTTTTCTTTGGAACCGGAGATTGAATTTTTTTACACAAGTTTCATTTTGAACCAATTTGGTCTTGCTTTCACCTAGTCCTAGGTATCCTTTGCACCTAGTTCTCATGAATCTGATAGGAAAAAGTACCAACTCCTTGTAATTATTTAAATATTGGTGTCAGATGATTCAAACCATGTTGATTGTCAATCGTTAAGTATCTAAAATGGAAATTTCCTCTAAGGAATTTTTCCTTTTAAGAATTAAAGTTACACGTAAGCGTTCCACATTGGCCGCCTATGCCGCTTTCCTCTCAAAGGGGGACCTTACACAAGAATCAAGGAGTTCATAATTTGAACCCTAATTTTCCATGATTTCACCTTTATTTAGGGTAGTTAGTGCATAGTAAAAGAAATTAATGAATGTAGTAAATAACACACATACTTGGCACCACCTTGAGCATGTAGTTTCTTCCATAATACTCTAATTCACGCTAGATTACTCACTTGTAAGGACATCAAAGAATTAATACCAATATTGTGGCACACAAAGAGGGGTAAGTTTCAAAATAGTAAAGAACATAGCTACCAGGGTTTGAAACTACGTTAATTCAATCACATTATCAGCAAAACCATGTACGCTTCTAGTAAATAAATTTTTGTTAATTATTTTATGCACAAATGGATTAGGATAAATGGAATTACCATTGGTGAGGTCATTGCAATACTAATTATTTCTAAATAATTTAACCTAATTTCATTTTGCAAGTGTCATGAGTAAAGAACTTTCTTGAATTATTAAAAATGTATGATTAAATTTAGCCCTAACTCGCACACAAGGCACATTTTTGCTAATAATGCAAGAAATCAAGAGAACTATTATCACTTCTAGAAAGAAGAAAATAGATGAGGAATTTGAATTCCCCATTTTAGTGCACCAAGAATATTGTTGCAAGTGGACTACATTTAGCAAGAGGGTTTCTATTGGCAATGGACACCCTTGAATTGGTACTAGAATGCATGATATGGTATGACCCAAACAAGAGGGTTGTTGAGAAATAAGGAAGAGTATATTAATACCTATCCACATAGGGCATTATGTATAGATTTAGGCTCCCCACGTTCAAACAGATGAATCTGTTGGATATGCAAGTCCTAGCCACAACATACCTAAATGCAAAAGAACAAAACATGAGGTTTATGATTTTAACATGGTTCCAGGAGAATCCCACAAAGTAGATGAAGAAAATCTTGAGGTTAGCATTTATTCAGGATGTTCAAGACATAATAACCCTATTGAGTAGGATAGCTGGATGCAAAGAGGCCAAAAAATTTAAACCTTGGATGTTTGGGCTTATAATGAAAATAATGGAAAGCCTTATGTAAGTCTTGTACCCTGAGGGAAAATATAAAAGGATTGAACAAAGTTGGTACCCTAGAAAGAGAACCAAGGAATAATTTGATTTATGCTCATATGCCCCAAATTACTATCCACTAGTATCGAGAGCATTACCGAAGAATAAATGATGTCTTTTCTATGAAACTGGTGAGATTAATAAAAGGGGACAAAGCCAAAAGATTATCCCTTGAAGTACAGAGTGTTAGCTAGTCTATGGGGGTTGGTATATTCAATTTCCTACTTTCACTTATATCAGGATGGAAGGATTTATGGGATACCCCTTCATCCTACCTAGGTACGCAATGGATAAGATGTTGTTACTAGAACTTGTGAGACAAGTTCAACCATTTCATACTCTTTTTATACAAGCACACAAGAAATTTTCTATTAAATTCCCTATCACAATTTGGAATTATAAGTGCATTGCGGCCAAAAGCGCTGATATGTGCAAGGAGTTGAAACTCTATAGGTTGGATTTCTTTGAACTCAAACAAAAAACTATGATCCAAAGGAAAACCTTGCCAACCAAATAGGAAAGAAGTATTCTCATGTTTATCATCTAGAGGATTTTTGGCTTAATTATGATGATGATCATGATGTGAGGAAAAGGTCATACAAGAGGTTGACACTAGGAGCAATAAATTTTCTCAAAATTCATGATGTTCCAAAACAATTGGATATTGATAATTGAGAGGTATTGAATCCATTTGATGATTCAGATAAAGTTTTTGATGAACCCATCCTAGACCTATATTGTACAAAGAAGGAGGTAGTAACCATCGAAGAGAGTTTTAAACAAGCATTGACATATACTCAGTACTGGATTAATGGTTATGTTGAGGCATTGAAAGAAGTTGGGATAGAACCCACATACCTGCACAATGTCAAGAAAAAGAAAAAGTTGATGGATGAATTGGGGTTTGAGGTATTGATAAAAATAAAAGATTGTAGAAATAAAGGCGGGTTAGCAAGGTGGGGACACTACTGTATTTGACTCCAATTTTTTATGAAATTTTGTTGGAATATCGACAATCTATTGTCGAAATACCAAAAAATCACTGAAATAATTTTCATCGCTCAATTTTCATCGCTTTCTCGACTAGCTTTAAAACATTGAAATCACGACTCAAGTTCGTTGGAATATCGATATAAATTTTGTCGATCTAGTGACGAACAGTACCAAAACACAAGTGGCGTGCCTTTGCCAAAGCGTCAGATCAACAACAGAAGTTCGTCGCAATTATGATGAAAGTTTCAACGTATTGCAAATATCAATGGGAGACCAAGGCTGTTACAATGATCAAAATTGCTTGAGAAGATATATTGGGAGGACTAGCCTGTGGTCTCAGCGATGAAGTTTCATCGGTGAGATACTCATCTTGTCTCATTGATGAAGTTTCATCGGTGAGATACTCATCTTATCTCATCGATGAAGCACGAGGGAATCATATTGACAAGACATATACCATAGGAGTAAGTTATGAATGTATACCCGACCTATTATGTCACGTCGATAAGATTACATCGGTAGGAGTCTTGGCGACATACTTGAGATCAAAAGAACAACGACAACAACTCGTTGAAATTGCGACGAAATAGGAAAGTCATTACGATGAAAATTTCATTGGATGTGTTGCAAATTCGTTGGACGCTTTTGGAGGTTCATCAAAAATTTGACGAAACAATGCATTTTTTTTAAAAAAAAATATTCGTTCAAATGTAGGCATATCGGTGAAAGACCAAGACTGTTACAACAATAAAAATTGTTTGAGAAGATATATCAGGAGGACTAGCCTGTGGTCTCAGTGATAAAGTTTCATCGGCGAGATACTCATCTTGTCTTATCGATGAAGCACGATGGAAGCATATCGGCAAGACATATACCATCAGAGTAAGTTTTGAATGTCTACCTGACTCACTATGTCACACTAATAAGATTACATTAGTAGGAGTCTTGGCAACATACTTGAGATTGAAAGAATAATCACTAGAGAGACTCACCACATCAGGGAAACTGCAAAATATCCTAGTGATACATGATCTCTTATTGATGAAGGTACAAATGGATCGAAATAATTATCGGGGTGACTCTGGGCGATATTTAAAAGTAGTAGGAGGCTCCAAAGTGCATCCATAGGGATAATGATAGGACATAAGGATAGGTCAATCAAAGAGAGAAAGTTGATGTGCCAAGACCATGAGAATTTAAAAGGGTTAGTAAAAGACAAGATGGATTGTCATCAATGCTCATATATAAATGACAGATTGGAAGACTTCATTATGAAAATTTAGACCAGAATATGCTTAACCCTATTTTGACAAATGCAATGGCATTAGTGTCAAGAGTTAAGAGGCCATTCAAATTTTCATTTCAATAAATTATTGTATGCATTGAGTAAGTGTTTACAAGGTAGAAAAAGGACAGTCATATGACTGTTTAAAATATCAAACATGTCAGTTGTTGTGTTTAATTAGGCTTACAGAGGCATGGATTTATCATTTTTTGCATACATCTGCATTCCAA
Source organism: Sequoiadendron giganteum (assembly GCA_007115665.2). NCBI lineage: Eukaryota > Viridiplantae > Streptophyta > Pinopsida > Cupressales > Cupressaceae > Sequoiadendron > Sequoiadendron giganteum. Next base: position 187,597,050 of record CM021104.1, on the reverse strand, counting down.
GCTCTAGGTCTGCATTATTTGGTTACTATGTATAAGAAATGAGCAATGAATAATTGTAGAATATGGAGGCTATGGATGATATTATGATGGCCACATTTTATGTTGATGATAAACAATTGGAGAAAAATATAAAACCTATGATGAGTCATGAGATCAAGGGGACTGTCATGGATAGTGAATGATGAATCATAGTTGTTAAGACAAAAAATATTCACCATAGAGCACATGAAGAATATACTTTATGATGGTATAGGAAGGTTTACTATCATAAAGAATGTATTCTCAAATTTTAAAATATAGTCATACCAATGTGTAAGGACAATCAGTTCAGCAATGAAAGATATAAGGACATGAGCTAGAGGAATGATAGCTAAATAGTGGATTGAGCATAGAGATGGTAACCCTTAAAAGTATAATGTTGTGTTGACATCAAAGCAAGAGAAGAAGGTTACTATCAAGTGAAGTACAATTGCATGGCTGCCATCAAGATTACAATTAGATCCATTAGTGATAGTGAAAAGGTTTTGAGAGTAGTCTTGATGAATATCACAGTGCCCTTTACTTCATATCAAAATGACAAACTATACTAAGGCAATGGTATGAAACTTTGTTGAAGATAATCAACTACCATGAAGAGGGAAATCAATATATAATGATGGTCTGAGCACTATGATAGACAAATTTGGAGGCCAAAGTCAAGCCAAATGAACAATCTTAAATAAGCTCTGAAGTCAAATTTTGATAATGGAAAGTAGAAAGCACAATATTCAGAGGACAATGTAGGACTCAAAGTTGGATAGATAGTATAATTTTTTGAGAGTTCCTTCAAGAGTGTAATGGTGATGAGGTATTGAAGGCTAAATTTTCTGCAAATGAACACAAATCTACTAAATGTAATCTCAATTTCTTTGTTTCCCATTCTCATGGTCAAGGAAGTGCTAACACAGTAACACACAGTTCATCATGGGAATTACAGAGAGGTTGAAGACACTATTGCAAAAAATCAGAGGTATGACAAAATAGTGAAGTAACATAAAGTTGTGAAAGAGAAGATTGAGACATTCATATGAAGGACAACCATCAAACAAAGGTTTTAATCAAGACACATTCATCCTTTGATAAGTTGAAAGAAAGTCATGAATATAAGAGGATAGTTTGCAAGATAGTCATATACATTGTAAAGGACAATGAATAAGGTTTTAAATTATCACTCAAAGAGCAACTAGTAACCTAATCCTAATATCTGAACTCCATTGCATAAAATTTTATTGAGAAAGGAAAGTATTGTGCAGCTGAATACAAAAAATTCATCTTACAAATTTGCATAGCAAGCACAACCTACGAATTGGATTCTAATTTTTCTAAAAAATAAAAAATCAAACTAGTGAATATTAAACTACACACTATAATCTAATTTTGTGGAACATGAGCAATTTTGTGAGAAAAAGTACTTGTGGTGCATCTTGGATACTTAGCTAGTGTACTAAAAAATAGGACTGCAAACCTAAAATTATTCTCACTCTGGAAATTCAATAGAAAAATACAGAATGTTATCCTGGATACTTAGCTCTTAGACAATCAATAAAACAATATGAGCATGATTATGAATGTTTTTACCTGGTCTCACTATTGATCTCCATGTTTGAGAGCCTTCTCTTTAAGACCCCATGAATCTACTTTGATCCATTGCTGCCAAAAGAGATATTAATGTGTAAACAAGGAGCCACATTTAGAAAAATTGGTTGTTGATTTCTTCTAAGAAATTTAGAGACTACAAAAAGAAGATACCTAATGGGGATCATGTGGGCTTCCTAGAGAAAGAACTGCAATATGGCCTCGAGCAGCAATGATTTTTTTTGGATTAGCTTCACAATAAATCCTAACAGCATGACATTGAGGCTCCTCTTCATTAAGTTGATGGTATGAAGAACCAGATCCATATCCTCCTTGAGATACATATCATATTGAATAGAAAAACACAGTGACACAAGCAATCTGAATTGTGAGATAAAGCCTCCAAACCCTCTATGGAAACATGACTTTTACCAAATAATAAAAAATTTAAATTTAAGTAATACCCAAGAAAAATAATTCCATACAATGCAGCTACACACGAAACTTACAGATGGGACTGATCTTCCACTTTTGACTCTCCTTCTTATTCCATTTGAAGAGGACAACCTCTACCCCTTGATTCAACTATGTAAGTTTAGCATTAAAAAATAAAAATATTTTTAGCACAAGAAACAATCCTCACCCATCTAAACAAGCATCTGTAATACAAGCCCGAAAATCTAAGTTTATCACAATCAAGTAAAGATTAAATCCTTATAATCAATCACAGTAACTGGAAAGTATTAATTGCATCAGCAAGAAGAATCAAATAATTAGGGTTGGGCACTATATAAACCACTACTATCACAACTATTGAAACATGCTCAGGTATTGGGTCCTCTCCCCTATATTAAATTAAGGAAAACATTATTGTAAACACAATATGTATAGAATAATATGAATGTAAAGGAAAATGGATATTAGCAAAACATAAATGTAAATAAAAGTAGTGTGAGTAGAAAATGAATCTAAATTGGTCTTGAAAAAATAAAATCATACCCAATTAGCATTAAGTTATATTGACCTTGTACTCATTGCCATTGTCAATATTGAAGGTTACTTTGATGCCTTTTGTACAAACTGTTTGGCCATGAGGCAAGAGAAGGCGGGAAAACCGAGTGTATATTGATGACTTCCTGACAATAAAAAAGAAACAAGCAATCAGTCAACCCTATTAGAACAGAATAATCTTATGAATTGATTTTATTTTTTTTATTGGCTAATGGATAGTGGACCTAGTTCTCTTGAATTGAGATACTACTAAGATGTGTTGACTGGTGATTTTAGACTACCGATATTCTACTTCAATCTCTATAAGTTACTTTTGTCTTAAATATATTCAAGATAACTCTACAAAAAAATTCCCTAATCTCTTAGAAATTATGCATATTATTTTGTTAATACTTCTCCATTTTGATATTTTCTTTCAAAAATTCATAGAAAGATATGTAATTCCATATTTGAAACTTACATATTTTAATTTTACTAGTTCTATAATTATAGGATATGATTCCAACAATTGTGAAAGGCATTGGCAATATGCTAGATGAATGAAGTAAACTATGCAATTTGCAGGTGTAAAGCCAAATTCCTTAACCCTTGCCAGCATCCTTCTTGCCTGTTCTAAAAAAGGTGCTTTGGAACAGGGCATGAAAATTCATCTAAGTATAATGAAAATGAGATTTTTGTCAGATATTATATTACAGTAAGTTGAATGAATGTAAGTAGAGAAATTTTTGCATACCTGCAGATGGTACAAAATTCCATGGTTAAGTGGAGGCCTCCCATCAACAACAAGATCCAAATATTCGTGTATCTATCTCAATCGAGCCTCTAAACCCTTTAGAGTTGTCAAATTTTCCACTAACCTATTATGCACAAAAGTCAAATTTTAGAGACCACTAAAAACAAAAGAAACAGAGCTTTGAAACCAAATCCACACACAACACAATGTTCATAGTGAAAATTTAGCACTTTCTTTCATCTTTGCATATTGGTTTGATGCTTCAAACGATGCATTTATTATATTGAAAAGTGCATTACCTTATTGAGCTTCTCTTTGTTTTGAGAATAGTTTAATATTCTCTACTTAACAGAGCCAACCACGTGAAGGTGAAAGCTCATTTTCCCCCCCACACATCACTCTCAATTCCCCATACCCGATCATATAACATTAACCATTCATTCATCCTACATTAATAACATATAACATGCATTCATTAACATATTCACATTCATTCATTCATCCATTAATAACATATAACATTCATTCATTAACATATTCACATTCATTCATTAACATATAACATTCATTTTTTTAGTTTTTACATATTATCAAAAATATGGTTGTCATAATATGATTACAACCACTTTTTTTTTTGTTTCTTTTTTGCAGCTAAAAAAAGCTGAAGTGGAGTATCATTTTCTAAATCATTTGTCCCCCCTTCAATTGTTTTCAGATATTCTCATGATCTTAATGTATGCCTAGTCATGTACTCACAACATGGATGCCGCTGCAAGGGGGGGTCCATTGCAATAGCAAAGAAATGTTAAATTGATATGTTTTATTATTATTGTTACAAGTATTTCATTAATTAAAAGAACATTAGAGTGGTGCTCTTTATCTGATGGGGCCACATCATGTTCATAATTTTGTCTTATAGCCTCATGCTCAACATGCTGAAAACCCTCTAAATCCTGATCTAGAGTTGAAACACGAAAGGTTACATTAATTAATACACCAATTGCAATTAAATATTTTTAAAAGAACATTAGAGTGGTCCTCTTTACCTGATGGGGCCACATCATGTTCCTGATCTTGTTTAGCTTGATCATGCTCAACATGTTGATCATGCTCTACATGCTCTAAAGTTCAAACATGAAAGGTTACATTAATTAATATACCAAATGCAATTAAAGATGTTTAATTGTATTAATCCATACTGCATTTTGTATAGCACATGAATATATCCAATACCGGGATGCACACCATGGCCTTCATCTACAAGTTGTGCTCCACCCTTACCAGGTTGTGTTCCAATATCATGTGTAGTATTATCATTTCTTGTTTGTTTAAAACAAATAGGCACATTATTACTTTATGGTGGAAATTAATATTGAATAGATTGCACAAGTATTCAATTTTAAATAAACTTTATTGATTTTATTTACCTACATGTTGGATGCAGTGGAATATTGTGTTTGCTTGCTCTTAGGTGTTCAACCAGGGCTCCATAGCCTTGTTGGAAAGCAATCTTCAAGTCCTCTTCTGTGGGCACTCTGTTGAATTCAAAGCCCTACATTTTTGCATAAGATCATGAATTTTGCTTCTATAGTGTGATAAAATCAAAATTATTTGCAATTTATTATTTGGATGCAATATTTCATTTATTGATACTTACAATTCATGCGACTAATTTCATATAACCACTAGAGCCAAGTTTGTGTTGCCCATGTTTTTCTAGTCTTGCCTTTGTTGCCTTTTATGTGTCAGACAACCTATGAAAAATTTGAAATACGTTAGATTATGTAAAAAGAAAGAGTAATCAGTATATAATTACATTGTTGATAGTATCACATACCTTCCTTGGCCCGATGGTGTCTTTCCTTTTTTTATTTTCAGCCTTCTCCTTTCCATCCGACACCAGGTCCTTCCACTCCCTCTCTAGAATCATGGGGGGATGTTCATACTTTTTGTTCTTCTCTAAATGTGACCTATATTGGTCCCTCACATACTTTAGATAGGTACCAGATTTCTTAAGGACCTTGGTTCAGTTGATTTTTTTATCACCGAACAACACGACTAAATGGTTAATGAGCTCATCTTTTAAATCTTGATTTTGGGCATTCCACTATGTACGTATGGTGGACCCGAAGAGCTCCAATGCAATATCACTTAGATGTTTATAAAAAAAATCATTTCCTGCAAAATGTGAACCCCAATTTCATACCTGCACAAATGCAACAAACAAACACAATATTAGATCATATGCAAGGTGAAACAAGGATTCCCCATGAAATCCATTTGCTAAACTTAGATAGAAAATACATGAAGAACAATACAATAAACCAAATTTAGTCTATCTAAACTAAGCAAACTCTTGATCCCATGGGGGAATTGGTGCCAATTTATATGTCAAAATTGGCCCTTGCCCTCCTTCTAACGCCAAAATGTGAACCTCAATCCTATTCCTGCATAGACATGACAAACAAACACATTATTTAGTTGATATGCAAAATAAAACAAGGATTCCCCATGAAATCCATTTACAAAGCTTAAATAGAAAGAAAATGAAGAACAATGCAAAAAACTAATCAAATCTATTTAAGCAAAGAAAACTCTTGATCCCATGGGGGAATTGGCGTCAATTGGTGTGTCAAAATTGGCTCTTTCCCAACTCCTTTGTAAGTTTTTTTGATGATTTGATGAGTGATCCACCTTGATGAAGATTCAATCAAGCTCCATGATGAAAAATCCACATAACTTAGCTAAGAATTTGATGAAATAGATGAAACTAGATATGCTTGAGGATGAAGTTGAGTATAGTAAGTTTACTCAAATTGTGCATGATTGAATGAGAGGAAGAGTCTCTCATTTATAGATTTCCAAAATGGAAGAGAGAGTAATATTTGAGAAATGTGGGATCATTCAACATCCAACGGCCAAGTGCCACTTGTCAAAATGTGAATGGAGGAGGAATGAGCACATTTTGGTCAATGTGCATGATAAATACAATGAGATTCAAATTTGAAATTTGAATGTGACATGTTGGAGGGAGAAAAGAATGGAGTTAATGTCACTTGGATCAATGCACAAGGACATGTAAAGGTCTTAACTGCCTTGTTGGAAGGACCAAGCCCACTTGAATTTTTGAATTCAAACTTGAAGGAATATTCCCTTTTGATGCCATGTGAGGGAAAATAGAGATTTAATAAATGAATTAAATCTATTTTCATGCGCAAGTTGAATTCTCTAGAATATTTTAGTGATAGGGATTTACTTAATCAAGAATTTGATTAATTTAATGAGGGATTAGATTATTTGACAATTTTGACTTAAATTGATGAATTGATTTAAATCAAAATTGAGAGGAAATGCTTAATTAAATAAATGATTTTTGATTTATTTAACTAAGTGGGATAATGTTAGATTAAATCAAATAAGGTTTAATTTATTCAATTTAATAAGAGGACTTTAGAAACTTTAATCAAATAAAATGATTTATTTAATTAAATAGAGACATAAGGTTAATTAAATTAAATTGATTAATTTAATCAATGGAGGAGAAAGACTTAATCAAATAAATAATTATTTATTTAATTAAGAGACAGAATATGGTGAAATACTAAGAGTATGAACTGGGAGGAAGCGTCATTAGTTAATCAAGATCAAGTGTGCCAAACCAAACTTGTATTTTCCATGTCTACATTTTGCCCCTCTTTGAAGCAATGTGCCTGTTGCATTGATTCAAAGAATAAACTATTGTGATCAAAGTTCAAAATTTCTCAATTTTTTTCAGATGCCCCACTACTGCCTTAGCAGAAGGATTATGCTGGTATAATGCCCCTTCAAAAAATCTGACAAAAATTATGATGTTTTGGATGATCTCACAAAAGAAAAGAGGACAAGGTGCCTGACAGGCCAAAAATGCCCCGGAATGCCAAACAATGTGCAGAATGGCCCTCGGTTGGACAAAAAATAGGATTGAGGGACTAAAACCCTAGTTACATGACGAAATTAGGTCAAAAAATTCTAATTTTCAAGCTTAAATAGACCTTGAGGGGTCACTTTCAATGCATTTACAATCTTAGCCCTTAGAAAATTCACATTTTTAGCTCTGATTCTCGATCGAAATGGTGCAACGACAACTTCTTAAGCACGTGTCGGAGAGAGTACGAATGCACCAGCGGCTAGTCGACATAGGACCTCTGGTATGTACCCTTATCCAACTTTTAATGTTTTCGTTATTCATGCATTAAATGGGGTCTATGTTTGGTTTAAGCTATGCGACACTATATAGCACCGTGAAAAATGCTTGGTTGAGGTCGCGCAGTCCCAAACTGGATCGCATATGTGAAGAGCGTCACGCGGTGCTGTTAGCAAAATTAGGGTTTCCCCACTAAACCCAGTCACATGCACAAAGAGCGCCACACGACACAGTTAGTGAAATAGGGTTGTCCATGTCCGTCGCGCAGCACAATTTGGAACTTTTGCAAACTGCGCCGCATTTGCAAATAGCGCCACACTTGCTATTTCAAATACAAAAAAAGGGCACGGGTGACAGATTTTTCCAGGGGACCTGACACAATGTTTTCCTTGTGTAGGAGGACCTTGAGGTACTTCATTCAAGGGAGCACTGGTGGTTGATACTCAGCAGATTATAGGGTATGCACGTGTATCTCCAGGAGCAGCTTGTAATTCTTAGGCTATGGTATGTTGCGTATGTCCCCCCTATTCGAGCACATTTAGGTATGATGACTGCCCTGGCCGAGCAGTGACACAGTGAGACTTCTTCCTTCCATCTTCCCACTAGCGAGGCCACCATTACCCTTGAGGATGTCTGGTGCATTCTTCGATTACCCATCCATGGAGCTCGAGTGATCTATGATTCGAAGGAGGGTAGGGATGCCTGTTTCGATGTTATGGGCATTGATGAGCTTGTTCTTTGTGATGGACAGATTGACCTGGAGCGATATCGGGGCAGAGCTCCCACTTACAGATTGATTGTGGCCACCATTATTTCTGGTCTTCTAGCACCTGATCAACGCAGCCAATAATTTAGTCTAGGTTGGGGATTGGCATGGCAATGAATGTGCATTCATCGGGAGTGTTTTGCTTGGGGACCGGTATTACTGGCCTCTTTATACAAATATTTGCACAAGTTTTCCTACCTGCATAGTCGGGCCCTCGGGGCCAGAGTTACCCTCCTACACATTTGGCGATGGGATCGGATCCTACTGCTTTGTCCAGATGTGACACCAGTTATTACTGACATTAATCATCTCGTTGTGTGGCGGTATGGTGGGGCACGGATTCGCTTTACCCATACCGACACAGGTGGTCTAGCCTACTAGTGGCAGGTTCTTGATGAGATGAGAGAGTTCATCTGGAGACCATGGATGGGCGTATGCCCATGGTATGATGATGCACAATAGCTTTTCTTTGCCCGTCAGGATAGATTTATGCAGGGTCAGGAGCATACTATGATAGAGCAGTATCTCCCTTATAGGGTAGCTAGACATTTTGGTGAGATGCAAGATAGGCCCCACGATCAGTACGTGGTGATCTTTGACCGTACAACTAGAGAGACAACATGGGGCTAGCCCATCCTGGCAGCTGAGGTAGTATTCTTGTTCAAGCAGTTAGTGGCCCGACCGTGGCCATATGATCAGGGGCTGATAGATACGGGGGTGACTCCAGCATACAAGGCATGGTTCCGACCTCCTTTGAGGTTGACAGTTCCTGGGGGAGCGATTCCACACCGGAGAGCCAGGGGTAGGACAACGTACAGAGGCCGAGGACGAGGAGGAGGAGGTGGACCACCTCCTCAGTAGACACCTCCAAGAGACCAAGCACAGTAGTAACCAACAGCACAGGATAGCCAGTCTCAGATAGTCCCACAGCAATAGCCAGCAGCACAGCTAGACCACCGAGATGCACTGATCTAGCAGCTGCAGGGTCAGGTACAGGTTTTGACAACAGAGCGGAATGAGGCACGATAGCAGGTTGGTATAGTTACAGCTGAGAGGGATCATGAGATTGGTCGGCAGTGGCAGTTAAAGAGCACAACTTCCTCATCCCAGGGCCGATTAGTTGATCTACGAGCATACAGAGAGGTTGTCAGGGAGGCCGAGTACTATCGACAACATTACAGGAAGGTAGTGCCACCAGCGGGCAGAGTGTTAGACTTCTCCCAACAGACAGGGGTGCGACTGCTAGAGGATCATGGTGATAGGCAGGTGGGAGAGGGTGAGGGGCATAGCTAGCAGGGCTAGCCCTTGATCATAGACAATTTTTCAATTTTGATTCACGGACTGCATTATTGCCCCTATTGTGCCATATATTTTGATGTACACTTGATACGATTTTGTATCATAACAGTGTATTATTTTATGATATATATAAGATGATTCACCTTTTATGACATGTATGGATGCATTCTAATTTTTATGTGATGCTATGAGATGTTCCTTACTTCTTATGCTTATGTGATATGACGTATGTTTCTAATGGATGCACTTCTTTTTGTATCTTTTTCATGCATTTTAATAATGATCATATGAATGTATGGATGCTTAATGATTATGTATGATGCAATGATTCCTTAAGATGCTTAGAATAAAAAAATTATATTATTCCTCATAACTTAAGATAATGATATGATGCAATATGATTTTTATGATACTGATGTGGTGGATGCAGAGTGTATGCATTGGTGATATTTTAATTACTATTATGATACCATGTTAGTACGAAAAGAAGATGGAAGAACTCAGAAGCGATGGGTTAGTTCGAATGATGATGATTTCGCTTTTTCAAGAGTTGGGATTCTCAAAGGGTCAATTATGTTATGTTTGATAACACACATGGGTACAATGCATCAAGGTATAAAGAAATAAGATGGTGTTGTACCTAGTGTGAAGGACTTTGATTCGACGATCAGATAGGAGTATTCATGTTCACACTTAGCATGCATAATTTATTCAGGACGTATTTCAAACATTCTAAACATCTTGGGCCAAAACATAGGAAAGCAAGCTTTCCTATGTGGTCAACAAGATATCCAAAACATCCTCTCTACAAACCAAACAAAGCATATGTAACTAAGTTATTTTACAAGTGTATCTCACAAGCATAGTAGATAAAAGAGACAACGATCGTTGCCCCATTCCTTTCTCTCTAAACCTGTTTTATTTAGGCATCATTGAGAGGTCCTTAGAATGAGCGCAAAATGAGGTAAGCCAATAAAAGACCCAAATATAGCAAACCAACAAGCTAATGTTCTTCATACCATTAGCCAAGACTAAACTACTGAGGGGTACCTGATGCTTATGTTCATCGTGGGAAGGATTCATCCTAGGACATGTTGTGATCAGTGTTTTGGTGAGACTGATTGGATGATAAGCTATTGATACTCCGAGTTGACCAACTTGCTTGCTTATTGACTTGGACTTTCAAGACTTTGACGATTAGGGTGTTCACTTTTGAACCTGCTAGAATTTCTTCTAATTTCCTTACCAAAGGATGAAGGCAATGATTGATTTATTAGGAATGATGATTATCATGGTTGAAAGCGAGATGAGACAGATGCACCATTTTAGATTTTTCAAATATTTTGACGTTGTTTTTGGTATTTTCAAGATGTTTTACAAATGTTTTTGGTATTTTAAAAAATTTCAATGTTTTTGGTATTTTTTAGATTTTCGACGAAAGGACTAACTTAAAGACCTATGCTAGGGGTTTCAGAAGCTGATCCGTAGATTAGCCTTACCTACATTATACATGCAAAGACCACGTAGTTCGACCGAATGATAGACTTGACTCAATGATGAGATAGATGGGAAAATGGGTTGCCATTTTATTGTGATGGTCGCCTAAGGACTGACCTAAAATGTCTCGGGGGATGATCAAAGATCAACCTTGCCTACATTCAAGCTCAGAGATGACATAGTTTGGACAAGGTGAAAGACTGACAAGACTCAATGAATGTTTTGGAGATTTTCAGAGATTTTCAACATGATTTGGATTTTTGATGAATTTTTTAAATGTTTTTGGATTTTCTAATGTTTTAGGAAGAGCACAAAAATATACACAAATCCGATCCACTACTAGTTTCAAGGACATGCCATCCTTCTAGTGCCAAAATGTGAACCCCTAAACCTGCAATTGCACAAAAACAACAAACAAATTAGTAAGTTAGATCAAATGCAAACAAGAAAGAAAGATTCCCCATGAAATCCATTTACAATGCTAAAATAGAAATGAAAATGAAGAACAATGCAAAAACCAAATAAAATCTATCTAAGCAAAGCAAACTCTTGATCCCATGGGGGAGTTGGTGCCTATTGATATGTCGAAATTAGCCTTTTCCCAACTCCTTTGTAAGCTTTGTGATTTGATGAGTGATTGATCCACTTTGTTGATGAAGAACAAAATGAGTTCTTGAGAAAACCTGAAATAACCTAGCTAAGATCTTGCATTGAGGATGAAGTTGAGTAGAGTAAGTTTACTCAAGTTGTGGATGATAGAATGAGAGGAAGAGTCTCTCATTTATAGATTTCCAAAATGGAAGAGAGAGTGAAAATAAGTAATGTGGGATCATTCAACACCCAATGGCCAAGTGTCACTTGTCAAGATGTGAATGGTTGAAGAATGAGCACATTTTGGTTAATTTGCATGATAAATGCTCTTGGATTCAAATTTGAATGTGACATGTTGGAGGGAGAGAAGAATGGAGTTAATGTCACTTGGCTCAATGCATAAGGACATGTAAGAGGAGTGAATGCCTTGTTGGAAGTACCCATCCACTTGGATTTTGAGTTCAAATTTGAGGGAATATTTCTCTTTTATGTCATGTGAAGGAAAATAGGAGATTAAATAAATCAAACTAATTGATTTATTGTGCAAGTTGCATTCTCTAGAGGATGTGACATAGATTAGGATTAAATTAATCAAAGTTTAATTAATTTAATGAAGAATTAGGAGATGTGACAACTTTGACTTGAATTTAAGAATTATTTTAAATCAAGAATTGAGAAGAAAGATTTAATTAAATAAATGATTTGATTTATTTAACTAAAGGGGATAATGTTAGATTAAATTAAATAAGGTTTAATTTATTCAATTTAATAAGAAGATTTTAGGGATTTAATCAAATAAGATAAATTATTTAATTAAAGAAGGATTAAGAATTAATTAAATTGAATTGATTAATTTAATTAACAGAGGAGAAAGACCTAATTAAATAAATAATTATTTATTTAATTAAGGGATGAAAGGTGTAAAATGTGAACCCCAATTTCATACCTACACAAAAGCAACAAACAAACACAATATTAGATCATATGCAAGGTGAAACAAGGATTCCCCATGAAATCCATTTGCTAAACTTAGATAGAAAAGACATTAAGAACAATACAATAAACCAAATTTAGTCTATCTAAACTAAGCAAACTCTTGATCCCATGGGGGAATTGGTGCCAATTGATATGTCGAAATTGGCCCTTTCCCAACTCTTTTGTTGTAATGTTGATGATTTGATCCACTTGATGGTTGAATTCCTACATAACTTAGCTAAGAACTTGATAAAAATAGATGAAAAATGGGTATGCTTGAATATGGATTTGAGTATAATAAGCTTACTCAAATTGTGGATTATAGAATGAGAGGAAGAGTCTCTCATTTATAGATTTCCAATTGGAAGAATGAGAAATATTTGAGAAATGTGGGACAAAAGACCAACCAATGAGAGAAGGCCACTTGCCCATATGTGATTGGAGGAGGAATGAGCACATTTTGGTCAATGTGCTTGATAAATGCTATGAGATTCAAATTTGAAATTTGAATGTGACATGTTGGAGGGAGAAGGAAATGGCTTTAATGTCACTTGGCTCAACGCAAAGGACATGTAAGAGGTTTTAAATGTCTTGTTGGAAGTACCCATCCACTTGGATTTTGAATTCAAATTTGAGGGAATATTCCCTTTTTTATTCCTTGTTGAGAGAAAATAGAGAATTAAATAAATCAAAGTAATTGATTTATTGTGCAAGTTGCATTCTCTAGAGGATTTTAGTGATTGAGATTAAATTAATCAAGATTTGATCAATTTAATGAAAGATTAGGTGATTTGACCATTTTGACTTAGATTTATGAGTTGATTTAAATCAAAATGAGAGGAAAATGATTAAAGGCTTAATTAAATAAAGATTTGATTTATTTAATTAAAGAGGGATGATATTGGATTTAAACCAAATAAAGATTTATTTAATTTAAATGAGATGACTTTAGGGATTAATTAAATAAAATTATTTATTTAATAAAAAGGGGGATTACAGAATTAATTAAATAAAATTGATTTATTTAATTAATAGAAGATGATGACTTAATTAGATAAAGTTGATTTATTTAATTAAGAGATGAAGAGTGATGAATTTAATTAAATACAAATTATTCGATTAAATGACTAGTAAAGGAGATGATTCAAGATGAAATGGTTTTAGTAATCAGGATCTAGTGTGTCCGATCGAATTGTATATTTTCCATGTCTACATTTTGCCCCTCTTTGAAGCAATGTACTTGTTGCATTGATTCAAAGAATAAACTGTTGTGATCAAAGTTCAAAATTTCTTGATTTTTTTGAATGCCTTGTTTTTGCCGCAGCAAAAGGATTATGCTGGTATATTGCCCCCTCAAGAGATTGAGCGAAAATGTTTGATTTTCTGATCGAGATTGCGATAAAATGCGAGAGGAGTGGTTCTATTGATTGGAGGACAAAAGATAATATTTTGATGTAGACAATTCAGATGATGTATAGACAGTCATCGGCCATGGGTAGCCTCGTGTATATTTTGAGATCTCACACCTACTTTAGATAGAAATTTTAGTAAAGATAGAAGAATAAGAAGAATAAAATGGATGGAAAGAGGATCCATAGGCCTACGTTATGAATGATGTTGATGATGATTTGCTTACTAGGAGTTGAGATTTTCAAAGGGCCAATTACTTTATGTCTGATAACACATGTAGGTACAATGCATCAAGGTATAAAGAACCAGGATGGTTTTGTACCAAGTGTGATGGACTTTGACTCAAAAATTAGATAAGAGTATTCTTGTTCACACTTGACATACAAAAACCTTGCTAGGACGGACCTAACAAAGCAAGTATTTGCCAAGTTATTTTACAAGAATATCCAACAAGCACAACAGATAAAAAAGATAATGATCATTGCCCCATTACTTTCTCTCTAAACCTATTTTTTTTAGGCATCATCAAGAGGTCCTTGGAATGGGCACAAAATAAGATAAGTCAAAAAAACCATATAAAGTAAACAAACAAGCTAATGTTCTTCATACCGCTAGCCAAGGCTAAACTATGAGGTTACCTGATGCTTATGTCCATCATGGGAAAGACACATCCTAGGACATGTTGTGATCAAGGTTTTGGTGAGACTGATTGGGTGATAAGCTATTGATACTCCGAGTTGATCAACTTGCTTGCTTACTGACCTAGACTTGAGACTTTTGATGATTAGGGTGTTCACTTTGGAACCTGCTAGACTTGTTTCTAATTGCTTCACCAAAGGATGAAGATGACGATGATTTATTAGGAATTATGATTATCGTGGGTGAAAGCGAGATGAGATGGATGCACCATTTTGGATTTTTCAAATATTTTGAGGTTGTTTTTTATGTTTTTGAGATGTTTTACAAATGTTTTTGGATTTTGTGTCTCGGGGGCCGATCAAGGATGGCCTTGCCTACGTTTAAGCTCAGAGACGACGTAGTTCGGCTGACAATTGAATTGACTGCATGATGAGATGGAAGGGAAACAAATTGCCAGATTGTGACGTATGTCTAAAGGACTAACCTAGGGTGTGAAATAGATGGGCAAACGGATTGCCATTTCGACAAATGTCTAAAGGACAGACCTAAAATGTGAAATAAATGGGCAAATGGATTGCCATTGTGATGGACACCTAAAAGACTGACCTAAAATATGAAATAAATGGGAAAACAGATTGCCATTACGACAGATGCCTAAAGGACTGTCCTAAAATGTGAAATAAATGGGCAAACGGATTGCCATTGCGACAGACACCTAAAGGACTGACCTAAAGTGTCAACTAGATGGGAAAACGGATTGCCATTGTGACAGATGCCTAAAGGACTGGCCTAAAATATAAACTAGATGGGCAAACAGATTGCCATTGCGACAAACGCCTAAAGGACTGACCTAGGGTGTGAAATAGATGGGCAAACAGATTGCCATTACGACAGACGCCTAAGGACTGATCTAAAATGTCTCGGGGGATGATCAAAGATCAACCTTGCCTATGTTGAAGCTTAGAGATGACCTAGTTCGGACAAGGTGAAAGACTGACAAGACTCAATGAATGTTTTGGATATTTTCTGAGATTTTCGACATGTTTTGGATTTTTGATGAATTTTTTGAATGTTTTTGGATTTTATGATGTTTTAGGAAGAGCACAAAAATATACACAAATCCGATCCACTGCCAGTTTCAAATACATGCCCCCAGCATTAAGCGATAGACTACTTCAATAAAGGCAGGACAAACTGACCTTAAGAATATGCCAAGTAGTATTATGATCGAATATGACATGGTCAACAACTCAGGCTATGGTATGGATGTGAATGGATGGGTGGATGGAGGATTAATGAAATGTGATGGAATGGATGAGTGAGTCGTGCAGATCCTGGCTGATGGGGAATGCCTTATTTACACTTGGCACCTATTTACCAAGTTTTCACCAAGGTACTTGTCTAGAGCGCCACCGAAGTGGTTTTCACTAGAGGATGATTTTTTTCTTTACTGTTTTCAATCCTTTTTCTAATTTTTTGGATTTTTGCATATTTTTTTGTTGTCACCAAGACGCCTCTTTGCCAAGTCTTTCATCAAGGTAACCATTTTTTTAGGACTTTTTCTGATTTTTTTTGTATTTTTTGGTTCTATACCTTACGAGTTCTTAGGCATAAAACTTTTTGAGGTGGGAATTATTCAGAGGCTCACCTTCTAGTGTTGCTAATTGATATGCTCCTGATTTATAGCTCGCTATGATGATGAAAGGTCGCAGGTAGTTGGGCTCACATTTTCCTTTGCTCTCTAGATTTAGCACATTATTTTGATTCTCTTTCATCACAAGTTTTCCGACTTGGAAGGTGTGTTTCTTGATCTTCTTGTTGTAAATGTTTTTTAGGTGATACTGATAGACTTGTAGATGATTTAGGGAATCCATGCATTGTTCATCTAGTAACTCCAACTCATTTAATCTTGTAACCCTGTATTCCTTATCTACAATGAGGTTTTGCAATGATATCCTTAGTGACGAGAGCTTGATCTCGACAGGGAGGATGGCTTCTGATCCGTAGACCAAGGAGAATGGGGTGGTGCCTGTTGGTGTGTGGATGTTGGTGTAGTAGGCCCATAAGGTGGGATTTAACTACAGATGTCAATTACAACCAAATTCATTGACTGTTTTCTTAAGGATCTTCAGAATGGTTTTGTTGGTAGCTTATTCTTGGCCGTTGCCTTGTGGGTAATATGGGGTGGAAAAGCGATGTTGGATTTTGAATTTTTCACACAAGTCACGGACATCCTGATTCTTGAAAGGTGTCCCATTATTAGAGATAATGGATTGAGGGACGCCATATCGGAAAATGAGGTAGTTCAGGATGAACTTGGCTATCTACTTTCTAGTGATGTAAGTCATGGGAATTGCTTCGACCCACTTTGTGAAATATTTCATGGTGGTGATGATGAACTTGTGGCCGTTGCATGAGGTGGGTGAGATTTTACCTATGAGATCGAGCCCCCATTGGGAAAAGAGCCAAGGTGTAACAATAGGATGTAATTCTTGAGTTGGTGCATGAATGAGGTCTCCATGCTGCTGGCACTGTAGACACCTTCTGACAAAGTCATGTGCCTCTCTTTCCATTGTTGGCCAGTAGTATCCGGTTCTCAACAACTTCTTGGCCAAGGTCATACCACTCGAGTGTGAACTATAAGTGCCATTGTGTACCTCAGTCAGAGCAGTCAAGGCTTCCTCGGGTTTTAAGCAACACAACAGGGTTCCATCAATGCTTCTACGGAAGAGGGTTTCCCTTAGGATGACAAAACGTAAGGACCTTTTGACAAAGGTTCATTTGAGGTTTGGGGTGATATTGGCTGGGAGAACTCCTAGTCTCGGATAGGTATAGATGTCATGATACCAAAGATCACTGGGACCAATGAGTTCACACGCATATTCTGACTCTAGTACCTCGAAAGTAGGTATGAGAAGTTTCTCTACCAGGAATTCATGTTTCGAGACATTGCAAGGGATATCTAGCAAGGATCCAATTGTTGCCATTGCATTAGCTGCCCTGTTGTTTTCCCTTGATATCTGCTCAAAAGTGATATCAATAAATGATTCTTTGAGGCTTTCTACCACCTTCTTGTATGGTGTGAGCTTATCATCCTTAGTTTGGTATTCACCATTGACTTGGTTAATGATAAGTTGTGAATCTCCATAGACCTTTAATGCCATGATTCATCATTGTACCGCAATTTTGATACCTATGGTTAAAGCCTCGTACTCTACGATGTTGTTGGTATAGGGGAATGCCAACTCATAAGATCTTGGTATGAAATCCCCTTGTGGGGTGATAAAGAAGACACCGACTCCTGATCCATGTTGTGTGTGGGAACCATCGAAGTATAGTTTTTAGTGATCAATTACGTTGAGATTAAAGATGGACTCATCTGGAAATTTTGATATGAGCAGATTCTCTGCGTAGATGGGAGCTTCTGCTAGTTGGTTGGCAATGATCTGTCCTTTGATCGCCTTGCACTCCACATACTCAATTTCATACTCTGACAGTATCATGACCCATTTATCCATTCTTCCCGTGAGCATAGCTTTTGACAGTAGGTATTTTAAGGGATCTATTTTGGTGATGAGCTTGATTTTATGTGCCAACATGTAGTGTCGGAATTTTTGTGAAGAAAATACTACCGCTAGGCAAGCCTTCTCAATGAATGTGTATTTTAACTCATGGCCAACCATTTTCCTATTGATGTAATAGATAGCCTTTCTATTCCATTTTCATCGTGTTGAGATAGAAGAGCACCCAGAGCTATGGTTGTTGCTGAGATGTATAAGATCAATGGTTTTCCTGCAATGGGTGGCATCAACATGGGTGGTGTGAGCATATATTCTTTGATTTTGCTAAATGCCTGATCACATTTTTCATCCCATTTGTATGCTACTCCCTTGTGGAGTAGATGTGAATAGGCAATCTGTTTGTTCGCCAACTGTGCTATGAACCTCCGTATGGACTGGAGTCTACCTTGTAATCCTTTGAGTTTTTTTAGTGTTCTTGGTGCTTCCATATCAAGGATTTCCTTAACCTTTGCGGGATCCACCTCTATTCCCCTCATCGATAGGATGTAGCCCAAGCGTTTCCCTGATTGTACCCCAAAGACATATTTCTTTAGGTTGAGCCTGACCTTATACATCTCCAGTCTGTCAAATATGTCACTTAGGGTTGCTATGTGGTTTTGCCTCTTCTTTGATTTTTCCAATATGTCATCCACATAATCTTCAACAATTTTGTGTATCATTTCATGGAAGATTAGTGTCATGGCCCTCTGATATGTAGCCCCTACATTCTTCAACCCAAATGGCATCATATTCCAACAGTAGGTGCCCCAAGGACATGTAAATGTCATTTTATGTTGGTCTTCTTTTGCAATCATTATCTAGTTATACCCTGAGAAGCCATCCATCAGGGATAGCATCTCATGTCTGGTTATCATTTCCACTATCATATCAATGTTGGGTAGTGAAAAATCATCCTTAGGACATGCTTTATTAAGTTCTCTGAAGTCTATGTAGATGCGGATGCCCCCATTTGGTTTTGAGACTGGTACAAGGTTGGATACCCATTTTGGATAGTCAATTGGACATATGAATCCAACATCCAGGAGATTCTATAACTCTACCTTAACTAGCAAGGCTATATGGGGATGCATTTTTCTTAACTTTTGTCTTACCGGCTTCGCTCCAGGGTAAACATCCAAATGATGAACCACCACTTCTAGATCCCAACCTGGCATGTCAGCATATGTCCATGCAAATTTTACCTTCCTTTCTTTCAGAAATGCTGCCAGCAGTTCTTGTTCCTCTGTTAGGAGAGACTCAACATAGAAAGTGATTTGTGGTGTTGTTTATGTTCCCATGTTAACAGGATTACACTGCTCTGCTAGGACTACTGATTTTTCTTCATGTAGTGCAGTAGGGGGAGAGATTGAATCCTTCATCCTCCGGTGCCTCGGAGAGGTTTTCACCATTGGATGCATCATTTATTTTTACTTATTTTTGGTTAGAGAGTGCCATAATGTGGTTTTAACTCAATAACCCCGAGCTTATTCTCGATATTTTTCTTTTGCGACTGAAGGACTCAATCATCTCCCCGTAATATGCCTAGGTGTCTAAAATGATGTCAAAACTTGCCTTGTGATCCCCGCACAGAATCCTATCCCTTAGTCCCATGAATTCTGAGAGAGCCTCATCATTTTTGAATGAGTCTAGAATTGGTGGTCCTCGTTGGTCGTGATCGATGAGTTGAGGGTATACTAAGGTGATTTTATGGGTTTGTTGGTTTGACTCAGTGGGTGAGGCACTAATAATTAGTAAGGAGGAGTCCTCAAAAAGCATGTGGAGGCCTGTTATGGTATCATCATCGTCACTACTAGCACAGAAATCAGTTACGTAAAAGGTGAAGTTGTCAAACGGGATACCTATGCATACGAGTGGTCTAAGGGTGGTTACCGATACTTGAGGGGAGGACCTGATTAGCCTACTGGGAATACCTCTACCACTTATAGTTATATTTAGGGGACTACATCCAAGGCCAAGTTTATGTATTCTTCTTTCTGCAATGATGGGCTCCAACCGTCCATCATTGTTCCTTCCAAGGCTTTGGTTTCTATTTTAGCCCATGCTGAGCATTATCTATAGCCCTCTATTGGCTTCATCCATAGGTAATGTGGGTGTGGGTTCTGCATCACGGTATATTGTGCTTGAAATATATTCCTCATTGAAATTTTCTTGACTTAGGTCTCCCCAATGGCGAAATCCAGAGGGGTCTACCCTAAGGGTGTGGATGGGTGTTTCGGTTGATCGAGGTTTCCCATGTGACCTAGGATATTGTGGTAACTCTCCTACAACAAATGCACTCTTTTTCATTTTGTAGTCTTCGCATCCATTGTCTTGAATCATGTTTTTTATGTCAGATATGTCTAGCATGGCGGGTGTCTCTGTTGCAAAAGTGGAGGTGAGGTTAGTTGGGTCGATGTATACAGTGGATGGGCCTTTATCATTTTTCAACACTTGGGGGATTTTATAAAACTTGGCTTCCAAGTTTTTGCAGTAGGTGAATGGTTCAGGATCCCCATGTATAGTGACCTCATTTTGGTGCAAGAATTTGATGCATTGGTGATATGTCGAGGCCACTACTTTCATTCAGTGGATCCATAGACATCCTAGGAGGATGTTATATGGTAAGTAAAGGTCGAGTACCTAACATGTAGTCTCAATGGTTGTTGGTCCCACTTGGATTGGGATTTTAATAGTGCCTTGAGACACTCTTTCTTGATCATCATATGCCTTTATTGTGATGCTCTTGTTCTTGTTAATGGAATCCTCGGTGAATCCCAAGTTCTTTATAAGTTTGAGAGAGAAAATATTAAGGCCTGCACCTCCATCCACCAGGACCCTTTTAACTTTATTTTTGTGGACCAGCACTTGAAGGTGAAGTGCATAATTATGAGATGGTTGTGGGGGGAAGTCCTGGTCAGAGAATGTAAGGAAGTTCAAGGTAATGATATTACCAATCATAGCCTAAAAATACTTTGTTTCAAGGGTGGTAGAGATGGTGGATGTCATTAAAGCTTCATCAAGAATTTTCCTATGGGCAACGGAGATTTTTAACAGTTCCATGATACTACTGGCCGACAATGGAAAGAGAGGCACATGAATTTATTAGAACCGGATACTATTGGTCGACAATGGCAAGAGAGGCACATGACTTTGTCACAATGGAAATCCATCTACCCATCTAGTTTACATTTTAGGTTAATCCTTTAGGCATTTGTCACAATGGCAATCTATTTGCCCATTTATTTCACATTTTAGGTCAGTCCTTTAGGCGTCTGTTGCAATGGCAATCTATTTGCCCATTTATTTCACATTTTAGGTCAATCCTTTAGGCGTCCGTCGCAATGGCAATCCGTTTGCCCATTTATTTCACATTTTAGGTCAGTCCTTTAGGCGTCCGTCACAATGGCAATCTATTTTCCCATCTATTTCACACCTTAGGTCAATCCTTTAAGCGTCTATCACAATCTAGCAATTTGTTGCCCTTCCATCTCATCAGCAGTCAACTCAATTGTCAGTCGAACTACATCGTCTCTGAGCTTAAATGTAGGCAAGGCCATCCTTGATCAGCCCTCGAGACACAAAATCCAAAAACATTTGTAAAACATCTCAAAAATACCAAAAACAACCTCAAAATATTTGAAAAATCCAAAATGGTGCTTTCATCTCATCTCGCTTTCACCCGTGATTATCATCTCATAATAAAATCAATCATCACCTTCATCCTTTGGTGAAGCAATCAGAAGCAAGTCTAGTAGATTCCAAAGTGAACACCCAATTGTCAAAGTCTCAAGTCTAGGTCAGTAAGCAAGCAAGTTGATCAACTCGGAGTATCAATAGCTTATCACCCAATCAATCCCACCAAAACCTGATTACAACATGTCCTAGGATGAATCCTTCCCACGATGGACATAAGCATCAGGTATCTCATAGTAGTTTAGTATTGGCTAGCGGTATGAAGAAAATTAGCTTGTTGGTTTGCTTTATTTGGTCTTTTCTTGGCTTATCTTATTTTGTGCTCATTCCAAGGACCTCTCGATGATGCCTAAACAAAACAGGTTTAGAGAGAAAGGAATGGGGCAAAGATCATTATCTTTTTTATCTACTGTGCTTGTGGAATACACTTGTAAAATAACTTAGCCATATGTACTTTTTTTGGTTTGTGGAGAGGATGTTTTAGATATCTTGTTGACCACATAGGAAAGCTTGCTTTCCTATGTTTTGGCTTGAGATGTTTAGAAATGTTTGAAGTACATCCTGAATGAAGTATGCATGCTAAGTGTGAACAAGAATACTCTTATCTAATTGTCAAGTCAAATTCCATCACACTTGGTACCACGCCATCCTAGTTTTTTATACCTTCATGCATCGTACCTAGGTGTGCTATCAAACATAACGTAATTGACCCTTTGAAAATCCCAACTCCTGGCAAGCAAATCATCATCATCATTCATAGTGTAGGCTTGTTGGATCCTCCTTTCATCATCTTATTCTTCTTATTCTTTTATCTTTACTAACATTTCTATCTAAAGTAGGTATGAGATCTCAAAATATACACAAGGCTACCCATGGATGATCATTGTCTATACATCATCAAAGTTGTCTACGTCAAATATCTGATCTTCCTAAAGAATTATCTTTTGTACTCTGATCAATAGATCCGCTCCTCTCGCATTTTATCGTGATCTCGATCGAAAAATTATAATTTTCACTCGATCTCTCGAGGGGGAAATATACTAGCATAATCCTTCTTGCTGGGGCAATAGTGGGGCATCTGAAAAATTGAGAAAATTTGAACTTTGATCACAGCAAATTATTCTTTGAATCAATGCAACAAGTACATTGCTTCAAAAAGGGGCAAAATGTAGACACGTAAAATATACATGCACCTGATCCTGATCCTACTAAAATTATTTCGTCTTGAATCATACTCTCAGCTTATTATTACCTTTCATCCCTTAATTAAATAAATCATTGTTTATTTGATTAGGTCTTTCTCCTCTGTTGATTAAATTAGTCAATTTAATTTAATTAAATAATTCATTTTATTTAAATCAAATCTCTAGAGTCTTCTCATTAAATTGAATAAATTAAACCTTATTTAATTTAATCTAACACTATCTTCTTTAGTTAAATAAATCAAATCATTTATTTAATTAATCCCTTCCTCTCAATTTGATTTAAATCAATTCATAAATTTAAGTCTAAATTGTCACATCTCCTAAATTCCTCATTAAATTAATTAAACTTTGATTAATTTAATCTTAATCTATGTCACATTCTCTAGAGAATGCAACTTGAATAATAAATCAATTACTTTGATTTATTAATTCATCTATTTTCCCTCACATGGAAAGGGAATATTCCCTCAAATTTGAATTCAGAAATCCAAGTGGATGGGTACTTCCAACAAGGCATTTAATACCTCTTACATGTCCTTTGCATTGAGCCAAGTGACATTAACTTCATTTCCTTCTCCCTCCAACATGTCACATTCAAATTTCAAATTTGAATCTCATAGCATTTATCATGCACATTGACCAAAATGTGCTCATTCCTCCTCCAATCACATATGGACAAGTGGTCTTCTCTCATTGGTTGGTCTTTTGTCCCACATTGTTCAAATGTTTATCATTCTTCCAATTGGAAATCTATAAATGAGAGACTCTTCCTCTCATTCTATCATCCACAATTTGAGTAAACTTATTATACTCAAATCCATCTTCAAGCATAGCCATTTTTCATCTATTTTTATCGAGTTCTTAGCTAGGTTATGTAGGAATTCAACCATCAAGTGGATCAAATCATCAACATTACAAAAAAGGAGTTGGGAAAGGGCCAATTTTGACATATCAATTGGCACCAATTCCCCCATGGGATCAAGAGTTTGCTTATTTTAGATAGACTAAATTTGGTTTATTGTATTGTTTTTTATGTCTTTTCTATCTAAGTTTAGCAAATGGATTTCATGGGGAATCCTTGTTTCACCTTGCATATGATCTAATATTGTGTTTGTTTGTTACTTTTGTGTAGGTATGAAATTGGGGTTCACAAAATCATACCTTTCCCTTTACCAATAAATAACATATCATCAACATTTAATGCAATAAACAGGAAATGATCACCATCAATTTTATAATAAACACAATTATCTGATTTAGAACACTCAAATCTCAAACTCAACACGTATGTATCAAATTTTTGGTACCACATCCTATGACTCTGTTTTAGGCCATACAAAGATTTCTTCAGTTTGAAAACAAATTTACTTTTACCTTTCACCATGTAGTCCTCTGGATGTGTCACATAAATATCCTCCTCCAAGTCACCAAGAAGGAAATCCATTTTCACATCCATTTTCTCAACCTCTAAATCATAAGTAGCAACAATAGAAAGAAAAAATCTAATGGATATCATTTTTGCAATAGGAGAAAATATCTCACCATGATCAACACCCTCAACTTGATAGTAACCTTTTGTAACCAACCTTGCTTTGCACTTCTCAATACCTCCATCTGAACCAATCTTTTTATTGAACACCCATTTTCAACAAACAAGTTTTCTTCCTTCTAGCAATGGTACAAGATCCCATGTATCATTATTTTTCAAAGCTATCATTTCTTCATCCATAGAAATCTTCCAGGATTCTGCATCATTCATACCTAATGCCTCTTCTACCAATCTAGGTTCATCCATGTTAGTATTCAAAGCAAAAATACATCTCTAATCATCAGGTGAATACCTTTTAGGTGGTTTTTAATTCCTTGTAGACCTATAAACAAGTTGAGTTGGAGGTTCGTCCTCATCTTTTGAAGATTCAAAGCTAGATGGGATCTCCTCAACTTCTTGTCTGTTCATGGGCCTCGATTCAACTTTCTCAGGCATAGAAGGAAATTGAATCACATCTTCCTATTTACTTTGTTCAGGATGCAATGTAACAAAAGAAGGCTTAGTTTCTCTAAAAACAACACTTCTACTATGTATTACCTTCTATGAAACAAGATCCCAAAACTTTTATTCTTTCACACCATAACTATATTCGATGAAGATACATTTCACAGCCTCGTTCCCCAACTTTGTTTGCTTCTCGTTTGGCACATGTGCATATGCATTGTAACCAAAAACTCTAAGATGTTTTAATGAAGGCTTATGACCCGACCATGCCTCTATATGAATCTTATCAACAAGAGTTGATGTAAGAGACCTGTTAATCTGATAACAAGAAGTGGCAACGACTTCAGCCCAAAAACTTTGTTCTATACCAACACCACTCAACATACTCTTGCATTCTCTATCAATGAATTGTTCATTCTTTTTGCAACTCTATTTTATTATGGGTAATATGGAGTTTTCTTTTGTCTATAAATACCACAATATTTACAGAATTTATCAAAATTATTAGAGTGAAATTCACCGCTATTATTAGTCTTCAAACATTTTATTTTATTTCTAGTCTACAACTCAATCATTGCTTTAAATTCTTTAAATTGACTGAAAACTTCATATTTACTCTTTATAAAATATACTAATGTCCTACTATAATCATAAATAAATGAAAAATAATATGTGGATTTTCTAATTGAAGGAACATCTATAGGACCAAACATATCAAAATGAATGAGATCCAATATACCACAAGATTTATGAGAAATCGAGTAAAACTAAACGTAGTTCTTGTTTTCCATAAATTTAATGCTCACATAAATCTAATTCAAGATTACAATCAGATAGACCTTCAACGACTTTTTTATTTTTCAAGGTCCTTAGACCCTTTTCTCCAATGTGGCCAAGTCTCTAGTGCCATAACATAGTTTTCTTTGCAAGTAACTTTGATTCAGAAGAAAGAGCACACTTGGGTACCCAAAATCATTAACCATTTGTTGAAGGTGAAACCTTCATTTCTTCCACATACTTTATTTCCGCATAAGTACTATTGTACTCAATGGTGCATGCATCAAGATTATACAATGTGTCATATCTAACACCTCTAGCAATCACCATAACACCTCTGACCATCTTGCATCCTACATTAGAAAATAATACTTGCACACCTACATCTATTAGTTTGCTCACAAATAATAATTTTCATGCTAATATAGGGATATGCAACACACCATTGATCCTTTTTATTCTACCATCAGGAAACTTGATTCTAACTTTACCATGGCCAACAATATTTAAATGAGAATCATCAACCAAATACACCTTACCTCCATTAAATTCTTCATATTCAATCTCTATTAAAGGTCATATGGAAATATGCACCTGAGTCAATTAACCATGCATCATTACCTACATGAGTTGTCAAAGCTTCAATGAATGCATCACCATCTTCCTTCTCAGACTCATAATGATAATCAAATTTCTTATTTTTCTTCTTCTTTTCTTTTTTACAGTCTTTATGAACATGTCCAAGTTTACCACAGTTCCAGCAAATAACTTTGGACTTTCTAGGAGATTAGGATCTCCCCTTGGACTTGGATTTATCATGCTTCTCATTCTTTTTTCCTTTTTCCTTAGGTCTTCCATGAACACTTAGGGATTCCATTGATTTGATGGATACCTTTCTCCTCATCTCTTCAAAAAGAAAATATTCTACCACATCTTCAATCTTCAATATAACAGAAGTACTCCCAATAGCCATAACAAGAGAATCCCATGAATCGGGAAAGGAACAAAGCAATATTTGACATTTCTCCTCCTCATCCATTTTCACACCAACTGATGCCAATTGAGCCACTAGCATATTGAATTCCTCCAAGTGGTCTGTAATTCGTCCACCCTCTTCCATTTTCAAGGAATATGATTTATTCCTCAAAAAAATCTTGTTCACTAAAGATTTGGTTTGATATTGTTGGCAAAACAAGGATAGACAACTAAGAGGGGGTTGAATTAGTTGTCATAGAATTTAAAACTTATTTAATCTTATTAACCTTTAATCTCAGATCTAATAATTAACAATGAAAGCATGAATCAACAACACATCAGAAACACACATAACACAAAGATTTTTGTGTGGAAACCCTGTTAGGGTAAAAACCACAGTGGAGGTTAATCCACAAGTTAGAACCCTGTTAAAAGTATAAGAGAAATGAATAAGGAATGCACATGCATTCAGGCACACTGAATAGAGCTCACTAATCAAAGAAGACACATTGTCTTACATAAAACTTTCAAATTAAATCCATCTGAAAATATTGAACTAAGAAATTAGCTTCTTCAAAAGCTAATGACAGTTCTGGTTAAGCACAAAAACACTTCTTCACACTTCACTCAAACTCCTTCATACTCTTCTCTACAATCAAATGATCTAATCTTTGTTTTCACATATTTCACACATCCATACTCCAAATGAAGAAAACAATCACTCTTATATATTCAATTCATGGAATTACATCAACTTTGTTGGCCAAAAATAAAAGAATAGATGAATACAAATTGTCGGCCCAATTCATTAACAAATCTCAATGCACACCAACTGAAGTCGGTCACAACATAATGAAGACATAAAACAACACCCTCGAACATGCCAAACATTCAAAAATTAATCCACGAGGATCTGCAACATGCTACAACCACCATGTCGTCCAAGAACATGAAAAACCTGAACACACAAGGAAAAGTCTTCGATCACGAACACACCGATCAACTCGGACGTGCAACAAGGATAGAGAATGATCTATAAACATCAATGAACATCGTAGGAGCATACACAACAATTAAAATTTCTAGAATTACACTCTCTTCTTCTAGAAACACCAGCTACAGTAACAAAATGATTGTAGGAATACAAAAACTCACAACTTTCTCCAATCTTGATGCACACCTCTAAAACTTCTAGAGGATAAACTAGATAGGCTCAACAACAAGCCATTGAATGTGTAGCTTCTACATACCAATGTACTAAACTTTCCACCACTTTGAACTTCACAGCTTCACAGATAGCCTCCAACATATTTATTATAATTTTCTCAATATCCTCGACATATACAACCTTCAAGACACCAATGCTAATAGTGTTGACATCAATGACAACCAGACATTCGCAACACAACCACAACATCCAACAATATCCCCCTTTGGCATTGAAGACAACACATGATGTGAAAAATAACATCAACACAACTAGCTCTTCTCCAATAGTCACCTCCTTGGATATTGCACTCTTCTCCCCTTTTCTTTTTAGCACTTCTAGTATTACTCTTCTCCCCAAGGTTTTTCACATTACTCTTCTCCCCCTTTGACATCAATGGAAAAGGTACACAAGCTCTAAATCACATATATGAATCATCTGACTACTCCCTCTAAGTAGCAGCCACCATAACATCAATCTAAAACAAGATATGACTATAAATGCACGAATTGATGAAAAGACATGCATCTTAGTTCAGATTAGGAGGGGAAATCACCCCTAACTTTCCTCTGAGATACTCAAAAGTATCCTCAAGCAATGACTTGCTAAAGATGTCTGTAATTTGTTCCTTAGTAGGCACATACTCCAGTTTGACTTATTTATCACTCACTTTGTCTCTCAAAAAGTGATATTTGATAGATATATGTTTTGTCTTTCATTGCAGCATCGGATTCTTGGAAATGTTTATGGCACTTGAATTATCACAAAATATAGCAATGGGCTCATCATACACAATTCTGATATCTCTCAGCATCTGCTTCATCCATATTACTTGAGTACAATTGTTTTCAGCAACAACATATTTTTCTTCAGCAATAGATAAGGAAATGGATTTTTTCTTTTTACTTAGCCAAGACACCAACTTCTTCCCCAAGAAGAAGGCACCACCACTAGTACTTTTCTTTTCATCCACATCTCCTACCCAATTTGCATCAGTAAAGGCACTCAAAGTAAGATCATCATCTTTAGGATACCATAGGCCAAAATCAGTTGTCCCTTTCAAGTATCTGAAAATTCTCTTTACAACAGTCACATGAGATTCCTTCGGATCAGCTTGATATCTAGCAACCATGCATACAACATTCATGATGTGTGCTCTGGTCTAATTTAAATAAATAAATCCACTGATCATTGACCTGTACCTTGTTTGATTAGCCTTATCATCATTTTATGTTAATTTGCATCCAGTTACCATGGGTGTACCAATAGGCTTTGAGTCTTCCATGCCAAAAAAAATCAGTAACTCTCTTACATATTTGGACTAAGATATATATATTCCATCATCTAACTGAGTAATTTGCAATCCCAAAAATAATTTTAGCTCTCCAATCATTGACATCTCAAACTCACTTTTCATTTCATTAGCAAACTTCATACATAAGTCATCATCACCTTCAAAAATGATGTCATCAACAAAGACTTCAATAATCAACTCTTTATCCTGATCCATCTTGAAATACAGATTACTATCAACAGTACCTTTATTGAATCCAAGCTTCAACAAGTATTTATCTATTTTAGCATACCAAGCTCTAGGGGCTTGCTTGAGTTCATGCAGTGCTTTCTTCAATCGAAAAACCATATCTCCTTTATCAGTCAGTTGAAATCCATCCGGTTGCTCAACATATACTTCTTCTTCTAGCTCACCATTTAGAAATGTTGACTTTACATCCATTTGATAGACTTTGTAGTTCTTAAAATCGGCATAAGCAACAAACAATCTTACAACTTCAATTCTAGCAACAGGGGCAAAGGTTTCTTCAAAATCAATACCTTCCATTTGTGAGTACCCTTTACATACTAGTCTTGCTTTATTCCTGACAACTTCACCTTGTTCATTCGGCTTATTCTGAAAGACCCATTTGGTTCCAATCACATTTTTATCTTGAGGTCTGGGAACAAGAACCCATGTATCACTTTTCTCTATTTGCATCAGTTCTTCCTTCATTTCTTCCATCCATTATTCATCTTTACATGCTTCATTGACATTTTTGGGCTCAGTTTTGGAAATCAGACAATACTCTTCTACAATTTTGCTTCTAGTTTGCACACCTTTGTTCTTATCTCCTATAATCTGATCTTCATAATGATTTAGCTTTACATACCTTGGAACTTTGGGATTCTCTCGAACCTCTGGTTCTTCTGTTCTTTCTTCTACACTTCCACTAGCTTCTCCTTCTAGACTCTCTTGATTCACCGGAATAATTTGAGCTTGATTTTGTGTCTAAGTAGTCTTTCCTTTCTCAATACTATCATGTTGGTCATCTGAATCATATATGTATTATTTGGATGATCTAGCAGTATCCTCATCAACTCTGACATTTGCACTTTCAACCATTTTCCTCAATCTTCTACTATAGCACTGGTAGGCCTTGCTCTTAGTAGAGTAATCCAAAAAGATTCCTTCATCACTCCTAGCATCAAACTTGCCTATATCTTCATCTCTTTTGATATAACATCTACTTCCAAACATTTTGAAATATTTAACAATAGGCTTATAACCAAACCACAACTCAAAAGGATTCTTACCAAAATTACCATTGACATTTACCCGGTTAATAGTATATACATCAATGCTTACAACTTCTCTCCAGTAGATATGAGGTACATTACCTTCCAACATCATAGTTTTGGCAGCATATAGAATTGTTTTGTTTTTTCTCTCAACAACTATGTTATGTTGAGGAGTTTGGGGAGCAGATAATTGTCTTTTGATTCCATGCTCTTCATAGAATGAATTGAACTCCCGGGAAGTGAATTCACCACCTATGTCTGACCTTAAGCATTTAATCTTCAAACCTGTCTCATTCTCTGCCATAGCTTTGAAACTTTTGAACTTTTCTAATTCTTCATGATTTTCTCTCAAGAAGGCAACCCATATCATCCTAGAGTAGTCATCAATAAGCAACATAAAATTACTTTCCCCTTGTAGACTTATGATTCTAGAGGGACCACATAGATCAGTATGCACCAGCTCTAGTACTCCATTAGAATGATGTTGTTTGCTCTGAAAAGAAACTCTAGTCTGCTTTCCCATTTGAAATTCATTGCATATGGTGTTAGTAGGTTCACTAGCTTAGGAAGATCTTTGACTTCTTGTGTGGACCTTACTTTTATAATGTTATCAAAATTCGCATGACATAGCCTCTTGTGCCACAACCAGCTTACATCAACTTGAGCAATTAAACAACTTTCACTAGCAACACCCAGGTGAAAAATGTTACCTCTTATCTTTGTACCTAAAGCAATTACATTTCCAAAACTTCTATGTATCCTGCATTTTCCATATTTGAACTAAAGATTGCATCCCTTGTCGACCATCTGTCCAACACTCAACAAATTATGCTTCAATCCTTCAACATAAAGGACATCATCGGTATTATATTTACCACCAAGAGAAATAGTGCCTCTTCCACAAATTACACCAGCATTGTTATCTCCAAATATTACAACACCATAGTCATATTTCTCCAAGCTTACAAACTTGCTTTTGTCACCAATCATATCATGTGAGCATCCGCTATCAATCACCCACTCATCCTTTTCATCAATTCTGGCTAAAAGAGATTTCTCAATATTCTTATTACTAGTAGATTTAGTGGACACCAGACCATTTTCCTTGATAGCAATGAATACCCATCCATCTTCATTTCCATTTTCTTTATCAGATTCATCATTAGTAACACCTTCTTCAGCATAATAACATTTCTTTTGAAATCTAGACTTGTCAGGTTTATACTTAGGAACTCTTTCAGGACACCTTGATGCAAAATGACCTATCTTATTGCAAGAGAAAAATTAAATAGGAAACTTTCCTTTATACTTACCTTGTCTTTTGGCTTCTCTTTTCAAAATCAATGCTTCCAGCTCTTCTAACTCTCTTTCTTCATCTTCAATCTTTTTCATCTCATCTTCATACTTGAATGTCTTTCTGGAACTTTCTCCAGATCATATCTCTGTTGATTTCTTCCAGATATAGTAGCTTTAACTACATATTTTGTCTTAGATTCACCAAATTCACTCAACTCAAAGGAAACAAGCTTATCAATCAGCTTATCTCTTGTCACATTTGTTACTATCCTGATCTCTTCAATAGAATGAGCTTTTGTTTTGTAAGAAGTAGGCAATGATATGAGCACTTTAGCCACAATTTCTTATTCATCCAAGGTTCCACCGACACATCTAATACCCATCACTAGTTCATTTACTTTTTGCATGAAAGCAATAATGTTTTCATCTTCGCTCATTTTCATGTTTTCCCACTTGCCTTTTAGACTTTGTAGCTTAGAAACTTTCACTTGTCCATCTCCTTCATACAATTTTTCCAGCCTCTTCCATATCTCATGTGTTGTTCTCAAACCCATCACATTTGTCATCTTTGAATCTATCAGAGCACTTAGTAATGCTTCTCTAGCCCTGATATTATTTTTAGCTTCTTTGATCTCATCAAGAGTAGAGGGACCATTCTGAGGAATAGTATATGCGTTCTTTGTAATCTTCCAGAAGGGTTCACCAATGCACTTAAAATGACACTCCATTCTAACCTTCCACAAAGAGTAGTTTGTACCATCGAATCTAGGACTATCCTTCTTGTATGATGCCATCTCAGATCACCTCAAGTTATTAAACTTCTTCAAAGGAACCTACTCTGATACCAATTGTTGGAAAAAAAATGATAGACAACTAAGAGAGGGGGGTGAATCAATTGTCACAGAATTTAAAACTTATTTAACTTTATCAACCTTTAATATCAAATATGATAAATAAAAGTGAAAGCATCAATCAAAAACACATCAGAAACACACATAACACCAAGATTTTTGCGTGGAAATCCTGTTAGGGGAAAAACCACAGTGGAGGTTAATCCACAAGTTATACCCTGTTAAAATTATAAGAGAAATGAATAAGGAATGCACATTCATTCAAGCACACTGCCTAGAGCTCACTGATCAAAGAAGACACACTGTCTTACATAAAACTTTCAGATTAAATCCATCTGAAGAGATTGAATTGATAAATTAGCTTCTTCAGAAGCTTGATGACAGTTCTGGTTAAGCATAGAAACACTTCTTCACACTTCGCTCAAACTCCTTCATACTCTGCTTTGCAATCGAATGATCTGATCTTTATTCACACATATCTCACACATCCATACTCCAAATGAAGAAAACAATCACTCGTATATATCTGCTTCATGGAATTACATCAACAACTTTGTCGGCCAAAAATAAAAGAATAGATGAATACAAACTGTCGACCCAATTCATTAACAAATCTCAATTTGTACCAATCGAAGTCAGTCACAACATAATGAAGACCTAAAACAACATCCTTGAACATGCCAAGCATTCAAAAATTAATCCACGAGTATCCGCAACATGCTACAACCACCATTTCGTCCAAGAAAATGAAAAAGCCGAACACACAAGGAAAAATATTCGATCATGAACACACCAATCAACACAGACATGCAACAAGGATAGATCATGATCTAGAAACATCAATGAACATCGTAGGAGCATACGCAAAAATTCAAATTTCCAGAATTACACTCTCTTCTTCCAGAAACACTAGCTACAGTAACATAATGACTGTAGGAACACTGAAACTCACAAATTGCTCCAATCTTGATGCACACCTCTAAAAATTCTGAAGGATAAACTAGATAGGCTCAGCAACAAACCCTTGAATGTGTGACTTCTGAATACCAACGTAATGAAATTTCCACCACTCTAAACTTCACAGCTTCACAGACATCCTCCAACATATTTATTATAATTTTCTAAATATCCTTGACATATACAACCTTCAAGACAGCAATGCTAATAGTGTTTACATCAATCACAACCACATATTAGCAGCACAATCACAACATCCAATAGATACATCTCACCAAGTTTCTTCCATAGTTTCTACACAAAGGTCTCTTCATGGACATTGAATAAAACAAAGTCTTCCAAGCACAATTTGATTAGACCCTTGGATTTACGGTCCATAACATTGTATTGAGCAACCTGAGTGGGATCTTCAAGCCTTGAAACATTATCATCAATAGCATCCCATATATCTTGATCTATCAACAGATCCTCTATCTTCAACTTTCATATTTGAAAATTATTTCTAGAAAAGTTATCCACCTCTATTCTCCCTAATGAACTTGTCATCTAAAAATTCTTGCAACAAGATCACAAAGTGTCTTTTGCACAAGCTCCCACTCAAATCTGGATTAGTTCAAAAAAATCCAACAACCCACAACTGAAACCAAAGTTGATCAAACTTTGATACCACTTGTAAGGAAGCTAAGGTAGTGGAACAACTTCATACACCAATCTTGAGAGGAGAATAATGCAAAACTTTTACAGATCTTTAACAATTACAAAAACTTAAACACAAATATCATGCATACCACAACATAGTGGTTTACGTGGAGAAAACCCTTTCAGGAGAGAAACCCCACACTCCAAAATCCGCCCAATATATTATTCAAAAATCATAAAGATTATAATATACTTGTAGATCAAGCTTCTCATAGGAGTATCACCAACCAAAGATCTAGAGGTAACATAGCCACTATCAGACTCTCAGAATACATCACAATACACAGTTGTAATACAACGCCCTCATAAAATAGGGTTTCCTTCTAGGGCAATTCAAGCCAACAAAAATATTGATCGTCAGATATGAGACATAATCATGAACGATCCAAATTTACAATAATAAAATGCACATAAAATTTATCTTTTGGGCGCGCTACCCACGAGCCCTTGCTAGTGCGTGCTTCCCCTCGGACCCCCAATCGAGGGGATGATCCCCTCAGACCCCTTGCGAGGTGAACCCCTTGTCGTCGTTGTATGAACAATACCTTATGTATCAACAATAACTTATGTAATTGTAAGGTCGAGACACATTTTCCCAACACTTAGTTCATTAGTACCATTAATTATTAACATTAATAATCCGCATTCAAAATAAACTCATTTTTAATTATATCAATCTTATAATTATATGTCTTCATTATATCATTGTTATCAATATTTTAATCTCTACTTGGTGTGTTTTTACTTTTGTACAAATCTTGAGGGTCATGACTACTAACAGGAAACTAGATGGTCTTTCTTCAATCCATAAGAAGGCCCCACTATGATATTCAATGCTAACCCTTACTCTTGACAATAGGTATAGAACAGGTGAGCATGTTGTAGGAAATTACATCAGCCAAAGTCAATATCACACCAAATAAACTAGGTCATGTAGAATGACCTAGACCAAGCAACACAATGTGGTCATGTCTTCAATAGAATAAAACTTTGAACATATTTTTCCTAGTTTTCTTTTTTTTTTAACTATATATCAAATTCCAATATTCAATAATAGCACATTAGATAGTCAAAAAGTTAAAAGTTGACATCATATCAAAATTTAGATAAATTGATTATTAAATCTCTAACATTTTATTTATCAATTCTTGATTATTCAATACTTGTCACTTATTTTCAATATTTTTTTCCTTATGATATATACATATACATTTATGTTTATATAAAAATACATATGCATGTGCATATATATATATATATGTATGTATGTATGTATATATGTGTACATATAAATACATATGCATATAGTCTATACTTTTACCATTCATTTTATTTCACTTTGTGTGGATGTGATTATATTGCATGATTTTGATTGTTTTGGTATCTTGTATCCAAAAAAATTATTTGATCACTATAAACATAATTAGATCCATCCTCAAAAATTTATTAACACTTAGATTATATGTTCCTCTCCTTATCCTATTGATTCACTCATAATCACTCTTGCCTCTATCAAAGATTCATACAATATCCTTGCATACATCTTTTAAACCAATTATGAAACTCTAGTTTTATACAATATCCTTGCATCATTGATACAAGAGCATCTCAAGGGTTCAATTGTCAACATCAACCAAAAATATTTTATTTCAAATTAGTTTGTTGGTTCTAACTTCTGGCTTGTTAGAACCAATTTTCAGCACTGAGAATCCCCATCTTAGGAAAGGACAAAGAAGAATGTGAAAGAAAAGGAACCTTTGGGGCCCCTTTCCCACCCAGGTACTCATTATCCAAAATAGGGGATCTAGACCACTTACCATCAGCCAAGGACCCATCATACATCACCTTACCATCATCAAACTATCCACCATTAATGTCAGCTGCAACTCCAAAGTTTCCTAGCTTCACCAAATTTGAAAAATACCCCACTGCCATCACTACCACCCGAAGAGAGATCCATTTTTTTCCTATAAGTTATTTCTCTATGGAAACTCCTTTTTTTATGATTTCAAAAAAGTAAGCAAATTGCATTTGTAAATGAAATCCCATTTTAGAATTTAAGTTTTGGACAAAGATTGTGACGAGTTGTATTTTTTGTATGGGCCATGCAAAGAAACTATAAATATTTCTCCATATTTTTAAGAATGAGGAAAACCTTTCACTACTCTTTTGTTTTATGTTGTAAAGGTCCATAATGGTGATGTCATGTTCAATATTGTAGGAGAAACATGTGACAATTGTTTTGGCTAGCTCAAAGAATATGGTGATTGTCCCATAAGGGAGGTGTGTAAACTAATCAAGGGCTTGTCCACCCAAACTTCTATGGAATAGTCTCAAGAGGTATTCATCAAGATAAGAGACCTCTTGGCATGTGATGCAAAATCCTTCAAGGTGCTCCCTAGGATCTCCCTTTCCTTTTTATTTATTAGATTTAGGAATTTCTAAATTTTGAGGAAAGGGGATCATTGTGATGGAATTATCGAAAGGATAAGGACATATTTCTTGGAAGGTGTAAATTTTATTTTGATGTCCTATTTGAAGTCTCTTGAGGGTATCCTTTATTTTTTTAATGTCTTGTGTCAAAGAACATGTGATATTCATAGGTGGTGGTTGATAGTTGTATATGGGAGGTTGTGAGTATGTCGTGTGAAGGTTTTGATGAGAGGATGAAATAGGATTATAAGTTTGGAAATTTATATTGGTGGATGAAGTCAAGTTTGAATTTTGGAGGGGATATGTTGTGTTTAATGGGATGGATATTGATATTAGAGGAGAAGGGATGGAATCTTGAGATTGTAGAATATGAGTTGAAAATGTTTGGGTACTTGATGGGATTTTGATGTGCAAGTGTGATGGGAATATGGGATTGGTATTTTGAGAGGTGGTAAGAGGGTCAGAAGAAGATGATGGGAGATATGTGTGAACATGATAGATAGAAGAATATGGAAGATATGTGTAATTATGATGATTAGAAGTGGGGGTTGTGGAAGGAGATTTTTGGATGATTTGGGAGATACCAAAGTCATGAGCTAATTTAGCACCTTTCTTGGCTAGCATAAGGGTGTATTGATTGGGATACTTCATGATGTATCAATTCATTAAGTCAATGGCTTGGGTGTCTTGGGAAAATCCTTCCAAGGTGGGTAAATCTTGGTCATCCAAATCTTGATCAATTTCATGTATTATGTGAGATGGGAATGGGAATGTGCTCCCCAAAGGGACTTGATGGACCACTTCCTCAAAGAATATATCATTAGATGATGAATATGAGAACTCTTGTGAGGCCATGATTTTTTTCTGGCTTGTGACCTTGTGATAGGCATCCAAGATAAAGACATAAGGATAATGGGAATGAATGAAAGTGAGTGATGATGATGGGATCGGGAGATGAAAGGATAGACCTTAGATTTGGAATGATTGTATTTCAGAGGATGATGATGGATGGAAAGGGGATAATGATGAATTGGAAGGGGATATGACATATTGGGAAAATTATTATGGATTCAACTTGGAAATGCTCAAGAAAACCAAGAGGTGAGAAGGATACAACTTGAAAACTGTAAGGATAACCAAGAGGTGAGAAAGGTAAAAGTTTACAATGCTATGGATAACCAAGAGGTGTGAAAGATACAATAAGTTAATGTTGTTGCAATTAAATCTAGATGCTTAATAGATGGGG
This sequence comes from Sequoiadendron giganteum, assembly GCA_007115665.2. NCBI lineage: Eukaryota > Viridiplantae > Streptophyta > Pinopsida > Cupressales > Cupressaceae > Sequoiadendron > Sequoiadendron giganteum. The sequence goes on along the minus strand of CM021104.1, from coordinate 187,558,866 downwards.
ATGATATTCCTACTTAGGGTTGACATTTACCTAAGCAAGGATTAGATGGGGATTTTGATAGCTAACTTTTGGGAGCCAGTTCCCAAGCTAGGGAAACAAAAATAATAAGGGATGACTCAATATACTGCTTGAGATAGGCAAGTTCTCAAGCAATATAAAATCTAGTGGATAAACAAGGATTAATATCTAGACTTGACTCTTAACAAGATTGATTTTTATATAGATATGGATATATATTTGGATTGGATGATGAGATAGGTCAATGATTAAAGATAATGGATGGGGAGATAAGATAGATGGATGATGAAATTGATTATATGAGATAAGATAAGATAGGTCAATGATGATATATAATAATAATAATAGAATGATGAAAAAGATTAGATGTTTTCTTATCGTTCCAAGTTCTAAGGATGATGATAGTGATGTTAAGGCTATGATAATGGATGAAAATGATGGCATGAGCGAAATATGGGGGCATTTTTTATGGATAGGATGAAAATGGTTGATGTTGTGGGTGAAAAGATTGGTTGAGATGGGTATCCAAGGTTTGCTTCAACTCTACAAAGGTTAAACTCTCAGATGGAGGCTCTAGATAGGTCAAATGAAGGTGATTTAGTAGAAGCGTAACTTTACTAGATAGAGGTGACACTTTATGATACCTAAAACTTGACCTTACCCAACCATGCCTAATTTTAGCCTACCCTTAGCCATTGATTAAATAAATATTTATTATTTATTTAATTATTTCTATATTTTCCCATATTTATCCTAAATATTTAATTAAATAAATATTTATCATTTATTTAATTATTTTCCTTTCACATGATCCCATTAATTAAATAAATATGTGTTATTTAATTAATTCCACTTTATTATTTATCCTTATCCATCTAATCCTAGCCCTCAATCTTGTTCACATGGATCATAATCTAAAATTTTCATCATGTGAGAAGTGTCCCCCTTCACATGTCTAACTAACTCCTTGTCCAAATTCATTGAACCTAGACACCTCCCCAAAATTCAAACTAAATTTTCATCTTGCCCACTCATCTCAATCCCACCTCTTAATCCTAGCCATTCACATTAGGATTGTTATCCTTATCCCAATATTTAACCTAGATCATATCCCTCATGTGTCACTTGTCGCATGACTACATCGTTGAGCCTAACCCTAATCCTCATTCAATCTTTTCCATCCATCATCAATCATTCATAGCCATTGATTTTACCTCTTAAAATATTTATATCTAGAGACTCTCACCCTTCATCTTCATCACTTATCAATCTATAATACCCTTATGCTATCATTTTTATCTCTCATTTCCAATCATACCAAGGTTAATACTAGTCTATTGATAAATCCACATGCTATCATTATTATGAGATAAAATCAAATGAAACTAGGGTGCACTTCATTTCCACTCATCTAGGGAGGAAAGAAGATTAGATAGGTGAAGGTATTGGGTTTGTATTGCATTATCATCCATTTTATTTATCTTCAATCCTTTTCTTCATCTTCAGTCTGATAATTTTCATGTCATTTTCTAGGGCCACAATTCTAGTGGTCTAATTTTCCTTAACCTACTAGAGCTCTTCCTCAAGACTATCATTTTTTATGTCTACTTTTCCTATTTAGAAACTGGTCCATTTACCTCATGTACTACATATATTTGAAACATTATTTCATCATCCTCTAAAGGTACATGTATTTCCCCTTTCAGCTTCTTGTCAATAATAGCTAATTTAATATTATTTTTAAATCTCAACCAAAAACTATTTATTAAGTGTACACTAATAATTTGAGGCATCATGAAGAGTCGCCAACTTGTTCATAATATTATTAACCACATCCTCTAGTGATTCAATATTTTTGATGGATATGGAAGAAAACTTAAGAGGGAAAGGGAAGGGTCTTGAATGCAAGAGAAACCACCACTAGTTATATGTTCAAGGAGGTCCTTTTCCTTTCCTACTAGCATCAAACCTATAGCCTCCACCTTTCTTAATATACTTCAAGACACTTCCACACCCCACCATCCTAATTATTTTTTATGGTATACTCTTACCCCCTTTTTATGCCACATCACATATATGTTAAAAATGCATTATCTTGGCACTTAATTTGGCTCATTTGGAACACAAAATTATGACCACCTTGAACCCATCATTACTTGTCACTCCTAACCATTATATATTATCCATAAACATCCCAACCCTTATTTTGATTATTTTTTCAACATTGGACTATATTATCTCACACAATTCTTAAACTAGACTACACAATGTAACCTAGTCTAACCATTTAAAATTCCACTTTTCCAATTCCCGAGCCAAATTTCTAGAGGTTGACCTTATCCTATTGACACATGCATCAAAAATATCAATTCTAATGTCAAATATATTTAAGGATATTTCTTAGTTCATTAGTACCATTAATTATTAGCATTAAGAATCCACACTCAAAATAAAACCATTTGTAATTATATCAATCATATCAGTCTTCATTATATCAATATTATCAATATTTTCATCTCTACTTGGTGTATTTTTTACTTTTGTACAAATATTGAGGGTCATGACTACTAACAAGAAACTATATGGTCTTTCTTCAATCCAATAGAAGGCCCCACTATGGTCTTTAATGCAAACCCTTACTCTTGAAAATAGGTATAGAAGATGTGAGCATGTTGTAGGAAATTACATTAGCCAAAGTCAAGATCACACCAAACAAGCTAGGTCATGTAGCATGACCTAGACCAAGAAACACAATGTGGTAATGTCTTCAATAGAATAAAACTTTGAACATATTTTTCCTAGTTTACTAATTTTTGTTTTGAAACTATATATCAAATTCCAATATTTGATAATAGCACATTATATAGTCAAAAAGGTCAAAGCTGACATCATATAAAAAACTAGATAAATTTATTATTTAATCTCTAACATTTTATTTATCAATTCTTGACTATTCAATACTTGTGACTTATTTTCAATCTTATTTCCTTATGATATATACATATAGATATATATGTATATATAAATACATATACATATACATATAGGTGTATTAAATACATATACATATGCATATGTGTACATATAAATACATATGCATATATTGAGAAATGCATACATACATAGATATATAATGTGATGGTGAAAAGTGCCTAGCCTATACTTTTACCATTCAATTTATTCCACTTTGTGTGGGTGTGATTATAGTGCATGATCTTGATTTATTTGGTACCCCTTGTATCCAAATTTTTTATTTGATCACTATAAACATAATTAAATCCATCCTCAAACATTTATTAACATAGATTATATGTTCCTCTCCTTATCCTATTGATTCACTCTCGTAATCACTCACCTCTATCATAGATTCATGTTACCTTAATATATTATGATCACATCACCTCTTTTAAACCAATTATGAATCTCTAGTTTCATACAATATCCTTGCATCATTAATACAAGAGCATCTCAAGGGTTCAATTGTCAACATCAACCAAAAATATTTAATTTCAAATTAGTTTGTTGGCTCTAACTTTTGGCTTGTTAGGTATCAAGGAGGAAATAAAATCACGAGAAGGAATTCGCTTGCTACTTAAGTTTCTCAAAATGGCACCCAAAATATGAGGACTTCACTTGCCACATAAGTTGATGACTATCAATCCAAGCACATGGGATGGGGAGTTAGAGTCAATTTTGGAGAGAAACTAAAAATTACACATTACACCCTTGTATTCATATCTAGATTCCTAATTTATGGACCAATATAGAGGAGAGTTTCAACTAAAAGAGAATCTCATATGTCATACTTGAGTCTAGCATGTTCACAATTAATTTCCAATTTGTCTCTTCAAGAATTCTTGGTGGATGGCACTACTCAAGACTTAATTTTTTTATTTCCACTCCAAATTTTTATTTTGATATTAGAGTTGGATCCCACATTGATGGAGTAGTCAATCTCTTTATTTCTCTCTTGAACCTTCTTGGAAATATCTTATTATTTTGGCACCATATTGAATAAATTGATAAAACGAGAGAATTGGGATTGAATAAAACTTATTTCTTTAATTTTAGTTACAAGTTGAAGGTGGAATAATGCATTGGAGATGCCATTCAAGTTGAATATCTCTGAGAAGGATATGCTAGAATTGTCAATCTCTAGTATATAATGTGTCAATAGTTGCATTATTTTGGAGTCTTAAATTATATTTTAGTTTGAAAGTGTTGTAGGGAGTTGGGGATTTTTTAAATATAAATTTTCTATGTGAAGAACTTGTCTAAATCTCTCCAATAAAATTTAATATAGTCTTACAATCATAGTGTTAATGAAATTAGCAATTTCTCACACTTTGATGTGTTCAAAATTTTGATGATTATTCTAGTTTGTGAGAATAGTCAATCTTTGTTATTTTTCTATTGAAAACTAATCATATGCTTTATTTCAAATATGTCCAAGTTATATAATAAACAAAAAAGGTGGATGTGTGAGACCCCAAAGGAAAATAGTGAAATCTTTCCTCCAAAATTACTTAACTTTAAGATTACTTTTGGCAATTTTGCTCTCCTAAGTTTGATCAAAGTGTTAGAATCATATGTTTAGCTTGTAGAACATTATCAAGCCTTTACAATTCTTAAGGAATTATGTTGTGAGGTGTTGGTACAAGGGAAATGTCACCATTCAAGTGGTTCCATAACCTTGACTACATCAATCATCCTTTTGCATTTTGTTCCAGCTTCCAACTTCAAATTTACCCTTTTTAGAATAGTACTTGATGCATTCAATGCATGTTGTCTTTCTTATTTTTATCAAAAAATATTGATTTATATCTAGGGACTTGTCAATTGGAGAAGATCTTCACTTAGTAGGCCCACAAAGGTGTTTGTCAACAATGCACAAAATATTTTTTGTAGATCCAAACATGAAGGTGAATCTCTATTTGTAGGTAAATAAGGTCTAAAGGCATTAAAGCCAAACCTACGATCAAAAGTCATTTGTATGAGTTATAGAAAAATTTATGGGCACATAAATCACTTTGGCATGCACAATAGTGACCTAATTGATAAACAGTTTTGATTGTTAGATATGTCATAATTTTCTTAGTCTACTCATCTCAAATTCAAAATCAAATTTAGGTGGTAAACTTCTACATGGCCAAATTAGCCTCTCCTTCATCCACGCCAAAGTACATATTTGTTATTTATTGTTCCATTATATTTCTAAATCTAAAGATATACACATAATTTATTCTAACCTTCAATTTTGTATGTAGGTGTGGTTTAATATAAATATAAATATAGTCATAACAATAATATACATAGAATAAATCTTGCAAGAGCCAATACATAGAAGAAGATTGTGGGTCATTCTAGTTCCATAACCCTTTTTTAATGAAACAATTAAATTACATAGATATGGATATCTCACATTTAAAAGAATTACAACATAATAAATAAACATACATCTATATCAGAAACTATACTTTAACTAAACTACCACAAATAGAAAGAATCAATTCCATAATTCATTATACATATATTTTATGTCATCTATTTTTGGTGTATAACCAAATAATAGACCTTAATCTTTCAATATAAATACCAAACGTTCCCCCGGAAAATAATACCAAACGTTACACCTCTGTTTCAGTAAATAATAGTAACCTTTACTCCTTAATTTCAGCCAAGAAAGTAAACTATTATGCGTTACTTTCTCAATCCTTTTCCCGTTCCCTATGCTATAATTTACTCCTTAATTTCAGGCAGTCTCAATCCTTTTCCCTGTTCTACAATTCATCTTGCAATTTTAGTCTATTCAATTATATATTTACAGCAATAGTAACCTGGGCTATAGTCCATTATTCCAACAAGTATGCCTCACAGCTTCCAAAACCAATTCATTCTTCTTCCGACTTTTCTCGACATACAAGAGTACGACTAAAGCTTAACTTGGTAGGTTGAATTGGGTCCCTCTGTGCTGTGTATAGCTGGAGATAGGTTTTCAACCTTTTTTTTCTTTTTCTCGCATTGACTGGGTTTCCTGATACCTAAAGGAGGAATCTTAAAATATGTGTAATTTTCAACGTTCCATCAATTTCATTGATTTAAGTTGACAATTCTATGGTGCCCATCAAGGCCTGGTCTTCAGTTTTTGAAATTTGCTGTATGAGTTTGTGATACAAAAAAAAGGGGCTTGGGATTCATCAAATTTGGGGAAACACATTAACTGTCTCTGCAATTTGCAGAAATGGCGTTTGCCATTTTCATCCAAATTTTGCTATTTTGGTTGTGTGCAGCCCAAATTTTGAGAAGCAGTGTTTGTGTTGAGGAACAGGATGGGGGTGCTTTGGTGGTGGCTCTGAAGCACAGAGGCTTTGGGGGCATCAAATTTAAGAATTCTTTTGAATTGCTTGGGGTTTCGAGGAATAGGAGCTCAATTAGGTTTCATACTCTGAGAAGTAGAAGACCACGTCATCATCGCCATGGTAGAAGACACCATTCTCTGGACGTGTCACTGCCTCTTAGAGCTGCAAGTGACTACATAATGTCTCTGATGTTGGGCACTCCACCACAGAGACTGGAAGTTTTCATGGACACAGGAAGTGACCTTGTTTGGGTACCATGCTCATCTAATTCTTCAAAAAAAGGTTCTTTTGACTGCATCATGTGTGAAGGCTTAGATATCCCCACATTCTCTGAATTTGATTCCCATTCAAATAGGCATGAATCCTGTGGCACTGGTGCATGCTCTGCCATCCACAGCACTGACAATCTCAATGACCTCTGCATAATGGCTGGATGCCCATTTGATACTCTAGACATGGAGCCTTGTCAGAATCCATGCCCACCATTCTATTATGCCTATGGAGATGGCAGTTTAATGGGTGAGCTGATAAGAGACAGGCTTACAGTTCACCTAAGCAAAGGTGGGACTAGAGAAATCTCAAATTTCACATTTGGGTGTGCAAGGATGTCACTAGGGGAGGCAGTAGGGGTTGCAGGATTTGGCAGAGGGTTCCTTCCCTTCCCTGCTCAATTAAGTGATATGGGGAGCAGAGGCTTCTCCTACTGTCTTGTCAGCCATAAATTTGATGACAATCTCCATGTCTCTAGCCCTCTTCTGTTTGGAGACATTTCCATCCCCAAACAAGGTAAATTCCAGTACACACCCATGATCAATAATTCTGTTTATCCTTCTTTCTACTACCTGGGCTTAAAAGGAATCAGCATAGGAGGCCACTGGCTTAAGCTCCCTTCAAGCCTTACTCAATTTGACAGTGAAGGAAATGGGGGGTTGATCATTGACTCTGGTACCACTTTCACCATGCTCCCTGAATCCCTGCATAGAAAGGTCTTAAACAGGCTGAAAGCAGCAATTCAGTACAACAGGTCTATTGACTTTGAAGAGGCTACTGGGCTTGATCTCTGCTATAATTTCCCGACTGCCAAGGGAACTCCTATATTGCCAACCTTCAAATTTCACTTCAAAGACAATGCCACAATCACACTTCCTGCAGAGAATTACATGTTTACAATACCTGATTCAGATGATGATACGTCTAGTACTAATATTGCTTCTACCTCAGTGGGGTGCCTGATCATTTTAAGCAGTGGAGATGAAGTTTATGGACCTGCTGCTGTTTTAGGGAACTATCAGCAACAGAACCTGAATGTTGTTTATGATATGGAGAAACAAAGAATTGGGTTTTTGCCAAAAATGTGTTCAGCAATTGCCCACTGATTTATCCTTCTCTAGAACCCACAACACAACTTTTTTAGTGCAATTTTGATTTTTCATTACATATGCTTAAAAAACAGAGGCCAAAAACTTTGTGGGGGAGGGCTTGGATGCAGAATAACCTTCTGGCTTAGATAGTAGGTTTTAGGGTTTATATGTCACCAAGCTTAAATGCCAGGCTTTTGTAATGTATTCATCAAAGTTGCATGGATGTTTAGCATAATAACCTGAAACTTCCATTATGTATTTTGGGACTCTACACAATAAATCAGAAATTTCTGATGATTTTTTTCAGTCACTTACCAAACTGAATTTTCTTAACAAGAATAAAGCATTTACAAATATGTGATGCACACAACTGCCTTGACATTAGAGGGTAGTGCTAATTGGCAGCCATGGTGACAATGGAATTTGATCCCTCCTTTTAATATACAACTCCAGCACTTAAACAGGACTATAAAGATAAATCTAGTAGAAGATTAATGTAATTGTCCACGGTGACTCTCTAAGTTTCCTGTGTAGGTGCTTAAAACGGGAGAAATTGTGGTCAGAGATGTTGAATGCAACAAAAGGGTTAAGGAGATTTTACAAGCTAAGCAGGAGGTATTTTCCACAGCGTGTCAAATTATGATATTGCTATCAGGATTCAATCATGTAGTTTTCCGAGTCAAACTCATTGACCCATGTTTCACAGGTAGTGGTTTACAAGAACCCATATCTTATGATAATGAATGGTCCACTTAGCATTCATTGCATCTAGGTGATGCTCATAGAGGTGAAGCATTGGGCCTTCTGGGAGATCACCCATCCCAATACTACTCCATTCAACTCAATGCTTCACCGCTGTGAGCATCACCTAGATGCAATGAGTGCTAAGTGGACCATTAGTTATCATGAGATATGGGTTCTTGTGAACCACTACTCATGAAACATGGGTCAATGACGAAAAACTACACCATTGAATCTTGATATAAGAAATGTTTATATTAATGTCAATTTTGATTAAAATTGTGCAATTCAATTTTTTGTACAATTCAATTAGTAGAGTATTAAGAGTTTACTTTGTTTGATCAATATATTGATATTAATGTCAATTTTGATTAAAATTGTACAATTCAATTTTATGTACAATTCAATTAGTAGAGCTTTAAGAGTTTACTTACTTTGTTTGTTCAATTATATAAAGTTTTAACTTTCTCTTTTCTCTTTTTAGATGTTATCATTATTTTGTTTTTAAGATTTTAGTTAACTTTTAATTTTATATTTTTATGTTGATTTTATTCAATAAAGTGATCGTTGTAGTTGATTTCAGCATGAAACTTTCAAATTAAAATATAATGATGATTGAGTACATGGTAATAATTGTGTTATAAGATACGATGATATTAGTGTCGATTTTGATTAAAATTGTACAATCCAATTTTTTAGAGCACAAGAGTTTATTTACTTTGCTTGTTTATTATATAAAGTTTTAACTTTGTTTTTTTCTTCTTTAGATGTCATCATTATTTTGATTTTTAGACTTTAGTTAACTTTTAATTTTATATTTTTAAGTTGATTTTATTCACTAAAGTGATCCTTGTAGTTGATTTGAGCATGAAACTTTCAAATGAAACACTTATGATTACCTATTTAAAGATAGTTCTTAAGATGCTCTAAACATCATTACAAAACATTTATCTTCTAACAATTATTCAAACATTAGAATTAAGATTAATTAAAGATTACTTTTTAGATGAGAAACATCTCTACATTAAGTATTGTCCTATCGACATCCATTTAACTTTTCATTAATTATTGTGACCAATAATTATAAATGAGATTAACTAAGGTTAATTGAATTGGAGTACTTCAACCCTATTGTGAACACCACCTTGACCTAGCATACACACTAAAGCAAAGGAGTGAATTTCAAAGCATTTGACAAACATAGACAAGATTATAATTTTCAAGCAAACAAAAATTTGGGATCGGATCAAAGCTTTTAGAAGATAGAATTGCTATAGTGATTTTGTAATGCCCCGCCAAGTAACCCTAAAGGAAGTTGTAGTTAATGATTTAAGTGAACCAATTTTTTTTTTTATAAAGTGTAATTAACATACACATTCACTTACTAATCAACAACAACCTCTAAGGCTACAAGGTTGGGATTACTTAAACCCACACATACATCTGCATATAATCATAACATTATATACTTTATGAAATAAGTATTAAATCAACATAAATGTATAACATAACATAATGAGATAACCATTCAAGATACAATTTTCATAATCATTAACATAATCAATAGTTACATCTCTCATTCCAAGAATGAGGCAATAGTACAAATGTGTTACAATTACAGAATTTCCACCTCATAAACATAAGAGGGATAAAATAACATACAAATTGAAATATTACAGAGCTTGAATTAAACACAAGAATCACGAGTTGTCCATTCGGATGTCTCACCACCACGTACTGAAGATAATTGGGGTCCCAACGGTGTATGGTGCATGTTCCACCCAACCAAGTGGTACCCGAAAGCCCACCCCTCATCCTAGGAGATAGTAACAACGTAACATGGACAAATATCTACAACCTCTAACCAAAGGCAGACTCATACTAACACAATCAAATAAATGCATAACTCAAGTACAACTTTCACATCACTGACATAGGTCACATTGCTTCCAGACACAAAATAGATCAAGTATGTTCAAAGAACCATACACAACATAAATACTAACAGTTGTCCTATACAGAGTGTCATCACATAGTTAGTCATGAGATCTTTTTTGGGCATTTTTCATAGGCTCTGGTAATCCTAGTGACCTCAACCGAACCCCGACCCTCATGCTCACTCATACGGAATCAAATACCTCTTGTAAGGACAAGATAGAAGACCATGCCATTTCAAGCCTTCCCACTCATCCCAAGTCTAAATGAGACCTTGTGTCTATGAGTGAGACTAAATTATCTTGATTAGTGTGAAATACATCCTAATCATCTACATACATTAATTTAGTTATCACTTGATTAAACTACTTCCAAAGGTTACCCTGTCTTACCTCTTTGGGCTCCGACCCCTAATGGAAGCCACTCTTCTACTTGACAACACACAAACAAACTAATCACCAAGGGAATCACAAGTGCATACAACCTAGGCATCATAACCACTCCATCTCAAAGAGGAAACAAATAATAGAACTCACTCCAAACATTTTGGAGGCAACAAAATACATAGTCCACTCCTTTCACAAGAGGTACAAAACATCCTCATTCATAGAAATTGGGTAAATTACTGAAAAAACACCATGCACTACCCAAGGAAAAACAACTAGTTGACATAAAGAATCGACAACCCTCATCCTCTAAAATCCTCTGAAAGACTTACAATTTTGGACTAACACTTAATCTCATATTCCAAAATACAACTTAACGACATAGCTACAAAAAAGCATTCAAATCATTAATCAAATCATTAATCAAATCTAATATTTGGATTTCTTAAATCCATCCTCAATCAATAGGTAACATTGACAAAATCAAAGACACGGTAACTGGGTTAACTCAAATAGTCATATAACCCTATTTCCTCTTTTATTATTGGAAGTCTAAAACAATTACACTCACTTTCCTTTACGAAATACAGAGAAAATAAAATATTTAAGACAATCACGAGGAAATTACTATGTTTGGATATTCTAAATACATATCCCTTACATACTCCATTCACAATAATATAATTGCCCTAATAGAAAATAAAAAATAAAAGTAATTAATCGCCTCTTCAATATAATCAATTCCTAAATTTACTTATAAAAAAACAACATAAATCCATGCAAGTAAATCCTTTCTATTTTCTAACCAAATTCTATAACTCTTCAACTATCCATTTAAAACTTGTAATTCATAAAATATATTTTTTCCTTATCTATTTGACCATGCATTCAAACCTTATCTTTTAAAAAATCCATTCAAAACTAGATTACATGCACCCAATTCTAAGAAAATAAATATTGAATATACTCCCAATAGAAACTACTCATGTAATATATACATTAAATATATTTCCATATATTTAATTGTATATATGTACATTAAATATATCTACTAATATTTACAAAATATCAAATTGTTAACTAAAAATAAAATAAAACTTTATTAATAATCTTCAAAATATATACTCATGTAATATATATATCCCTATTAAATTTTCACCGAACATATATAAACATATTGTAATACCCCTCCGTTTTGCTTCTTGTTCAAGTTGCTTTATGCTATGTTTGGTTGCAATTACTTTGATACCAGATACATTTTTGTTATGATGTTTTAATCGTTACTATTGAGCGACAACTATTATTGTGGGATGTAGTTATCTGATTATTGTTTCACATGCATTATGGATTAATGATGTTGTAGAGTTAGCATGAGATGTTATTATGAGATTCCTGGATTATGATGGAAGTGTCAGTTTCGATGAGTGTATTGGTGAAGATGACGGTTTCGCATCACTCACTTGCGAGCGCCCTGCGAATCCGTAATTCCTTGTTCACGGTGTGTATTATATGCTGGATATATTGTATGATGTTGTTTACTTGGTTGTAGGATTGCAAGTACATGACATCGACTCCACCTGGTTTCACAGGTTTGAGCGTGTCGATCCAACGGTTAAGTTGAACGGGAGATAGTAGTTAGGTAACATGTGTCAAGTTTACACCCTAGCCTTAGTGTGTCGTCAGTTGTGTGTGTCGAGTCATTGTCTGTCTTGCTTTGATGTTATTTAATTATGAAGAATTCTTGATTTGAAAATAGATATTTAGAATAATTGCATTTAAATCATGTTGATGGTTATTTAATTTAAATAATGCAATGTGGATAAAAGTTTATATTTAAATTATTTTATATTTAATTAAATTTAATCCAAGGGGTTGAATTTAGTTATTAAATAATTAAATTAATTAATTAAACATGATGCAAGAGAATGAAAGGAAATAAAAGAATTAAAATTAAATTTGGAATTTAATTTCAACATGTGGGAATTAAATTGAAAATTGTAATTAAATGTTTATTTGGGAAATTAGTTGCAACTTTGGAAATTAATTTATTATTTCAAATTGCATTTTAAATTGAAATTGAAATTAATATCTAATTTGCATGTAATGTGAATTAGGGTTGTAAAAATTGAAATTGAAATTGAAATCTAATTTCCATTTAATGTGAATTAGGGTTGTATTAGGTATTTTTGATTTATAAAGAATACATGTTTTAATTTTAGGGCAGAAAAATCTTTTAGAAAAAAAATACATTTTTACAGCAGGGAAGAAATTTTGGAAAATTTGCACAAGGGTTTGAAGAGAGTTTTGATTGTAGAATTGATTGAAGGAAATATTGTTTGCATTTATTTGGTTTTGGATTGGATTCATTGGAGGATTGAAGAAAATTCAGAAAATCTTTGAAGGAGGCTTGCATCAGAAATTCATCTCTTCTTGTAGCTTCTTGTACCAGGTTTTCCTCTTTGTGTTTTATTGTTCTTGATTGTTTCTCTTTAAAATAGTAATGATTAAAGATTTGTTTGTTTAATCTGTTTTAGAAAATAAATTTGATATTAGAAGTAAAGAATTAAACAAATTTATAACCTTTGCTTGTGAAAATTATTGAGTGAAAATTGTGAAAACTTTAGTTGAATTTAAATTATTTGGGGAAATCGATTTTGTTGTTATTGAAATCAATCATAGAGATTAAACAATGCATTTAGAATGCTTTTAGAAAATGAAACCTTCTGTTTATTATTAGAAAACGGATTTTAAAATCTGTAGTATAGTTATATTTTTCATGGTAAAATGGTCTGGTTGCATCGCCTATAACTTCACTTTCACAAACTGGGTTGTCAGGAAATTTAAAAATTTTCTGTATTTTGAAATTTTTTTATCTCTGTCAAAATATCGCAAATACCCAGATCGTAGTTTTTGAGTTATGCTTGAAAGATGAGACTGCTGTTAAGTTATTTTCCCATGGCTGCTCTGAATATAAAATAATAATAAATTGATATTTATAAATATTAATATTTTATGTATTGTTATTATAATATTAAAATATTATTTAATAATATTTTATATTATAATTTATAATATTAAAGTATTATATTTATTTATATTATTTTAAATAAAATTTGTATATTAGATTAGTGGATTTAAAATTATAAACGTATGGAGAAATTATTGTTTATTTTAAAATGGCATGTTAAAATTTAATTGAAGGAGGTATATATTTGATTTAAAGAATGCATAATTTAAAATTTAATTGTGGAATTTAAATTCATGTGTAAAAGGTCCAATTATTAATTTGATTTAATTGTGGCTTGCATCAGAAATTCATCTCTTCCTGTAGCTTCTTGTACCAGGTTTTCCTCTTTGTGTTTTATTGTTCTTGATTGTTTCTCTTTAAAATAGTAATGATTAAAGATTTGTTTGTTAAATCTGTTTTAGAAAATAAATTTGATATTAGAAGTAAAGAATTAAACAAATTTATAGCCTTTGCTTGTGAAAATTCTTGAGTGAAAATTGTGAAAACTTTAGTTGAATTTAAATTATTTGGGGAAATCGATTTTGTTGTTATTGAAATCAATCATAGAGATTGAACAATGCATTTAGAATGTTTTTAGAAAATGAAACCTTCTGTTTATTATTAGAAAACGGATTTTAAAATCTGTAGTATAGTTATATTTTTCATGGTAAAATGGTCTGATTGCGTCGCCTATAACTTCACTTTCACAAACTGGGTTGTCAGGAAATTTAAAAAGTTTCTGTATTTTGAAAATTTTTTATCCCTGTCAAAATATCACAAATACCCAGATCGTAGTTTTTAAGTTATGCTTGAAACATGAGACTACTGTTAAGTTATTTTCCCATGGCTGCTCTGAATATAAAATAATAATAAATTGATATTTATAAATATTAATATTTTATGTATTGTTATTATAATATTAAAATATTATTTAATAATATTTTATATTATAATTTATAATATTAAAGTATTATATTTATTTATATTATTTTAAATAAAATTTGTATATTAGATTAGTGGATTTAAAATTATAAACGTATGGAGAAATTATTGTTTATTTTAAAATGGCATGTTAAAATTTAATTGAAGGAGGTATATATTTGATTTAAAGAATGCATAATTTAAAATTTAATTGTGGAATTTAAATTCATGTGTAAAAGGTCCAATTATTAATTTGATTTAATTGGAAAAATATATTCATATTTTGGAAAATTGATGATAAGGAATATTTTATTTTGAATTAAACAATTTGATATTCTATAAAGAATAGAAAATATGTTAATGATTTTAAATATATTAATTTATATTTAGTATATATATATTGAAGGTATATATCCATTTGAAAGAATAAATAATATTTTATATTATTTTATTCTGTTGTTGCAAATTGGGTATTATTAGTGTTCTAAAAGAAATGATTAGTATGCGTAGAAAATGAATAGAGAAAGATATTTTTTTAATAGAAGTAATTACTTGATTTAAAAGGAAACATTTATTTTGTTAATATGATTGAAGAAAATATATTGAAATGTATATATATATCCATGAGTATTTTCAATCAGTATTTACCTTGTTTTATTTAAGTGCGTGTAATTTAGCTTTGCATCAAAAATTTAAATGATAAGTTTTGAATGTATGGTCAAAATTGATAAGTAAAAAGATATTTAAATATATTGAAGAATTATAGAAATATTTATATTTAAATGTTTGTTTTAATTAATAAGATTTAATTAGAAACAATATGAATGCGTGGTCAATTATTGATGAGACAATCAATTATGTTATTTATTAATTTATATTTAGATTAATTGAATCATTGTGATTGGATTATGAAAGAGGTATGAATTTAGTATATCCAAAAGTAGTATCTTCCTCATGATTATCTTAAAGGATTTAATTCTCTGTATTCAGTAAAGGGAAGTAAGTTTAATTGTTTTAGATTTTCAATAATGAAAAGGGAAATAGGGGTTATGATTATTTTAGATGATCTAGTTATCATGTCTTTGACTTTATCAACACTACCTATTGAATGAGTATGGATTTAGGAAATCCAAATATGAGATTTGATTGATGACTTGAATGCTTTTGTTACTATGTCGTCAATTTGCATTGTTGGTTTTGGGATTTAGTGTTAGTCCTAAATTATAAGTCTTCCAGAAGAACTTAGAGGATAAGGGTTGTTGAATCTTTATGCCATCCAGTTGTTTTCCCTTGGGTAATGCATGGCGTCTTTTCAGTTTTACCCGATTTTCACGAACGGGGATGTTTGCACCTCCTTGGTTTAGGAGCGGATTATGGGATCCGTGTCTCCTTGTATGGAGTGACCTTGGTATGTGGTTTCATCTTGTTGCCTCTTGTGAAAAGAGTGGACTATGTGATTGTTGCCTCCAAGATGTTTGGAGTGAGTTTCTATTATTTGTATCCTCCTTGTGTTGGAGTGGATTATGATGCCTAGTTGGTATGCACTTGTGGTTCCCTTGGTGGATTGTTTGGATGTGTGTTGTCGAATAGAAGAGTGGCTTCTGTTAGACGCCAGAGCCCAAAGAGGTAAACTGGATAACCTTCGACAGTGATTTAATCAAGTGATAATTAAAAAAATGTACTTAAAAGATTAGAACTAACTTCTCACATTAATCAAGATAATTTTACCTCACTCATAGACACAAGGGCTTGTTTAGACTTGGGATGAGTGAGAAGGCCTGGAATGGCAAGATCAACTATCTAGTTCTTGCGAGAGGTAGTTGATTCCGCATGAGTGAGTATGAGTGCCGAGATTCGGTTAAGGCCACCAGGATTACTTGTGCCGGAGCCTATGAAGAATGTCCAGAGGAGATCTCATGACAAACCTTGTGATGACACTCTATCTAGGACAACTATTGTTAATTATTTTATGTGTATGGTTCTGTGGACATACTTGATTATTATTATGTCTGGAAGCAATGTGACCTATGTCAATGATGTTGGAGTTGTACTTGATTTGTACTTATGTTGTACTTGATTCGTACTTGTATGGTGAATGAGTTGTACTTGTTAATTCATTTGGTTGGTTATAACAGTATGAGTCAGTTTGAGTCTGCCTTTGGTTAGAGGTAGTAGAATCTTTGTCCATGTTACTTTGTTACTATCTCCTAGCATGGGGGGTGGGCCTTCGGGTACCACATTGGTAAAGTGGATCATGCACCAAAACCGTTGGGTCCCCATCTATCTTCAGTACTTGGTGGCGAGACATCCAGATGGACAGCTTGCGGTTCTTGTTGTAATTACTTGCATTGTAATATTTTAACTTGTATAAGTTATTTTATCCCTTTTATGTTTATGGGGTGGAATTCTGTAATTGTAACCTTGAGTACTATTGCCTCATTATGGGAATGAGTGATGTAACTATTGGTTAAGATAATGTTTATGTGATTGTATCTTGGTTGATTATCTTATTATGTTATGTGGTATTTTTATGATGTATGAAGTTTATTTCATAAAGTTCATAAGGCTATGGTTTAATGTAATATGTATGTGTGGGTTTAAATTAATCCTAACCTTGTAGCCTTAGAGATTGTTGTTAACTAGTAAATGAATGTGTATGTTAAATGCACTTTATAAAAAAAAAATTAGTTTGCTTAAGATGTTAATTGCAACTTCCTTTAAGGTTACTTGGCGGGGCATTACACATATTATATATATAACAAACACAAAATATATTTTATTAAAAACTTACAACTCACATCCATTTTTGCGAACGCCATTGTTTGCGAAGTTAAATAAAATAAATTTAAAGAAAGCAAAAGGATTGGGGAGGGGTTGGCCACAGCCAAACCCCCGCCCCACCTCCCACTGTTGGCGGCCTCCAAAAGGGAGTTGCATTGCCTCAAGGCAATGCTCCCTCCATACTAAGGGGGCAGTGGGGTGTGCATAGCACTTCTACCAAAACACTAAACACAAACAAACAACGAATAAATTAATCGCTTCATTTTTTAATACGAATTCATAAAATTTTTTCAAAAATTTGTCGGTCGTATGACGATTTAATAAATTTAAAATAAATTAAATTTCTAGCACTAACAAAGAATATATATATATATACATAAGTATAATACATATAATGTGTATATATATATTTACACTGAATTTCATTTTCTGGTAAAATTGGGCAAATTATACAAAAGTAACCATCTACAGGAAGAGGAAATAAAATTTTACAGAGCACTTTCCTAAATTCCACAGAGGTTAAAACAAATTCTTTCAATCAATTTTCTAAAATTCCTAAACAAAATAAGAATGAGAAAAACAAAAAGGAATCTAATTTAAAACCAGAAAACTCTCAAATCTTCTAGGTTTCTCCACCATAATTTTTCTACAAAGGTTTCTAAGACAATCTAAATGTGTTGTTCAACCTCTAGGTTTCATTTGACAACCAAAATTACAATTTCTTCAACTGAAACTAAATCCTAGAGAAGTTTTTACAATTTCCCCGAAGAAATTTCATAGGAATAACAAAAGCTTCAAAATTTAGTTAATTAATTTCTTTCCTCAAATAACAATCTTTTTTCCTAAATAGTTTAAACAAGCAATTCTTTAACCACTATTGTTTTAAAATAAACAAACCAAGAACAAATAAACATAGAAGAAAACCTGAGTCAAGAAGCTTCAGGAAATGGAAATTTGATGCAGAGCCTCCTCCAAAGCTTCCACAACTTCTCTTCAATAGTACAGTGATTCCAACCAAGAAAACAGTCCACAACCACAACAAAATTCATCAGAATTCTCCAATGTAAATTTACAGCCAAAAATTTATCAAACAATCTTCTGTATAATTTTTTCCAAAAATATCCTCTCACACCTAAAGAAGCTTTTTCCTCTCCAAAATTCTCTTCGTGAATGAATTTGCAACAAACTCTTATAATTAATTCAACTTTCACATGCTGGCATAATTGAAAAATATCTTCAACAACCAAATCTAATTTGCATTTAATTTAAAAATTTAATATAATAAATTAACTCCAAAATTGAAACTAATTTCCCCAAATACAAATTTAATTCCAAATTCTAATTTAATTCCCACTTAATTGAAATAAAATTTTACTTAATTCAAAATTAATTTTAATTATTTTATTTTTTTTAATTTTCTCAATCACACATTTAATTAACTAATTTAATTATTTAATAACTAAATTCAACCCATTGGATTAAATTAAATTTAATTAATTAATTTAAATATAAACTTCTATCCATATTGCATAATTTAAATTAAATAACCATCAACATGATTTAATGAAATAATTCTAAATATTTATTTCCAAATCAAGAATCCTTTCAGAATTAAATAACATTAAAACATGGCAAACTACGACTCGACACGCACGACTGACGACACACTATGGCTAGGGTGTAGACTTGACACAAGTTATCTAGTTACTATCTCCCGTTCAACTTAACCATTGGATCGACACGCTCAAACCTGTGAAACCAGGTGGAGTCGATGTCATGTACCTGCAAACCTGAAAACATAGTAACCAACATCTTATAATATAAACAACATAAAATACACACCGTGAAGAGGAAATCATAGAATCACAAGGCGCTCACAAGCGAGTGATGCAAACCCATCCCCTTCACCAATACACTCATCAAAACTAACATTTCCATAATAATTCAAATAATTTCATATGCAAACACATGTTATTTCTACTAACATCATTACACCATTAAAGCATGTAAAACAAATCATCAGATAAACCATATCACACAAAATAGTTTGTCGCTCTATAATTAACAATCAAATAGACACATCAGATAAAGTATCTGAATATCCAGAAACCTAGATCAAAGCAAAACAAGGACACACTATCCAGTCCAAAAAGCGAAACGGAGGGTCTTACAAATTTTCTCTTATTCATCGACAAGACTCAAATACATCTATTTGAAAAGATATATAATGTATGGGTAGAATCCAATTTTAGAAATGTGAGAAAAGATAAATTATAGCACAACACATCAACCCCATTGGAGGAGTTAAGCTATCCTTAACCTTATTTTTTTCAACCATGCATCTACTTGTTTTATACTTGACTTAACTCATTTTGTGAGTCTAGGATTTGATTTTTTTGATAATATTTGGTTATCTTTGACTATAATTAATTATCTTACTTAGTAATAATATATAAGAATTGAAATGTAGAAAAAGTGAAACCCTAGAGCATTACCCTAGGATTTCAATGGTTTGATATTTTTCTATAACATTTCATTTAAGATTTGAGGTAGCGAGGGTTTGATGAATTTGAAAAATATATAGGACTAACTTACAACCTAAATGGTGAGTCAACCTACCCTTGACCAAATCTGAAATGGACTTAAGGATGACATGCAATAATTTGAACAGCTTAGTGATGCAAATGACGATGTATTGATGCAAAACAATAGATCTGGAAAGTCACAGGAAAATTTAGACTACAAAAATGGACTCAACAAGATATTGTGCACCTGCGATATGAATATGGAGCTAATTTTTTAGGACCAAGTCACCCTGGCTGACTGTGTCCTAGTAGGTGAATTCCATATTTGATTTCACAGTCTTCTAGTGCCAAATCAGAGCTTTTTGTTTCCACTTGTCGCACTATCAAATCACTGTCGGATATTGTTGTAACTGAGTTTTTTTTTTTTAAGGTGTAAGGTTTGCATGCAACAATGAACAATGAACAATAAATCTTCAAACTTCTTCTAATCTTCTTCAGATTTGAAACCTACACATTGAATAAGTGGATAAATGTGTTGCCATATAGGGGCTTGCCTTATTCAAACCATGTGTTAGTGTGTCCACTTCCATAATGGCAATTCCAATGATGTGAAGCCTATCCTTTTGAGGGATAAGTCCAAATGATAAAATGAATGATGAATCAACAATGGACTACAACTCACCACCAAAAATGGCTTCCTTGAAGGACTGAAGTCATAAAAGATCTCCTCAAGGCTTGATTATTGTTGGCTTGGTTTGCTTGAAGACCAACAAGGGTTATATCTCATAAACAATATGAAAACATAAATATGAACAGACTCACATACACTTTGAAATGATTCTTTGATGTTGAATTGCTGCAATAAATCTACTCTTGATTTCTCTTGACTTTCTTGATAAATTCTCAATCTCCAAAATTGTCAATAATTTCTAGATGTCTTTAAAATGATGTGATAACTAGGTATTTATATGCAATTATTCTAATTTCCCAAAAATTCAATCCTAATAGCCAACTTTGGATATTTGAAATTCAAATAGTGTAATGTTGACACCGACATATTCAATTTTGGAGGAAAAATAGGGGAAGTAAGGTGACTAAGTCCCAACCCTATTTTGCAAGACTTAAGGTGTTGAGGGAAAAATATTAAATAAATACTTAGGTTTCCCAATTGTAATTTATAGATAAATGTTCAAATGGGTCATGAAATGCATAATTTAGGAAATTAGGTGTCCAATTAGGTCCATGCACTTAGGAGGAGAAAAACATTGTGTTAAATTATCATGGGTGATAGTTTATGATGCTAAATTTAGCCCCCACTTTAGTGACAGTATGGACTCACACTAAAGTAGAAAATATGTCAATAGGGGTTTGATTGTCCAAATGTTGAAGAGATGGGATGATAAGGAATCTAGGGGGGTGCACAAGCCTTTAAGATTCAAGATCCCATGGAAAACCAACATAAGCACAAAGGAACACACATGTATGTAATGTAGAAAGACAACATACATAAACATATATGATGCAAGAATGAAGCATACACAATGAAAACACATGGCATAACATAACGTGAAGATGGTGAAAAAATAAAAACAAACACGGTGCAAACACAATGAAAACATGAAGAAGAGACATAAAAGATACAACAAAACATAAGGTTATTAATAAATGGATTCAAGTTAGTAAGGAAAATAGACCTCAGTATTATTTTTGTCTCAAATACCAAATTTCATCTATTGAATGTGTTGTCTAAACAAAATGATACTCTCACGAGGATGTGAAATCACTCGATCCACATGGATATAGAAAGTTGTATTATGCCAAATCCATGGACTATCTTTCCAAATTTTTAATGTCCAAGGGGACAAACAAGCCTCACCTAAGAAGGTGCATAAATGTCCAAGGGGAAAATTTGATAACCATGCCTCAAGGGGTGTTATAAACAACACCACCACCAAAGGGGTATGTCAATAATTCAAATGTCACAAGATGTGTATTAAATGGCTAGGAGTAATCTATGCCTCCCCTTAAAATGTCAACATACTTGATATGGTATTTAAAGGAGAAAAAGAATGCACACCTTCAAAACTAGTTATCCTTGCCCCCCAAGTGTAGAGACAAGGACAACCACACAAGAAACTATCATGTTTCTTCCATGAGAAATATGGTCACACTTAATATTATATCACCATGAACGAAAATGAGAAAATACATAAAGCTACAAATGCCACATAGTGAGGAGCAACACCATAGAATAAAGATCATTATTGTTTAGAGTGATTAGGTGCATCAACACATGGAAGAGAACCTCAATCATGAAGATTTATTTTATTACTCAAGGCCCAATATTCATTTGTAGAATGACCATACACTCGATGATATGCACAAAATGAGTTTTTGTTATAAAACTTCTTTCGTGTTTTCAGAGGGAGAGATATTAAGCGAAGTTTGAGAATCCTTGACAAAATATGATCTTGATTAGTAGTAGGAGACAGTCCTCTCTTTTTTGAAGAAAATATTTCTTGCTTACTACAAGATGGAATACATATAGAATATATAAAGCATTATATGAAGATGGGGACGAAGGTTGGAAACCCAGACCTTGTTTAGAAAAGTATGGTATAGAATTCACTTGATCCTTAGCATTTTGTTTCATGTTTGCATTTATCCATTTTTAGCAAGAATTTTGTATCCAATCCCATAACATTCTTCCAATTCAAATGAAGAAATAACATCTACATGCTCTTGAGAAGAATTGTATTTTTCCTGAGCATGCAAATTCTTTTTAATCTTTTTAAAGTTAGGCATCTTACAATCATGTAGGATGGAAGTTAAAGAGCCCACATCACCATCATGTGATGATGCTTTTGAATGTGTTGGTGTAGAACCAAGTTGGGAAAATGAAACATAAGACTCTTTAGGTTTAGATTATGAGATTTTATACTCTCCCATAAAGAAGGGTGTAAAATCTAATGAACCCCAATCATCATCTAAGAGTTTTGTTATAGATGACATACAATCAAGATTATCATCAATTTTTATAGGCTCTTTTGACTTTGATGGTGATATTTTAGACTCCCCTTTGAAACAAGGTGTAAAATCTAACTGCCCCCAATCATCATCTAGATATTTAATGATGGGTAAAACACATTCTTCCTTGTGTTCGACATGTATAGGTTCTACTTTTGAAGTTTGAATCAAAGTATTGAGAGATTTGGAAGCATTATGTTAGGCTTCGACTTGCAACTTATAACTCTCTTCATTTTCTTTAACTATGTATATCTTTTTATTATATTCATATTTCATCTCATGGTGGAGGGTAGACGAGACTCCCTTCATGGCATGAATCCATGGTATACATATGCTTGAAGATTGTATGAAATAGTTCTTGGAATGACATAAATAGGTGTAGGTAAAGTCGTGAGTCCTACCTTGATGGGTAATGTGATCACTCCTAATGGTTGCTTATTAATGTTATCAAAGCCACAAATTGAAAGATCATTAGGTTCTATAAGATTCTTATCCATACCCATTTTATCTACAAGATCAATGCTACACACATCAAGACCTGATCCATTGTCTATGAGGGTACACCTAACTCTACTTTTATTAATGACCACTTTTATCATTAAAGCTTCATGTTTATTTTAGATATCAAGTGAAGGTAATTCTTGTTGAGGGAATATAATATCCAAATTTTTCACTTGCATACAATCAAACAAGGCTTCTACATCAATCAATTTAACAAAATTTGGGACATTAATCTTCTGCAAAGCCTCTTGGAGCATCTTGTGCTATGTAGGTGATGTTTGAATCAACTCCCAAAGGGAGATTTTAGTTGGAGTATTAAAAAGTTACTCAACAAGATCATATTCTTTACCACTATGCTAAGGAATATTAGGTGCAGGTGGAAGGTATGGTTGGGGAAATGGAATGGATGTTGGTGTTTGTTTTTCTTGCTTATTATTCTAGTGTTATATGTGTGAGCAACTGTGTGATAACTTGGTTGTTGTGACACATTATTACTAGTGATTTATTTTATAAAGTTTAGGATATGGCCATGAGGCTTAGGAATTCCTATGATGAGAGGTGACTTAGGAGGTCTAATAATTAGAGGAATTTTAGGAGGTCTATAATTAAAAGAGTTTTAGGAGATCCAATAACTAAACGAGACCTAATAATCAATTGTACATTCATAACCTCAATTAAGTTAACTACTTTTTAATGATATTATATCTATGGGGATCTAATGTCACCTTAGCATCTTCATCTATGCAATCCATCTTACTATATTTTAAAATAAATGTATCAATGATGTCATCCTCTTGTGCCACAATATCTTTCCAAGTAGGAGAAGTATTGGGAGAGAAACAAACAAGATTCTCATGAAACTCAATGATTGGATCCTCTAACACCAAGATACCTTCTTCACAAGTAGGTGAGGTATTGGGAGAAGAAAAACTATGATTTTCATGATTGTCCATGATTGTGTCATCTTGCACCAAAAAATTCTCACAAGTAGGAGAGATATTTGGAAAAGAACGAACATGATTGTCAGTCTTTTTGTTTCATTTTCTTCAATTATGCTCATAAGGAGAAAAATTATAAGTATACAATTCATGTGTTACAATATAAAAACCACATCTTTGACAAGGAAACATGTTACTAGTAGCCCTATGTACCAAATGAGAAAAATCAGATAGGTTTGAAAGCATAATTACAAAATAGAAACCAAAACTGAACAAAGGACACACATAGGGATTCACATAGAAAATTTTAGGTCAAAATGACTAGACAAGGGCACCCAGGGAGACTATGTCATTCAAAGATTTTTTTAAATTTCAAATTTTGATTATCTATGATACTATTTAAGGTTCCTATTTTTGTGTGTGTACAATTGTGACAATGAATATTTTTCTAGAATTTTCCCAGTTTATGATTATGATTCAAAATGCAAGTGTGCAACAATGTGCAAACTATTCAAGAAAAAAAAGACAATTATAGATGCAATTTTCGTATCTAATATGCAACAATTGATTGATTCTAATATGCTAAATTTTGAAAATGATGATGTTGATACCTTTCTGAAACAAAAAATGCAATTTGGTCACTTTTTGAGCTTATATGCAAGATGCCTAAATGAATGAAATGAAAATTTTCAAGTTTAATTTCATATTTAAATGACCTAATGTAGATTTTTAAATACAATTGATATGTACATTTGACCTATGATGAAGTTGAAATTAACCCTATTGCAACCTATGATGCAATATGATGATTTGTTTTTGAATTTTTATGCCTTTTATGATGCAATAAACCTAGATCTAGGATGAATTCCTTCAAATTTAAAAAGGTTTACAATGAAAAGGCATCGGGTTAACCAAAATGAAATGTAGAAAAAGTGAAACCCTAGAGCACTACCCTAGGATTTCTATGGCTTGTTCTTTTTCTATAACATTTCATTTCAGATTTGAGGTAGGGGTTTTGATGTATTTGGACAAGATATAGGACTAACTTACAACCTAAAAGGTGATTCAACCTTCCCTTAACCAAATCTAAAATTGAATTAAGGATGACATGAAATTATTTTACTAGCCTAGTGATGCAAATGGCTATACTAATGCAAAACAACAGATCTAAAAAGTCACAGGAAAATTCAAACTACAAAACTGGACTAAGCGGGACACTGTGCACCTGTGATATGAATTTGGAGCTGATTTCTAGGGACTAAATCACCCTGGGTGACTATTTCCTAGTAGGTTAATTACAGATCTAATTTATAGTCCTTTGGTTCCAGATCAAATCCTTTTGTTTCTGTAATACCCCTCCGTTTTGCTTCTCGTTTGGTTTGCTTTATGCTATATTTGGTTGCAATTACTTTGATACTGGATACATTTTGTTATGATGTTTTGATCATTACTATTGAGCGACAACTATTATTGTGTGATGTGTTGATCTAATTATTGTTTCACATGCATTATGGATTAATGATGTTGTAGAGTTAACATAAGATGTTATTATGAGACTATTGGAATTATGATGGAAGTGTCACTTTCGATGAGTGTATTGATGAAGAAGATGGGTTCGCATCACTCGCTTGCGAGCGCCCTACGAATCCGTAATTCCTTCTTCACAGTGTGTATTATATGCTGGATATATTGTATGATGTTGTTTACTTGGTTGCAGGATTGCAAGTACATGACATCGACTCCACCTGGGTTCACAGGTTTGAGCGTGTCGATCCAACGGTTAAGTTGAACGAGAGATAGTAGCTAGGTAACATGTGTCAAGTTTACACCCTAGCCTTAGTGTTTCGTCAGTCATGTGTGTCGAGTCATTATCTGTCTTGCTTTAATGTTATTTAATTTTGAAGGATTCTTGATTGGGAAATAAATATTTAGAATAATTGCATTTAAATCATGTTGATGATTATTGAATTTAAATAATACAATGTGGATAAAAGTTTATATTTAAATTAATTAATTATATTTAATTTATTTAATTAATTAAATTTAATCCAAGGGGGTTGAATTTAGTTATTAAATAATTAAATTAATTAATTAAACGTGATGCAAGAGAATGAAAGGAAATAAAAGAATTAAAATTAATTTTGGAATTTAATTTCAACTTGTGGGAATTAAATTAGAAATTGTATTTAAATGTTTATTTGGGAAATGAGTTTTAACTTTGGAAATTAATTTATTATTTGAAATTGCATTTTAAATTGAAAGTGGGTTTCTCGAAAATTGAAATTGAAATTAATATCTAATTTGCATGTAATGTGAATTAGGGTTGTAAAAATGGAAATTGAAATTGAAATTGAAATTAATATCTAAATTGCATGTAATATGAATTAGGGTTGTATTAGGTATTTTGATTTATAAAGAATGCATGTTTTAATTTTAGGGCAGAAAGTTTTTTTTAGAAAAAAATCATTTTTACAGCAGAGAAGAAAATTTGGAAAAAATTTCACAAAGAAGGGGTTGAAGAAAGTTTTGATTGTAGAATTGATTGGAGGAAAGATTGTTTGTATTTGTTAGGTTTTGGATTGGATTCGTTGGATGAATGAAGAAAATTCGAGAGATCTTTGGAGGAGGCTTGCATCAGAAATTAATCTTTTCCTGTAGCTTCTTGAACCAAGTTTTCCTCTTTGTGTTTTATTGTTCTTGACTATTTTTAAAATAGTAGTGATTAAAGATTTGTTTGTTAAATCTGTTTTAGAAAATAAATTTGTTATTAGAAGAAAAGAATTAAATAAATTTACAGCTTTTGCTTGTGAAAATGGTGAAAACCTCAGTTGAATTTAAATTATTTGAGGAAATCGATTACTTTGTTATTGGAATCAAACATAGAGATTGAACAATACATCTAGAATGTTTTTTGAAAATGTAACATTTGTACAAAATCAAATTTATTTTGAAAACCTTTGTGGAAATTAGCTAGGAGAAACCTTAGGGTTTTAGAAACTTTTAGTTTTAATTTTTATCCTTTTTAACTTTATTGTTCAAGAATTCAAAAAAAAATGATTTAAGGTAATTAATTGTTGAGTTTTATGAAATTTGAGATTTTCTGAAGAAGCTTTACAATTTTACCTATAAATGATTATTTTCACAAAATTTCTTCAATTTATTCATCTTGATAAACTTTATATATATATTATATATACATATATAATATGTTTATATGTATATATGTAATATATATATACAATTTTTATTCATATTATAATATACTGTTCATGTATGAAAAAGTTATATTAATTGCTGATGCGTTGTCCCTATGACATCATTGGTTAGGGTTTTTTTTGGAAAACCGAAATCTTTATTTTAAAAATAAAATCACTGTGTTTGGGGGAGGCTTGGGAGGCGCTGCCTCCACCACCGCCCCCATGAGGGGACGACTGTGGAGGAAGGGCCTCTGCAACCCTCTCCCCTCTCCCCTCACTATTGTTGCCTTGTGGGAGGCGCCGCTGCCATTGGCAGCGCCCTCCACACAGTGTGTGGAGGGAGCGTTGCCCTTGGCAGTGTCGTCCCCCCCTTCCTTGCATGCGTCTGCCCAAAGTTTTGGGGTTCGGCTATGCATAACACAACCACATCCCCAAACCTTTGGGGGATTTTCATTTTCTTTATTTATGTATTTATTTATATATATATATTCAGGCGGAATTTAATTGGTGTATAGGTTTTAATTTATATATTATGTTTTAAATACATTTTATATATAGATTTGTTTATAAGAGTTAAAATATGTTAGAATGAATTAATTTAATGCATAATTATTGTAAATATATAGAAATATATAATGATTTTATATATTTGTATATTTTAATGTAGATTTTGGATTTGGTGTATGAATTTAATTTAAGTTGGAATTATTTAAATAGGTTAATCAAAATATTTAGTCTATTATTTTGGGAATAGACATTTATCTAAAGATATTTATTTAAATTGGTTGTATTTCAAAATTATCGTATTTCATTTTAATAAGATGCATGCAATCTATTATTGAATAGAGATTTAAAAATAGATTGATTAGTGTATATGGGAAAATGGATAGAGAAACAATATTGTATTATATTAAAGTGATTGGATGTTTTAAATAGAAAATTTGAATGAGATGTAAGATTTGGTTAGGAAATGGAAAGAGTCTTCTTGCATGGATTTGTGTTGATTTAAAAGTAAATTAAGAAGTTGTTTTATTAATGAGGCAATCAATTATTTTATTTATTAATTTCTATTTAGATTAATTGAATCATTGTTATTGGATTATGAAAGAGATATGGATTTAGTATATCCAAAAGTAGTATCTTCCTCATCATTATCTTAAAGGATTTAATTCTCTGTATTCAGTAAAGGGAAGTAAGTTTAATTGTTTTAGATTTCCAATAATGAAAGGGGAAATAGGGGTTATGATTATTTTAGATGATCTAGTTATTGTGTCTTTGACTTTGTCAACACTATCTATTGAATGACTATGGATTTAGGAAATCCAAATATTAGATTTGATTAATGACTTGAATGCTTTTGTTGCTATGTCGTCAAGTTGCATTGTTGGTTTTGGGATTTAGTGTTAGTCCTAAATTATAAGTCTTCCAGAAGAACTTATAGGATAAGGGTTGTTGAATCTTTATGCCATCTAGTTGTTTTCCCTTGGGTAGTGCATGGCGTCTTTTCAGTTTTACCCGCTTTCCATGAATGGGGATGTTTTTGTGCCTCCTATGAAAGGAGTGGTCTATGTGTTTGTTGCCTCCAAGATGTTTGGAGTGAGTTCCATCTTTTGTTTCCTCCATGTGTCGGAGTGGTTATGATACCTAGTTGGTATGCACTTGTGTTTCCCTTGGTGGATTGTTTGGGTGTGGGTTGTCGAATAGAAGAGTGGCTTTTGTTAGGGGCCGGAGCCCAAAGTGGTAAACTGGGTAACCTTCAAAAGTGAGTTAATTCAAGTGATAATTAATTTAATGTACTTAGATGATTAAGATGCCTTCCACATTAATCAAGATAATTTAATCCTCACTCATAGACACAAGGGCTCGTTTAGACTTGGGATGAGTGGGAAGGCATGGAATGGCATAGTCATTTATCTTGTCAATACGAGAGGTATTTGATGCTGCATGAGTGAGTATGAGGGTTGGGATTTGGTTGAGGCCACCAGGATTACCGAAGCCTATGAAGGATGCCCAGGGGAGATCTCATAACTACTATGCAATGACAATCTAACTAGGACAA
Source organism: Sequoiadendron giganteum (assembly GCA_007115665.2). NCBI lineage: Eukaryota > Viridiplantae > Streptophyta > Pinopsida > Cupressales > Cupressaceae > Sequoiadendron > Sequoiadendron giganteum. The sequence continues at coordinate 187,529,110 of CM021104.1, read as the reverse complement.
TTGTTGTTAATTGTTTTATGTGTATGGTTCTCTGAACATACTTGATTTATATTATGTCTGGAAGCAATGTGACCTATGTCAGTGATGTTGGAGTTGTACTTGATTTGTACTTGTATGGTGATAGAGTTGTACTTGTTAGTTCATTTGTTTGGTTATATCAGTTTGAGTCAGTATGAGTCTACCATTGGTTAGTGGTTGTAGATCTTTGTCCATGTTACATTGTTACTATCTCCTAGCATGGTGGGTGGGCCTTCGGGTACCACTTGGTTGGGTGGAACATGCACCAAAATCATTGGATCCCCGTCTATCTTCAATACTTGGTGGCGAGACATCCAGATGGACAGCTCGCGGTTCTTGTTATAATTTCTTGCATTATAATATTTCAATTCGTATAAGTTATTTTATCCCTCTTATGTTTATGAGGTGAGATTATGTTATTATTATACATTTGTACCATTGCCTCATTCTGGGAATGAGTGATGTAACTATTGGATTAAGTTAATGTTTATGAGATTATATCTTGGATGTTCATCTTATTATGTTATGTGGTATTCTTATGATAAATGATGTTTATTTCATAAAGTTTATAAGGCTATGGTTATATGTAATATGTATGTGTGGGTTTAAGTAATCCTAACCTTGTAGCCTTAGAGGTTGTTGTTAATTAGTAAGTGAATGTGTATGTTAAATGCACTTTATAAAAAAAATTGGTTTGCTTAAGATGTTAATTACAACTTCCTTTAGGGTGACTTGGCGGGGCATTACAATTTCCACTTGTTGCACTATCGGATCACTATCGAATATTGATGTAATTGAGTTTCCCTTTGTTATCAAGGTGTAGTAGGCTTTAAATGTAACAATAAAAAATTAACCTTCAAACTTTTCCCAATATTTTTTAGATCTAAAACCTACACATTCAAAGAGAGGAGAAAGGTTGCACCATATAGGGGCTTACCTTAGTCAAACCCCATGTTAGTGTTTCCACTTTCAAAATGGCAATTCCAATGATATGGAGCCTATCCTTTTGAGGGATAAGGTTAAATGATAAAATTAATGATGAATCAATAATGACTATGACTCACCACCCAAAATGGCTTCCTTGAAGAACTGAAGTCATACAAGATCTCCTCAAGGCTTGATTGTTGTTGGCTTTATTTGCTTGAAGACCTACAAGGGTTAGAACTCACAAAGAATATGAAAATAGAAACATGAACAAACTAACATACACTTTGACATAATTCTTTGATGTTGAATTTCAATAATAAATCTACTCCTAACTTCTCTTGACTTTCTTGATTATTGCTTGTTCTCCAAAATTGCCAAAAATTTCTAGATGTCTTTCAAATGATGCAATAACTAGGTATTTATATGCAATTAGTCTAATTTCCCAAAAAATAAATCTTGATAGTCAACTTTGGACATTTGAAATTCAAAGAATAATGTTTCGGCACCGACATATTCAATTTTGGAGGCGAAATAGGGGGACTAAGTCACCCTAGGTGACTAGGTCCCAACCCTATTTTGTGGGACTTAAGGTGTTGGGGGAAAATATGAAATAAATGCTTAAATTTTCCACTTGAAATTTATCTGTAAATATTAAAATGTTTCACATAATTCGTAATTTAGGAAATTGGTTGTCCAATTAGGTCCATGTACTTAAGGGGGGGAAAAACATAGTGTGAAATTGTCATGGGTGACAATTTACAATGCTACAAGAATAAATTATACTTTATGATGATGCATAAGAATTGTTTATAAAATGTAACATAAAATTTATAGCAATTTTGTCTATAAATTTAAGATTGCCCTAGTTTTCATGTATTTAAAATATGTAAAAATAAATTAATTCAAAATATATTAACTAAATAAATGTTAATCCTAAAATAATCTTATTAATTATAATTTTTTGTTCACTATATCAATGTAATATAAATAGTTATTACATTTTAAACATGAAGAGTTTTAAGGAATTAAGGTCTCAATCTTTACAAGTACCCAATTTAATTTATTTTATTATTTGATATTTTTCTATAATTATATGGTATTATTTTATATTATATTTTAATTAATATTTGTGTTCCACCTCAAATAGGGCACTAAAATTTTTTTTAGTCATTTGATGATGTATGTGGTTAGTTTTTTGTATTATTTGATTTTTTCATATGTTGATTTTAATATAGAAAACTTGGAGTGCCCCTTTTCCTATCTTATGTGATAATACAAGTGTTATCAAAATTTTAAAGAATCCAGTAATGCATTCAAGGACAAAGCATATTTCAATATGGTATCACTTTTTGAGAGAGAAGGTTGCAAAGAATGAGGTGAAGTTGGAATATGTGCCTACAAAGGATCAAGTTGAAAATATATTCACTAAGGCTCTTTCTAAGGATACTTTTGAGTATCTTTAGGAGAAGTTAGGGGTTATTTCCCCTTCTTCTTTGAACTATATGCATAAGGTTATGCATCATTCTAGTGATTTTAAGATTCATTCCTTATTCTAGACTAATGTTGGTGGCTACCTCTCAGGGGGAGCAGGTAGTGGAATTGTTGGTTGTTGCAATCAAGGGGAGTAAGTGTTGTCGTTGTGTTGTATGTTGGTGCTATCAAAGGAAGTAAAATCTAAGGTTGCATAGAATTTGTTGTACCTTATAGGTTTTTCCCTTGGGGGAGAGAAATTATATGTGATTGATGTCAAAGGGGGAGCTAAGAAGAGATATGTGTTGCCCTTTGCCATTTATGTCAAAGGGGGGGAGATATAACTAAAAAAATTATGATGTAAGGGGGAGAAAAAAGAAAGTGTTGGAAAGAGTAAATACTTTTGTAAGGGGGGGCCATGTGCACTAATGTGCAATGTATGTGTTGGTGATCAGAGTTGTTGTTTTTGTTGTTTATGGTTTTCATATCATGTGTTGTCATCAATGAAAAAGGGGTAGATTGTTGGAATTTTATGTTGTCATTGATGTCAACAAGTCTATTTTATTGATGTGGTTTCATTGATGTCAAACCTAAAGTTGCTATGATTAGTTGTATTATGTTTTCATTAGTAGTCTCACTCATGTCAACCTCTAGTGTTGCTTCGATCATCATGTGTTTGTGGATGCTCAACCTTTGGTATGGTTGAGTTGTTATATTGTAGTTGGTTTGGTGGTGATGATAAAGTGTTGTGGATGTTGATTTGATTTATGTAGTGCTTGGTTTCTAAGTACTTTTGAGAAAAATTGAATAGAAGAGGAAACAGTGTGGTAAAGAGTGTTTAGTGAGGCGGGATAGTGCTCAATATTTTACTACGTGTTTCTTCATTGTTAAATATCTTCTTGTGTGGTTTGTATATGTTGATCAGAGATGTTTAGAGGTGCTATATCCATAGTTTCATGTTTTGTATCATTCAGCAGATGAAGTTGTGTTCACTAGTGTGTGAACTATGAAGCAATGTTGTCTGAGAGAAATGATTTTTCTTTGAATTTATTTGCAATGTGGTTTTTTTTCTTGCAGATTTGGGAGTGTTCTTATATTTTTCATATCTATCTTTAGTCTAATTTGTTTGATTTTTGGTTCTATGCAACGTTAGATTCATTAGTTACAATGTGTGGAAGGTTAATCAGTTGTGCAAACTGAGTATGTTCTTCAAGTGAAAGTTGTTGCCAAGGATTTGTTGGGTTTCAAGGTATTGATGGAATATTCCAGATTGTGTATAAGTTTTTTGTATGGTTCATGAGTTGTCTTTGGATCAAAGGAAGCATGTACTTAAATGTTTAATGTTGTTAACACGGGGTCGACTGACCTTGGGTGTTCACACTAATTTCAGAAGTGCTTCAGTGTTTGTGGAAGTGTGACATGGCATGTATTTGTGGATTTAGGTCTAAGTTAAGGTGTGATGTGGTACTCCATTCATCTCCACCACATGAATGTTTTGGTTATGACCTAATTTGAATTTGTACATTTGAGGTGAATAGATGACCTTGAAAAATGTTTCTAAGGTTGTGAATGATATAAAGGCAAGGTGAATTTTTGGAGAAGAGTGTGTAGATGCAAGGATGTGTTGAGATGCAAATTTAATCGAATGAAGAGATCTAAAGTGTGAGCTTAATGTCTATGAATCCAATGCAGTGAGCAGAAGGGTCTACATTTTTAGAGTACCTAAAGTTTCTAATAGAAATGAGTTGGAGGTTACCGATGGTGCAAAGTTGTAGTGGTGGATATTCTCTATTGGTCTACTATGGATTTCTCATTGTAACAATATTCTTTATTTATTCTTTCTAATCTGGAAGTGATCCATTGGAAGTGAGCCCTTCTTTCCTTTGGGCAATGAGCCTATTGTATTTGGTGTTACAATTACTTTATATTGTGAGCTAATCCTCACAGTTTCTTTTCCCTTCTTAGGTTTTCCACGTAAATCTAGTGTACTTATGTGTATGGTATTATTATTTTGTTATTTACTTTCATGGTAAATTATTATAATAGATTAAAGGTTAATAAGGATCTAAATGTTAATGAGGGTTTGATATTTTAATGAACAATTGATTCAACCCCCTCTCAATTGTCTTTTGCATTCAACACCACTTACTCTTGATTTACTCTCAAGAGGGTTAATTTATAATTTATATTTAAAAATCCTCATATCCTAGTTACCCTTACCAAAGCCTTGGTTTTTAATAGTTTAATTAAATTACCTTGGACCATTAAGGTATCACCTTAAATATTTTATAATTTTAAAATTCTTATTTAATTATTAATTTATAAAGTTACATAGTGCATAATTAAATCTTACAAAAGTAACTTTAAGTCACACCTTGAATTTAAGGGGACCTAGTCACATTGTTCCCACCAAGGCATATTTATTAGTTAATCAATTTTAATTAATATAATCATAGATTTGGGGCTAATGAAATGTGCATCCAATTTTAGCCCTTATATGAGTTTTATTTTAGACCATTAGGTCTAGAGTAGCTATACAAACACTAAATCTTGAGGATCCTCTTAAATACTTGCTTCTATAACCTTCTCTACTTCATTTGTTTTACAGGTTTGAGGAAAATTCTAGAAGAGAAGCTCAAAAATATTGGAAATGATTTTCCTTGTGATTTCTCGATCTCCCCTTCTCATATTTCCCTATATCATTCCCTGTTCTCATAATTTCTTGTATTTTAAACATTATCATTGTATATACTCTTATTTAGATAGCCAAAATTCACATATCCTCTTATGTGCTTTTGTTTTGAGTATATCACAACATATATATATATAATAGAAAAATTTCATGTATATATTATTAACCTTTGTGTTTATTAATGTTGTAGCTGTGAACAATCTACAGAAGGGTTTTTATTAAAAATTATGTTTTCATGAACATATTTTATGTATTGATTTATTTATTATGGGTCGCATTGCTATAGGGTTCAACCCATACATGGGATCGAGCCCCTCTGGGGGGTGCAATAGCCCTAAGATCTATCATGCCCCTTTATAAGGGGTCATGGGAGGGTTTAGACCTATTGCTCCCTTTGTGAGGGGAAGGGAAACAACAAGGAAATCCTTGCTCGTGCCCCATTCAACACCTATTATATTCTTTTTATTTTTTTCAATATTTCTTTATTATTATCTTGGTTTCAAATATTTAATTTAATACTAATAATATTTAATTATAATATATATTAAATAAAATAAATGTATACATATGTCTCTCTTTTGTGTCTTTCTTTATTTCCTAGCATTTGATATATACCTCTGAGATACATTTTCATGAGAAATAAATACATATTTATATGTATATGTTATTATATATGTGTGTGTATTTTATTACATATAAGGCATATATTCTCTTTTTCTTCTATACCTTACCACCCATTGATATTATAGCCTAATGTAGGTTTGAAGACCACTTAAGTTTCCCATTTTATAGTGTTACACATCTTTGAAATTTGCATATAAGTGTAGACTTGGTAATATCATAGAAGTTATAATGATGTAAGATGAACAACTTATTTTACCAATTAACCCACTCAAATAATATTTTAACTAAATGTGTATATTGTATGGTTGAATGATGCTTTGAGAACTAAGCATTTATCTACTACACTATGGAGCCTAAAACTTGATGCCTTATGACTAATTTACTTCTCATTATTCAATGTAAATAAATATATTTTAACAAGATTCCTAAAATGAACTTTAGCTAGTTATTCTATATTTAATTTCTCCTTTTTCATTAAGTAAATTAGCTAGAAGGGAGAAAAACATATAAGAACTTACCCATCTATATATACGCACATATATACACATATATATATATATATGCATATACACACATATACATATACATATATAGTAAATATAAATATCATTAATACTAAGCAATTTAACCCATCCTTTTAGATTGTATACAAGGAAATTTTACACCCATACAATAGATTACAAGAAGTCCCTTTGAAGACTATTTCCTTCACAAATTCACTACATGCTACACTATTTAGGTGATGGTAGTCATTATCACACTTTAGTTTACATCTTCCAATTATCCCATACCTATGATGCTCACCTCCCAACTGTTGGCTTACTCATAGGTCACCCTTGAGCTAGGAGGCCTCTCTAAGAAACAGGTTACACACAAATTCATACAAAAACATTTAACCATAATAAATAATCTTTAAAATATAAATGAAAAACATATTCAACCTTTAACCCATTTTCTCTCATAAACCAAAAACATAACATCATATTTACACATAACCCAAAACTCCTATTTTTCTCATGTGCATAAACTAGGGAGGCTCTACCCATAAGGGTGAGTTTATCCCTAGCATCCCATCCCATAATCACAACATAAACCAGCAAAAAAACACAAAATATCAAGAATAAAACATCACCCACAAATTTGTAAATCTCTTCCACATACCTTTCACAATTAAATCAAGGAGCCAATAATCCTACCTCTTTGAGCTCTTCAAAGAATGAAGAGGGTGATTTGAGAAAATATTCAACTACAACTCCATATTACAATCCCTTCCCAATCCAAGAAAATAACTCCTCCCCAAAATCAAGTGAAAATTCTCCAAATTAACAAAAAATAAGAATGTTCTCTCCAAAACATCCCCCCTTTTCTCATTCTCAAATATGAGTAAATAGGAAACCCTAATTTGAGTTTCATGACATGAGGGGGTGACACTTTTCACTCTCTCATTCCTCTCTCAAGAATATTCCCTCACATGTGAGAATTTTTGGGAGAAGGTGAGTGTACTTGGACACTCTTCCCATTATCTCTTACAAAGGATTCTCACATATGTGAGTCATTTTTTGGACTTTTTCAAGTTCATAAATGAATCTAGGGAAATGAGAATGAGACAAGACAAGTCATTTTTTTCTCATCCCAAAGCCTAATTTTCATCACTCCTCTTAATGGGTCATTAAGACGGGTCAAATCAAGGCCCTTGACCAAGTTTGGAATGTAAATGAACCCCATACCCATAGGTACTTACTCTAGGGCACCGAAACCCATGAAAAATCATTAAAATAAGCCTTTTAAGACCCTCAAATCCCCATAAGAAAGTGTAGCATAGGGAAAATTCATAAATTAGCAATACCAACATAACTCAAACTAAACCTAAGCTAATAATCGAGAACAATAGAAAACAATATAAACAATGCATAAATGAATGATTTTACCACAAATCCATGTAATTCCATGAATCACCTCCATTACCCTTCTCCATTTTGTTGTAGTATGATACTTGCCCTCAGATTTTAATTAAGATTGTAAGTGTGGCCTCATAATAAATTATAATAGAAAAACATTGAATATTCTAAATTTGCTTCCAAAACTCATAAGATTTTAGGAGTAATAATGATAGAGGTAAATCCAATTTATAGAAAATTGATTTTCAAATGACAGGCTCAGATTAAAAGATAAATCGATGATTAAGATTAAAATATGTGACATGCAATAACGTTAGGGTTAAATTAGTGTAAGTGATAAAGCATAAATGGTGGGGATTAAATTAAATCACTAGTGGAAACTAGTTGAGACACAAAATAATAAAGATTGCATGATAGAAAGATGATTTGTTAAAGACAAACAGATATTATCTCACCAGATAACTTGAATGATCAAATTAGATCTAGACATAAGTGATAAATGGTTAATTAGATAACAAAGAGATTATCTAATTATAGAGAAATATGCTATGGATGAATCCTTTTTATGAATTAAATAATTATTTAATTCAACATTCAAGATTTTGGGATTGGGTAAAGAAATCAATCTAAAGAAGGTGTATGAGCTTTACTAGGGTTTTGTTGTGTCTACGGTGTCTAGCATCATACTATGCTTCCTACGCAAGAAATTCCTCTTTTCTTGTGTGTACGATCACATTTACTGCCATTTTTTGTTTTAATATGCCTTCAACCGGCTCTAACCCAGTAGTTCATGCTAGTGTTAGCAGTTTGATGGATCTGTTCAATGGCTCCTCCTCTGAACAAACGACCATAAAAATTTGTTTTGAAAGTCTTTCATGAGGTAAGTGCTCTAACCCCCCAGCTGATGTAGTTTTGCCTTTACTAGATTTTAACTCTACTTGTCAATGGCTTGAACAACACACCCTTGTTTGGAGGACCCCCCCTAAAAGTGTGCTTAAGGAATGGGTCAGAAAGGCCTAGGTCCCTCATGGGGTCCACCTCAATATGGTCCAAAATTTAACCAAGGGTTTTTTCTTGTTCCGCTCTGCAAAGGTCAATCATGTCCAGGATATTATATCCCATGGTCCTCGGTATGTCAAGTCTTCTTTGTTGGTTTTCAAAGCATGGACTCGAGACTCTATTGTCTCAGATGACACCAAGTTGCGGGTCCTAGTCTGGATTGAGTTTACTAGTTTACCCTTGTTGTGTGTGTCTTTTTTGAATCATATTGCATCCTCTCTGGGGAGGGTTATTTGCATTGAGCCAGATAGGTTTTTTCAGGCCTGACCCTAGAAACCAGTCTGTGTTGAAGTGGACCTTTCCAAAGATTTGAAAGATTCCATTGACATTCAAATTGGAGCTCTTCGGCACACCTAAAAGGTCACTTATTTTAACCTTCCAAACACATGTTATAGGTATCAGTCTGCATACCACAATATCAAGGAATTCCCTTTGGCAATACCTCATACACCTTCTCTACCATGAGATACTGAAAAGCCTCGTCAAACGGATACTGCAAAGCCTCATTAGGTGGATACTGCAAAGCCTTGTCAGGCAACTACTTCTATTGTCAAACATGATGAAAAATGGACCACGATTTCTAACCAAAAAAATAAGTCCAATGGTTCTGGGTCGGCCTCCAAGGCCTCTAAACCAACAAGAAGCATTTCAAACCCTTCTGTGAAGGGGAGGGAAGCCCCAACCAGGGTTGAAAATGTTTGGTTGCAGCCCAGGCCAAAGGCTATGCCTCAACCTATAGTTTTTTATGATAGCACAGTCGAATTCTTTGAGAGCTCAAAGGAGTTCATGTAGTCCTTCTCTTCCATTTGAAGAAGGTGAATATGTGCAAGAAAATTGGATATTCTCTTCTCCTTCTATTTATATTGGCTCATCCCTGCAAGATTTTTTACATAATCGCTTCTCCTCTTTGACTGAAGAGGAGTCGGACTCTAACAATATGGAGGAGTTTCACTCATGAATTTCCTCTCATGGAATGTTTTGAGGTTTGACATAAATCTCCAGGAAGTATTTGATTCAAGATACTTTGAGTAAATAGACTAGTATTGAATATCTTTGTCTCCAAGAAGTTTTTTTTTTGGTTTTTTGCTTGCTTCAACTTCTCACACTATTTGGCCAGCTAGTAAAATGTATTGTACTGATCATGAAGCTGGAAATGGTGGATTTGTCACCCTTTTGTCCCCATGGTTGCATGCTTGTGTGGTCGACCATGGGTCTGATCCCACTCATCGGCTTGTCCGGATCCTTCTCAACATTGATAATCATTCCTTCAGTATTATTAATGTTTATGATTCTAATGATGTTGTGTAACGCTCTTTTCTTTGGCGTTGGATTATTGATTCATTTACAATTGCCACTTGGTTATTGTGTGGGTATTTCAATATGGTTGAGATGTCGTATTACAAATATGGTGTATGAAAAATATGACACTCTGCCATTCAAGTGGGCAGCTGGCGAATAGGAGGCATGGTTTTACATGCACAATAAATTGGGACTTTTTGATCCCAATATAGATCACCGTCATTCTCATTCTCTTTGGCATACTTGGTTTAATTATAGGGCCAGTTATAATAGGATATTTAAATGCCTTGATCATGCCATGATCTCGGCTCAATCTTTTTTCTCTTTTGATAGCTCTCTTCTTTTGATTAAACCATTAGTGGATGTGACTTTTTCAGACTACTTCCCCATTTATTTTCACATTGAATGGGAGATACAACATCCCCACACATGTAAAACTCAATTATTTTTAAATACATCTTTGCTCTTCCATAAGCCTACTTTGGCCCACATTCATAGAATCTAGAATCTGGAGTGCAGGCCAGCTCATCATATAGACTGGATTACTTTGTGGAATGATGCTATCACTTGCACTTCTTGATTTCTACACATTTATGGGTGTCAGCTTGCTATCTTTCACCAATAGTCTTATGAGGTTACCACTTCTGATCTAGGCTCAGACACATAGGCTTTCACTCTTCTGGAGGATGAAGATAATATCAAAGCAGCCTTGTAATATCTCAATATTTTTTTCCTTGCTTATGTCTCTTCCATGCAATGGAACAAAACTATGTGCTACAGACAGTCTATTTTTCCCACTCTTCCTTGGTTTTAGTAGTATGGTTGGAAGTGGATTGGGCCAGGAGATTTTTTTTATTCCTAGGCATTCCCTTTGCTTTCTAGGAATCTCTGGTCAAGCTATGGCAAGTTTTTCTTTCCAAATTTGAGCAATAGCTCGCTTATTAGATTACTAAGACTCTCTCTCTAGGAGGTAAATTTTAGGTGTGCTCCAAAATCCTCATGGCTACCTGTGTTTATTATTCTTCATGTTGGTCCCCTTCTAGAGCTGCCTATGGCAAGCTTGAAAAGCTGATCCAAGACTTTCTTTGGGCTTCTACTAAATCGCATTGAGGGTTTCACCATGTCACCTGGGAATTTCACTACCTTCCTAGAGACTCTGGAGGACTTGGGCTACTCTCCACCCAATGACAAGGCATTTCCTTGTGTTTGAAATGGATAATCTGGGCCCTTACTGGAGATGAGGTCTAGAAAATTCTCCTTGGGCATTGTATTCAATCAGGCTTTCCGAATCACATACCCATTTGGAAGGGGATTGGCTTTCAAACCCTTCTAGTAATGAAGGAACCAGTTCAAATTGTGGGGTCTTTTATTGCTAAAATCATTTGGAGAGCCTGGGAGGCAGTTAAATCATGGCTTCATTGGGCTAGTTCTAGTTTCTACGATGGGCTTTTGCTCAACCAATAGAATGTTTGGTGGTCTCCTCTTTTTGCGAGAAATGGTCAACCTTTAGCTAAGTCACCTTGGCTTAAGGTGCTTAGATTCCACAAGAAAGGTGTTCAAACCTTACAATAGATGTTTCATAGACCCACAATGTGTATCATGCCGTGAGAAGATTTGTGTGCCCTGTACGGGCTTCAAAACTAGGATCGTGCAACTTATGATGGTTTGGTGAATGTTATTCCAGCTAAAATTCTTCATAAGATGGGTATTCGTGGATCCAAGACCTGGTGGAAGGACCGGAAGTGGTACCCAAACACCCCTTTCAGGAATTACAAGCTTAAGCTTGGTTATAGGTGGTTCTCACCACATTTTCCTATGATTCATGGTTTGAACCAGAGGTGGCTTCTTCAATCTCCCGCTCATGTCTGGCGTAAAATATTTGCTTCCACTTTGTCTACAAGTATTGAGCCAAAACTTGTCCTCTTTGCTTGGTGCATTATTTTCCAAGGCTTTCCTGTGGGTTCTCGACTTGTCCACTTAGGGGTCCAAGACCCTCATTTCCCATTTTGTAGGCAAGCTAATTCTTTTAAGCATCTCTTTTGGTTTTTCCCTAGAGCCCAACAGTTTTGGACCTAGATTCATGACTTCTTTCAACCTTTTAGATCGGAGCCCTTTTCTTGGCATATGGTTTTGTTGGGATACTCGTCTAGACTTCTTGCTAAGTATACTCAACTTTGGCACACTTTCAGGGTGAAAATCCTCTTCAATATCTGGAAAGACAGAAATTCCTGCATATTTGCTCACACTCAAATGGATAAAAATGTTTCTTTATATTTTAAAGCTATTATTTGTTCTAATGTGTTCTTATAGATTCAGGTGCAAAAAAATAAAGTTGCACTTGAAGTTACTCACCTACAAGTTCTTTTGGATCACTGGGGCAATGCCCCATGTATTGTTGTCCAGGTGCCTGCTTCGCCCACTTCCTCCTGCGATTTTTTGCCCTCTCAAGGCTAGTAGCGGAGTGGCTTTGTGTGCCCCCGCTCTCATCCTCCTCTTTGACAGGGATCTAGCCCTCCTCAATGGGCCCGATCTCCTCCACCTCGAGCTGGCCAGGGGTGGCTCTCTGATAGTGCTTCGAGGATCGACAGTGGCAATTCCAAGTGGCCCTCTAATGACACTCCTATCTTTGGATCTAGTTGGCCAGACTCTGCTAAAATATTCCCATGGTTTGTGCTTGCAATCTCGCGTCAGCGTGAGGAAGATAAAGATAAAGATAAAGAAGTTGATGATGATTGGGGTCCTCCTCCTTACGTCACTCAAAACCTTGTTGATGTATGGGGGCAAAAAATGGATGACCGAGACCCGCCTGGCTCTATTGACATTGATTTGGCTGCTTAATGGCCTTTTTTATCTATTTTGTAATCATGGACTTCTGGGCTAGACCCTTGTGACTAGTTCTTTGTCTTTTTTGGGTGTTGCCCATGTGACTTTTGGGGTGTGCCGTCTTACCACCCACCCTTTTTTTTGTGAATATGTATTTTTAATCTTTGAATTAATATAGATTAATGCCTATTCATAAAAACAAAAAAAGGATTAAATTAAATAAAATAAAGATTTATTTAATTAAAACGGAGAAAAGGCTAAAGAATAATTAAAGTGATTATTTAATTATAGTTGAAACTGTGACATGAATTAATTAATAAATTTAAAATGATTATTTAATAGAAGATAGATTTAATTAGCGACGTAATTAAATAAATAATATTTATTTAATTAATCAAGAAAGAATAAAGGTAAGAATGAATTAATTAAATAATTAAAGTTATTTAATCAATAGAGGACATACTACTTTAGAAAATAATTAAATAATTAACATTATTTAATTATGAGAAATGAAGATGAAATAATTATGAAGAAGTTAAGGGTCGCAGGCCTAGGACAATTTTTAGAGTCTAGAGAAAGCATCCAAAAATTTCCATCTAGGATGCCAACTCACATCCTAGGATCACATGAAATTAAATAAAAATCATAAGCACAAATTCACAATTAACATTAAAAAATAATCACTTTACAAAAAAGACTACAGTCCCTCCATATGGACTATGGTCTTGGTTTCATAATTTAATCAATTTGGGTTCCCAAGAGATCTCTCATTCCATAGTCATGGAATTATACCTGTGCACTCAATTCCACATGTAAATATGTTAAATAATCATCACAAACAAAGCAACATAATCAAACAACCATATGTACATATATTCACAATTGTATTCCAATAATAAACTATTCATGATACTAACTTTTATCCATCTATCTTATTTCCAACTAAACCTAATTTTCAAGATTCATAGATTTTTTATTTTACAAGACATATTTCATTTAATTCATATAAGATGAATACAAACAACATTACTTAATTCCAATTAATCATCTAGTTATTCTAAATTATCATTTCATTGCACTTTATCTAACATTGCATTCTTAATTTTACCTGTTTACAATTAAAATTGTTTAAGCATATAATGATTAAGCATATCTAATTACCATGTTATATAACCCAAATAAAAATCTACTAATAATCCATATATATATCAACCTTCATAGTTAATAAAAATATCATGGCACATTTCCTTCAATCCTCCTTAGATAGAGCATAAATTAACTCAATTAATCATCTAAATATTCTAGGTTGTCCTTTCATTATAAATTCATCTAATATCACTATTAATTTACCTTTGAACACACAATATTGTAAGACCATATTCAAATTCTCTACTCCTATCATTCAATCATGATCAATGTCATTTACTAATCAAACATATCAATTATCCTAATCATGCATGAAGAATCATGAAGTATCAAGTTAACTAAATTCAATTCATGTTAATGCTAGGTCCATACCATATGGGTCTTCACATGTGTTTTAATATTCACAATCCATTTCATCATAATTTGTGTACACTTTACTTAAGCTAGTTAGTTGATATACCACCTTCTAAACCTACATACCAATTTATCTTAGGTTTACAAGATACCTTGGGGTGTTTTAGGGATACATCACACAATTCTTTAAGTTAAGTGATCATATTGGTTTATAAAATGTCCACTCTGATAAAAGATTTATCAATCTCCTATTTATAAAAATCACAAGTACATTATTAAACTCCTTTTCTACTTGAACATATCCATGTCTTTGTGATTAGATCAAGAGGGATAATTCTTGTAGGGTTTACCTATATAGTCGAGATGATATCTCATCATTCCAATCATAGTTAAGTTTTTAACAACTATCTAGCTATCTATTAATGTATTGCACCTTATAGATGCAGTTTATATTAGTGTGGACATCAAAATCTGCAAATTAGTTAGCATGATTCCAATATCCTCATAGAATAATATGACATTCTTTAAAATAAATGATAAAACTAATTTAAGCATGCAAAGAAGACATGAAGTATATCTATTCTATGGTGGATTGGTGCTCTTTGAATATGTGAAAGAGCCCTTTCCCAACCCTTGATAAGCAAGATTGCCAAGATGATGAAATGATAGACAATGAGATGCTCATGAACTCAAGTTGCCTATAGTGGAGATGCTTTCAAATGTGCATGATGAAGAGCAAGATTGATTCTCAAATGAAGAGAGTAACCTTACCTCAAGATGTGTTGTTTGTTTGAAGGAGAGAAGCCTTCAACTTATAGTTGAACTTGAAGGGAGGAGAGGCCAAATTGATGAATGTGGGATCATTCATGGGCCAATGACAAGATGCCACTTGTCAAGGTGTGAGAGGGTGAGGAATGTGCTAGTCTTGGCCAATGTACCAATTTCAAATTTGAATTTTCAATAAATGAATGTGGTTGAGGGTTTTTGGGGGGAATTGTGTTTGTCCAAAAAGTCAAACATGAGAGTTAATGAGGGAAAATAAGTGTTTTAATAAATCAAATAAAGTGATTTATTGTGCAAGTGGATGAATCTAGAAGATTCATGTAGTTAGGATTAAACTAATCATGATTTGATTAATCTAATAGATGATTTAAGTGATATGACATTTGATTTTAGATTTTTGTATTTCTTTTAAAATCAAATGAGAGGAAATGAGCATTGATCATTTAATTTAATATTGGTGATTAAATTAATAGATTTTAGGAGATTTATGATTTAATTAAATAAAATTTGATTTATTTAATCAAAAGATGAATATTGGCGATGATGTCAAATCTACATGTCTACATTTTTCCCCTCTTTGAAGCAATGTACTTGTTGCATTGGTTCAAAGAATGATGCCGCTGACATCGAAATTAAAAAATTCTTTGGTTTATCAGATGCCCCAGCGAAAAGAAGTATGTTAGTATATTGCCCCCTCAAGAGATCGAGAGAAAATATTGAGGTGGATCTCGCGACAAAGAGGTTCAAAATAAATGTATGGATGGTTAGATTATATGATCTATATGATAATGATGTTGAGAATAAGATGTTCAAAAGATGCTTAAAATAACAAATCTATATTATCTTAAACATCTTAAATGATTATGAAAATGAGATGTGAGATGAATATGATGGATGATATTGTCCTGATATGATGTGATTATGCAAGATGAGAGGATGAATGCAGCATGGATGTAGGATGGATGCATTGTTAGCATGAAAGAGGATAGGAGAATGAGAGGGATCAACCCTTAAATTCAAGAAGATGAAGAAGTCCAACAATTCCTCTAGTCATCGAGACTTTATTGGATATGATGATGAATGATGATGATGTATTGCTTATCCAAGGATGGAAAAAGAGCATACCTTTCTTTATATTTGATAACACACGTAGATGTGATGCATCAAGGTATTAAGAACCAAGATGGTGTGGCGCCTAGTGTGATGGATTTTGACTCATAAAATAGATAGGAGTACTCTTGTTCACACTTGACAAACATAACCTTATTCAGAATGCAGTTCAGATATTCCAGACATCTCAGGCCAAAACATAAAAAGGCAAGCCTTCTTATGTGGTCAACAAGATACCTAAAACATCCTTCCTACAAACAAAACAAAGTATGTATGATGAAGTTATTTTACAAGAATATCCAACAAGCACAGTAGATAAAAAGATAATGATCATTGCCCCATTCCTTTCTCTCTAAACCTGTTTTGTTTAGGCATCATCGAGAGGTCCTTAGAATGAGTGCAAAATAAGATAAGTCTAAAAGACCAAGTAAAGTAAACAAACAAGCTAATGTTCTTCGTACCGCTAGCCAAGGCTAAACTACTATGGGGTACCTGATGCTTATGTCCATCATAGGACAGCTTCATCCTAGGACATGTAGTGATCAGGTTTTTGATGGGATTGATTTGGGTGATAAGCTATTGATATTCTGAGTTGACCAACTTGCTTGCTTACTGACTTAGGATTAAGACTTTGACGATTAGGTGTTCACTTTGGAACTTGCTAGACTTGCTTCTGACTGAAAACATCAATTGATCTTATTATGAGTGATGACAGATCACCGGTGAGAACGAGATGAAATGGATGCACCATTTTGGGTTTTTCAAATATTTTGAGGCTGTTTTTGGAATTTTTGAGATGTTTTACAAATGTTTTTGGTATTTTCAAGATTTATGAATGTTTTTGAATTTTGTGTCTCAGGGGCCAATCAAGGATGGCCTTGCCTACGTTTAAGCTCAGAGACGACGTAGTTCGGATGACAACTGACTTGACTGCTGATGAGATAGATGGGCAAATGGATTGCCATTGTGACGGATGCCTAAAATCCTAAAATGTGAAAAATATGGACAAATGAATGCCCCTACGATGGACAGATGGATGTCATTGCGACAGACGCCTAAAATCCTAAAATGTGAAAAAAGATGGAAAAACGAATGCCCCTGCAATAGACACCTAACTCGATGGACAGATGGATGTCATTGCAACAGACACCTAAAATCCTAAAATGTGAAAAAAGATGGACAAACGAATGCCCCTGTGACGGACGCCTAAGGACTGACCCTACTTGTCTCGGGGGATGATCAAAGATCAACCTTGCCTACATTCAAGCTCAGAGACAACGTAGTTCGACAAGGTGAAAGATTGACAAGACTCAATGATGAATTTTTTTTGAAGATTTTCTGATATTTCGACATGTTTTTGGATTTTTGAATGATTTGGATGTTTTGAATTTTTGCATGATTTTTTGAATGTTTTTGGTTTTTTTTTATGATTTTGACCATTTGGATATGGACATGTGATGATATCAGTGCTCTGTTTTGGGATTTTGTTGAAAACCAAGCTTAATGTTGATCGATCGGATTCATGGATTGATAGTTTGACTAAGTGTGTTAAGTCAAACAAAAGTGATAATGCACTTGTAAAATCTAGGGAAGTTGTGTTATCCCAGAGTAAACTCGTACAAAAAGGATAATTTGGCTAGGTGTGTTAAGCCAAACGAGGTGATTATGGATTTGATAATTTGGCTAAGTGTGTTAAGCCAAATAGAGTGATGATAATGAACTTGTAAACCCAAGGAAGTTGTGTTATCCTAGAGTAAACTCGTGCACAAGATGATAGTTTGACTAAGTGTGTTGAGTCAAACAAGGTGATGATTGATTGGATTCGATTGATCAAGATTGATGAAACTTGATTTGGAACAAAATTATTTTGATGATTTGATGTGACACAGATGTGCACATTAGATGCGACTGATATTGATTGTTCAGATTGATGTTCGATGAAAACACCGTTTTGTCAAAATATGCCATGGGCTAGTGATTTGGATTCGACTCACAAATGCTTTGACCAATTTGATTTCACGTTTGCCAATGCTCAGATCACCACATAAGTGTGAAGGATATACATCAAGATTTATTCTCGAAGCAAGATGCAAATATCTACCCCTAGTGTCTAGCAATGTTTGAACGAACATGGGTAGATTCTTGGACAAATGGATATGGATTATCTTGCGATAAGGTAAGGGTGTTCAAATTAAGGATTCTCATTCGGATAATGCTTCAAGGCTCACATAATGTTGGGTAGGATGGGATCAATGAAAATGACCCATGTCAAGATCCTTGCCGTAAACAAGTGTAAAATATGCACCAAGTTTTCATCAAGATTAAGATACCTTGGAGTATGGATGCAAATATATGAAAATGGATTGGATAAGTGGTTCCTGGATAAACGGATGATATGGATGGAATGTCAACTTTACTATGGATGTGATAAGATGCTTTCTCCTGAACTAGCGCACGTAGATGCTCGATTCTACACATGACGCTTGTTTGCCAGGTTTTCAATCATGGTACCTGTCCAAAGCGCCACCGAAATGGTTTTCGCTAGAGGACGACTTTTTTCTTTACTGTTTTCAATCCTTTTTCTGATTTTTGGGGATTTTTGTAATTTTTTGTATTTTTTTTATTTTTTTGTTGTCGCCAAGATGCCTGTTTGGCAAGTTTTCATCAAGGTGACCATTTTTTTAGGACATTTTTCTGATTTTTTTTGTATTTTTTGAGAGATTTTAAGCTGATGTTGAATCACCTAGTACTGTTGACATTGATGCTCTTGTCACAATGTGCCATCGATAGCCTACTTGAAGAAGTTGTTTTTCCAAGACACGTGCACTTGAATGCAACTTTTGAGATCCCTGATTTGCTTTGTTGATATCGGAGTTAACTTTATCTTTGTGCGCACATCGCAATAGAGTTCCTTTTGAGTCCTTATGATGAAGAGTTGTTGCCAATACATGGTCAATGTGAGAATTGGATATCATGCATGGAGGCATCGATGGAGTGTATTTAGGGATAAAAGATGGATTGGTTGAAAATTTGGAGCATTTGACTCTCCAAACTTGGGAAGATGAGCAATGATGGGTGGATGCAACAGTGTGTGTGGAATTAGGACCAACTACTTTATACACTTTTTATGTTGCTTGAGAAGCTTTCTTTTTTCTTTGTGGACATCTTGGATGGATACTTTTCCCTCTTTTGTTTTGCCCCATAGTTTCTCTGACTAATGGAGTCTGATAGGGATAGTCTTTCCTTGTATTCTTTGGTATCCATATATATCTGACTTGTCCTTCATGCTTCAATACTTCTTTTTCTTTAATGGTGTTCTTCATGCTTTGATTCGAATCTTTCTTTTGATGTTGGTCCCAATTCGTGGATAGAGTGATGGGTGGATGAAGATTTGTGACGTGGCAGGTTGCAGTATTGGCATCAGTTTCATCATAAGGATTCTTCGTGCTCCCTATGTTGATGTTTGCTTGTGACATAGTTGCCCCTAGTTTTGTAGATGTATCCCTGATATGTTTATATCCCTTGATTGTTGAATAGCCAAGGCCTTGAAATTTAGGATTGCCGATAATTTGCACTGGTTCTAGGATACCCTGTTCATGTAGGCCTAATCCTCTA
Source organism: Sequoiadendron giganteum (assembly GCA_007115665.2). Taxonomy (NCBI): domain Eukaryota; kingdom Viridiplantae; phylum Streptophyta; class Pinopsida; order Cupressales; family Cupressaceae; genus Sequoiadendron; species Sequoiadendron giganteum. Next base: position 187,509,292 of record CM021104.1, on the reverse strand, counting down.
CCTTGATAATTCATCTGCTGAAAAACTTTATTTGCCATAGAATATGATTTACCTTGGAAACAAGGTGTTAATCCTTTTCTGCTCTGTGGTGGATCTTCAAAGGTGTTAACTTCTTCATTGATAAGATAGCTTGCTCTAAGAAAGGTAAGTGATAGAATTTTCCATAAGTGGGATGAATGCCTAATTGATATCTTTGTCTTGATCTTGTGAGATATCAGATTGTATTGATTCTTCAAGAGGTGTTGGTGATTTACTGTCCACATACAAGTCTTCCTCTTGACACCTTTCATACGATGTTTCTGATTTGCAACTTCTGTAGAAGCCTTCTTCATGATTTGTTTGTGTTATGTCTCCATATTTTTCTACATCTTGGTCTTGTGCACAAATTTTAAGAGTAGGAGACTCTTGTTCCTTGGTAATGCTATCAGGAGTATGAGACTCTTGTTTTGAATGAAAATAATCTACATGTCTATCCAAAGAAAGCATCTCATGGGTAGATGGACGAGTGTGTGCTATATGGATATGATCATCATTTGTGGCATCTTGTATAGATAGGAGAGTGCCCATTAGATCATTGTAGTATCTTGGAGATAGGAATTCTCGATCTTGAGTGATTTTAGAACTATTTTCAACATGCTTTGGATCAAGTTCTTGACATGGGTCGATTTCAAAGGATGGATTGCCTATAGTGGGTTCTTGGACATCGTCCTTAGGCATGGAAAGTGGCTCAATATACTTTTGATCTTTGAGGATTCCTTCACTATTTGTAATCATGTGGTCAAGGGATGTCAATATGTTGTTGGAAGGGCCATTGCTAGACCTTGATGGAAGATTTTGATCATGCTTTGGAATACGTTCTTGAGATATGTCCTCTAACTCATAAGGCGATGTAGAGACATTTTCGATATGATCAGTGGTGGATGGATCGTAGCTTATGTTAATAGGTTCAAATAACATCAACATTCCTTGAAATAGATCTTTGTAGGAGGGGTCTTGATTATGACTAAAAAATGGCTCTTGATGTATGTTGATTTGATCTTCAGATGAGATGGAAACACCTTCAAGGTGTTCGTTGATGGATTGATCTTGATTTTTGATTTCAACAATTGTGGTGGGAATCTGTTGCAAGCTTTGTTGAGCGAGTAATGTCTGTTTTTGTTGCTGATCCAACAATGCTTGTTGTTGATCGTGTTCCTGTTGTTGTGCAAACAACGCTTGTTGTTGGTTCTATTATTGTTGTAATTGGTAGTCATGCAAGGCTTGTTGATATGCTTCTTGTTGTTCTTTTAATTGAGCTTGGTATTGTGCTTGCGCTTGCGGTTGTTGAGCTTGGAATTGCGCTCGTGCTTGAGCGTGTGCTTTTTGGATCACTTGTGCCATCTGAGCGGCATGTGCAGCTTGTTGGTTTTGGATCACCCTTTTGCGGGAAGCTTCTTGAGCAGCTTGCAACATGATGGAGAATGAATTTTTCATGTTGTATTTTGGCGGTGGTGGTGGATAGGTGTTGATTGTTGGGGTTGCTTGAATGGTTGCCACCTGCTATTGCGATACCGATGGAAAAATGAGATGATTTGGTATGATGTTTTGATTTGGCATTATAGATTGTCTTTGAACATTTTTTTGGTTGAGAACCATATTGCCTTGATTTAGGTAATTTTTATTTTGCATGGGGTTATCTTGACTTGAATCAACATATGGAGTTGCCAATATATTGCTAGGATTTTGAAAAATATTAGGGGGATTTGCAAGCATGTCTACACCAAAGTTTAACAAGTGTGGATTTGAAATGATTATGTTTGGTAAAGATGTACTTGGTATATTCACATTTTTCATGTATGGATTTGGTGGGATGATGTTTGGAAAACTCATGTATTGAGTGTTCGGTTGATAGATTTGCAGATTTGGACTTGGATTTAAATCTACCATTGGGAAAGGTGTTCCACAACTTAGATTGAGCATACTCACATTGAGGTTTGGAGGAGATGATTATGCCATGTATAAATGTGAGTTTTGAAAATCAATTGGCATTGTGAGACTTGGATAGTTTGGTTGACTTGAATTGCTCATGATGGATGGATCAAGTTTATATTCCATGTCCCTCTTATGTTGAGATCAAGTTTGAACCATAAAATGAAGATCAATTTTCAAGAATGTAAGAGATGAACCTTTAATTCTTTAGATCGGTCTAAACCTTAGGTTCAACGAAGCGAAGAACTAGGATAATTGAAGGATCAAAGTGATGATGAGGATGAGATAAATGAAAGTAAGTGATACGAATGAATGGAACTCTTAAAGAAACTCTGAAGGAAATGCTAAACTTTTTAGGACTTTGATTGATCGTGACTAGATTGTTGGTTTTGACTAGGTGTGTTAAGTCAAACAAAATGTGATAAATGCATTTGTAAACCCTAGGAAGTTGTGTTATCCTAGAGTAGACTTGTAAATAAGAGGATGGTTTGACTAAGTGTGTTAAGTCAAATGAGGTGATGATTTGATAATTTAGCTAGGTGTGTTAAGCCAAACAAGATGAACTCGTAAACCCTAGGAAGTTGTATTATCCAAGAGAGAACTTGTGTATAGGATGATGGTTTGACTAGTTGTGTTAAGTCAAACAAAGTGATTTGATTTCACCTAGAAGTTTAGCATAACAGATGTTTACAAAGTTTCCAAGAGTTGTTGGTAAGGTGACTTTTGACTAATTTTGATGGTTGAGAGATGGATGAAAGTGATTGAATTTGATCCTAGACTTGACCTAGAATAACACTTCTTCTTACAAGACCTCGGTGTTGAAGAACACGCTATATTTCCTATGGGAGGAAAGAAAAACCTTTTAAAAAGTTTGGGATTTTTTTGATAGTAAAATTCATACAACTTAGGATCTCAAGACGCTCCTCACGAGCTTTCAAACTAAGATTCTTAAACTTTGGTTTTGGGATTTTGATCTTGTGGGAAATCATGTTAGAAAACACATGTGTAATCCAATTTGTCTTTTACCTTGTCTCAGTGAATTCCTTTTACCAAAAGCACTTGCTTGATTATGTTTTCAAATTGAATGTCTAATGTCCTGCTTTCTTCTTCATCCCACAAGGTCCATTATGTGGAAATCAAGGAAAATAGGGCAAAAGTCTCCTACGTTTAACCTTATTGAAAAAAACTGATGATAGAATTCAAGCACTTAGAAACCTCTAAGGATATGATCCCTAGGGAAAGCAAGAGTTCTTAAATTTGTCAAAGGTATTTGTTTCTTAAAGGGGTTTGAAATTTGAGGCTCTTGTGAATGTCTATTTTTCAATCATTTTGAGAACCAAGCAATGTATCTTTTACTTCCAAACAATTTCTTACAACTCTAGGATGATGAGGCAATATCTTGTTGGGTTCCCACTTGGATAAATCCAGCTGCACATATCTTGTGCGAATGGCTAAATGCTTGACCACACTGGCTCCCCTCCACAACACTCACTTATTCAGGTCAACCAAGCATTAGTACCCATGAATCTCCCATGGCATACTTTCCATTTCCACAACAATACCGCATGTATAACGTGGGGCGGCTTCAAAGGACATGACCTTTTGCACCAACAAGATAGACAAGGTTTTGGCCTTTTTCTAAACAAAGGGTTCTAATGCAGGCATTCCATTCGTGAGAGATTATCCAACATCGGCGAGAATCCATTTTTGTCCATCTCGTCAGAATAATCCTCATGATTCTTGAACTTTCCTCAAGAATCCACACTTATCTACCGGTTGGAAGTCACTTGGCTTTAGCGTGTTCTCGATTGGGTCATTCCCTTGGGTGAGTACTTTTTCTCACAAGGCAAGCCCTCTAAGTTAAACAAAATCGAATAAACCCATCCGTAGTTTGATCAACCTTCATTTAGAAACAAAGGGAGAACACTCGCAACAAGTTTACTCACACTCGCAAAGTGTTTTGTTCAATTTTAAAATGCCCAAATCGAAATGTGAAGGCAATTTTTTTGACAAGTTAATATCACCAAAATGTTTTTGATTCTCAAGATCACTATGAAGTGCGAGAGAAGAGCATACGTGTTTCAATGATGTTAATTTATGAAAAAAATTGCAAAACATGAAAGACACTTGTTCATTTTATACCTCAAAGTAGTGATGAGTTCATTTTAGAAGCACCGAAATGAAGTGTGAAGTTTGTCTTGTTCAGTTTTTAGACCCAATTGAAATTTTAGTATGTTTCTAAGTTCAATTTTAACCAAGTTGAAAAGATCAAATCAAATGGTCAATTTTAAACCCAAAAGAAAGAGATGTGAGTTGGTTCAAAATAGAAAAAAAGGGTAGTAAATGGAAGCTCTAAGATTTTAAAACAAGCATTAAAAAATGCTTTTTTTTCCAAATCTCGATTGTAAGAAAGTCTCCAAGTCCACTCTATTTGCCTTTTTTTTCATTTGATCACAACCTTGTTCCTTTGTTTAATTTGGATACTCAACTTCTAATGTCCATCTTGATTCCAACCTTTAGTTTCAACCTTGATGTTTCAACCTATTCCAAAAAGCAAAATGAATACAATTAGAAATGAAATTTATGGTAAGAAATTAATGATAACATAATGAATACAATTTCAAACCAATATAATTCCTAAACTTTTTAAAACAAGAAAATGATCCTATGAGAGGTAAAGATTTGTAGGTATCCTTTGGATTTGATAAGCAACGTTTGACTTCAACCCACAATAGAGCCTACTTGTATACTATGAATCCTTAAGTCATAAAATCAACAAAGTCAGTAAATATAAATCAAACATGTTCAATGTTGCATCTCTATGATTTGTATCATATGGTTGAGTAATGATTGACACATACCATAGACAAAGTTAGCATCTAAAACAATAAACAAACTAGCAATTCTGACTTAGCTTCTTCATTACGCCACCCATCATTGCTACTTAAATAGTGAAATATTTTCAAGTCATATCAAAATCTAGAATAATTAAAGCTCTTCCATTGTCAAGATCATGTGTCAGTGAAAGAATGACTTTAATATCTGTTGTTTCTTGAGAGGAAGAAAATCTTCCCGGATTACTTCTGCAATTTGAGCATTTCCATGTAAATGTATTTGTTATGAAACTTGTAGATTGAGGTGCGCAGGAATCTAGCAACTCGATGGGAAATGAATGTGCGCAAGATCAATGTGGACAACTGAATGTTCCTGCCAAATATTTAATGCCATGCAGTGTTTTAGGACCAAACTTATCACACTAGAAGTAAAGGTATGCCTGTTACACCAAGTCGCGAGTTGATTGCTATCGAGTGCAAATATCCATTCTTGATTCTGTCAGTCACTTTTATTGATCAAAATATGCTAATAAAAGATTGCCTCTATCTAATTCATCATCATCATTTAATTCAAGAACATCATTAGTCAAAGCATGTTAAATGCAAAAGTTTGAATGAAAAGTAATGGGCGGCAGTAAAAGGCGTGATATTTTCTCATAATGAAATCAAATTTACTTAATGAATATCAATAGGATTAAATAGCATTAACATTGAATAAATAGCTCTTCTAAAACTTCCAATCTAATGCAATTGATAAGCATGCATAAGGTAGAGAAAAGATAGGCGCAAGAAAATTTGAAGTAAAGGCGATTGATAGGGGAAAACTGGATTTCACAGCCTTTACCAACATCTTCTAAGTACCCATATTTTTATATACGGTCTTGTCTCTTTGGGATAGACTAAATTACTGGTATCAGCGTGGATAACTTGCCTTACGGTTCACATTTTATAGACAGTATTAAAAGGAGTATGCTTGGGTCGTTGTCGAGCAAAATGGAGATAAATTCACATTCATAGCTATTGATAAGGCGATTGATAAAATAAATCAATTGACTACCAGAAGGCGTAAATGGTCAACATGACTTGACTCACCTACTGGAGAATGAATGATCCAACCGGTGCATGCATACAAAGTATGACTCATTGAAAGGACTTTGGAAGATTAAATTCCATGGGCAGGCGTAAAGACGAATTCATTACCCTTTTCTTGTTGCCGAGTTAAGACTCATCTACTTCCACACTCCGAATGGACATCACATCCTCCTCCTTTAACTTATTAATATATGCTTGTATCACATTTTAATCGGTATCACATACGACCTATGCTCTCATAAAAAAATTCCATACACCCATCTGAATCACATCTGAATCATACATGACCTTTATTCGAGCGCCTGGAATGAGTTAAAAGAAATTTCATGGATCATTACTTCGTGACAGGTTATACACACACAATCTCGCCATTAAAAATTTATCTTTTGAGATAAAGGAGTATCAGATAACAGAAATCATCATGATGAAAGTTCACTTGAGATTTTATGTGCATATGGTGAGAAAGTGATAGAAGGTGAGGGGTATCCCATACATCTGCGTAGATAGCAATGGCACAGGATTTATGTGGCTACATAGGCCCATGACAACTGGACTTCACTGATGGTGTAAATCAAGAATATCTTTCTGGATGAGTGGAGACATAGACAGGTTGTAAGCTATGTAACAACACTCTTTAAAAAAATGGTCCCACAGATTGCTTACTTGTTTCTTAAAGGCAACTACAAGATTCGACATTAGATGGAAGAACCCCTCAAGAAAACTTAATTGCAGATAGATGATTAGTACTTGGGGTATTTTCTTTATTGCCTTCTAGCTGGAAGATTTCTTCTATAAATAGCATTACGTAGATATCTTGCTTATAGAATTATCTAACCCTTTGACATATAACCAAGTCAATAATTCTCATAGTGCAAATATATCTTTTGTGGGAAAGAAACGGCAACTACAACGACAACATATGATAGTATCAATATTGACTTCAGAAATGATTTTATTTTTTTTCTTGACATCAAAATTTGGTTCTTGACTTTATAGCGATTGATTAAAGTAATTACCTCAAACAAAATATGCTTGACCAATTTTGAGAAAATACAATTTGGCAGGTGCAAAATTGAATTCCTCAAAATTGTCAATAAGTCTATATGTAAGATGCTGAAGCACATTGAAGGCACGTGCATGAAAAAATTTCTCAGAAAAATGTGATCCTAGAGGCAAAATCACTACATGATATGCATAGGATGGACTTAACTGCTGAAATCTTTAGAAAATGAGACAAGATAGCAAATGTAAATACTACCCTGTGTGTTATGAGTGCAAGTGTAAGTAAGTAATGATAACAGTTAAACTAAATTCAAAATGACAATCAAGTGTGAGTAAGTAACAACTTTAAGCAACAAAATGACAGTCAAATGTAAATAGTGCCCTCCTTCTAGCACCATTTTGTGGACATCAAAATCTGCAAATTAGTTAGCATGATTCCAATATCCTCATAGAATAATACGACATTATTCAAAATAAATGATAAAACTAATTTAAACATACAAAGAAGACATGAAGTATATCTATTCTATGGTGGATTGGTGCTCTTTGAATATGTGAAAGAGTCCTTTCCCAACCCTTGATAAGCAAGATTGCCAAGATGATGAAATGATAGACAATGAGATGCTCATGAACTCAAGTTGCCTATAGTGGAGATGCTTTCAAATGTGGATGATGAAGAGCAAGATTGATTCTCAAATGAAGAGAGTAACCTTACCTAAAGATGTGTTGTTTGTTTGAAGGAGAGAAGCCTTCAACTGATAGTTGAACTTGAAGGGAGGAGAGGCCAAATTGATGAATGTGGGATCATTCATGGGCCAATGACAAGATGCCACTTGTCAAGGTGTGAGAGGGTGAGGAATGTGCAAGTCTTGGCCAATGTGCCAATTTCAAATTTGAATTTTCAATAAATGAATGTGGTTGAGGGTTTTGGGGGGGAATTGTGTTTGTCCAAAAAAGTCAAACATGAGAGTTAATGAGGGAAAATAAGTGTTCTAATAAATCATATAAAGTGATTTATTGTGCAAGTGGATGAATATAGAAGATTCATGTAGTTAGGATTAAACTAATCATGATTTGATTAATCTAATAGATGATTTAAGTGATATGACATTTGATTTTAGATTTTTGTATTTCTTTTAAAATCAAATGAGAGGAAATGACCATTGATCATTTAATTTAATATTGGTGATTAAATTAATAGACCTTAGGAGATTTATGATTTAATTAAATAAAATTTGATTTATTTAATCAAAAGATGAATATTGGCGATGATGTCAAATCTACATGTCTACAATTAGTTTCACAAAAAGTGGGCCCTTACAGTATTTTTGCTAAATTATTTTCAAAAATAATGCTTCCACTTCAAAATCCCTTTTAAAATGGTGCTTATGATTGAATCTATTTTAATTTATTTTTTGATGAATAGGTAGATATCTATATTAATGTATAAAGATAAGATACATATTCACAAAAAAAAAATGGGTGGTAAAAAGGCACACCCCGAGAGTCACATGGGCAGGGCCAAGAAAATCAAAAAAATAGTCACTTAGGCCTAGCCTAGAAGTCCAAAATCATAACATAAAAAAGGCCATCAAGTGGCCAGAGTAGTGCCAATAGAGCCAAGAGGGTCTCTCGCATCCATATTTTTTTCCCATACATCAGTGGGGTCGGGAGTGACATTAGGAGGAGGACCCCAACCATCATCAACTTCTTTTTATTTTTCTTTATCTTCCTCACGTTGGAGTGAAATTGCAAGTGCCAAACGCAAAATAAAAAATTATTAGAATATGACCAACCAAATCCCCTACTAAGAGTGGTATCAAAGGGACACCCAGAACCGCCACCGCTGCTCCTCACAACACCTCCAGAGGTCCACCCCTGACTAGTCCATGGGGGAGGAGAGCGAGAGTGTTGAGGAGGGTGGGAGCCACGCCGAGGAGGAGGCTGAGAGAAAGGGCGAGTAGAGCCACTCCTCTACCAACCTTGAGAGGGAAACCGGATGTGAGAAGAGGAGGATGAGGCAGACACATGAGCTATAGTACACGAGGCATTGCCCCAATGATCTAGGAGCACCTAAAGGTGAGCCACCTCAAACGCAACTTTGTTTTCTTGCACTTGGATCTGCAGAAATGCATTAGAGAAAATAATAGCTTTAGAATACAAAGAAATTTTTTTATCCATTTGAGTGTGAGAAAATATGTAGGCATTTCTATCTTTCTATATATTGAAGAGGATTTCTACACTGAAAGTGTGCCAAAGCTGGGTATACTTGGTCGGAAGCCTAGGCGAATCACCCAGCAGAACCATATGCTAGGAGAAGGGTTCCAGTCTGAAAGGTTGAAAGAATTCATGAATCCAAGTCCAAAAACTTTGAGCTTTGGTACAAAACCAGAAGAGATGCTTAAAATACTTAACATGCCCATAAAAAGGGCACCAAGGGTCTTGAACCCCCAAGTGACCATTTTGAGACCCCATAGGAAAGCCTTGGAAAAGAATACACCAAGCAAAGTGGGTGAATTTTGGCTCAACACTTGCAGACCAAATGGCAGAGAATTTTTTTTGCTAGACATGAGTGGAGGATTGAAGAAGCCATCTTTGGTTAAGAATTTCAATCATAGGAAAATGTGGCGATAGCCACATATAACCAAGCCTTGACTTGTAATTTCTGAAAGGGGTGTCTAGTTACCACTTTTAGTCCTTCCACTAGGGATTGGACCCATGAATTCCCACCTTGTGAAGACACTTAGCAAGGATAGCATTCATCAAACCATCAAAATTATCACGGTCATGGTTTTGAAGTCTGTAAAGTGCACAAAAATCCACCCACGACATAATGTGCATTATGGGTCTGTGAAACAATTGTTGCAAGGTTTGAATTCCTTTCTTATGGAACCTTAGCACCTTGAGCCATAGTGACTTGGCCAGAGGTCAACCACCATCGATTATGATGATTGAGCAAGATCCCACCACATAAATTGGATCCGACCCATCGGAGCCAAGGCTTAACTCCCTCCCAGGCTTTCTAGATGCTCTTGGCCACAAAAGTGCCCATAATTTGAATTGGTTCCTTCATGATCAGAAGGGCTTGAAAACCAATCCCCTTCTAGGATATTCTACTAGCAAGAAAGCCTGATTGAATACAATTCTTGAGGAGAATTTTCTAGGATTCACCTCTAGGAAGAGCTCTAATTTTCCATTTAACACACAAGGTAGTCTCCTATCATTGAGTGGAGAGAAGACCAATCCCTCCAAAGTCTCTAGGAAGGTAGAAAAACTCCTAGGAGACATAGTGAAACACTCTATAGGACTCTGCATAGGCCTAAAGAAATTCTCGAAGAAATTTTTCAAGTCTGGCATAGGTAGCTTTTGAGGGGGCCCAACAAGAGGAGTAGTAGACATGAGTAGCTACCAGAATATTTGAGCACACTTGAAATTTTCCTGCCAGAGAGAGAGGCTTGGTTATCCAATAGGCCAATTTTTCTCAATCTAGGAGAGAACAGCTTGCCACAACTCAGCAAGAGAAGCCTGAAAGGAAAAGGGAATGCCCAAGAACCAAAATATTTCCCCTGGCCCAGTCCACTTCCATCTGTAATACTCCAACTAGAGAGGAGTGGGAAAAATAGATTGCCTATAGCATAAAGTATTATGCAATTGAATGGAGGAACTAGAAGCATCACAAAAAATGTCAAGGCACTCAAGAGTCACCTTAATATTATCTTCTTCCTCTAGAAGGGTAAGAAAGGAGTCATCAACGAAATGGCCATTAACAATTTTAGACTGGGAGTGAGGTAGGGCAATGCCTCGAATCCTCTGTTAGGAAACAAAATTGGCCAACAAATAGCCAAAACCTTCAGTAGTAAGCACATAAAGAGAAGGAGCAAGTGGACATCCATGCTGAATAGAATGGAAGAGGCCAAAAGAGGAGAATTGGTGGCCATTGATGGTAATACAAGCAAGGCATCTAAAAACGAATTTGGATGACCTAAATAAAATTGGGCTTAAATCCCAAGGCTTTCAACATGGAAAGAATGAAAGGCCATTCTATGCGATCATAGGATCTAGCAAAGTCAATTTTGAGAAAGAGGGATCTCTGGACCGAGTGCCTAGCCCACTCCATACCCTCCCAAACAACAATAATGTTGTCAAGAATAAATTTGGATTTGATAAATCCGGTATGTTTTGGGTGCACAATTTGAGGCAAAAAATGGCGAATCTTCAGAGCCAAAGCCTTAGCAATGATTTTGTAGGAGACATTAAGGAGCATGATGGGCCACTAGTTGCAAATGTCTTCAGGGTCTCTAGGTTAGGTATCAATTCAATATTTCCCTTATTGATAATATTTCCCATAGTTTTCAATTGAAAAGCTTCAAGATAGACTTTATGAAGATCATGGCCAACACAGTCCCAAAGGGCCTTGTAGAACTCACAAGGGAATCCATCAACCCCTAGGGCCTTGTCGTCTGCCATAGTAAAAGTGGCTTCCTTCAAGTCTTCAATAGTGAAAAACTTCTCACAGTAGGATTTTTGGGCAAAAGATAACCTATTTGGTACAACCACAAGGCATTTCTGAAGGCTCTATTGGCACTACAGAGCATAATCTTAGGTAGTGAAAAATTTCTTATAGTGCCTGACAAAGGCCTGGAGAATATCAAGTAGCTCAGAAAGTACCTGGAGTCCATCTTTTATTTTTTTAATGCCTGGAGAAGACTGCATTGCATGCAAGGTCGGGAAAAATTCCTTGTAGGCATATTCGCCAACTTTTAGCTAGTGTAATTTGGCTTTAATTTGTGTACCTCTGGCAACATAATTATCTAAAACTTTATTTTTGTGCCTTAACTCCACCACCCTGACTTGCAATGGTGGGGAGAAGGGGTTAGTCGTAAGAGCCTTGGTAGTCAAGCGCAAGTTGGAAATGGTCACATCATAAGACCATCAATGAAAAGTGGCCAACTGGTGCCCATAAATGCGGAGAAACCTACTTGTGTGAGTAATAGCATCATTCCACCAATTAATCCAGTTGTTATTTTGAGTTGGCCTACACTCGAAATTCTAGACTCTACAAATATGGGCCAGTGTGGGTTGATGACAAAGAAAATTTGTGGTAAAAAATAACTACATTTTGCAAGCCCAAGGTTGTCTTGTCTCACATTCAATGCAAAAACAAATGGAGAAGTGATCTAACAAAGTAGCATCCACTAATGGCTTAACCAGAAGTGAAGAGTTGTCAAAAGAGAAAAAAGATTGAGTCGAGATCATGGCATGATCAAGGAACTTAAATATCCTATAAGAGCTAGCCCTATAATTACACCAAGTGTTCCAGAGGGAATGAGAATGGTGGTGGCCAATATTGGGATCAAAAAGCCCCAATTTATTGCACATGTAAAACCACACCTCCCTTTCGCCAACTGCCCACCTCAATGGAAAAGTACCATCCTTATCATACACCATCTCAACCATGTTGAAATCCCCACACAAAATCCAAGTGGCTACTGGTAATGAGTTTGAAATCCAATGCCAAAGAAAGGAGCATTTTACGACATCATTAGAGGCATAAACATGAATAATCCCAAAAGAGTGATTATCAATATTGAGAAGGATCCAGACGAGTCGATTTGTGGGGTTGGACCCATGATCAACAACACAAGAGTGCCACTATGGAGACAAAATAATGACAACTTTGTCGCATCCAACTTCATGACCAGTACACTACATATGGTTGGCTAGCCAAATAGAGCGACATGCTGAAGCAAGGAAAAAACCAAAAATCTTAACTTCTTGGAGACAAAGCACTTCAATACCACCATACTTCCACAATGTATCCCAAATAGAATACTTTCAAGAGAGGTTTGTTAGACCTCAAACATTCCATGAGAGGAAATTCATGAATGAAACTCATCCATATCATCGGAGTCTAGCTCCTCCTCATTCAAGGTGGAGAAGCGATTCTACAAAAATTCAGGTGGGACTGACCCAATTTGAATATACAGAGAATAAATTCTCCTTTTCTCCTGCATATATTCTCCTTCTTCTAATGGAGGTTAATGACCTTTGAGACCATCGTTGAGCTGTTGACTTAGGAGGAGAAACTTTCAATTGTTCCATTATAATAGAAATAGGCTGAGGCATAGCCTTTGGCTTGGGCCATGTTGTAGTGTTAGTAGACCCTACCAAGGCCTCTTTCCCCTTCACCGAAGGGTTTCAAACTGCTTTAGCTAGCTCGAGGACTTTGGAAACTAACCCAGAGCCACTGGCTTTGTTCTTACGATTCATAACCATGGTCCATTTTAATCAAGTTTGGTAGTAAAATTATCTGCTTGATGGGACTTATTAGATTCTCGTGGTGGAGAAGGAGTACGAGGCACTGCTAGAGGGCAGTCCTTGATCTTGTGCTCTGCGGACTAACATCTATAACACGTGTTCAATAGATTAAAGTAACTAGTTTTATGGGTATGTTGGAAATTTCCAATTTGAATGTCAATGGATTCTTTCAAATCCTTAGAAAGATCCACTTCAACACAGACCCATTTTTTGGGTCAGGCTTGGAAAAATCTATTTGGCTCAATACAAATGACCTTCCCTAGAGAGGAAGCAATATGGCTCAAAAAAGGCACACAAGGCAAGGGTAATCATAGAAACTCAATCCAAAATGGGACTTGCAAATTGATGTCATCTAAGATAGTGAAATCCTGGGTCCATGACTGGAAAACCAACAAAGAATACTTGACATACCAGGGCCCATGTTCTAGGATTACCTAGACATGATTGACCTCCGCAAAGTGAAAAATAAAAAAACCATTGGTTAAATTTTGGACCATATCAAGGTAGATCCCATGAGGGCCCCAGGCCTTATTAACCCATTCTTTGAGCACAGTTTTAGGGGGGGTCCTCCCAAAAAAAAATCCAACAAGGGTATGCTTTTCAAGCCATTGACAAGTGGATTCAAATTCAGGCAAATTCAAAACCACATCAGCTCAGGAGTCAAAAGACTTACCTCATGAAACACTTTCAGAATAAATTTTTGGAGCCATTTGTTTGGTGGAGGAGCCATTGAGCAAAGTCCTCGAACTGCCAACACCAACATGAATTGTTGGGTTAGAGCCAGTTGAAGGCATATTAAAACAAAAAAAAACATAGTAAATGTGGTCGTACACATAGGAAAAGAGGAATTCCCTGCGTAAAGAGTGTAGTATGATGCAAGAGGGACCAAGAGTGACCGCAGACATAAGAAAAACTCAGCAGAGATCATACGCCTTCCTCACTTCTCCTGATCAAAATCAATCATACATATTTAAAAACAAATAAAACTATAAAATGACTCTTATGTCAATCTATTTTAAAATTGATTCTTAAATGCTTCAATATTCTTTCTGCAAGTGATGCTTGAAGAAGACTTGTAATAAATCAATAGAATAATTCTTTAAAAAAATTGTAATATGTTAGAATAAAAATATTTAAATATATAGTTGTCAATTCATGATTAGAAAAACTTAATGCATGATCTACCCATATTATATTATTCTAAATATAGGTGTTCAATGATTACATTAGAAACATATATTCATTATTTAAATATAAATATGGTGTAAATGTAGTGGAAATCTATTTTGTTTGGATATATATTTATTTAAATTAAAAATATCTATTTATTTTGTATAAATTTTAGGCTCAAGAAAATCTAATTCTAAGCCTTAGACTTGCAAGTACAATGTCATGGTAGCATCTATTGCTAAAATTGAACTTGACAATAAGGTTGTTACTTTATTTTCAATATATTTTTATGAAATTAAAACCTATTATAGATGAGAGTATCTAGTTTGCAAATCTCTATTTTTTTAACTTTAAACTTATTTTTCTATTTATTTATAAAGTCTTGTGAACTTGATATGACATGTTTTCTATTTTTTAATAAATTTTGATTTTAAATTTTATTTTTTTGAAGTATATGTGACCAATATAGATATATTTCTCTACACATTTTAAAATTTGCATTAATATTATTTCAAATTAAATTATGTGGGTTGTGCATAGATTTCAAATTTATACATTGTTGGTACTAAATAATAGATAATAAAAAATAATTCAAAAACATAAAAATATATCCAAACCAAACTTCAAGACCATATGCATCTTTTTACAAAAATACTTTTGAATTTACTACTTTATAGTGGATCCTATATATCAAATTCATCTTATTAGATCCTTTAATTTACTGAATTTAATCATCTAGATATTATAAAAAATTACACATTTAAAACCTAGAAAAAAATCTTACATTTCAAATTTTACACCATGTTAATATTCTCTCTAGAAGTACTTCAAGTCTTTATCACAAATAGCATAAATTCTAATTAAAAAAAAATATATATATATATTATTTTTTTATTGTAAAAGATCCAAATTCAAAATTTTAAAGAAGTATTTGTTTTAAAATAATTTTGTGACCCTTTATCTTCCATTATTAATTTCTAATGTGATTTTTAAATTATTTATTTAATATTGTTATTTAAAATCAATTAATATATAGAATTAATATATTTTTAAAGAAAAATGGTTAATTTCTATTACAATTTTTTAGAGAAAGTAGAGAAAAGCTTAAATGCTTGCTCATACTAGATTTAATATATTTAGAATAAATAATTTTACTTTAATATACTTCAAAAATAATTTATCAGATAACACCTCTTTTATAATATTGGTTGTATTTTTTATATAATATTATTTTTTTAATTTTAATATAACCATATTTATATAAATCAAATTTAAATCGAAAATAAAAATATGAACAATTCTATATAAAATATCTAAAAAATACATCATAATACGTATTTATCAAATCTTGCATCTAGATAGAAGTACATTCAATTTGTTTTCATATTTCAATTCTATCTTATAACTCTCTCCTCAAAATATGTGGATTGTTTATATTATCATATTCTAATACAATAAAGAAAAAAGTATAATATGATAGTTATCTATTTTTGATAAATAAGTATTTTATATAATATTTGTATAAAGACGTATTTTTACATTATATTTACAAAAATTAATAGAATGATATATCTTAAGTTTAAGAAAGCTAAAATTTTAAATGAACGTATCAAAATAAGATCAATATAAATAAATAATTTAGTCATTAAATATAAGAATTATATACTCAATAATCAATGATAATAAATTGCAATCATTAGAATTTTAAATCATTAAATAATAAAAACTGTATATTCAATAACCAATGATAATAAATTGCAATCATTAAACTTGTTCTAATTACTAAGAAGTCTTGACAATCAAAAATTAACTTCCAACTCATAATAACTTCTTCATCATTACTATACTTTCCTTTAATAACTAAATTTTATTAAATAAAAAACTTACCTTCTCTTACCTCATAACCATCTCATTTGATATGAGGTGCTTTGTTGAAAATTCCTAAAATATATATCATTTAAAAATTTGGACAATTTAAACATTCACCTACTTTTAGGTTTCCCTTTGGACAAGGCAACATAGCTTTTCCTTTGTCACTTCTAATGCATTACACTTGACTCCTTTCTATCAAATAGGACAAGTTAAGAGCATTTATAAATTTTCCTTACCAAATGCAATGCACTTAGAATTAAGTGCATCCAATATTTATACTTGTTTAAAGTTGCTTATAATTTAAGCTATAATGTTTAATATTAACCTTCTTCTAAACTCAAAGTCATCGTGGCATTATAGTCACCATAGAATAAATAAATTCAATGTAATACTAGTAATTTAGCATTTATAAATCTCTCTTTTTAAGACATCTCTATACATATTCCAATATATTATTGAAGACTTAAAATAGTATGAATAAAAAGTAAAATGGAATCAACACACAAATGGTTTAAAATTTTATTTTTAATACTAAATCAAAATAAAATGTATTTTTATCTTTTTTAAATTATGTTGAAATATATTTGAAGTGTTTTAAATAGTTCAAGATTTATAGTTTATATAATTATAATTAAATATAATTAAATTATATGAGTATACAATATTTTATTCATGAATCGAGATAGAGGATTATTTAATTTATTTTTAATTTAACGTCACCTAAATAAATATTTTCTTATTTAGTTTATTTGTTTTTATTGTAAATTTCTTGAAGAGACAAGGTTTAGAAAAAAAAAATGTCATCTTACAATAAAATGGTCTAATATGTTTTTTTGTAATTTAATTAAATAAATTAATGAGTATCAAATCTTGAAATCATACTTTAGAATTCAAGGATGTTCAACTTATGATTTTGCTATATATGAGAAATAAAACATAGAACTTCAAAATGTAATGTAGATTATTAAATCTAATTTCAATAAATATTAAAATTAAAATGTGTAATCCTTTAATATTAAATTCATACATGTTCATAAATTACTTTATTGAATCAAATTAAAAACCCTTATAGACAATATATTAATATATTCTTAAAATATTTTATTAATCAATGGCTTTTGAAAATGAGTTTTGATTATCAAATAATCTCTAAAGAAAGTAGATTTAAAACTTTTACAATATGTATGCTCTTGTCTAGAATGAACTACTTTGAAATAAGTTAAAAGAAAAACCTTCAGCCTAGTGGTCTTTGGGATCTAAAGGTTATATATTGTATTGAAAATACTATTAAAAAAAAAAAAATGGGATAGCTGAGAATATAGGGGGAACATAAAAATTAACTAATAGAGGTGTCACATCTAACTAAATCATACTAATATCTTTTGTTTAGAATCAAATTCTCTTGCATGATATATTTCCCTTTATATTTTCAATTTATAGTGGTAGATAAGATGATATCATGTTAAAGATGAGTTGAATACTAAAATTAGATATTATAATATGGTTATTGCACAAGTGATTCTAGTTGTCCTTTTGAATTACATATATAGTTATCTAAAGCTCCTTTAATATATTTAAACTTTATTTTTCATCTATTCATTCCTCTAATCCTTTCCAAAATTTATTCACACAAAAATATGATTTGTCATCTTTTTGTGCTCCATAAATTACCAAAATTATATCATTTGTATAATTATTTTTGGTATTATATCATCAATGTGTCTCACTCAAAATCAATGTGTAGTTTAATACTTGTTAACTTAAATCAAGAGTCGCATATAACTCCATGAACAAGTGATGGATAAATTAGATTTTGTTAGATATTAATTAATTAGGCTCAAATATATCGAGTCCTTGTTATGAAGTGCATACATCTAACTATTCCATGAATTTATCTTCTCTTAATTCATTATTTGTTAGAATATTTTCAAAGTGTATCTTATTAATCAAGTATTTACTTTCATTAACTGGTGATGACCTACTCACTTTTAATAATCCATTCAAATTAACTTTCACTATTCAAGATGAATTTATAAAGAATTGTAAACAACATTATTTTTATCCAACAATACATTTTTTGCTAAATATTTGAAATTGAATCAAAAGTTATTTTATTATTATTTTTTTGAGCAAAAGGCTAGGTGCCTGTATTTATATTAATAGGATATAATAGATAATTACATAGATTTGCAAGATAAAAATTATATCAAATTTGCAGTTGAAGAGGCATGAAAGACTTTTTCTAGCCAGCTGCCCAAAATTCATACAAAAATTTGCTTTCTCCCCTATACAAAATTACTACTTCCCATTTACAAAAATTTGAAACCCTGCCACCCTAACTTGCACTTCCATATACTGCTATATTCAGAGTATGTTCAAAATTTAAATTGACAAGTTAACCACCCCTATGGGTTAAATTCACAAAAATTTCACACTGACCCTCATATGCTACCAGATGCACTTGACTTCCTGCTTGAACTTGAGAGTGAACTATTATATTGATGTTAGGAACCTGATGATTAACCATGTTTTCATGATGAACTGGAGGTTGAGGTTTCTTTGAGCAGAGAAAATTCCATTGCTTCATTTGTGTCCACATATCTCTTCTTATGAAGGAGATAATGCCTCGGGAATCAGCCCCCACAAACCCTTCTCCTTGAGTGAACTCATAAGCCTGTATACTTTTTAACAAAGCATCATCTTGCAAATAAAAAGAATTGGCTACTTTACTTGCAACAGTCTGAAGAGAATTACATTTTTATAGTAAATCCATGGCATTGGAGAGAAAGATTGACAAGAGATTTGCAACGAAAATAACATGTTAAGACTCAGTGTGCAAAACTTCCTCACCAATCATAGACTTGATGCAATTAAGAATTGATGGGTAGTTTACCTTGAAGGATTGTTGCAAGTGTTCTTTTTGATACACCCTGAAAAGGGCAACTCTCATAGCCAAATTGTAATAGGAACTCTATAGTTGTGAGGGCGATACTCCATGTTGTTGTAAATGGTAAGTGACAACCACCAATTGGAATCCTTCGAGCATCAAGTGCCAAACAACACCTACCACTTTTCCATTTAGAACCTAAAAGAGATGCCACGAGCTTCAAACCCCAAATGCAATAGCCAAATATAGAGAGAGTCTTCCCATCACATGCACTACTAAGGAAAATTTCAAGATCACACAACCCTTGTTTGATACAATTTTTTTCTTGGTAAAATCTAATTTAAAGGCAATGCTTAAACTTTGCACATCCCAAACCAGACTCAAAAATGATTTAAATGAGAGACGAGGCACACTCCAAATCTAGCTCAAAAGGAAACATCTAGATTCTCTTGTCATGTCAACTTAATGCCTCACCTTCTCTTGAAGCCTGTAGCTGCCACCTAAGCTTGAAAACATGTTGATTAATGATGCCTTAAGTGAAATTAGTACAAGAAACCTACACTCACACAAAATAGAGAGAAAATAAAACATGATCGATGACATATTGCATTTTCCTTTTATATTTTCCCATGGTACCTGTTGATGGTGTTTTTATGCACTTCACAACACAGGTAATACGTAAGTCCATTACCTCTCTTGAAAGACAATCTTCCACAATCAAATTGCAGAACACTATCCCAAGGTCTCTAGGGTGTCAGGTCATGATGAGGCTTGGAATATATTAGTTGTTTATGTGATTTGCTGGAATCACAAGGCGATCTTATTTGGTTAAGGCTATAAGAGAATTGAGTCAATAAATGGAGTTTTATGGATTTGGAATTACTATGCTTTACTGCAGGTTCAGGTAGTAGTCTTAGGATCCATTGTTTCATCAGATTTGGCTTTACAATGTGCAATGAACCTTAACACAAATTGATTTCTAAAAAAAAGGAAAAAAGAAAAGGGCGAGGAAGGAAGATGTTTCCCGAACCTACAACTACCAATGAATAGTGATCATGGAGGTTGTTGTTGTGGACAGTTTCCTTTAAATAGAATTTCACTTAATCAGAGTTCTCACAATATCATGAAACCTGTGTTATCTTCTAAGGACTGCAGATGTTCATCATTCATTCGCTATGGGAAAGTGAATAAAGATGAGATTCAATGAGCAGTAATGAAATCAAAGTCCAAACTAACTTTGCACAGTCATCTACCTTCAGCAAATGACCAAAAGTATGGACAAGGAAAGCATACACACAACAATAATATCCAAAATCATAGGTATCGTACTAAATCTATCAAGTCTAATCCAAAGGCATTCAGAGCAACGAAATATCTCAAAGTAAATCTATAACTAAAAGGGAGAGGAATCATGAAACATATTGAGAAACCTAGAAATACACCAGAAAATGACTGTATTTGCTATTATAATTTCTGCAGTATGCCTTTACAACAACTCAACTCTCTCAAAATGAGAGGAGGAGAGCCCTATTTATAGTTTTCAAAAAACAAAATGAGTGGCCAAGATTTGATTCTATTGTGTGGCCAAGATTCACTTTACATTAGGGTTTCACCTACCCCCAAATATATTACATTTATGGCTAACTTCTTGTTTCTTCCCTATTTTGTCATCTAGTGACAGCACTGTAGCAAATTTGTCTTTTAGCCATTTGCCCTTTGCTGTAGCTATTCTTCAAGGAACTCATCATCGATGATGGGATTTCCCTCTCGCTTCTTTAACGTGGCATACTCCATGAAGCTTAAGATCAGGGACTGAAATTTATCTACCTCCATGATGTCGGGTTTCAAAATTTGGTAAGACCATTCTTGGGAATTGCTGCCTAGCTTCTTCTAGTCATCCTCATACTTAGTAGCATTTTCCTTGAAAAGTTTTGACTGCGCAAAGGCTCTAGAAGTGAAGCACATGAATTCGGTAGTGACCTTGGCGGACATCCCATCTTCCATGATCTTTAAGAAGTAGGGCTTTATATTCTCTAGGTTGATCTCGCCCACAGGTATCTCATACCCCATCATCACCTTGAGGTATTGAGCACATTCCTCTCTGGAATCTCTTTCCCATTCAATATTTGACGCCATCCTCTCCAATATTTTCTCAAGCCTCCTCTTTCGGTGATCAAAATCCCTTCTCTAGGTGTCAACTAACCAGTGATCATCATCTTTGAAGGTGAGGTCCTTTTCCCAGATATCGCTTGGCAACGCGAGTATGGCCTCAATCTTTGGGTAGGCCGACTCGTACTTCCTTGGGAACCTCTCACAGATCTTCCTTGTGTCCTCAAGAGTCTTCAAAACTTCCGGGAACCTAGTTGCTACCCGAATAGCCAAGTTGATGCCTATGTTTCCCATGTCCAAGACTTGCTGGAACCAGCTTTTCGTAGTATTGTCTAGGTTCTGTCTCTTTTCAAGCTTGTTGATCTGCTCTTGGGATAGTAACTGAGGTGGGGCCGATGATGTTGTAGGCTGCTCATCTTGAGAAGACCAATGTTGAATATAAGCTGTTAGGTCAGCCACCTGCTACTTAAGCTCCTCTTTTGAGACCTTATCTTGTTGGATAAGGTGCACCACTGTGGTGACCGACTCTTGAAGATGCTCAACCTTATGTTCCCTTGTGGCCACTCCTAAGTCGATGGTGGAGACGTAAGTTATGCCTTGCTCTCTAACCATCAGCGTTGCTATTTGTACTGCCCTTGATCCTGAGACGTCCATGGTCACTTTTGACCTGACCTTTGGTTTCTTTGCCTTTCTCGCACTCATTTGTGCCCTAGCCATGATGGCTTCCAACCTCACCTTGGGATCCTTCAAGGTGGGATTCTTTTGCTTGAGTTGTCTTTGCAGCCAATCGGGCGCTCGGGGTTCCTGCCTTGGCGGTTCACCTTGAGTCCCGCTATCCTCCTTCTCAAGTTCGATGGTTTTGACAACAAGAGTCCTTTTCTTTGTTTCTACCTCTTCCTTTTCTTCATCAGGGCCTTGTTTGATTATTTCATGCTCAGCGGGGGACTCGGTGTGCATCTGCTCCCTAGGTGAATCTTTCTTTTCAGCATCCTCCTCTTTTTCGTTTAGAGAATCCTGATGCTTCTCGGGGCTCTCTCCTTGTTTGTCCTCATGGAGGAATGTTTCCTCATCATGCTTCAAGGTCTGGCCATGTCCCTCAGTTGGAGACCTATTACCTTTCATCTCTAGAGCAACAATCTCTTCTTCTTGCACCAGCCAGTCCTCAACCTCCTTATCTTCAATTTTCCTAAGCTGCTTGTCCCACTCTGCATTGAGCTCGAGATCATTGGACTCTCGGATGCAACACTAGAGGAGTAGGAGCAAGGTGAACGGAGATATCCACTGCAGGCGGGGAGGAAGCAGAGACTACAAGAGAAGCATGAGGGGTAGGGGAAGTAGTAGTAGTAGTAACAATGGTAGGAAGCGACCTTGGCGAGCTAGATCCTAATCCTCCGATCCCAAGGGATAGACCCTTGGTTAATACAATCATCTCCATGCTACCAGTTTTTTTCCTCCTTTTCTTGGAAGGTTCAGGCTCAGAAGCCTAACAAGCATATACCTTTGGTTTAGGCAATTGTTCACTAGCCTCCTTTCTTTTCTTGGTCTTTACCGATGGTGGGGTCTTAGATGTCTTGCCCGTTGCAACAGTGGTTGATCCACCCTCAAAGCCACTTGGTTCACTTACGTGCTCACTTGTAAGCTTGGTGAACATTAGAACGACCCCTTTTTGTCTCAACTGGGCCACCTTCTTGTTGATCCATGCCCTTGTTTTGATTTCGACGGGCCTAGTGAGTACGTTGACATCATTCAACTCGGGTTCATTCCAGTGAATCGAAGGCAGCGGCAAGTTGGAAATTGCATCATATCTGAGGTCCACAACTGTGTCTTCTTCTTCTTCTAGTTGATCAGGGACCGGACACAAGCTCACCCTTCACACACAGATGATGGTCATGCGCATGTATTGCCACAACCACACCTCAAGATCAATCCTGTAATTGGCCCAAAAGTCCTCGATGCTGTGGAGGTGGGCGTATTCGTATCCCAGTGCCTTTTTGACATGACCATAAGCATCCATTCGGGGCCGCACTGTATATTGCTCAAAGTTGTATTCTGCCAGCTCCTTTTTCGAGTATCCTGTGCACTGGGAGGTGTGAACCTTATACATCCCCTGACCAAGGTTCATGGGATAGGCAAGGCCTGCCAGATGTTTCTCGCTCAAGAGGCTATGAATGTGTCACAGCTGCTGAGTCAGGTCCAAGAGAATGATCCGGTCATTTGGGTACCAAGGCAGCTTATTCAGTCTCTCAGTGAATCCCTGAGCTCGTATATATGTAAACTTCGGTAATTGAATGTACCAGAAAGCGTACTACTTGAGGAAGACCCTAGCACTGTGGGATGTTCTCCTATGAAAATCACCTCCCATGGATCAGATGACGTGAGCAATGAACGCGTCATTCACCCTGTAGTAATCTCTTTTAATATTATGGAATTTTAACTGGGGGTACTTGTCATAGGGCTTAAGCCCTGGCCCTGATGGATCATTGGGCATCATTGTCAACCCTGATAATGTTGCCGATTGGTGAGAGAATATACCAAGTAGGAGGTCATGAAGAATTTTTTGGTCTTCTTCATGGTGGTAAATTGCTTGTGGAAGCAGTCGCTGATTATTTCACCCCAATAGAAGGCGGTGCCCTTATTATGGAGAATCTGTTCTATGAAATAGAACATCCATTCTTGGAAGAAAACTACACTAGGGAGGCCCATGACTCAACTGAGAAGAGTTACAAGGTCATGGTAGTCCTCGAAGAAGTCACTACGGAAGAGCTCTTGAGGAAGCTTCCCAACACTACCCCATTTATCCTTCAACCAGTACTAGTTGATTAGCCTCTTCCACCCCAAGGGATCTTGTTCCCACAACTGTTTGCATTCTTCCATGGTGGGGATCTCCATGCTTTGAAAGGTCGGGATGTGGAAGGTTGTTGTTATGCCTGACGGAGACATATCCACAAGGATATTCCCATCATGGTCCACAATGGTTCTAGTATCCGGTTGATACGCTTCTGTACACACCATTACCAGCTCTAGATCCGCTAAAGCTGGTGGGAAACCTGCAACTTTAGCAAGTCCATTGCTCTTTATTAATCTTGTGTTTGTTGTTTTTGGGTTCATTCTGACCCTCTATGTGAATTCATCAACATCGACCTATCCGATGTTGGTATCTAAAACATCCCTCCAAAGGGTAGTGATTTTGGATTAAATAGGGACTCCTTAGAATTTGTATTTCATCAGGTCCTTATCCTCCTTGCCCCTTGGTGGCTTGGCTGCTCCTTTTCCTTTCTTGGGAGCACTAGAAGTCTTTGTGTCGGATTCCATAAATCCTGCACAAAAGACGTGAATTAGCAATGATGAACTTGTCAAAACGGCCACCGGAAAATCCCTACATATCCAATTTAGTTTGACAATCATAATTCATATTTAATAACCATGCAAGCTAGATATTTCATTATTAGAAAGCAATGCAAATAATCCAGAGTTCCTAGGTCAAAATTCCCTTGGCAAAATATCGTTTGAAAGGGCAAAATGAGAATGGAATTCCCATAGGCATTTCTCGAAGTTGGATTTGAAGATTAGAGGTTGGAGGCAGAGGAAAACCTAATTTTAGCACGTGGGTCAAAATCCATTTTGGATTTGGAGGTCATTTGATACCTCATTTGACAGTTCGAGTATCACCTGCAAGAAAGCCGTCTGGAACGGCGCAGAGGAAACGAAAATCCGGGCACCGGAATCTGGGTCTCGGATTGTCGTTGCCGGGAACTAGCTAAGGGCCAGCCATTGGGGACAGTGAAATGAAAGTGGAAACCCGGGTGAGGAAATCCAGAAGGCACTTTCCGAAAGTGATCAGAGGGTTCGGGACAGGGGGACAGCGAACAAAGCACCGGGACCCGGAGGTCGGGAAGCTGTCCCGAGCTCGCCGTTAGAACGGCGTAGGTGGAACAGAATTCCAGGAGCGGAATTCCAAAGTTCAGAATCTGGAAGAAGGGTCAAGAAAAGCTTGGATTCAAGTTTCGGCAAACAACAGACCAGGGTCCGAGAGGCGAGAAGATGCTCGAACGGGGCCGTTTGGAACGGCAAAGACACAACGGAATCCCGAGAAGGGAATTCCGAAGGTCGAAATCCAAAGAGGGAAATTTGTCGAGGGAAGGCACGGATGGCCATGGGAAGACCCAGTCCCGGGAGGCACCAGCACTATTTTGAAGAACAGCTACGACGCGGTAAGGTTTTGAATTGATTTTTGGGTGATTTAAAGATTGATTTTTACATTCTTAGAACATGGATTTTGTGCGGAAGGCATGAATTTACTTGATTTTAAACCCATTTTATGATTTGCATACACAAAAATGCAAAAATTCACAAAAAACAAACAGAGGGTGTGTGGACGGCAAACCTACCTCGAGATCCCGAAGAACAGGTTGTCGGATGTGCGGGGGTCGATAGAAAAGCACTCAAAATCTGGGACAGAAGAAAAGTCTAGGCACCGGGAGTTCTCCAATCTTCTCAATCGCTCGAGCTTTTGACAATGATGGCCAAAAAACTTGATTTTATAGCAACAATACCCATTAATGCAGCATTAAATTCATCGTACGAGGTAGGTGGAGTCAATGAATTTGAAAATGCAGGGCGGTGGGAGGTCCGGGGTCTGAGGTCCGGAAAGTTGTTCTGAACCCGTCATCAGAACAACGCAACTCAATAGGAAACCCGGATGGGGAAACTCGGAGAGAGAAACTCGGAGGGGGAAATCTAGAACAGGAAATTCGGCAGGGGTAATCCGGAAACTGCCACAGACACCAAAACGGTATTTTGACAGAGAAAACCCGAGTTACCCAAGACTTAGCAATTTTGACAAAAAGGGAAATTCAGTAGAGCTTAAAATATTGCATTGGGAAATGCATTGACCCCTTTAAGGCACAAAAATGGGCACGCAAAATGAGGGAAAGTAAAAAAAAAATCCCAAAATGCAAAAGGGGAAGAGAGGGTCCCCATTCCGAACGGGGCGTGTGTGCAAAATGGGCACAACAAATGGCAACTCCACTGGGAGAACGCTTCCAGCGTTCTAGAGATAAATATTCATTCTGGACCCATGATCTCTGGTTTTGTAGACCTAAGACAATTTTCAAAGCTGAACTGAGAACAGTTTAAGGCGGGATTGAATCGAACTATAGATTTATCATGGAACTGTGTGCATGGTGAATTCATTTCCACTCCCAAAGAGATTACGAGTAACCACTGGTTCGAGGAGATAAGCTACGTGGTTCGTCTAATCCCAAAAGTAACCTGGACATTGCTCCGCTACCAGTCAGGCGTCCATAGCCCTAATGGAGTTGTTGCTACAATCTCACGAACATAGCTCTACTGCCAGCCAGGCGTCCATAGCCCCAGTAGAGATATTCGCACACCCATACAATTGTTCTTCGTAATTTATTTATTGCTTGTGCTGGATATTTCTTTTTAGCACCTTCTCTCTTTTTTTTTTCTTCTTTTTTTTAATCGTGCGAATAGCGAAATTCACAATGGGCTTGAGAATCATAGTGGTCACTAGAACAGACTTTAGATTTTTCACTTATCTCTGCTTCCCAACGATCACTATACTATCCTTTGGAGATATTTTAAATGTGTTTCATGTGTTGTCCATGACATGAGCAGGGATTCAAGCAGACAGCCATCATAGGTTAGCGCAAAGTTTCAAAGTTGAAAACCAACATTTAGGAGCTTCGAGAGGGTAGCAGTAGGGAATGAAGGCTTATCTAGAGAATCGGCCCGAAAGTAGACAGCAAGGCAACCATTCGCCAGACCAGGCACAGCCACCACAGCAGAATAAGGGAACTCTTTCAAAATTACAATAAAATGATTGAGGAGGCAAACAAAACCAAAGGGCAAAGAAAGAAATCTACCTTAACCTATGCACAAGTATTTACACTGACAGCTCGTGGGAGCTCAGGCCTGGAAGTAATGCTTGAGGTGCTGCCCATTGATAGGCAACGGGACATCTTCACCAGTGAGAGCCTTTAGGCAGAAAGCATTATCTCTAAGGATTTCAACAATCTATAACGGGCCAAGCCAAAGCTTGTCGAGTTTGTTGTGTCCCCCTTTCTTTTCATGGGCCTTGTCCCAGTAGAGGACTAGATCGCAAATGTGGAAGGCCTTGACTTTGGCTCGACGGTCGAACCATCTTTTGACTACGCCCTAATGCTTGGCGACATTTTCTATTGCACGATCTCGTACTTCTTCAAGTTGCAACAGCTCGGCAAGGCAAGCTTCTTTGTGGTCTCCTTCTTCATAAAAGTCATTGATGGTTGGGATTTTCAAGTGTATGGGAAAGATGGGCTCTAAACCATAGACTAGATGGTGCGGGGAGTCTCCGAGGGTGGCCTTATGGTGGGTGCGATCTGCCCATAAGATGAAACGAAGTTGGTAATACCAATCCTTGGGGTTCCTATCTAACAATTTCTTGATCACCGTGATCAAGTTCTTATTGGTGGATTCAGCAAGACCATTGCCTTGAGGGTAATAGTTAGAGGAGAATTTGAGGGTGATACCATAATCGAAGGCCCAACTAGTGAATTTTAGTGACACAAAAGTAGGGTCGTTATCACATACTAAAGCATATGGGCAACCAAAATGATTTAAAATGAAACTTTCTAAGAAATTAGTTACGACTTCAATTGTACATTGCCTACAAGTTATTGCTTATGTCCAGCTAGTGCAGTAATCAGAAGCGGTTAGAATGTACCTGTGTCTCGCAGATGATGGAGGACTTACCGGACTGATGAAGTCGAGACCCCATTGCACAAAAGGTCTTACCTCCAGAACAGGTTGTAGTGGGACAGCAGCGTTCCTTTCTCTAGTAGCAGTAGTCTGGCACACGTGGCAAGCATGGACGTGACCGTGAGCATCCTTGAAAATGGTGGGTCACTATTACCCAGCTCTTAGTATCTAATGCGCGGTCGATAGACCTGAGCCATGGCCAGTTCTGAATTTATCATGGAATTCCTTAAGAACACGATCAACTTCCTCCTTTCCCAGGCATCGCAGATAGATACCTTCATGATTTTTCTTGTACAAGATAGAGCCCTGCAACATATAGCTATTGTTTTTCAACCTCAGAGCTCATCCTTGGACTCCTTGCAGATGGGATGGGCACTTATGGTTCAGCAAGTAGTACACTATGTCATCATACCACTCCCCTAGGGAGATGTCTCCCAGTTGGTACTGTTGTACTGTGAGTTCAGGTACAGCATCAATAACTACTTCTACCATTGTTCAGGCGAGTGTCTGTCCTCTTACCAGCTTCATCGACTAGATCTCCATATCATATTCCTATAGCAATGCGATCCACTTTTCCCTTTGTTCGCCCAACTCGTTCTACATAAGCAACGTTTTCACTACGGGGTTGGGAACTATGGCAAAACCTTTGTTGCGCAGGATGTAGTGCCAGAACTTCTTGACTCCTTTAACAAGGGAATAAGCCTATTTTTCTATGTTATGATAGCAAAGTTCGGCATCTTTCAATGGAGCGCTCATGAAGGCGATCAGATGCTCTCTCCCCTCGTCGTCCTTTTGTGTCAGAATGCTGGCATAGGAGTGATCAAAAGCAAAGGAGTATATATAAAAGGGTTCTAGGTAATTGGGGTTGACCAACACAGGGGCGTCAGGGATTGCTTTCTTGATCTCCCCAAAAGCCTGCTTTGATTCAGGAGTCCACTCAACCTTGGCATCTTCCTTCAGCATGGCATTGAGTGGTTTGACTATCTCCGTAAAGCCAGTAATGAATTTGCGAACGAAGTTAATCTTTCCGAAGAATGATTTCAATTCTTTCTTGCTGCCTAGTAGCTGAATTTTCATAATGGATTGGATCCGTTCGGGCTCGATAGAGATTCCCCGCTCTGACAAGACGTGTCCAAGGAGCTTTCCCTCAGTGACCCTAAAGATGCACTTCTTTGGGTTGAGAGACACCCCAAAAGTGTGGCATCTTTCAAAGACCTTGCATAAATCTGCGACGTGATCACCCCGTTGTTTTGAAAATACCATCAAATCATCCATATAGATGATTATGCACTTTCCTATCAAGTCTTTGAATGCGATATCCATGGCTCGCTGGAAAGTGGCACCAACATTGATGAGTCCAAATGACATCCTTCTATACGCGAGCGTTCCCCATTTGGTGGTGAATGTTGTCTTATGCCGATCCTCGTACTGTACCATGACCTGATTGTATCTCGAGTATCCATCCAAGAAGGACATCATCCTGGATCCATTCACTACCTACAGCACCTCATCCAATGAAGGTACAGGATAGTTATCCTTCTCTGATGCTCGATTCAAATTGTGGAAGTCCACACACAACCTGATCTCTCTATTTTTCTTTCTAACAGGGACCAAATTCCCTACCCAAGTAGAGTGTCTGACTAGAAAGATGATCCTAGCTAGCAGCAACTTCTACACTTCTTTGTAAATGATTGGTTCTAATAAAGCATTGACCGGGCATTGTCATTGCCAAAATAGCTTTATATCTGGTCTGAGGGGAATAGTGTGCGTGATAATCAACGTATCATATGTCTTGAGGTCATCATAGCTCCAGGCGATGACGTCATGATATTTGAGTAGCATTGCAATAATCCCTTTTCTTTCTTCAGGAGCACATACCTTACCTATGAACACATTTTTAGCATTTACAATCGATCCTAGGTTACAGGTATCACACTGAACACTGATAGTATCTTCTTTGGCTCGTTGATCTTGGTCTCTGATCTAATCCAGGTTGAAGATTCGCTCCAGTTGAACCATTCCCCTAAGGATGGTGTTATTTTTTAAGTTGATGACCCCTTCTATATCCAATTCTACCTCTTGAGGCTTGAGCTCATCGATTATCTGCATGACAAACACATCGGAACTAGCGAGGAATTCCAGAATGTGCGTGTCATCATTGAATACTTGGAAGTTGGCCACAATGTCTGGCACCGACGAGATGGAAGTGAGTTCCACCGTGAATCTTTTTAAGCCAAATAGGAACAAGGGTTGCAGTGTGCTTGTTGCCTGTGCCAGGGTATTGGTGATATAATTCTGAGCATGGGGGATTACCTAAATGTTGAACGCATCCATCCCTTCCATTAAATCCCAAACGCAATGTTGGTAGTTAGTAAGTCTTCAATCATAGCAGGAATAAAGCTTTCTAACCTGCTTTATGACTAACTCTGAATCTTCGTACACCCGTAGCATCTTAACGTCCTTTCTTAATGTCATCAAGAGGCCCAATACCAAAGCTTCATATTCTTCCACATTATTAGTACAATAAAACTACAGTCTATGAGTAGAGAAGTATGATTTACCTTTAGGACTGATCAGTTCGAAACCGGCTCCAGCTCCATGCTTGGATTTAGAACCATCAAAGCGCAACGTCCAGAATCCAGGAGAATCCCCAGGCACAGGCCTAATCGACCTGACCTTTGTCAGAGAAGAGACCATCGCCTTGGGGGGAATTTCTGGGGCTACGGGGGTAGCACATGTTTGCTCGTGTAATGCCAGCCCAGTTTTCTCCTTTGGAATAGCCCATTTTTTAATGTATTCAATTGCTGTCTGGCACAAGCAGCAGTCAAACTCTAAGTGAGCAGCATTATGTACCCTGCACCAATTAGGGAGTAGGAGTTCCTCGAAGTTCATTTGGGTTCCCAAATTGAGTTCATCATGCACACACTTCTCCATGAAATCTTGGAAACCACCGAGGAGTCCAAGGCCATCCCTCTCTTCTAGTTCTTCATCGTCGGGCTCTATGAGCATTTTAGTGCTCTGAGAGACATTGGCCAAATTAGCAGGCGAGCTACATAGTATGAGGAGAACCTCACTTGTTTCTTCATCTTCGAGGTATTCCTTCTCATTTTGGTACGCCACTAGGGAATAATTTCTCAGACTTGTTTCAGCATACAACACCTCATTCGTGTTGTTGTACTCCGTAATCATAAATTTCATCTGTTGTTCTCTGTCAATCCGGATTTGATTAAGCATTCATTTCCATGGAAGCCATATGTGAGATTAATCAATGGCGATGTATCCATTCAATGCCCTCATAAAATCCCTTCCTAGGATCATGCCATAGGTGTCTAGGATATTGGCCACCTGTATATCAATGGTTTGTTGGATCTGGAGATCAACAACAACTTGCATAGGTATTTTGTTGATTTCCTCGACTATGCTGATTTTGGTTTTATCAAGTTGCGTCACCTTTCGTTGGGAAAGGGTAGGCGTAATTCCTAGTGCCTTGCAGACACTCAAGGGCATGACATTAGCCAATGCTCCTAAATATAGCAAGCAATTGTGGAGGTTCTTTCCGAACACACGGACGGTGGTCAGAAAGGGAGGGGTCTCAAATTTCCCTTGAAACAATCCTCCAAAAATGTCCACCTGAGCAACTTGGGTCTTTTCATTCTCATTGCCCCTATTTTGGGTTGATGTCAGATTAGCTGCCCTATCGAGCTGCTTGTTTGTCTGCTGACCTATTGGTGGGTCAATCTTACTGTTAAAAACCTGCCTGACAACTGGTTCATTCGATTGGTCACTAAAAGAAACCTTCTTTACCGGGACCTCTTCCTGAGCTGATCCTTGTGATGGGGTCCCATTTATCATTCGAAAAAAGGTGCTCCTAACAACATGCACCTTTATAAGTTCGAAGGCAGACACGCTCAGCTTTACCTTCTTGAATTCTTCAGCAATATACTCCCCCATTTTCTCAATCTCTTGGTCGTGGGAGACGTTCTAGGAGGGGCTAGCGTTTTGGCCTTGGCCACTACTTTGCTATTTATTTCTGCTAAGGTATCATGTGGGTGTAAGTGGAAAACCCAGATTATTGTTGGCACTCGGATCGGGAGGAGTACTAAAATTATTTGGCTGGGTGGAGGTCATGAAAGGGCCTCCAGCATGACCTCCTGCTTGTCTATTTCTGAAGTTGTAAGGGGCAGTCCGCTGGTGAAACATTTGGACCTCAGCCTCCCTAAGTTCCTCTTCATCATCCTTTGGACCATTATCTATTGAATTAAAAAGCTGAGCCAAAGGAATTTCAGAACTTACCTCTTGCGCAACGTCATGATGGCTTGAGTCAGTATTTTCCAACTCGGGGGCATTGCATTCCACCTTTGGAAAGGGGGTCTGATTTAGCACCAGCACCAAAGCATCATACGGGTCAGATGGGACAAGGTCCCTGCATCTTGAGCTATCGACTGTATTCTGAACTTCTACTTGGAAAATCTCAACTACAGTTTGGAATTCCAAACAGTCCAGTTTAGAATGGTGGCTCGTCTTGTGTATGCGGCACCAACCGGATAAAGTAGCCTCTGTCAAATAAACTCCGCTTGCGGGGTTTTCATTATTGTTGTTGTTGGGCTAATCAAGAGGCTTGGAAACTCCACCATTATTGGGACAAGTATTCCATGTCCAACTCTGCCTTTGGAAGGGCCTCCTGTCAAAGTTCTGGCCCGAGTTCTGATTTCTATCATAATTCTGCCCTGACGATGTGCCAGCCTCTCGATTATCCTAATTTTTTCGGTGATCTTGACTTTCCCTATTGAGGTTGGCCTGGATGCTCCTTTACGATGTCTACAGCTCATTATTCTGATTCCTTAAGTGTGTCATCTCCATCAACATTTTTTTGACCATCTCCGTAAGCTCATCGATCCTATCTCTTTCAGTGTTACTCGGCTGCGGCGCGGTATTCTGAAGGAACATAGGTTGTGCCGTCGGTTGATTCTAATGAGTGGGTGGAAACTCCACTGCTTGAAGGTATGCTGGCATTTGGGATCCCTATGGATGCAACTGCTACTACTTGGGTAACAAGTAATGAGGCATTGGATACGCCTGATTCACCGGCTATCTAGAATGCGGAACCATAGGCAGCTGAGGTACCGAATTCAACAAGGGCGTTTGATGTTATAAAGCTTGTGTGAGTCCCTGTATCTGTGTCGGGTGTGTCATTTTCCCAAGGGAAGGCAATAGACCTGATATGTTCTGCCCCAAATCTATACTGGCAACGATGGCTTCAGCATATGCATCGACCAACCTAGCAAGTGGAGGTCTCATCCTTTTCACCAAGGCTGAAGTGAGATTATCCAGCGCTGCATAGTAAACAGACAGGACAGCAGCGTCATTTAAAACATACGGGGTCTGCAGCCGGGTGTATGCTCTATGGAAGTGATCATTGAATGAGCTGATCGGTTCATTGATCTCCCTTTGAACCGACATGAAATGTCGATACAAATCTGCAGGGCTGACAGGGGTCTTGAACTTCTGTAGGAATGCATTCTTCAAGAGATCCCACATGTCGATTGTTCCAGCTGGTAAATTGACATACCAATAAAAGGCCTCTTCCCCTAAGGAGTAGGGAAAGAACCTACATGCCACATCTTCATATATGATCTACATAGTCTTCAAGGAAATTTTGAAAATCTTGACATGTTCCTCGGCTATTCTCTGCGGATCCCGAGAGTTGAACTTCGTACAGAAATTCTCAGGATTCTTCGGCATGTCATGGTAAAGGTTGAAGGTGAGCGGAGATGGGTTATTACCCAGCCATGCCATCAGAAAAGGTGGTGGAGGCGGCTGCGCCAGATTGGTCTGTGTTGGTAACGGCCCTGCAGCGACTGGTGAGGTAGCAACAAGGCTGGTGAGCGTGTTTGGCTGAAAGGCGGCACTCAACCCGGATGAAGTGGTAGCTTGGAAGGTTTCACCGATGGGATCAGCAGAAGATGAATCTGTAAAGGAAGATGAACGAGGTGGAGGTGAAAGAGCAGTGAGCTATTCTGTAAAATCTGTAATGGATGATCCCTTTCGTTAAGCTCTCTTAGCTCGGGTCGGGGGCTGTAATTCTTGCAACTCTCCCTTGTTTGGTGTAGACCTCAATATTCAGAGGAGTCTCTCAGGGGAGAATGACTCAATTTGATCCAGCTTTACCCCTTTAGTGCCCTCCTTCTAGCACTATTTCTGTTGATGGTGTTTTTATGCACTTCACAACACAGGTAATACGTAAGTGCATTAACTCTCTTGAAAGACAATCTTCCACAATCAAATTGCAGAACACTATCCCAAGGTCTC
The DNA here is from genome assembly GCA_007115665.2 of Sequoiadendron giganteum. Taxonomy (NCBI): domain Eukaryota; kingdom Viridiplantae; phylum Streptophyta; class Pinopsida; order Cupressales; family Cupressaceae; genus Sequoiadendron; species Sequoiadendron giganteum. The sequence continues at coordinate 187,474,969 of CM021104.1, read as the reverse complement.
TCGAGTGTCAGGTCATGATGAGGCTTGGAATATATCAATTGTTTATGTGATTTTCTGGCATCACAAGGCGGTCTTACATGGTTAAGGCTATAAGATAATTGAGTCAATATATGGAGTTTTATGGATTTGGAATTACTATGCTTTACTGCAGGTTCAGGCAGCAGTCTTAGACTCCATTGTTTCATCAGATTTGGCTTTACAATGTGCAACTACCTTAACACAAATTGCTATCTGAAAAAAAAAAGGAAAAAAGAAAAGGGCGAGGAAGGAAGATGTTTCCCGGACCTGCAACTACCCATGAATAGTGATCATGAAGGTTGTTGTTGTGGATAGTTTCCTTTAAACAGAATTTCACTTAATCAGAGTTCTCACAATATCATGAAACATGTGCTATCTTCTAAGGACTGCAGATGTTCATCATTCATTCACTATGGGAAAGTGAATAAAGATGAGATTCAATGAGCAGCAATGAAATCAAAGTCCAAACTAACTTTGCACTGTCATCTACCTTCAACAAATGACCAAAAGTATAGACAAGGAAAGCATACACACAGCAGTAATATCCAAAATGAAAGGTATCCTACTAAATCTATCAAGTCTAATCCAAAGGCATTCAGAGCAAGAAAATATCTCAAAGTAAATCTATAACTAAAAGGGAGAGGAATCATGAAACATACTGAGAAACCCAGAAATACAATAGAAAATGACTGTATTTGCTATTATAATTTCTACAGTATGCCTTTACAACAACTCAACTCTCTCAAAATGAGAGGAGGAGAGCCCAATTTATAGTTTTCAAAAAACAAAATGAGTGGCCAAGATTCACTTTACATTAAGGTTTCACCTACCCCCAAATATATTACATTTATGGCTAACTTCTTGTTTCTTCCCTATTTCGTCCTCTAGTGACAGCACTGTAGCAAATTTGTCTTTTAGCCGTTTGCCCTTTGTTGTAGCTATTCTTCAAGGAACTCATCATCGATGACAGGATTGCCTCTTGCTTCTTTAACATGGCATACTCCATGAAGCTTAAGATCAAGGACTGAAATTTATCTACCTCCATAATGTCCGATTTCAAAATTTGGTAAGACCATTCTTGGGAATTGCTGCCTAGCTTCTTCCAGTCGTCCTCATACTTAGCAGCATTTTCCTTGAAAAGTTTCGACTACGCAAAGGCTTTGGCAGGGAAGCACATGAATTTGGTAGTGACCTCGGCAGACATCCCATCTTCCATGATCTTTAAGAAGTAGGGCTTTATATTCTCTAGGTTGATCTCGCCCGCAGGTAGCTCATACCCCGTCATCACCTTGAGGTATCGAGCACATTCCTCTCTGGACTCTCTTGCCCATTCAATATCTGATGCTATCCTCTCCAATATTTACTCAAGCCTCCTCTTTCGGTGATCAAAATCCCTTCTCCAGGTGTCAACTAACCAATGATGATCATCTTTGAAGGCGAGGTCCTTTTCCCAGATATCGCTTGGCAACGTGAGTATGGCCTCAATCTTTGGGTAGGCTGACTCGTACTTCCTTGGGAACCTCTCACAGATCTACCTTGTGTCCTCGAGAGTCTTCTAAACTTCCAAGAACCTATTTGCTGCCCAAACAGCCAAGTTGATGCCTATGTTTCCCATGTCCAAGACCTGCTAAAACCAGTTTTTCGTAGTCTTTTCTAGGTTCTGTCTCTTTTCAAGCTTGTTGATCTGCTCCTGGGACAGCAACTAAGATGGGGCCGATGATGTTGTAGGCTGCTCATCTTGAGATGGCCACTGCTAAATATAAGTCATTAGGTCAGCCACCTGCTCCTTAAGCTCCTCTTTTGAGACCTTATCTTGTTGGATAAGGTGCACCACTATGGCGACCGACTCCTCGAGATGCTCAACCTTCTGTTCCCTTGTGGCCACTCCTAAGTTGATGGTGGAGATGTTGTAAGTTATTCCTTGCTCTCCAACCATCGACATTGCTATTTGTACTGCCCTTGATCCTGAGACATCCATGGTCACTTTTGACCTGACCTTTTGTTTCTTCGCCTTTCTGGCGCTCATTTGCACCCTGTCCATGATGGCTTCCAACCTCGCCTTGGGATCCTTCAAGGTGGGAGTCCTTTGCTTGAGTTGTCTTTGTAGCCAATCGGGCGCTTGGGGTTCCTGCCTTGGCGGTTCACCTTGAGTCCCACTATCCCCCTTCTCAAGTTCGACGGTTTTGACAACAAGAGTCCTTTACTTTGTTTCTACCTCTTCCTTTTCTTCATCAGGGCCTTGTTTGATTATTTCATGCTCAGCGGGGGACTCGGTTTGCATCTGCTCCCTAGGTGAATCAATCTTTTCAGCATCCTCCTCTTTTTCGTTTAGAGAATCTTGATGCTTCTCGGGGCTCTCTCCTTGTTTGTCCTCATGGAGGAATGTTTCCACGTCATGCTCCGGGGTCTAGCCATGTCCCATGGTTGGAGACCTATTACCTTTCATCTCTAGAGCAGCAATCTCTTCCTCTTGCACTAGTCGATCCTCAGCCTCCTTATCTTCAATTTCCTTAAGCTACTTGTCCCACTCTGCATTGAGCTTGGGATCATTGGACTCTCGGATAAGTTCAGCGTCAAGGTCCTCACTGCCCTCACTGGAAGACTCATAGGCTACTTCATCAATCTCCCGATGCTCGAACAAGGGATGTTCCTGATATTCAAACTCTTTGTCCTCCGGCACCGTCTCAGCCTCTAGCTGTTGTCGTTTGCGCTAGTCTAAGATCTGCATGGTCGCTTTCATTTTTGGTGATTCTAGAGAGTAGGATGTCATTGGAGTGGAGGCCATAGCTTGAGCTATCCCATCCTGGACTATCAGATTGGTCAGCATCCCCGAAAGCTCAGATGGCACATTCTGCATATATTCCACAAAAGACTCGGGAAGGCTAAGGGCAGGTGTTGTAACAGCAAAAACGGAAGGAAGAGAAAGAGACATGGAGGAAGAGGACATTGGCAAGGTGGTGGCAGATGATGAGTCCATAGGAATAGCTTACAACACTGGAGGAGTAGGAGCTAGGTGAATGGAGATATCCACTGCAGGCGGGGAGGAAGCAGAGACTACAAGAGAAGCATGAGGGGTAGGGGAAGCAACAGTAGCAGTAACAATGGTAGGAAGCGACCTTGGTGAGCTAGATCCTGATCCTCCGATCCCAAGGGATAGACCCTTGGTTAATACAGTCGTCTTCGTGCTACCAGTTGTTTTCCTCCTTTTCTTGGAAGGTTCAGGCTCAGAAGCCTTACGGGCATATACCTTTGGTTTAGGCAGCTGTTCGCTAGCCTCCTTTCTTTTCTTGGTCTTTACCAATGGTGGGGTCGTAGATGTCTCGCTAGTTGCAGCGGCGGCTGATCCACCCTCAGAGCCACTTGGTTCACTTACGTGCTCACTTGTAAGCTCAGTGAATGTTAGAATGACCCCTTGTTATCTCAACTGGGCCACCTTCTTGTCGATCCATGCCCTTGTTTAGATTTTGACGGGCCTAGTGAGTACGCTGACATCATTCAACTCGGGTTCATTCCAATCAATCGTAGGCAGCGGCAAGTTGGAAACTGCATCGTATCTGGGGTCCACAATTGTGTCTTCTTCTTCTTCTAGCTAATCAGGGACCGGACACAAGCTCACCCTTCGCACATAAATGATGGTCATGCACATGTAATTCCGCAACCGCACCTCAAGATCATCCCTGCAATTGGCCCAAAAGTCCTTGATGTTGTGGAGGTGGGCGTATTCACTTCCCAGTGCCTTTCTGACATGACCACAAGGATCCATTCGGGGCCGCGCTGTATATTGCTCAAAGTTGTATTCCGCCAGCTCCTTTTCCAAGTATCTTGCGCATTGGGAGGTGTGAACCTTATACATCCCCTGACGAAGGTTCATGGGATAGGCGGGGCCTACCAAATGTTTCTCACTCAGGAGGCTATGAACGTGTCACAGCTGCCGAGTCAACTCCAAGAGATTGATCCAATAATTTGGGTACCGAGGCAGCTTGTTCAGTCTCTCGGTGAATCCTTGAGTTCATATATACGTAAACTTTGGGAACTGAGTGTACCAAAAGGCGTACTGCTTGAGGAGGACCCTGGCATTGTGGGATGTTCTCCTATGAAAATCACCTCCCACGAATCGAATGACCTGTCTGATGTTGGTATCTGAAACATCCCTCCAAAGGGTAGTGATTCTGGATTGAATAGGGACTCCCTGGAATTTGTATTTCATCAGGTCCTTATCCTCCTTGCCCCTTGGTGGGTTGGCTGCTCCTTTTCCTTTCTTGGGAGCACTAGAAGTCTCTGCGTCAGATTCCATAAATCCTTCACAAAAGACATGAATTAGCAACGATGAACTTGTCAAAATGGCCACCAGCAAATCCCTGCATATCCAAATTAGTTTGACAATCATAATTCATATTTAATAACCATGCAAGCTGGATATTTCATTATTAGAAAGCAATGCAAACAGTCTGAAGTTCCTGGGCCAGAATTCCCTTGGCAGAATATCATTTGAAAGGGAAAAATAAGAATGAAATTCTCATAGGTATTTCCCGAGGTTGGAGGCAGAGGAAAACCTGATTTTAGCATGTGGGTCGAAATCCATTTTGGATTTGGAGGTCATTTGATACCTCATTTGACAGTTCGGGTATCGCCTACAAGAAAGTCGTCCGAAATGGCACAGAGGAAACGAAAATCCAGGCACCGGAATCTGGGTCTCGGATTGCCATTGCTGGGAAGTAGCTAAGGGCCAGCCATTGGGGATGGCAAAATGAAAGTGGAAACCTCGGCGAGGAAATCCGAAAGGCACTTTTCGAAAGCGGTCAGAGGGTTCGAGACAGGGGGATGGTGAATGGAGCATCAGGACCCAGAGGTCGGGAAGCTGTCCCGAGCTCATCGTTAGAATGGTGTAGTTGGAATAGAATTCTGGGAGCAGAATTTTGAAGTTCGGAATCCAAAATAAGGGTCAGGAAAAGCTTGGATTCAGGTTTCGGCAAACAACGGACTGGGGTCCGAGAGCCGGGAAGATGCTCGAACTGGGCCGTTTGGAATGACAAAGACACAACGAAATCCTGAGAAGGGAATTCCGAAGGTCGGAATCTGAAGAGGGAAATTTGTTGAGGGAAGGCATAGACGGCAACGGGAAGACCCAGGCCTGGGAGGCGCTAGACCTGTTCCGAAGAACAATCGCATCGCGGTAAGGTTCAGAACAGCGCAACTCAACAGGAAACCCGGAGAGAGAAACCCAGAGGGGGAAATCCGGAACAAGAAATCTGAAGAAGGAAATCTGGCAGGGCAAATCCGAAAACTGCCACAGACACCAAAACGGCATTTTGATAGGGAAAACCTGAGTTACCCAAGACTTAGCAATTTTGACAAAAAGGGAACTTCGGTCGAGCTTAAAATATTGCATTGGGAAACGCATCGACCCCTTTAAGGCACAAAGATGGGCACGCAAAATGAGGGAAAGCAAAAAAAAAAAAGAGCCTGAAACGCAAAAGGGGAAGAGAGGGTCCCCGTTTCGAACGGGGCATGTGTGCAAAATGGGCACAACAGTACCAATGAATCTGGTAGTACTTCTTGCATGCTCCATGATATCTAATTTGATGTTTTCTGAAAAGACGTCAATTTCATGTCCCCGTTTTCTCTCCACATTTAAAATATTACTTTTAATTTAACCCTATTCCAAATATAACTCCAACTCTGCTTAGTTGAAAAGCTAACAAGATTTCCTTATTTTTGATAACCTGTAAGTTTTCTATTCCTTAATTTATCCCAATGTAATCATATCTCCCCCACTTCTTCGCTGATCTCATATGCATGGAAGACTATAATAGCAGTTTACACATCTGTATGCTAGCATGATTTTATTACATGTCGTGACAAAGTGTGCTTGATTACTTGATAAGGTGCATACATATTTAATGCACTTTTAGATATAAATGTGCTTATTTCTTTTACACCTCATTTCAAACTATCATGACCTTGCATTTCCAAACTTGAGCTTGCTATATAGCCATTTCCTTTTGCATTTCTAATTCTACTCTTTCGATAAGTCGTAATTAGATTGGCATCATTAATAATATTTATTTCCTATGCATCACATCCCATACCTAGTAGTAAATCCGCCAATCTATTACCTTCCCTATACATATGTGATATTGAAAAATCTTGAAATTTATCTAACAATAACCATGTGTTTTACAAAATATAACCCAAATTCCAATTATGTATACTTATTTCTCTACAAGAATTTACAATTATCAGTGAGTCCCCTTCCATGTGTAATCTTGAGATCCCCATTTTCAACGCAACCTCTAAGCCTAGCAATAGTCCTTTCACTTTTGCAATATTATTAGTGCACTTTTGAAGATGAACTGAAGTTGTTGCAAAAACTTTCCCAGATGAGTTTCTAATGCAAATACCTTCCCCTGAGCTGCCCGGTGTTGATTTATTTTTATGCACTTCTCAACATGGGTAATTCATAGGTGCATCACCTCTCTTTAAAGACAATCTTCCACAATCAAATTGCATAACACTATCCCAAGGTCTCTAATGTCAAGTCTTGACAGTGCTTGGAATATCTCAGTTGTTTCATGTGATTTGTTGGAATCACAAGGTGGTCTTGTGGATGAGTCACAAAGTGGGGAAGTTGGATCTGCAAATGGGATTCTTAAGATGGGAGAGTTGTTGAGCATTTGCTGTAGGTTCAAACAGCATTCTAGAAAACTATTTCAACATCAGATTTAGCTTTATAATGTGCAATGAACCTTGCCTAAGGTTACTTATTAAAAAAAAAGAAAAGGGGAAGGGAAAAGAGAAGTTTCTTGGATCTAAAACTATGAATGAACAGTGATCATGGAGGCTGCTACAGTAGACAAACTCCCTAAACTGGTTTTTGCTTGGCCAAGAGAAACCTATAGTTACACAAAACCAGTGCAATCTTCTAAGGATTGTTGATTTTCAGATTGCACATGCACATCATGAACATGCAATTAAACTGAGTTGCAGAAATGAAATATGGAAGCCTAGGCTAACTTTGCATAGTAGCTCATCATCAACAAGTGCTAAAAGTATGGGTTGGAAATTCATCAAATACTATAACAACAAACACTATCATCACTTCCATTCAAGAAACTAACAACTAAACTAATAGGGAAGTAGAACCATGCACACATAATGAGCAAAATCAAAAGGAAACGCCCATATATCATGCAATTTTGCTTTCTATTGCTATAGAATGCCTTTTACACTAGCTCTCTAACCTTTTTCAAATGAGGGGGAGACCCCTATTTATAGTTTTCCAAAGTCCAAATAAATGGCTATGATTGAGTTACATTGTGTGGCTTTGATTCAATTACATTAGGGATTCACCTACCCCAGAATATTCATCAATTTAAAATACATTTGTTGTCTTTTAGTTCCCAGGCACTGTAGCAATTTTTCTTGTAGCTGAAACTGCCTAAAAGCTTCCCTTTGCTTGATGGAATTACAACATTCTTCATTGGATCAAACCAGCTCATCAAAAATTGGCATCAATGGATCGGTTGCCCTTGATTTGAGGGGATAACCCCTTAAAGATCATCATCATCTGGTGAAAAGTAGGACAACTCCCTTATGCTTTCTTCAAGGCCACCCCCTTGCATTTTGTCATTGAATTCCTTAGCACATGCCTTCTTCTAATGTTAGCTCTATTTATGGGTGCCATGAGGAGAGGTGGGCATAAATTGAATGGTGACAGGAGCTATGTACTTTCCTTGTTCATCTTCCTCAACGGGTCTCCTTGACGGACCCGTAGTAGGCTTCTTGAAACATGCATACATGAAGTGTCGTAAGTACTTTCATACATAAATCAAGGAAAATGTTAGTCAAATCTTGCAAAATCCTTGTTAGATCCATTCATGCATCATCAAAAGATCATAATATTCATATTTGGAGCTCATTTGGACCATAAACATTAATGTGTTCTCTAGGGGGGCGAGTGCCAAGGCGGACGACGGACGGAAGACAGAAGGAAGGCAGACAATGAACGGGGACAACAAATGAGGGACAACATTCTCCAAGGCTGGGCTCGGAAGAACCGATGGAAGTCAGTCGATGGATGGAAGAAAAAATGATAATGGAGAGATGAAGTTTCGAAAATGGCCATGGAGGGGCCAGGTTCCGGAAGCCAAAACGTCCAGGGCAAATGGATGGAAGAAATGGCAAAAGAGAGATAGAGTTCCAGAAACGGCCATAGAGGGGTTGAGTTCTGGAATAGCCAGGGATAGACAAAGTTCCTAGAATAGCAGCGGAGGGATGAAGTTCCAAAAATACCCATGGAGGGGTTGAGTTTCGGAAGCCGGAACGTCGAGGGTGGACAGATGGAAAAAATGGCAAAAGAGAGACGAAGTTCTAGAAACAACTACCGAGTGGTTGGGTTTCGAAACAGCCAGGGACAAACAAAGTTCTTAGAACAGTCACAAAGGGATGGAATTTTAGAAACGGCTACGAAGAGGTCAGGTTCCATAATACCCAGGGATGGACGAAGTTCCCAGAACACTCGTGGAGGGACGGAGTTCTGGAAACGGCCATGGAGGGGTCGGGTTCCAAAATTCGGAACACTGGGGGCGAACGGATGAAAAAAATGGCAAAGGAGAGATGAAGTTCCAAAAATGGCCACAAAGGGGTTAGGTTCAGAAACAGCAAGGGACAAATGAAGTTTCTGGAATAGCCACGAAGGAACAAAGTTTTGAAAATGGCCATAGAGGGGTCGGGTTTCAAAAGCTGAAATGTCGGGGGTGAACGAATGGAAAAAATGGCAAAAGAGAGATGAAGTTCCAAAATGGCCATGGAGGGGCAAAGTTCTGGAACAACCAGGGACAGATGAAGTTCACAAAACAATCATGGAGGGATAGAGTTCCAAAAATGGCCACAGAGGGACCAGGTTCCGAAAGCCGGAACATCGAGGGTGGACGGATGAAAAAAATGGCAAAGGAGAGACGGAGTTTCGGAAATGGCCACAGAGGGACCAAATTCTGGAATAGCTAGAGATAGACAAAGTTCCCAAAATAGCCGTAGAGGAATGGAGTTCTGGAAATGGCCACGGAGGGGTCAGGTTCTGGAATAGCCAAGGACGGACGAAGTTCCTAGAACAGCCGCAAAGGGACGAAGTTCCAAAATGAAAATTTTGCAACTTCCCAAAACTTAACAAAACCTTGGCAATTCACTTAGGCACCATAAAAACATCCCAAATCCATGGGAAACTTATCCCCACAGTCAAAATGAAGGAAAAGGTGAATCAAGCGAGCAAGGATGAGGCCTGGAGGATGTTGGGGCAACGAGCAAAGGGAAACCCACTAGCAAAACTTTAGGTAGGTGGATTTGGTCAAGGGAATTTGATCGTTTGACAACACATGACCAATTTAGGCTCCAAGAAAGGGGCACACAAAATGAGATTAGAGTAAAGCAGCCCATCGAAAATGAAAAGAGAGGGTCCCTGCCTACGGTGGGGCATTTGTGCAAAACATGCACAACAAATGGCGAATCGCTGGGAAAATTCTCTAGAGAATTTTGATGAAAAACTAGAATCACAAACCCAGAATCTCTAGTTCCGATCTTCACGCTCAACCAAAGGATCAAAACTACTAGTCAACCCAACCTTTAGTATGTTGAAAATCCATGTGTGTGCAATTGTGTTAATTCCCATCCTTCAGTTGTTGCAAGAACCTAAGCTTCATCAAGTTAAGCTACGTAGTTTATTCTAACTCCAAAAAAATCTAGAACATTGCCTCGCTACCAGTTAGGCATCCATAGCCGTGATGAGGTTGTCATTGTGATTCTCTTGAGCATTGCTCTATTGTCGGTTGGGTGTCCATAGCCCCAGTAGAGTTATTCATATACCCCTGAAAATTTGAATTTCTTTTCTTTTGGTTTTCAATATTTTTCTGTATTTCTTTTGTTCTTTTCTCTTTTGAGTTCTTTTATTTCAACCTGCAAGCAATGAAGCTCCCACTCAGGGCTAAGAATCACAGTGGCGCTTGAGCAGAATTTTAATTTTTTCACTTAACTAGACTTCACAAAGGACTTATAGTGTCCATTAGATCCTTAAAATATGTGAGAGATATAAGATTCCAAAATACTTCAGAATCATACCAACCAACAACTTATCCGCTTTGAATCAAACATCTCGATCACTTGATACTAATAGAAGATCCTCACCATCCACTCTGAAAACTTGATTAGAGTTTGACAAAGAAATATATAGAACAACCCTAGTTGATAAGTATGGTTGTTGTGCACATAGATGTGCCCAGCCAAAAGTAGAGGGACTCCGAGCAAAGTAGCAGCAAAGCGAGAGCAAGCAAAAGAAAATGAAAAGCAAACACCAAAATTAACCAAAGCAGGACAGCAAAGGAAAATAGTGATGAAACTACTCTAAAGCCAACAACCTACAACAAACCAACCAACCTAAGGAAAGAAGGAAAGCGGAGTATTTTCAAGAAACCTACACTACTCAAAATGAGCTATGTCAAAAGATATTTACAAAGAACTACGTTCGGGTAAGGTGATTTGATCTCAATGCTTATTGGATTTTGTAGTGCATGCACAAGAAAATGGGCAATCAGTATCGTTCTTATCCATGCAAATTTATCTTAATATTCTAAAAAAATAAATTCAATGTTGCAGCACTCAAGTTCAGTCACCCGGTCAGGGAAAATCAGCAATTGAGGAGGCTCGCTAAACCCATGGTTAATCCATAAATAGTTTTCTCTCCCCTCATTCCGATAATAAAAATGATAAGTGCAACTATGAAAATTAACATGAGCAAGGAAGGATAGAACCTCGATTTTGTTTTGCAACTGTGGCAGCCTTTGACAATCGAGAACGAGCACTACACCGTCGATCATTGCATCGACAGCCTCGGAGGGTGGCATAGGATCGTGTAGAATTTTAGGAATCAAGTCTACATAAGGTAGGGAGAACGGTGTAGCAAACACTTCTACGTCTTGCATGGGATCAAAAATCCCTATCAGCTATTCTTTAAGAAGGTAGACTTCATCTCATTCATCTTTTTCAAACCAAGTGTCCACTTAATTGTTGTCCCCAAAAGGCAGCACACTGTCCCACTTCCTTTCCCAAGTGTCGTCCTTATTTATGTGACTTTCAATGTTGTGGGACAATGACATACATGAATCTTCCCTATTGCAGCCATCTGAATATGAAGGAGGATCAGCAATGATCATGGCGGAAGGACTCCAAGTTGCATCTTATATTTGATGGGGTGCTTCATCTCTATTGGTAGCTATCTCAGCACCCCCACCCTTGTCTTCTTCTATTTTTTGTTCATGCATCTCATCATGGCGTTCACTTGTTTCCCCTTGCTCACTATCACTATAGAAAAAGAAGGAACCCCTTTCGCAATCCGTAAACTCTAGTGCATCACCGTTCGTAGGCTCAAGGAGTATGTCTTCATTGCTACCATCTTCTGGGATGTGCTCTTCCTCGGCATGAGCATACCTCTGTAGCACAAACCCCAATGGAAAGAAGTCATCAATTGATGGAACCTCATCAAGGGGACCTAAATCCACCATGCAATATCCCTCCAAGGACTTGTCATAAATCCCATTGTCCGTGGTGGAAAAATTCTCTTCAAGAGGAAGAAATTTTTGATGACTAGTGGACAGCATTCCTGTTTGATCTACTTCATTGCTCAAAAACTCAAGATTGTATTGTTGTCCTTCTTCTATTGTTGTTCCAACATCATCTTGAGGACCGCCTTCAGTGAGTTGTCACTTGGCTCGGGCTCTTGATCCTGACATTCAATCCTTGAAGCAACTGCAAGAAGTGGTGTGCTCGGCTACTTCGATTGTTCTTTGACTTGTTTGATGGCTTCTTGGCATAGTCCGCACGTAAAATCCGAGTGCGATGAATCATGAAGTCCACACCAATTCAGTAGCAGTAGCACCTCCAAATCCACTTGGTATTTTAGCTCTGACCAATCCTTTGCCAACCTGGAGATGAGCTGGTCATATCTTTCCGCTACTAGGTCCTCATCATCACTTGAAAAAGAAGCTTGATGGTAGACAACCATGGCGAGTAGTTGTTCCCACTCCTCAAAATTTTCATTTTCATAATCTTGATCACTTTCATTTATGAAGGAGAGGTCCTCTAATCTAATCTTTCTTATTTTTTCATCATCATTCTCTGCTCTCCAAACATTTTCAACCTTTTCTTCTTCCTGATTTTCACCATCTTCATTGGCTTCCCCAGCATACACTGTTGTAGACATCGTTGGTTCATCTTCAAATTCCAATGGTTCCTCTTCTAGATTGGAGGATTTCTCTTTACTGATAGAGGAAAGGCATTCTAACCTCTTTTTGACTTAACTTTCATCAAATATTTTTGATGTCCCCAAGAAATCAGCTTCTCCTTCTTGATTTTCAGCTTCAGTGTTTTTTGTCCAAGCACTAGCTCATGTCCAATTTCTCAGTTCATCTTTACTTCGTTGTCCTCCAAATTTTGATAGCTCCTTTTCCTCATGGAATGACTCATCCTTATCAAAATTTGGCTGCTCCAAATCATTCAAATAGCATTGGGTTTGAGTGATAATGTCCATGCATGATGAGCAAGTGAATTCGGAGTGAGGTGTGTTGTGAAATCTGCATCAAGTAGACATCAACACCTCCTCCAATCTTGGTCCATCTTTATTGTTCAAATGTTCTTGGATCAGCTCTTCAAATGCCTTGTATGCCATATAAGTCATTTCCTCTTCCGGATCTTTGGGAGCCAAGGGCTGTTATATTTCAAAAAAGGGAATTTCTCCTTGCAAGACTCTTTAAATCCTACTCATAAAATTCTGACACCCCAATTTGTTATGCACGCGAGTGCAATGGATCCGACATATATCTTCCAATGAAAATTGTTGCAATGGTCTCTTCAATATCCTATTTAAATCTACATGTAGCTGAGCGATGCTGATTTGCACAAGCTGCTCCATTTCAACTCAACTATTGTTTGCCCTCAAAAAAATGTGATTTCAAGTTTACCAATCCAAGATCTCTTTCTCCATCCATCCATCATCCATCCACGTCCATTCCATCCATTCCTCCATCCATCCCTCCATTCCATCCATTTCCTCTCCTCCATCCATTCCTCCATTCCTCCATCCTTCCATTCCATCCATCCATTCCCTCCATCTTTCCTCATCCTTTCCTTCCTCCTTCCATTCCATTCCGATCCATCCGGTCCATTCCATCCGTCCATTCCGTCCATTCCTTCCATTTCCGTCCATCCGTCCATCCATTTCCATTTCCTTCCCTCCATCCATTCCGTCCACTCCATCCATCCATCCTTCCGTCCGTCCATTCCGTCCATTCCATTCCGTCCATCCATCCGAGATCCACTCCATTCCATTCCGGGTCATCAAAATCAGATCCAAAGGAGAAGTTCCGAAAATGGCCACGAAGGGGTTGAGTTCCAGAATAGCTAGGGACGGATGAAGTTCCCAAAATAATCGCGGAGGGATGGAGTTCCGAAAACGGCTATGGAGGGGTCAGGTTTCGAAAGTCGGAACGTCGAGGGCAGATGGATGGAAAAAATGGAAAAAGAGAGACGTAGTTCCGAAAACGACCATGGAGGGGGTAGGTTCCAGAACAACCAAGGACAAACAAAGTTCTTGGAACAGTCGTGGAGGGACGGAGTTCCGGAATGAAAATTTTACATTTTCCTGAAACTTAACAAAACTTTGGCAGTTCACTTAGGCACCATAAAAACATCCCAAATCCATGGGAAACTTGTCCCCATAGACAAAATGAAGGAAAATTTGAATCAAGCGAGCAGGGATGAGGCTTGGAGGAAATCAGGGCAATGAGCGAAGAGAAACCCATAGGGGCACTTCCGCAAAAGCAAAAGACTTAGCGAAACTTTAGGTAGGTGAAATTGGTCAAGGGAATTTTATCATTTGACAGCACATGACCAATTTAGGCTCCAAGAAAGAGGCACGCAAAATGAGATGGGAGCAAAGCAGCTTGTCAAGAACGAAAAGAGAGGGTCCCTGCCTGTGGCAAGGTGTGTGTGCAAAACATGCACAACAAGAATAAGAAGAAATTTATGAAGGGGAAACATATAGACCAATCCCGCATGATGATATAAAATAAAATTAGTTTCAAGGGATACAAGTGTCTCATGACCCCAAGTGATTAAGAAACAAAGCAATAGATAAATGTGAGGGGAATGCCTAGGTGATGCCTTGAATGGAGGGAAAAGATAAAAATATGAGAATAAAACATTAAGGATATAGTGACTACCAATATTTTAAAGTGTGATGCTCCTAGGAGAGTGAATAATGGAAAATAAAAATAAAGAAATTGGAGACGGCATAACCATAACAAAATGGGGGAAAAGAAATAAACTGGAGACACTTAATCATAACAAAGGGTTAAGGACAAAGGAAATAAAAATAAAATGGAAAGGATGTGGTTGATACCACATTGAGATACAGGGATAGAGTTGATCATTATAGTAATAAATATAGAAACCAAACATGGATAATCATTCTCCATGCTATCATAGCAAGAGAAGGCACAACTAAAAGTATGCATCATATCAAGATTGACTAATACATGAGTTATAAACCATAAAATCCAACTTAAGGGAAAATAGACTACAATCACAAGGTCGAAATAATAATATTACTCATAATCTATTTATTTTTATTTCATATGATCTTATATGTTATTATATACAAAGTAATTTATATAGATATTTAATTATCAATTATAATTTATATAAATATTTAATTATGAATTATAATTTATATATTATTTTATTTTTAATTATAATTTGAGTTTATTATACGTGATAAAATCATAAAATGTATATAAATTAGATTAAATACATGGTAAATATATTTATTTATTTTTAATTAATCATTTGATCTATGATATTAAGTTTTTTAATTAAAAATGGTTTCACTTTCTTAAAAAAGCTACCAACATAGATTATATAGGTTATATATTTTCTATATAAATAGATATTTAATTTAATAAACACAAATTATTGGCTCATGATTTCATGTGGTTGGGTTCTAAAATGTTTTGTTCAATATTTTTTTTCTAAACATTTTTCTTTAGGAATTACAGTGGTATCTAGTTATATCTGCATTGGCTAACCACTCCCTACCAAATTATCCTAGGCTCACCTTTGTTGAGGCAAGTAGAAATGATACAATAGGTTCCAAGTGATGGAAACTTGTTTGGATAAACAATGGGTGTGGTTATATGTATAAAATCTCATATGGCTAAGTGAAATCTAATTTGTGTTTCATTTTAGCATGGGAATCAAAGCGTGTACAAGGAAGAATGGTGTATGTGTGCCAACTCATAAATAGTAGATTACATCAAAGAGTTGTAGGAAGCATATGCAATAGTTATCCTTATAATAGGGCATCATTTAAGAAGATGAAGGGGATTACATAGGCCTCTTAGTTATCCATCTCATGGTGCTTTCATTGATTATGTAGTAGAGAATCACCCATTTGGGGAAATAATGAAGATGAAATCAAATATGTGAAGAGAAAGAGTGAACCATTAGATGGAATTTGAAAACATTGGTAGAGATATGTTTCATCAAACCATTGCAAGATTCCTCTATTAAAATAGTTTTCTATTTCATTTTGTTTGATCACCATTGATAAAATATAGTGGGAATAGTAGATGATGTTTAAAATTGGTACACAAGACTAGGTTATGAGAAGGTTCACAATACTTTATTTTCAAAGAAGTTCAAATACATAGAAACTTTGTTATCTCCCATTAATAATTTATGGAAATATATAGGAGTGTCCTTTATTTTTTATGAAGGGGGAGATGTAAAATCTTGGTTTTTAATCAATGTGATTGCAATGTGCACCAAAGGGGAAATGTTTTTAAAATCCATTGATTGTGAGGGATGGAAAAAGGAAGCATTATTTATTGATAACATCCTTTTATAGCCAATCCAAGTAGTTAGTCCTCAAAACATTGTCTTATTCAAATTCACAACACAAATAATTACAAAGTGGCTAGTATGTTGTTTGAGACAAAATGTTCACATATATTTTCAACACATTTTTTTGTACATTTACTGAAACCTTGTGCTGAAAAAGTTGGGTAAGAAAATAGATCGCATCAAACAAGTATATGCCAAGGTTGAAGAGATTGAAATGTTCATCACAAACCACCAAATTTTTGCAAGATAATCTTAGAACATTCTCACAATTAAAGCTACTTATGGTAATTGAAACATTCTAAATTTTTAATTTCATGTTTCACTTTTGTAATTTATTTTTTAAATAACTATGATTTCTTCTTTGTTTTTAACATTTTTCTTTAATAATTTAATAGGTTATTGAGACCCAATTTTCATCAAATGCAGTTGTATTGATATGATATTTGAAGGTTTTTAAGGTTATTTATAGCATGGCCATTAGCCAAATTTGGTTCTTATAGAGGAAATCTAATTGTGAGAGGGAAAAATATAGAGCAAAAAATCCTAGATGACACTTGGTGAGAGATCCAATAGATCGTATTTTAATTTCACTAAACCCATCATGATTATGATATTCTTTACTAACATGGATAAGGCATGTTTAAAAGAGGTATATGATGGCATCAACTCAATGATTAAGAATATGAAGTCCATCATAAGTAAAAAGAGAAATATCTTGAAGAAAATTTATTCAAAGAAGTGTAATCCATTTCTAGATCATTTATTCATATAGGTTGTTAGTTCCTCTTCATCTAAGTGGTTTTGGAGTGCACAGTCCATCCACTCAATAAAGTGCAATTATTTAGAATAGAGTAAATCAAAGGAGCTATTTTATTTGCATTCTACACAAGGAATGGGAAACAAATTTGTGGGATATAGACCCAAAGAAAATTGACATGGATTCTCTCTACTACCACATACTCTTCACCAGGGATAACTTTAGTGGCGAATTCTAGGAATCTGGCAATTTGAATTTGGTGAATCTACCGTATCTGTAGGGTGTTCAAATCGCTAGGAAATCATGGACTATCAATCCAATGCATTTCCATTCGCCAACAATTTTTTTTTAAGAGGCATGTTTAGGCAATAAATTCACCATAACAGACTACGTGTTTCCAATGCACCGATCAATATTTTTGCCTGGAATCCCAAGGAGCATGTCAAATTCACCAACATATTCGCCAATACTATTAAAACAACATTAAATGAAGACCCATTTCGCCAATTAAAATTTACAAATAGTTGCTTTTGAAGACCCATTTCGCCAATTAAAATTTGTAAATAGTTGCTTATGAGGACCTATTTTGCCTTGAAAATTTCAAGGTATCGTTGTATAAGCACGCGGGATTCGCCAAATTTTTAACATACCATTTCAAAATCCTGTGGAATTCACTAAATATGGATTGATATAAATACAATTGAAACTATTATTTGTTCTTACACATTTTGTTTGATTTTGTTGAGAATTTATGTCTCAACTTCTAGCTTGAAGTCCTCGTTTTCATGCCTTGGTGAAATTTTGTGTTGATTGCAAGTTCTGTCAAAGGCGGGACCAAGATGGAACTTAGCATTGAACCTTTTGCCTAGTTTCGGGTTTATGTTCCCGTTCCGTCTCCGGCTCCGTTTCTTACCATTTCTACTCTTCGCTTCGTTTCATAGGTTCTAGCGGAGGTGGAACCAGTTTTGGAATCTGGCAATGTCCGTTTGCAATGTTCCTATTTTTGTTTCCGTTTCGACTCCGGATCCGATTCCTACTTTTGTGATCTGTTTCTTCTAACTGTTTGGGTTTTCCTCAGGATGATTTCCTTCTCTTCATTCTGGTCTAGGTTTGTTGTTTCTTGCAGTTGGCGGAGGCGGAACCGGAACTGAATTAGTTCTGGAACTTGGACTTTTGGTAAAATCCTACTTTCTGTTCCTGTTCTGACTCCAGCTCCGACTCCGGTCCTTTGTGTTCCTATCTTGGTTTGACTTCGAGTTGACTCCATCAGGTCAAAACTATATCTGGCTTGTTTCTCTTTGTCGTGGGCAGAAGTCAAACCGAAATGGTTCATGAACCTGTATTTTCAGTGGAGTCTTGTTTTGTCTCTTGTTCCGTCTCTGACTCCGGTAGTGTTTGAAAGACTTGGAAGTCTTAGACGTGCTCGGTGTCTGCTTGACCATTTTGGTTGTTCTATCATTTGCAATTGCCAATGGGTTTTGGACACATGGCACCTATCTGAATGGTGATTGGATGAAAACCTAAATAGTTATTATGGCAGTTGCTTTGTCAACCGAGGGTGGCGAACTCAACCATTTTGGGTGTTGGTGTTGAATGCATAGACGGCTCGTTGCAAGGAAATTTGTCAAGTCTGATCAGTTGTGTGATTTGAGGATTGACTTCATTTTTGTGTAGGACTAATTGAGTCAACTACATATGTTGGTGAGATAGGATTTTTCTCATAAGTTGCAGAACAGGTTGAAGTCGCGAGTTGAAGAGCAAAAGGAGAAAAAGGACATGAGTTCTTGAAGAGAGGTGGTTCGAATTGTATGTTGAGAAAAAATTGTAACAGTGTTTTTGAATCTCTCTGGGTGATTGTGAGCTATACAGAGAAGACTGTAAGTTGTATGTATTTGTTTCAATACTGTAATACAATAGTCTTGTTTTTGTGTGGTGGGTTTTTGACCTGGAAAGGTTTTCCCACGTAAATTTATGTGTCAATCTGTGAATGCTTTGTTCGACTACTATCTCTTTTAATGGTTGTATTCATCTCAAGTAGTTTTTGAAGCTATTAGAATCAATTTATGCTTCTCTCCTTTGTTGTATTGGCGTTAAGGGAATGTATTCCACACTCTTGGGTCTGTAGATCCACATGTTTTTCCCTATAGGTTTTGAGGTTCTTTTTCTTGATTCAGAAGTCAACGAAACCTGAAAATGTAGAGTCAAAGGTGAGTGATCATTTGTTGAATCTCCATAATGTTATTAGTTATTAGACTATTAGTTATAATAATAAGATTTCTTTATCTATTTTCCATTCTTGCTTCAATCTTAAACATAATTTTAAGTAGGGAATTTGATCTATATTCTCTGTCGGTCTGTCCTTAAACAAGAAGACTGATTTTTCCAACTTTTATTCGAAGTGAGCTCAATATGTCGAGCAGAAAGGGTAAGACTCCTAAGAAGGCAGGTAATAAAGAGTCTAGGAGGACATCAAAACATCCAAAATGGGGAGGTACCATACAGTCTTACTTTGGAATTGGCAAAGCTTCTAATCCATCAGATCAAGGTGGAGCTACACCATCAACTCTTCCACCAAATATTATTGAAGATGGAGATACATCATCAACTCTTCCGCCACAGGAAGGTCAAGGTGAGATTTTCATTGTGTTAAATCAAAATGTATCAAATGAGGATGGCAATACCGTAGAAGATGTTCCAAGGGATACCCTGGATAGCCAAAATGAGATAATCGACTTGGATGAGGATGATGTTGGTAGCAAGAAAAGAAAAGGCAAAGCAAAATTGGGGCATGAGTGGGAAATGACAAGGAATTTTCAAATTGGTTGGTTGTCGAAGTACCCATTCCTTGAACCAGTGGGGGTATCAAACGAAAATGATATTGAAAGGGCAACAGAGGTCAGATGTAAGATTTGTAGTTGGAAATGTGGAAGAGACAAAACGATGCAGCTAAAGCTTGACACTATAGAAAAGCGTATCAGCAAAGTTTACGAAAAACAAATCATAGACGGAAAGGAACAATCAGTCGTACGATGGAAATCAAAGGAATAATGTATTCATGTTAAGTATGTCGCATATTATGGAGAGCATAACCATAGAATGTCGAAGATTAAAAAATGTGAAGGTGCACTTGAGGCTCATTTTGGAAAAGCCATGGCAGCATAAAATCTGTCAAAAACTGTTTAGATGAGTGTTGTTTTTCATATATTGTCCAAGGGGCATCCTATGACAGACTACCCAGAACATTTTGATTTATTATCTTATTTGAGTGTTCCCCACTTTCCCTTCTCACATTGATCAGTAAACGCTGGATGGGAATTGGCAAACTGTCTTGCTGCAGTGGAAAAGCAAGATTTAAAGGAGAAATTAAAAGATTCAAATTTCATTGCATTATCTTTAGATGAAGTTACTATGGTAGACAATACTTCTTGGGTTTGTATGCATTTGTATACTGTAGAACAACATGTTTTCCAAGCTCATCTTCTTTTTGTTCGTAAAATGAAGGACAGTTCAACATCGCAAAATCTATTTGAACTAGTCAAGAAATCTTTGAATGAAATTATAGGTTTGGATGAGTTGACAGTTGCCAAAAAGTTGGTGTGTGTAAGAGTTGATGGAGCTGCAGTGATGCAAGGTCAAAGGAGCGGTCTTTGCACAAAGTTACAAACTACTTGTGCACCATACATGCTTGGTATTCACTACTTGGCCCACAGAATGAATTTAGCATTTAAAATTGTAAGCAAGTTTCCAACAGTATCAAAAGTTGAAAATCTAGTTCGCGAGATCCACGCATACTTCTCTCGAAGTCCCAAATGTTTCCTTGAATTTCAACATTTTGCTAAGGGAATAACACCTAGAAACAAGATTCTCAAGGATGTCAATACCAGATGGATCTCCCTGCATGGACCAGCGCAACGAGTTCTTTCAGAATATCAATCCTTGATTGGGTTGATGTACGAGCATCGCAGCACAGTAGACAAATCTCCTGAACTCTTACATAGGTTAACTGATATAGAGACACTCTTGACTTTAGCTAGTCTTCTCCCCATGTTGGATGAGATGAACAATCTTGTGAAGAAATCCCAAGATAGAACTATGTATATTTATGAATATGCCAATCTACGTAAACTTACATGCTTGGCCCTCGATCATCTATATCTAGATCTAACACAAGAAGGCGCAAATTATTTGATGTGGCAGAAAATTACTGATTTGAATAATCCTAATAATTATTTATAGTTTAATGTAAGCGGGCACTTATGTATTTGTGTACGTGGATATGAGATACCAATGTACCATTGTAAGACAGGCACTGGCAGGCACTCTAGAAAAGAAGTACCTATTAACGAGGAAGATTTTAATGACATTGTTAAATCTGTTAGTGATAATTTGAAGGAAATTGCAAAATCTCTTTTCTCAGAGATTCATGAAAGATTCCCTCAACATGAAATACTTGAAGCCATGGGTATTGTGTATCCTCAATTTTGGGTAAACCGAGATAACCCAAAATATTTTCATGATCAAGTAAAAATCGTGATCGAACATTTTTCAGAAAAGGTAACATACAATGAACAAATAATAGAAGGAATTTTAGATGAAAATAAGCTTAGAAAGCAATGTCGGAGTTTTGCAATAGCTATGAGGGACCAATCTGATTCCATGGGCAAGTAGAAGGCCTTTGAACCAGGATCAATAAAAAAGGTTTGGACAAGCTTAGGTCAGAGTGAAATATTGCGTGGTTCGATGTCAGAATATTTCAAACTTGCTAGTTTATGTCAAACAATGATATTGGGGTCGGTGGAGGATGAGAGAGTTTTCAATACATTGGGGTTTTTGAAATCAAAGTTAAGAAACAAACTGGACAAGAATTTGGAAAATTGCTTGAGGATGAAAGGAACTGCGTATAATGTCAAAAAAAATCCTTTTGAAAGGGCACTCGCAATCTGGAGTTCCACATGTGAAAGAAGAGGGGCTGGGTTGTGCAACACAGGCTCTCTAATTCTAAGAGCTATCGGTACTGGTGGTGGTACTAGTGGCAGTGGCAGTGGGCCTGGGATAGATGAAGATGACAATGATATTGAAATTGACACAAATCAAACAATGAATGTTGATTTGGAGATAGAAGCCGAACAAAGTGCAGAGCAGTCTCCGAATCAAGATGACTCTTTTACTTTATCTGAAGATGAGCATCGGTTTGAGGACCTTGACTCCATTTGGGAAATGGAAGAGAATTAGCAGGTTTTAGGTATTTTTACTACACTTCTTGAATCAGTTTCCATTGTTCCAAAGTCCAAACTATAGTTGATGATATTTTATATTCTATTAAATGAAATTTGTGAATCATTCCACTTCAAGTTCATGATATCTTATAATCTTATTTTAGATTGCACTCAAGCACTGCATGAATCATATTCCAAATAGTAGTTGATGATTTTTTATATTGTATTCAAATAAATTGTGAATCATTGCACTTCAAGTTCAGGAATCAAGATATTTTATTTAATATTTTATATTGCACTCCAAGTCTCCATGATATTTTATATTATATTGCACTTCAGGAATCATATCAGGATTTTTAGTCAAAACATAACAGAAGCTAATAGACTAACAATTCAACATCCATAACTTAGAAATGAACAAAATAAACCTTGATCATTTTATTAAAAATAATGATATGTTTATACAATGGAGAGACATGAGTTTGAAATGAGTAATTTGCATTCAGATGCTAGTACTGTCAAAAAAATCAAACTCTAATGAGTTTAAAACCTACTACAGAATGACTAATGCACTGGCCAGTCGCCAAACCTCGAGAAACTTGCGCCAAAAGTGGCCCAAAACTGTCATCAAGACACAACCAAAATCTGTTATAACTTTGTGGTAAAATAGAATGAAGGAAAATTACTTAACGTTGATCGAATCCAAATCCCAACCGTCGATCCTTAACTTTCGTCAGAGCATCGAACAACTGCCTTCAAAAAGGCTGATGTAATCTCCATCTCAGCACGATGGGCCCACCACACTATGCATCGCCAAAGGAATACACGTGGCACTCGCCCGTGATATCGCAATCAATAAACACCTCGCATCTTCCGATCACGCGATGGTGGGCAACCGTTGATCTCCATCATCGGCAATCATGTTCATTCATAACAGTCACCATTGTTGAACATAACTGCCGAGCAACCTTTTCATCAAGATTATAACACCTCCGTTGATTTTGAGCATGTGCATCTTGTAGCCGCTTTAGTAACCTGCCATATAATGTATATCTTTGGGTTGGGTCTTTTCTAACGTTACCTTTTTGAGGGTGGTTTCAAAACCACTTATGTCCCATTGAATCATCTAGGCCAAGCCCCTTTTAATAAAAATGCTAAATATTTCGCCTGACCTTTTATTTCTCAAGTTTGGGTCGGACCGTGCCTTGTGTTTTAGAACAACTTTGAGCCATCGTTTATCGTTGTCCTAGGTGGTGTCCCCTTCCCCTCTTTTATTTTAAGTAATTGTATTATTTTGCAAGGGTTATTTTTAGTGACCGTCGATCTCCCTATGGTTGATCTTGACTGTTCCCTACGATCTCACGATGACATCACCACTGGTTGCTTGGTGATTGCGATATCACGGGCGGGAGCCATGTGTCCCAGGTTGCCAATGCTGAAAAGGAGTAAATAAAGTGATTAATATTTGTATCAGACTTTAGTACATTATAGAGTGGGTTACTAAACCAGATGTGAGATGCACGTGCTCGAGATTGACGGCGATGTTTTAACCTTGATGAAAATTTGCTCGACAGATAGGTTTTGGTGCTGCTTACTATTGTGAATGATCATGATCGTTGATGGAGGGAATCAACGATTGCCCACCATCGCATGATCTTAAAGTGAAGGGTGTTTAGTTATTGCGATATCACGGGCGGACGCCACATGTATTCCTTTGGCGCTGTGTATTATGGTGGGCCCTTGATAATGACATGGAGATGTTGTCAGGATGTCAGCCTTTCGAAGATGGCCATCTGATCATCAATGATTCGACAAGAACAAGAGATCAATGGTGAGGATTTAAATTTGCATCAAATGCGATTGAAGTCGTTGGTGTGGCATGCAAGTGAGCCTTAATGGCGGATGAGACGTCTGCAGGCCATTTTTCATCAGCTTTAAGTAGTTAATTCCATTCTATCTTAACCACAAAGGTATTCAAATGTTTTCGAAGCGGTCCAGAGCCAAAGATTGAGTTTTTCAAGCAATTACAGCGAGATTTTGTTTTCTGCAAGGCGCGAAATCCCATGAGTTACCTTCTATGCCACGGTTTATGTTTGAATGTGTTTTTTTGTGGAGGGTTGTATTGTGTTGGTCAGGGGTCTTGTTGATTAAGACTGTAAGGTTACTGGTTCTTTTGAATTGTGGGAAATTACAAAGTTCTGGTGTAATTTCGTTTTGGGTAGCCCTAGTTTGTTCAAGAATTTGATTTTAGGAGAAGCCCTAGTTGTTCGAAATGGTGCCATCAAAGCAGCATTTTGGCCATATTGATTATTTACGAAGGAATTTATACGATGATTTCCTAGATCAATTCCCGCTATCAACAAACAACAAGAAGAGGGGTTTGGTTTTAATGAATGGGAAAGCCTTAGGCGAGGGACTAATGTGTAAAACCTATAATATTGCAGATGCTAGGGTCCAAATGATGGGCCTAGAAATGTTTAGGAGATGGTATGGGTAGCAAAATGTGCTTCATCCTTTCTGTAATGGCTGGAAGTACAATATGGGGAAACTAGTTGTACCAAATGTATTTCCTGATATTGACCTACTCAGAGCAGTGGCAGCACAATATGATCCTGTTACAAGGATTATCAGGGATAATGATGGTGGGGTTCTATTGAATATAAATGCATATGAGATTCGGTAGGTTTTCGATTTGAGTGAATATAGACCATTCTTAGTCCGGGTAGATTTTGAGGAAATGAAGCAAGAATATGCCAGGTCAAAGCCTCTTTTCAGATCGAAATTGCTTCCTCCTCATTTAGCCAAGGAAGGCAGTTCAACGATTCACATCAGCCCAACTGATCAGGAGCCTTTCAGGCTGAGCTATTTTGTTGATCACTTCTTGGCAACATTTTATTCACTTTGCCAGATTTTAGGTTTTAGCCCTGATACTGTGATGCCCATTGCTTATATGTTTATGGGGCCTCAGATTCAGCATCCCAATTTTTCTATAGTGTACGACTATGCATCTTTTCTTGTTGAAAAGATACATGTGGGTTTGTTGAAGTTGCATATGGGGGACACTGGTACTCCTTTCTTTTGGTACTCCCTATTAATGCATATGTTCCTGTACAAGAATGCCAACTTCTTCTCAGATAAAATGGTGTTGAGGCAAGAAGTGAATGGAGACAGATTACCAGTACAGGTTTGGAGTGCAGATTTGTCTTGCAACAAGGGAGGTACTAGCTTTGTGTAGTTTGATAATTGTTTTGCTTCCAGACTTAGAGCTATATTGGTGGTAAATGTGCCAAGGGTCCCTGAGGATTTGCATGATTTCCTCTGACCCAAAGTGAGGAAGCTTGATTTGAAGGTGTGCCACAATTGGGGTGACATCATCTTATACCTCGTAAGCACTATCCTAAGGGTTTATGGTTTCCAAGGAGCTCCTCACATTCTCCCATATAATTTACCATCAAGGATGGGATTTGCTGAGGTCATGTGGCAACTAGGTTGCATTCATGAGGATAATTTGACAGGGAAAGGAAAAGGGACTTTGTTCCCTGATTATACTGTTGTTTCTGATTTTGTCTTTTCCAAGGGAGGATGGGTCCACTTTGGAAGATTTTTTGATGATTATCATTTGAAGAGTGGATCTAAGAGGTAGCATGACCCCGAGGGATTCTTTGCCCTATTCAAGCAACGAATTAAAGGTGGCAAATTTGCACATGTTTTCAATTTTCTTGAGGATCTAATCAAAAATGAGTTTGATTTGAGCAGGCAGGAATTGAATAAAGAGAAATGGATTGCCTATGAGAAACTACTAGCTATGGTGCATAAAATGGATCCTAAATATGATCCACTGATGGAGTTCACTCCATTTCACAAAAGAATAGATTTCTTAATGAATAACTTCAAAGATATCATGAGCACCTTGAAAACCAAGAAAGTCAATTTGGAACTAGACTTGGGAATTCAAAGACCAGGGGCGAGGCCTGAAGAAACAAGGACAAATTATCAGCCACCAGAGGACAAGCCTCTATACAAGAGGAAGAGAGATGATAGTAGTGATGAGGAGGTAGGAGATAAAAGGGGAAAACAAATAATGCAAGCATCATCACAACCGGGTCAAGGGATCAAGAAACCTAGAGGGATAAGGATTGTGGACCTAGATTAACCACCGAGAAATGATCCTATAGAGTTACTATCAGAGCCAAGCCTAAAGAGGCAAAGGGTTGAGGAAACACAAGAGGCTCTGATGGATGAAATAATTATAACTGATCAAGACATGCATGTTGGTATCCCTTCTCCTCCTAGATCAACACAATTGGTGTTAACTGATATGGATATAAAGGGGCAATGTGTACAAGATTCCAAGATGGAGGCCTGCAAGGCATTCCTGGATGATGATGCCTTCGTGAAGACTCTTGTATTCTTGCAGTTAATTTGGAGAATGAAATTAGAGGAATATCAAGATAAATGCAAGAGAAGGAGAGAGTCAAGACCTGATAGGTTTGAACAGGAGAATGATGATGAAGTTAAGGCTGAACTAATGGAGGAATTCAAGAGCATTACTCCTGAGGAAGGAAGGAGACTTGTGACTCAGGCTGGTGTCTTACTTCTACCTAAATGGGACATATCTGATTTTGTAGCATTCAATGCTATCCTGCAGTCCAAGCATCCTGTGCAAAACAGTGAGGAAGAAGTTAAGGCAGCTCTGCAAGACTCTGCTTTTAGTGAGGAATATGAAACTCTGGCCATATGGGCATTGGCACCCCAGGGTAGAAAACAAAATGTGGCTGATATTGGCCCAAGTCTAAGGGGAGGTCTCATCATCAAGAGAGCTTCTGAAACCTTAACAACAGAAGCCACAAGCTTGACATTGAATGTGGCCAAATTGGCCCAAAAGACAGCTGAAAGGGAGGAGGCTGAAAAGAAGAGTCTGATGGAGAAATACAACGTAATAATTGGGGAATATAGTAGAATACAACAAAGGAATGTTTATTTGTAGTTTGACGTAGATAGACTGAAATATGGGCAGGTAGGAGAATCCTCCAGTGCCCCTGGTATCAGAGCACTACCCACTACTTCAGGGTCAATTCCCCTTAATATCCCAATCATTTCTACTCCTGGGTCCCCCATTTGGACACCTGCTCTCAGCCCTGCACCAGAGCCAATTGAAGAGGAAGTTGAGTATTCTGTGGATCCTACCAAGAAGCAAATGTTGAATAAAATCATAGAATTCCAGACTGCCCTAAAGGCAAGTGAGGATGATGCAATTGCTAAACACAATGAGGTGGTTGACACTGTTTTGAGGCATCTAAATGAGAAGGTTGATTGTAGGTTTCCATCTATACATTCTTTGTATTTTTTTTTCTTGGGTGGAATTAAAAACATTAACAAAGATCGGGAAGTAGTTCTGCCTTTGGTTGAGAAGCGGATCCCTCGGGCCACTGATTTAGATGTTATGTTTAAGGCTTCTAGGTTTTATGTAGACAACAGGCCTCAGTCATTGAAGCCTACTCTATTTTTTGTGAAATCATTGAAGGGATTCCAGGCCCTACCTGATGATTTGAGTAGAAAAATTAGAGAACTGGTAAAGAGTTTTGATGACTGGAATGATACTTTTCTGCCAGATATAATAGATGCATAGGGAAATATTAAGACATTGCAGCAGTGGCAAGATAGGGCAAAAGAGTTTATTGATGCACAAATCAAATTGATTTGTGATGGCCTAAACTATGACTTGTTGGTGAGCAGTATGGATAAAATAATTAATACCAGCATATTCTTAGAGTCTTTCGAGAGAGAGGCTAACCAGGTTGCGGTAAAGTACACACCTTACGATACTAGGGTGATTGAGGTGGTGAATTTTAACTGGCCAACGGATGAGGAATACTAGAGATGGGTGGACAAGTACTTAATCGAAGAGGAGTAAAACAGTGTCTATTACTGGCAACTAACAGCTTAGCAGTTATAGTATAACTGATTATGGTCTATTAATAATTGACCAATGACATGTGTAATTTCTGGCTCGATGCTTGTTTGCTCCTTCGTTTTCTATAAGAAGGATTTCAAGGCCAAAAATAGGGGTTGGCAAGTCAGATATTTTGAGGTCAATTCTAGGTATAGTTGCAGAACAGATTGTAAGAACCAATTATTTCAATATTAATACAATTTAGGTTTGGGGTTTTAGGTCTATGAAGATTTTATGTTTCCCAACAGTACTAGCATTTGAGTTATGATGTTATATTTCGAGCTCATGCCTCTCCTTTGTATAAACATATCATAATTTTGAATAGTATAATCAAGGATTATGGTGTTCATCTCACTACTCAGTGCTCTGGTGTGTATGTTTTCCATTTTGGCTTTAATTCAAGGAACTAATTAAAATTCTTGGATGGAATCATGGATGGAAATTTTTGTAAAGGGATTTAGTAAGAAGTATTGGGTTAGGATATGGATTGACACTATTGTAATGCAATATTTCTAGGGATCTTATATGCTATGTATTTGAAAAATTGAATCTGTTGTTAAATTTTAAATGTTTGTGAATTTGACTCCCCAATGGTATATGGCACTGGTTTAAATTGTACGAGTTTGTGAAGTCATGTGTCTGTATGTCTTTACTTAGAGCTTGCTGCCAAATTGCAAATAAAATGAATATCATAAGTTACGAAATAATGTTGTAATCATCCCATGCCCTTGATTGGAATTGGCAATTCCATAGGTAGATTAGGAGACAAACTTTGTTTACGTTAGAAAACACCAACAAAACCCACCCAAAAAAGGTAACATCCGAATAGATTTTCACCCAAGGTATTACATACGACATTAGGATTTTCATGAAAACCAAAATAAAAACCCCAACCTTAGGTTCTTTCCCAAACAATATGACACATTGACAGACCAAGACAAGGCCAAGACAAAGAGGAATTCAGAGAACAAAATTAGAAGTTCCATCAAGTTCATCAGTAGTTCAAATGATAAAATAAATAATACAGATAATTGAACATCATCACATTAATAAAGTCTAAATTTGATATTTTTAATTGAATTTCACATGAAGGAGTACATATTGGCACTGGCAATGCAAAATCTTGCCAATGCCCAAAGACAAATCTACACAGAGCTGAGTTGGAACTTGGAAACTCATATTATCAATGGTTAAAAAAAAAATTCAAGCCACTGTATCACCTTTTCTAGCAACTTCCACTCTTCAAGAGGTGGAATTACCATTTGTTCTAACTGATGTTGTTTGACTTGAAGTTTTGTTAACATTTCATGATTGTAATTAGAAGTGGAACCTATCTTGAATTCTTCAGTCAATTTTGCATTCAAGGTTATCAGTGTTCTGAATGAATCGAAATTAAAATAGTTCATAGCTGGGTTCTGAGGAAACTGGTCCAAATCAATCTTCCTTGCACCTTCCATCTTCTTTCTGAAACCATCCTTTCTAATGAATCGCTCATTTGTGTCAAAAGCCTCTAGAAAACCAAGCTCTATGAAGCTCCTTACCTTTTCATCCACCAACATCATCTTGTCTACAACCAAATGCAAATATTCCTTTGTTCCAGACATTCTCGAACACTTTACAATGATAGATGACAACTTCATTGAGGTTTCAATTTGGTTAGTAATCCCTTTTGATTTCAGATCATTGTCACTGGCTTTGTAGACTGTTTGTAGAACTTCATTTGCAGATTTCTCTAATTCCAGCACCTTTTTGTTGTCCACTAAATATTTGTTGAGCTTCTTATAATGTTGTCTGATAGCATCAATCAATTGAAACATGTCACACAAATGATCAAACCTCTACATTATTTCATCCCGGATCTTTTGTTTCATATGCCTCACCGTATCTCTACAAAATGCAGATAACTTATTTTGAGAAGACTTAATTTCTTCTTTTGCTTCCGTTAGCTCTTTCTCCAATCTTTCAATTGTTTTTCTCTATTTCTCCAATTTTTGTTCCCACTGTACATTTCCATTCGCAATGCTTACTCTTAATTTTTCTGAAGTGGATTTTTTCTCATCATATTTCTTGTTGCTCTCATCTAGCCTTCGCTTCAAGTCATTCACTTCTCTCTCATTTGATTTATCCTCTTTGCTTGTTGATGTAGAGGCAGATTTTATTATTCTTTTTTCTAATTCATCACTCTTGTTATCTGTTGCTTTCCTATTTGTTTTCTCACTTGCTAGGTCTTCCTATAACTTTTCTATTTGGGTCTGCAACCTTTTCTTCTCTCTATCTTTATTTAGCAATGATGTGTACACCAATTCATTGTTCTTCTTTGATACATTAATTTTGTCAGTATTTTTCAAGCCATAAAAATCCAATTGAAAAATGGTTACCTGGTATTCAGATCGATCCATCTGATTTGTTGGTTTGTTTTGAACTATGGGAACAAAAATTGTGTACTCCATGATTTCTTTATTTGTGTCAAATGTGGGTAATACCATGGTTGTTGCAGTCTCTGAAGTTACAGCAGATGCACTCTCCATCAGTTTCTTCTTTTCTTTTTTATTCAAGTCTGATTTCTTTTTAAACTCTTCAATGAAATCATAACCTGGGGAGGCAGGAACAATGGAATGCTTGAATGGTGAAGGAATAGGAGTACTTGCAGTTGCTAATGATGTCGCACCCACACTAACTGGATTTGTGGGAGTTTCTGGAAATAAATCCTTTGTGGTACTGGTGGATCCACTGATAGTGTGACTTGGACCTGTCAAAATCCTTTGCCTCTTTTAATTGCCTTGATCACTTGGTGTTTCTATGGCATCTTTTTTTGTTTTCCTCCTAGTATTGTGTGTAATTTTTCATTGTAGCACATGTTGACCACTACTAGTACTACTACCCATACCATCGCCACCAATGGCACTCCCAGTTGCACTAAGTTTTCCACCAAGGGCATGTCCTAGTTGTGATTGTATCTAACCATGAGGATGAGGACTAGAAGCTCTAACAAATTTATTTTTTCTTGTATCCCCTTGGTCTACTTTTTCACCTCCAAGCCCAAGGCCAGATTTATCAACTGTTTTTCTATGCTCAATACTTTGTATTGTCCAAGGGCCTCTGCCTTGTCCTTTGGACCCCAAAGAACCACCTTCATAACCAATTTTTTCAAGTATGGTTGCTCCTAAAGTATATGTTGAAGCATATTCTGCTTTTACGGCCTCACTTAAAACAAGTTTGTAATTGGCATGGCTTTGTTCTTCTTCTTCCATATCAATATCATCATCAGATTCATCACATTCATCAGGATGCTCTATATTCCACAATTTTCTAAACTTTTCATCTTCTTCGTTATCATCATACTCTGCAAGAGCTCTTTCTTCTCCTAGGTCCTTCCTCATAGACCAAAAGGTAGTAATTTTTTATCGTGACCATTTTTTATCTATAACATCCTTCTCTAGAGAACCTGTAATTTTTACTCTACTAAATGGTTTATCACCTTTTTCATAAAAAATTTTGTATGTCCTATTTGTCTTTCGGTGCAATGCCATAATTTTTCCTGACAATTGTTCAAAAAGAATACCATTCTCAGCAGCACTTTTCTCCATTGCTATTTTGACCTCATCCCAAGAATCCTTGTTTCTCAAGTTTTCAAGCAAAGGTTTACTTTGATGTTGAATTCTATTTGCAGCATTCCTATTGGCCACAATCATTGATTTAATGATGTCACATGGATCATACTGCCAATGATAGATAGCATCAAATACAAAAAAAATCAAAAGATTATGTGCCACAGTAAATGTTTTTCTCTCGAATGTGAACCTTCCACATGAAAAAGGTAAAGAAGGAAATAAGGTCTTCTTTTGCTAACTGAGAAAGTGTAGTTCATCAGTACTCTGCACTTGCCTTAAATATTCCAATGCAAAAACCCTTTCTGTCACATGTATTGGAAGTTTGTATGGTTGTACTCCTGATCCATACAATCTTAGCACAGTATATTCTTCCATTAAGTACCAATCAGCTAATTGTATTTTTTTTCCTAGTTGCATGCAGTTTCTACATGACATAGGCAATCTAGGCATTGTATTATTTGTAATTACTTGATGCAATGGAGCCAAAAATTAATCTACAAAATGACTGTAGTTCCTTCGAGAATCATGCATCCTTATCTCAGTGGTCCATTCATATACTAGAGCCATTTTATTTTCCTCTGCATTACTGTAGGGCTGAATCTGAAGCTTGTTGGTCTGAAACATTCCTCTAAATTTGAATAGAAAAAGATAGCACAAGTAGGTTGTGAACCTAAATGTCTTTGTGGAACCTGCTTTATCATTAAAAATTGTTTAAGCATGGATTCTACAATGTGCTGAGTATAATTATATCTGACATGTTCATCAACATAATGGATATTATATACCATTTCAAGGAGGCTTGCACCCACTTCCAAATTGCTATCCAGACCGAGGCAAAATGCTAGCATGGAAATAGTATCCTTAACCCATGGTTTAAAAAAATCCAAATTATAAGGAGTCTTCTAATCACCTTTCAATTTGTTTCTATCCTTAACTATATTATTTAAGAAATCATTTTTCAGCCTTTCTTCCATTGCTTCATAATCACTAGCAAGCTTTTCTAGTTCAATGTGGTGGTTTCCAAATTCTTCGGTTGTAAACCCCAACACTTTTCCAAGTTCTTTTGCATTAATGGATTACAATTCTTCTTGGTTATCTTTATTAACAATTGCTCTTTTCTTATCATCGTAATTTTCGGCACAGACCATGATAAATTCTGGGCAAGGGAAAACTTCATGTAACATCATGCACCCTAATCCAGTTACCCACGGTGCACTGACACTATTAACTTTTGTTTTCTTTGCAGCCTTATTCTGAGATGAAAATCTAAGTTCTGAGGTACACCTACCATAGATTTCAGGATCATAAATATCATGGTACCCATCGGTGAAACCTGGGGCTTTAAGTAATTCTGCATAATGTATTTTTTTATCGGACATTGCTCTAGTGGTACTAGTGGTAGACATGCTTGTACAAATGTGAAGTTGTGAAATTTGAATTCCCTAATAAGTAATTGCCTATTAGCCCTCCTTAATTTTAATGAATTTTTGAGTCTCTAAAGTCTAAAACCAAACTTCAAACTTTGACAAAATAAGATTTTAAGAAATGTCAAATGATGAAACGTAGCCGCAGGAATTCTTTCACTTACCCAGATTCTGAGTCCCGACGCTTGAAAACTGGAATGGCGTTGTTAACTTGTTGGAAGTGGAACTGTGGAATCCAAAATAGGGTGGTGCACTGCAATGGCCAATGAGCAATCTGAAGATTGAAGACTTTAAAAATCACTGTACAATTTCAAAGTGCAAAGTGTTTTAAATGCTTTTTTTCTCGTAATTGGAGCTTTAAAGTGAATGACACGTCTTAGGAGTTCGGTCTACAAGACTACAAGTTGAAAATTCTTAACTGTTGATCTTTCTAAATCTAACGGTTATAGGGTGATTCTGGAGGTTTACGTTGGGAAGCCCATCGCTCTATGCATTTCATTACGGAATGCAACTACAACCATACATCAAATTTTCATCCAACAGTTGAAACTTGAGTAATTTATGATATTAACTTTAAAGTTTAAAAATAAACATTAATCACTTGATAGTTGACACTTAGTAGTACAAAGTGCTTTAAATGCTTTGTTTCTCGAAATTGGAACATTAAAGTGAATGACACGTCTTATGTCTACAAGTTACAAATTCTTCACCATTGATCTTTCTAAATCTAACGGTTATAAGGTGATTTCGGAGGTTTAAGTTGGGAAGCCCATCGCTCTATGCATGTCATTACGGAATGCAACTACAAGTCTACAACCATACATCAAATGTTCATCCAATGGTTGAAACATGAGTAATTTATTATATTAACTTTAAAAATAAACATTAATCACTTGACAGTTGACAGCAGGCCTGGAATTTGATGGTCTATTAAATATTTGACCGTTTTTTCAATTTTAGACCGTATATTGTAGCTATAAAATTTATTAGACCGTATAGATTAACTTGCTATATTTTTATTAAACCGTAAAAAATTATTATATAGTATTTTAATTTATAATATATATCATTTTATAATTTTTATTATAAAAAGAGAATACAATATAACTTTTTTGAATATTTTTAATATGAATTTAGAAACTTTTGACTTTTTTATAATATTAATAGCTATCATTTTTTATATTAATATATATGATTTATAATATTATTATAAAAATATATATTAATTTAGAATCTTTTCAAAATAAAACATAATTATTTTTAATTTTTACAATATATTTAACAAGATTTGTTTTTAATACGATTTTAGAAACTTTTGTTAATTGTTAATTATAACAGTAGATTTTTATATTTCACTATAAATTATCATTGTTTTCTAATTTTTCAAGATCTTCTATTTATAAAAGATTTTATATAAAAATTTGTAAATTAAACAAATTTTTTTATAGGCATTTAAAGGACCAAACCGTCATAAAATTTTCATATTGATTGTTTGCTATTGTCATAATCTTAAGTTTTAATCGTTGATCTTTCTAAATCTAACGATTATAGGGTAATTCCAGAGGTTTAAATTGGGAAGGCCATCGCTCTCTTCATTTCATTACGGAATGTAACTACAACCATACATCAAATGTTCATCCAACGGTTGAACTTGAAACTTCAGTAACCATGAATTCTCAAGTGCATATTGCATAGAGTATATTACTTAATTTCTAAAAAAAAAAAAAATTGATTTGAATATATTAAATTATTAATAGACACTGAAGTTCCAAACTCAGAAAACAACTCTTTACGCTTAAACGTAAATGAATAACAAAGATTCAAGGAATCAAGATTCAAGAATAACACAACACAACCATTTATTTTATTGCAAATGAAATTCAATGTCACATTATTACATATATTTTTATAGACGAGTAGCACTGTAGCTCCTATTTTGTATAAATAACAATTGTCAGTGTGTCACTTCAGTACTTTACATAGACAAAATTTAATAATTTATTCCAAGTTGTTTCTCGTTATAATGGATTACAAATTGATTGCAATTTCCAAGCTTTGTTGCTGAAAACCTAATACACATCTATCTCTAAAAGTAAATGTGGCTCTGAAAATAAATTCATGATTCCAAACTTCTGCTGGTGGATTTGCCAACCATGCTGGGCAAAGGGGGTTCCAATCACTCCTGGGGAAATGGGAGTCGTGAAGATACAAAATGTACTTATCCCCTTCGAGAACCAAAGTCATACAAAAGATGAAAAACAAACATCTCTTTGAAAATAAATGCATGGGGTTTGCCTAGCCAACCATGCTAGGGAAATGGGAGCTATTAGAATACAGGAGGAGAAGCAAATCTACTCCCATCTTTTACCTGCAGCCTTTATGCATTGGGATAGCACTTATCTCCATTAGAGCTCCTCATCCTGGTTCAAAACCCGTCTGAAAATTCAAGTTAACCAAATGAACTTCTTTCCAATTCCACCCATTTTGAACTTGAAGGAAATTCGTCTTTTACTGATTACTCTGTAACTACATAATTGTAGGTAGGAGAATTTATAGTATCCCCAATACTGCATCATCTTCTTCATGAATCCTTACTAACCCTATAAAATAAAAACCCTTCTACTAATCACTGAATCACTATCCCTATTTATGGGCCACCAGTGCCGCTACCAACCTGTATAATTAAAATTTCTAATTTGATTGATGTCTTGCTACATGCCAACTTGAACTCTACCTCAAGCTGACAAGCTGTCAAAATCACTCATTCAAACGATATGAAATCATTACAAATCTTATTTCATTAAAGCTATGAGTTGTCCAAGAAATTGCTTCGGATGTTCATATCACATATGGCATTAATCGCCGGCACTGCCACTGCCAACCACACTTTCTTCAAAAATATTAAGAAATTCAATGAAATGAAATGTACAACATCGAGATTCGAGGCATTGAAAAGAGTGAATGAGCGATGAATTAATCTAAACACAAAGTCTCGGAGATGAAAAAATAAGCATTTTGAATTTGACCTAACACTAACAGATAAACATTGAACAATTATCATGAAGAAACACAATTCATTCATAATTAAAAGGAAGCATTGATAAATACATAGATTTAGAAATATATTATTTTATCTCTCTAATGCCAAAAATGTGGTTTCACAGACTTGTCACCCCACACCCTGTACAATCAAAATTCAAAAAGCGCTCAAAAGCTGAAACTACGCCCCCTTATCATTATGTGTCACAAATTCACAATTCACTAAAGGATTCATGTATGTTGTAAAACTACTGGAGGTGTCAGGACTTTGTACAATTCCAACTGCATTTTCATAACAAAATTATGAAATTCAGAGCGTTCTTCTTCTTCTTCTAAAACAAAAATTACCCTGTTGTACTCGACATAGCTAGTTTTCTCTTTCCATGCCACTGAATGTAGCTGGGAAATGATGTCGAGTTTCTCTTCTTCTAACCAATTCAAATTTGGTTGCATGAAGCCCACAATTTCATCTTCCCATACCCTAATATCGGCTGGAAGTACCATTTTGAGGAAAATCTAAGTATGGAGTTCAAAATGCTGCCACCTTTCCTCATATGCAAGCTCACTTAAATTTACCAGCAGGAAGTGACAATCTAATACTAAATCCGTTTCTCCAAACTCCTTAATACCTTATTTAATATCTATCCTTTCAGAGGATTTAAAAGATTACGTTAAATCTATCCAGTTGGTGTTTGAGAAGACATCCCTTAATGGCATCATACAAATCATTAAATGAGTTGTCACTTCGAAAGTTGTGCATCCCGCCGAGGTCACCCAATCACTGAGAAACAGAACTTTATAACCATTTGTACGGTAATAAAATCTCAACCATTGATTTCTAGAAATCTAATGGTTCTAGTGATATTCCGGAGGTTTCAAATCGCAAGTCTAGTGCTTTAGAGATTTACTTTCGGAATGCAAATACAGTTGTCCATAGAATGGCCCATATGATTTTTATTTCGCCACTGGCTTTTTTTATTATTTTGAGATTCATTTTAATTCGCCAATGAAAATATATTTTTTGCTTTGGAAAAAGGTTTTAATCGCCAATGGAAAGAAAATTCTGGTTTGAAAAACGGTTTTATTCGCCAATGAAAAATATTTTATTCGATTTAAAAAAATTGCAATTCACCACGATTTTCCATAGACTTCCAAGGATTATAAAATATTCACCAATGGGGATTTTTTTTTCTCGAAAAATGAAAAAAATTGCCAATAAAATTAATATTTTTCATCGACAAGTATACAGGATTCACCAGGATTTTACACCTGCGCCGAGGGGGGGGGTTTCTTAAAGTTATCCCTGATCTTCACTTTTTAGGAGATGGATAGGTAGCATATTTTTCCTTTGAGTGGTAGTTCGATTTCAAGTGGTTCTTTTAGTCTACCTAGTGTTGGTGTAAATAGGGGTATTACCTATCCAGATTTCCCTTTGTAGTGTGAACAAGACACATTATATCTTACTAGTTATTAGTTAGGTCATATTCAAACATGTTAACATTTTAATTTTACTTAGGAGATAAAGAATATTTTTAGAATTTCTTAGTTTTCATGTAATTGTATCGTATCTTATCACTAGTTGTCTCATGTCATATGATTAAGACGCTTGTCATGATCTTGTCTAATCCTACTTCTCAACCTTCCCCACATAAGCAAGGCCCCATATGTACATTATGAACCGATTGTATCAATATAAGTTTTTCATCAATTATTGCAAATATATGATGTTTCTAATATCTCCCTTATAGAATTTTTGGTTACAATTATAGGCCATCTTGGGAGCTTGAGTCTTTGAGTGACTCTAACATGACATCAAAGCTTAAAATTTACAATTCGCCTTCTCAAATTTGAGAATTATTTTGTGCATGAGATATTGCTAGGTTTAAAAAACTGATATATATTGAAAACCCAAGTATGATCTTATCTTGCATCATATGATTACCTAAAGAATTATAAAAACTTTATAGAAATACCAAATTTTGGGGGGTTCCTATTTGTGAATTTTATTGTAGGTTAATTTTACTATATTTTGGTGTAAATATAAACTCAACATTGAGTTCAAAGTGTCTAATAAATTCATTTACTAGACTTTATTTCATCCTAATCAAAAATGTGAGGCTGAATCTATGAGGTTTTGAAGTTGGAAGGTGGTTACCAGATCTAGAAGATAACTATAATTTTGGAGTGTTTTGGGTCAAAACAAACCCTACCATCATGTCTAGAAGGCCAAAGCACCTTAATATTGACTATCAAATTTATCAATAGAGAATTTATCCCTAGGCCCTCAAAATAATTTTTC
This sequence comes from Sequoiadendron giganteum, assembly GCA_007115665.2. Lineage (NCBI taxonomy): Eukaryota > Viridiplantae > Streptophyta > Pinopsida > Cupressales > Cupressaceae > Sequoiadendron > Sequoiadendron giganteum. The sequence goes on along the minus strand of CM021104.1, from coordinate 187,436,707 downwards.
AACCCCATACCATTAATTTAGTTCATACAACTATATGAAATGCATACGATATCAATCTATATAATTTGTACATTATGCAAGCATACCATTGAAAAAATTGGGTTGCATGCAAGAAATATTCTTCAATAGATTCTCAATATGTCATTTGCATCAGGCCTACGTCATTGCAACACTAATCAACTACGATGGTGGGTTTTTTAATATTATTATATTGATTTAGTTTTCAAGCCTTAGCACTTGCTTCTCTACTCTTCAGCATACACTAGTACCCTCCAAGAGCTTAACCACCAATGTGAGGGAAAAATATACCACTACTCTACAACCGTAAGTGATGCAACATCCACCCTCCTATCGCCTCCAATAGTGTACTTTATTAAAACCTATAGTTTGAGTAATGGTCATATGGATCAACATTTGACCAACCCCTCCATAGCTAAAAAGGATTTTTTTTGTAATGCTACTGACATTGGAAAATTTTCTATAAATTTTGATCCAAGAGTCATATTTTCATAAATTAGATATCTTTAGAATTTTGATTATGTACAATTTATAGTGGTGTAGGTTTCATTATCATTTTTTTATTGATAAAATTTATTTTTGTTTGAAGTAAAATATCTCATTTAGACATTTGAGCTCATATTTCTTTGTCTGTTTATTCATTTTTTGTGATTCATGGAACTAGAAAGGTATTAGCGAGCTATTTTTATTTATTCATGCACTTTTTATAGATTCAATCTAGAGTACAATTTATTCATTTTTTGTAAATATTGCATTGTGATTGATTACTTGAGCGTCATGATACCTAGAGAATTTTTGTCTTTTGGGGGGCTTCATTTTTAGTCTCGATTTAGGTCTAGGAGGTTTCATATCTGATTTTTCCAATATATTGTCTATTTTTTCTCTCTCTTGGTTCTTGTTTATCTCATGGTAGAATCAAGTTCATTTAAACAACTCACTCCTCACAATTTTCATGCATGAAAAAACAAATTATAACGGTTGATCCTTTCTAGGGGTGTATGATCTACATTGGGTGATCATCAACTTGAATTCACCAAGGAGTATGAGATATTTTCTCGCAAGAAAAAATGTGATGAGAAAATATTTTTTATTACATTTCATATTTCTAACAACTTGTTCCACACTAAGGAGTGCACCAAACCAAAGTAGGTATGGGATAAATACAAAGACTTATTTGGTATAGTTAGAGAATTTGGTGCTTTATAAATAGAGGTGTAACTAACATATATTTATCGTAATATGTTTCCTACCATTGAGAATTATTTACCTAAGTTTAAATAATTGATATCTCAATTGTTTGGTTGTGGAAAAGATAAATTTGATAAGGAATGTGTATTCTTGATTTTGTCTAAGTTAAAAGGACCATTTGCATTTTTTTCTTCTACCTTTTACTCCACCATGGAAGCCTTAGGTGAATCATATAGCTTGACTTATTTTGATTAAAAAAAAAATTGGCCATTTTACTAGACAGAAAGAAAATATTATCCAATTTGATGCACTTCCAAGATTCAGGCATCGTTAGCACAAACACCCAAAGGAAAAGGAAAGAAGAACTCCAAAACTAAGATAGAATCTAATGATCCTCCCACATCTTCCAAAGAGGATAAACCTAATAATGATAAACCCACATGTACATATTACAAAATAGTAAGGGCATGGTGAAAATAATTGTGAATTAAATAGATAGAAGAGTTGAGGCATGAGCATAGGATTTTATTTCCTTCAAATTCTTCTAGCTCACCTTCTTCTGCACCATCATCACCATCCACATAGGGACATCAATTTTATCTAATGGATTTGATAATATGAAAGGTAAAGAAATTATTGCATCTACAAGTTCTGAGTTAGGTAGATGGATTCTTGATTCAAGAGCGTCACATCATATGGCTTCATCACAAGGTATGTTCTCTTCATTTGAACCTTGCAATTTACCACATATTTTGATGGGTAACAACACATATGTGTGTGTTTTTAGGAAAGGATATATTGAAATAAAGGATGGTAAATTCAATGATGTAATTTGTGTCCCATTTTTATTAACAAATTTCCTTTCTATCTATTGGATTACACATAGTGGAGTAGGTAAAATAGTTGGGTCCACACATAGTTATGTGATAATTAGAGACTTTTAGGTTATATATATTGTTGTCGTTGGGTTGGTTTATCATTCATCTTGATTGTACACATTTTCACATTTTTCTCCAAACGATGATGCAATTTCTTTGATTAGTATTCACACACATACATCAAGTGAGTCATATTTCTAAGGAAAATTTTAGTCAGTTGAACCTTGGTGTTCTTCAGACTTGTGTTGAGCTTCCATATCCTCCACTTCATACTTCCTTAGATTTTAGTGTTTCCATAACTTATTGTCCTTCATTTCAGTAGGATTGTCATTATCTTTTAGATTCAACTTTATGGGATGAGTACTTGAAAATAATATAATATTTATTCTGTGAATCTCATATTGCAAGTTTTTAGGACACACTTTAGAGTTTATCTCTCCTCTTTGATGATAGTTATATCATATTTTTTGACACACCATCATTGTATTTAGAGATTGGTCATCATGAGTTCCCACATAGTCTTGATGTGTCATCTTCTTTTATTGGGATAGCACCTAATTTTTTGTTCCATACTCTAGCATGGAGATGCTTGATCAATTTTTAGAGACACCCATTATGATACTTCTTCCCTCATCTCTCTTATTGAATTTGGATTTTCTTCTACATCGACCATCGAAATTATTTCTTCCAAAGGGGAAACATGTTTCTTGCAAGCATTAGATTTTATTGTATCTTCAAGCATTCTTCATTGGCATAGGAGATACTTCATTATGGAGGGATATATAGTCTCACTCTTTCTCTCCCATTTTTGAGCTATCTCTTGTATATTTTTATGGATGTAGTCCTTGAGGGGTCATGTTGACCCCTCCATTCATCACTCATACATGATTTTTTTACTGCATTCTCTTTTAAAGAGGACTTTTTCCCATGTGATTTTCTCCTTGGCTTTGTCTGTGAGAGATCTTTTGTAAGTGTGTACCTAACATGGTCTACTAGGTAGGACCCATCCTTGCATCTTTGCATCATTTTCATTTGTGTCATTATCCCTAGGTCATACTTAAGGGGGGTGTTGGTGTGAACAGGAAAATTACCTATCTTATTTCATGTTTGTAGTATGAACAAGGCACATTATCTAGCTAGTTATTAGTTAGGTCCTCTCCGCATATGTTCACATGTTAATTTTACCTAGGAGACTATGAATCTTTTTTAAATTCCTTAGTTTTCATGTGATCATATCTTATCTTATCACTAGTTGTCTCATGTCATGGGAATAATACACTTGCCATGATTTTGTCTAATCCTACATATTAGCCTTTCATGCATAAGCAAGGACCCATATGTACATTATGAACCAATTATATCAATATAATCATTTTTATCTATTATTGCAAATCTATGCTTTTGTTTTTCTCTCTCTTGTAGAAGAAAATTTTGGTTGCAGGTGATCCTAGTAGCTTGAGTCCTTAAGTGAATCTAACACCTGTGTCATATAATATCATTGGTAATTATGTTGATGATGTTGGTCTTAATGATGACCCATATGATGTTGACTACTAATGTAGTATTTAATATTTAATAATGAATATATATCAATACACTCAAGTTTGACAAATTGATATAAAATTAGCATATTATATTTTAAATTTATAAATTTATGGTAGTTTTCAATATCATATACATGATATGTGGTATTAAAAATTTAATTCTTATTTTCAGGTTGCAAATATGTATATGTTTTTAGTTACATATTTTTATATGGAACTACCTAGAACATCTCTAGCCACATTTAAATAATTATAGCAATGTACCATAGCCATGTACATCTAACTCTACCCATTTTAATTTAACAAACTAGGGATAAAGGTTGAATTTAATATTTAATCATTATTTAAATTCAAACGTTTTGCTCTCATTTAAAATGTATGTAACTTTTATAATCTTTCAAAAATAAGAATTATCCATAAAGGTGGCATGTTCCAATAAATATTTATTATCATCTCTACTTGTTTTGTAACTACATGTTGAGGATATTAAAACTGCATTTTTTATTGAGAGAATAATAAATTTCAAATTATTTTTGTAATCTATTGATATCAAGAGCACAAGTCAAAGTTGTAGGAATAATTGGCTTATTTTGATTTAGATTCAAGGACTAGGAAGTATTTATTCAACTCAAGTTGACTTGGGAATAATCCAAAACCCCATCCCTCTGTATTGCATCTCTAAGAGATTTAAATCTTAGTGGATGATAAAATCAAGGAACTTAATATCATCCTCATCAATTATACTCAACCATTTAGTGTACAACCCTTGAATTAATCTATACTATTTAAACAATTAAAATCTTCATAAATTTGATGTAAATTATCTAAACTATCATTTGTCTAAGTGTTGACATGTTTAACCCCGTAACAAGTTTGCATGTTCTTTCTTTATTTTCAAATTGCCATCCTATGTAAAGACAATTATATTCAACTTGTATGTTGATTCATTACCATGGTAAAACTATATGATAAGAGGATATTAAACCATGATTAAAAATATGTCCCATCTAAAATTAAGAACCTAATAATGTGGTTCATTTATTCTTTGAGAACTATAAGCTTGTGTGAAACTTTAATATTTTATAATTGAGACTAATAAATACTAGGCAATTTTTTAATATAAATGGTATTTTAAATGATAAAGAATCCTATTTAAGGGGTTGAGTTTACTTGGCTAAATTGTTGAAATTTTATGATGAAAATCCAATTTTTAATTTTTAAGAAGATATTTATTTTAAAATTTAACATTGTTAACTCTTAATCTTTTATTACTAACTTGGAATTTAAAAAATTGCATGCTCATCTTAATTATTTATATATATTCAATTTTTCAAAATTTCAATATAATATATTTGTATTAATTTCAATTAAATTTAAGATAATATAATTATATTTATTTCAATAAATTTTAATATAATGTATTTATATTTATATCAATTAAATTTAAATATTAAATAAAATACAAATACATATATGAATACATGATATTATATATTTGTGAAATCATATATCTAAATACAAGTACATTTAATTTATTTTTCTTTAACATTACAAATTGATCTTCTAAATCCCTCTTTGAATGTATTTTTTATTTTTATATTTAATATATCATGTTTAAATTAAAAATATTTTTATAATTTATTATTATTTTATTTTTATTTAATGAAACAAAAAGCATAATATTATATTTGTATTTTTTATGAATAAGTGTCATATATTATTTTGTATAAAGAAATATATTTTTATTAAATTTAATAAAAATGAATTGAATAATATTAGAGGGGCTGGGGGCCCAGTTCGATTGGCTAAAAGCATCATGTTGCATGCAAGAGGTCGCGAGGTTATTCTCCCTCCTATCCCTATGGTATCGAAGGGTGTGTCAATCCAACATCACTGATGACATAAAAAAAGTTTAGGAGGTGCACTACAGTTTATAAAAAGACTACTTGATTCTTATAATCTAAAAAAACATTACACCTTAAATTTTAATTAAGACAAAATTCAAAACAATATTAATATAAACAAATTATTAAACTATTAAATAATAAAGATTATAAATTTAATAAATTATAATAACAAATCATAATTAATAATCTTAAATTTACTTAACAAACCATAACCATTAAAAATTACTCTCAATCCATTATAACTTTATTATTATCTTATTCTTCATGCAATCACTAAATTCCATTAGTGATTTAAAAAATTTAAAGAAAACAATACAAAATTAAAAACTTTCTATCTCAACAAGCTCACCTACCTTCCATTAACTCAAAACCATCTCATTTGATATGATGTGCTTTGTCTACAAGTTCCTCAATTTCTATTTCACATAAAGTTTTGGACAATTTATTCAATCACCTACTTTTAGATTTCCCTTTGGAAGAGAGTAGAGACAAGGCAACAACATATCTTTTCCTTTGTCATTTATAATTATGGGTAATGCATTACACTTGGACTCCATTCTATCAAATAAGACAAGTTAAGAGCATTTAACCTACTCATATAACTTTTCCTTGCCAATCAATGCACTTGGAATCAAGTACATTTAATGTTCATATGTGTTGCAAAGTTACTTATAATTTAAGCTATACACGTAGAATATAGTCATTATTGTCACCATGGAATAAAACAATGTAGTGTAACATTATTAATAAAATATTTCTAAATCTCTCTTTACAAGTATTTCAAAATGTTATTGAAGACTTAAAATATCATGAATTAAAAGTGGATTGGAGTAATATCACACAAATGTTTCCATAAACAAGTTCTTATACTAAATCAAAATAGAAATATTATTTTGAGGTGAAGGTTAAGTATTATATTTAGAATATTAAAATATTTTAAATAGATTAAAAAATTATAATTTGTATAATTATGATAATATATAATAAAAATGTATAAGTATATAATATATTTAGTTGTGAGTGGAAATAAATTATTCAATTTTTTTAAAATTTATTATCACTTAAAAATTAAGTGATAAATAAGATTTCCATTCTAATTAAGTATTATTTTATTTGTTTCCATCTTTTTCTAGTGTGAATGTATTAAATAAACTAGTCTTAAGGAGAATTTGTCATCTCACAATAGAATGGCTCAACATATTGTTTCATAATTTAATTAAAAAATATCAACCAAAGTGGATAATTCCTCAAGTTATAATTTTGGCATATATAAAATGGAACACAAAGCTTCAAAATTTAATGTGAAACATTAAATATAAATCAATAGAAAATGGTAAAGATAAAATCGATGATCCTTTAGTAGCAAGTTTGTACATGTTCATGAATTGCTTTATTAAACTAAATTAAGACACTCAAACAAGCTTATAACAAATGTATTAAAATCCATGCCAAATAAGATATTTTATTAATCATTTTTTTTTTAAAATAAGTTATAAGCATAAAATGGTTTCAAAGGTAAGCACATTTAAATCTATGAGTGGAGGGCTTCTATCTAGAATGAATTTTAAAATATGTTAGGAAGAAAAATCTACAACCTAGTGGCTTTGGGATCTAAAGGTTATAAATATTATACTGAAAGTATTACAAAAAAATTCAAGAGATAGGTGAGAACATAAGGGAAACACAAAAAGAAACTGATAGAGATGTGTCATATAACTAAAGCTTACCAATGCCTTTTGTTTGGAATCTAAATATCTCGTATGATCTTTTATAGTTTTAACTTATAGTGGTAGATAAGATAGCATCATGTTGAAGATAAGTTTCACTAAAATTGCATTCCTGCCTACAAAGAATAATCTCGTATATGATTAAAAGTGTAAGTTATTATGTTGTCGATATCCAGTTCTAAGTTATGTTTTGAACTAGACCAAGCATTGTGCAAGTGGGAGCCCCTAGAAAATATATGTCAATCTAGGAGAAGAACATCAAATTATAGTTAAGAGGGTCTTCACATAACTTCATGGAACTCTAGAAAGTTCTATTTTTTATAGAGTCAAATTTGAGAAAGATAGTGGATTTAAAGAGATTTTTTATGCAAATTGGGAAAATGATGTGCATGGTGGTATTTTTTAACTTTTTTGGTGGTGTGGTTAGTTGGATGAGAAAAGAGACAAGTTGTGATGTATCTTTAACTATAGTAGCAAGAATAGGGTAACGACTCATGCTTGTAAGGAAGTAGTTTGGATTCAAATATTTTCTTGAGATAGGCTAGGGTGTGGATTGATTATGATAGGTTGTTATTAGATCAACCAAGATCCCTACTTTTCACATAAAACAAAAGAACATTTGTTCATGCATTACCATTTTTTCATGGCATGCTAGCAACAAGAGGGTGATGATGAAGAATGTGGATATTATATTGGATGTTATTCATGGCTTAACTAGTGAGAATAAAGAAGTATGAATGGTGCAAATTTTTTATGGAAATTTTCAACTCTAATTATTAATCTATTTTGTTAGACCCTATTATTTTATTTGTAGTGTTGGTTCTCCAACCTATATCTCAATGAATCCTAATTATTTATCAAGTCTTATTATCAAAAACACTAAGAGATTGGTCAACAAATAGGAAATGTGCTTTATAGTTGTTTTTCTCTGCAATTTAGGCTCTACAGGACCTAGGTGGGTTCCCCTTTATGACACTATGTAATTTAATAATATAATTATACCACACTACCTAGAAGATCTTGAACTTCATATAATTGATAAGGATATACACAAATGCATACAATATTTAGTTCATTCTTATAATATTTAATTCTATGGTATGAATTCAACAAATAATTATAAATAATTTACATTTGGCTTAAGATTTATCAATTTAAATACAATTTGAGTTTAAAATAAAGAATAGGAATATATTGGTGCCTATTTAAGGTCACAAAGTCATAAAAAGTCACACATCCTCCTTTTATCACATCCAAACATACTTTGATAATCATTTGAGCATTACCACCTTGTAATAATATGATCTGCTAAGGGCTAATAATGAAATCCTACTTTATGCCAATAGTGGCATGGTGTGATGGTTAAGTTGTGTTGTTGTTCTTGCCATCAAGGTTCAAACCCCATTGGGGTGTAATTGTTAAGTGTTTACATTGTGGATGAGGTCCCCCATTTGTAACCTCACTAGTTCATAGCTCCGGATCAAAATCGTTAACCCCTCTCAATAAAAAAATAAAATCCTATTTTATAATCCTTTATGATAGCAACATTCCTATTATTTTTATGAAGGAAATTACAATATTCTTTGAACAAAAACTAACACTAAAAATAACTCAAATGAAGCAAATATGCATGAATAACTCTATACTTCTTGATTGTATTGCTCAAATAATTATTACAACACAAAACAAAGATGATGACATATTGAATCATGTATTCATATAAGCTTCAATCAAAGTGTACGATGAAATTGTAGAGGATTCGTAAGGACTCATAAAATGTTTCCCTAAATAGACTTAAAAGACTCTTCATCTAACCAAATTATAACTCTCTCAAAATCTAATCCTTTTAATAAAAAAAATGAGCTACAACCCCCTTTTAAGGACTCAATGAGTGTGCTAGCTCATTTGGCCAACCACTTGTCACTTTTTACAATTGGTAAACTTTACCATGTAGAACAAAACAGGTCTAAAATCACACAATTGCTAGGAGCCCCCTCAAAAACTTGAGAAGATGAAATTTGTTGATGTCATTATAGACTGAATACATATGGACTCAAGCTCATGTTGAAGACAATATAAAAGAAACTTGACATGGCAAAACCAATTCTACTCTTTATATTTTTCAATCCATGATGAATACACTTCTTTTGTCTGCCACTAAAATGCTAAAAACTTTTCTAGTTTATTTATGTATGTCTTGCACCTAATATTGTTTTAGTAGATCCTTATTAAAACTAACTTGCAATTCATCCAAACTAGTGTTACATAAAACTAAGTTCACCTTATCATTTGCAAATATTGATGTACTTAAGATGGGAAAAATATTGTTGAAGTCTAATTTCCAATTGTCAAATTATATTACTACACCATTATCACCTAAGATTTTAGGCATTAGAACTTCCTCCAAAGCCTTAAAGGAATTCAATTTCTCCTTTAATTGTATGCTTAATTTGCTTTGGAAATTAGAGATATCACTTATCAATTCTAATACCTCATGAGTACTTGAAAATTTTGCAAGGGCACTTGGATCAAATTTGGTATGCATATAGATACCTCACATCAGTGGCATGCACAAAATCCATGTACTCAAAATATCTCTCAACTTTGCTTTATTTTATGCATGGAAAGTGTTTGTTTCTCATATTATTATAACTATCCCATGTTTCATCTAACTTATGCAAAATGCATGACAACTTATGGCCCAAACTATTATTAACCGAGCTAATCATATTTCTCTTACCTTCCTCCTCCATTTTAGCTACTTTTTCAACTTTACTAACCTCAACATAAAAGTATCCCTATTCTATTGACTTGTGTCTCTTGAGTTAGCTTGATGAGTTGCAAGTTCATATATTATACTTGAGGGAGGAGGGATCAATGATTTAACCTTATTATATTCCTTCAACAATTTGACATGATCTTTTTGTAGCTTTTCAAATTATTCATATAATTTATTTGTTATTGCCTCATTGAAAAAAGGTGTTGACAACTAAATATGTAGCTTGAGGGGTTATGGTATCACTTAATCTTCTAACAATTAGGTTTCATGTTAGCATGTTAATATCCCTAGCCAATTGAGGCTTCGTGTTTTCAAGGGCTCTTTCCCAAATTTCCAAGGCATCTAATTTTGTATTGAACCCTAACCTAAAGTACAAATGTTTGGATTGCTCCTCTAAGGCTAGTGCATCCTTGAATATATATCATTACTTCTGATTTTATCTAGATAAATGGTTGATTCAATATACCAACTAGTAGTAGCAAACACCCACTTTCTTTCACCAATATCATCCCCTCCTCAAGTGTGATGTTGTTGACAAGTCAACTTCTTGCATGACCTTTTTGGTTGCCTCTCGTATTTCCTCTTCTTTCACTTCTCTTTACTTGTTAAATTTTTGAAAGAATAATTTTATTTTTTATTCTTGATGAGGAGGCCTTTGGATTCCTTAATTTTACAAAATCATTATCAAATAGAGATCCAATGCAAGTTAAATCCCTAACATAATTCATATTCTCTACTCCTACTAGACCTAGCAACATCATTTCAAGGGGCCACATCTACTTGCATCATCTAAGGAGATACAATGGCTCGTTGCGCTTCTTCAATATCTATATTGTTCTCACCTACTTGGGTGATCCCACAATAGTGGTTTACAATTTTTGGCCAAATTGGACATTGCAATTATTATTTTTAACTAAATCTTTATATTCGGGAACCTATAGCAGCTAAACTATGAGTAATTTGAAGATGATGCAAACTAGAGTCTCATCACATTTTGTCTGTAGATTCTAAAAATATTTTTTTCAAAAATTTTGGAATCAAATTGCACTTTTTTTTCCATCTCCAATGAAAACTGGTTTTTTTCATAAAACAACATTTTTTAAAAGTGACGCTCACCGTATACAACATAACTTTTTTTGTATGAAGGATAAAATTCTAATTTTTTCGAATTTAGATCTGTAACTACGATATCTAGCACTTTAATTTGGTCTCGTAGTTTTTTATTGAATATTTTTTCCTTAATCAAGTTTCAAAGTCAAACCAATTGCAATTCAGACATAGGCGGACTGTATACAACATAACTTTTTTTTTATGAATTGAAATTCAATTTATTTATTTTAATGGATCAAGGACATCAATGCCCAGCCTCAACATATTTTTTTAAAAAAAAATTTGATAATCTGCTATTTTCCACATGTGCAAAACAGAGAGCTTGATTTTCGGTAAAAACCTATGTTTAATAAAACTAAAAAAACACAAATAATAAAACCAAAACATATTAAAATTTAATTCGTTGGATAGCTTGTTTTGAGGACTACCATCTTCCAGTTGGGTTTGTGAATTCTCCTCCATTTTCATCCTCAACCCGAGCTTCGAAGGACAGAAATCTACTAAAATTTGGTGGAAGAGGGGGAGAAGGGCAAAAAAGCTTCAAACCCCCCTTCGAACGAATCCCCCTTCGCTCGAAAGGGTGAAGAGGGGTTCGTTCGAAGGGGGGTTCGCTCAAACCCCCCTTTTTTTGAATTTTTCATTCATTTCTATGAAGAAACGTGACATCATAGGGTTCGAGCGAACCCACCATGCAAAAGGGGGTTCGCTTGAACTAGGGGTTCGACCGAACGAACCCCTCTTTTGGGTTCGTGTGAACCCCCTAGTTCGAACGAACCCTTAAAAAAATGAAATTTCGAATGTGTGAGCATTTTAAAAAATTTCCTTCCTCATCAAAATTGTACACCACTATTATGGCTTTACCCACTTCCTTTGTTATATCGTAATCAACCAAGGGTAGAACCCTTTCTTGATGCTCTGGTTTTTCTTGGGAAGAAGCTACCTCTAAACTCATTGTAATTGGTTGTTGTTGTATTGATTGTTAAAACTCCTATTCATGTTGATGTATTCTCAATTTAATTATTTTGGCAACTATTATGGGTGACCTAAAACCAATCCTATCAACCTCATCAAGCATCTTCTACATCCTAGTAATAGGGTCTTTGATATATAAGAATGACCCTTGTAATTGGGATCTCTTCTCTTTCTCTTTATTTCACTCACCAAAATTCTGATCCATTTGTTCTTCTTATCTTGGACCTTAGATTCAAAAACACAATTTCTAGTTAATTATTCATGCTCATTAAATTTGTGGCAGAATGGGGACTTCCCAACCCCGCTTCTAGTCTAGTCAATAAAATGCTTTGGGTCAAAATTTATTTTCTTATCAACCCTCATCATATAAGCTTGAAATTTAGGATCTAATAACTCCAACCCCTCCTTTGAAGTGAAAGAAAAATCAAAAAATGTCACTAAGGGTGGGGAAAATGAGCCCTTCTTGTGTGTTATGAGATACAGTTTACATCAGAATCATTTAACACCCACATGATCTCCATGAATTCTATTCTCTTAGAGACATACTTTGACAATATACGTGGATCTACCCCTACACCATATACTCTATCACCATTGTGTTGGAATGCAAAAACCAATCTCCTCAATTATAACTCAAGATTTTTTCCAGTAACCTATCCTTAGGCCTTAATAATCGCATTACATTCTCTAACAACCTACTACCCTAACAACCCAAATGTCTCAAAATCACTTGAACAAATTTTTCCTCAAAAAGAACATAATTTGAAGACTAGGAATGCATGTCTCATATATGAGTTTCTCCTTGAATTAGCATGGGGCATCCCTCAAGGGTCTACAACTACAATTATAGCTCCTTGCTCCAAACCCTTTAAACACAATATAAAAAAAATGTGGCATAGCATTGAGTACCACTTGAAATAGAATGATATGTCATCATTTTTCAAGGAGATCACTTCCTTATGTATGCCCTCAACAATATAAGTTGCAAAATCAAAGTATTTGTTAAAATCCCTATGTTGGATGTCTACAACCACCATCATTAAGTGCACTAGTATCTAGGTTTTGAGATCAACTACTAATACTTGGCACAAAGCATTATAGGTTTTGATGAAATAGTCTTCAAATATATCTATATTAAATGGCTCAATTTCATCTTTGGAAGAAAACATCATTTTCCTATTAGGGCCCCTCTTTCTACGATGCAACAACCATTTGACTATGTAGCTAAATTTGTCTCTTCTATGTTCTCTATTCAAATAATTAAAATCAATATAAATATTTGAATGATGTTGAGGTTGAACACTTTACAAATCATCGTTTGTTCAAATTCATCGAGGGATACCCTTCAAAACTAGACAAATTCCTTGCCTATGGATCATAGTTTTTGGAAATTGCCCTAAATAATTCCACATCCACAAAAATGTTGGGCACTACTATTTTCCCGAGTCATAATTTTATATATTTGAAATTGGTCTCTCTATAATGCTATGTCTATGGCAATACCTAAATAATTTTCATCCTTGAATTGGAATTATAGGTTCTCTAACTAATTCAACTCTATCAAGAAGTCTATCAAGTAAAATTCTCATGCCCGAAGCATGACTCACCCTTTTAGATGAGCTATGAAGTTGACTACGCAAATATTGCTCGAACCCTCTTTTTATTTTTCCACTTCGAAAAACTTCTAAAGTTTTAACAATTACGACTAACTAAAATTTTTTAATATAGATAAACTTCCTTACTTCCCACAAATCCCTAGAGGATTCAAACTTTAACAATTGAAATTATTTTATGAAAAAGAGAGAAGAAACTAAGCTTACTAGTTAATGGCACCTAAAAACCTTAATTCTAAATTTGCAACTTCCAAATACCAGCACATGTCTCTCTCACTTCACAATTCTCATCCGAAGGCTTGATGATAATGAATTTGATTGATTGCAGTTGGAATCCTTAAAGGAGTGGCAAAGATCAGTCACTTCTACTCATAAATGTCCATACGAACAAAAGGACAAAACATGGCACGAGTCATTAACCTATTTGAACATGGACCATTGATCTTTTTGAGAGACCCAAGAATAAATACAAACGTGCCTTTTACGTATCAACTGCCAACGTGCCTTTTACGTATCATTATTGAAATTGCATTGTGAAGATAAGTCGTGCTACAATAGCGCTTTGACAACTAGCAGAAACCTTGAAGTTATTTGGAATGGGCCTCACAACGGATACTCGAGCTCAATAAAAAATGGCTCCCCCTACACACACTTAGATTTCAGTGAATGAGTGCAACTTGAAGAAAAGTTGCTTTATGAAATTTGCACTACAAAAGAATGATGTGCTTCAATGAAAAACCAATAGATGTCACATACGCATTTGAAACTGAAACAAGCAGCCAGAGTAATTGGCAAGAAAGCTCAAGAGCATAAGGAATAAGAAAGGAAAGAAAATATCATCAACAAATCATTAGGCATAAGAAAGCAAAGAAAAGGAAAGGTCATTTTATAGTCTACGATACCTGCAATATATTTTTTGGTCTATAAATAGCTTTAAGTATATGGGACTACCTCGTATTTCTAATATGTGGTAGGCACCTAACTCATGCTTCACAATACGAGGTGTACATACACTACCCACTACAAGATTTGGCCTTGTGACCTCTCTTTCAAGCGTACAAGTTCTCCACCATTAGACCATGTGGTAGTAGAGTGCATGAGTGCAACTTCATAGAAAAGGACCCAATACAAAGTTGCATTGTGAAGGGCAAGGTATGCTTCAATAAGGAAATGCCACCTATCACATGGTGCATCGAGAAACCTATCATTATTGAACACAAAAAAAAAGTGAAAGATATTTGATAAGGTAACGCAATAGCACATATTCATATCCCAATGCTAAAAGATAAAGTGTCTTGTGAAGAGCAAGTGCACTCTAATCAAAGGTTGTCATGTGGATATGGGCGGGGACCACTAAAAAATCCCTAGACTTGCAAGTAGATATCTACAAATTTATATGCTTAGAATCAAAAGCTTGACCAGTTATGAAAACAAAGGGGTCAATAAAACAACGTAACTCAATACATGATAAAACAACTTAAGTGAATATAGTGGGCTCAAACAATCAATGCCAAATTAGAAATTTAGGGCATGTAGGTAAAACCAAAGGTCTTAGGGCTTTAGGAGTTTGAATAAACCCTAGTTTTTCTCTCACAAAAAAACCCTAAACTACATAGAATTAACACAATGTATACAAGTATACATATTAGTTATCGATTCAAAATGTGCATCGGCGGGAGGAACGGGAGTGTCACAAACGACTCTCTGCAACGACCCGATGGCTCGCAAGTGTCTGTGGCTGGGGTATTGGTCGTGGCTGGGGACCATCCGTCTGGGGGTTCTTGCGTTGTGGGTTCTCTCTCTGCTGGCATTGGGGATCCTTTTGTACTCCCATTGACAGGCTCTATGATTCCGACCTCCTTTGGGCTTGGTGTTGTCGGTAGTGTTTTGACTTTTGTGTTTGATGCGGAGGTGCGTGTTGTCCCTAGTCTTCCTACTTGGAGCTCTCGTCCTTCCCTTGCCTCAATGCCTGTGTTTGGTCCTGCTGGTGGGTTTGCTGCCTCTGGTCCTCCTGCTGCTGGGGTTTTTGCGGGCAAGGCAAAATCCTTTGCTGATGCTGCTAGGGTATATGCTCGGCCTCCCCTGAGGTCTATACTCCCCGATGCTGGTATGTGGTCCTGAGATAGTAGAAAATGAGGAGTATTATCTGAAAACAGGTGTGGTCTCCAATGGCCTTCCCTCCCAGACCTCCATGACTGGGTGGAGGCTTCTTGGAAGCCTTTGGTTGCTAGGGATATCGATCTCTACCCTAGCGTCAAGGGCTTCTTTATTGCTACCTTTGGCTCCCATCGTGAGCGAAGGTGTGTTTTGGACAGAGGATGGATGTGGGGCATTCATTCTTTGTCCATCAGGCCTTGGTCTCGATCTTTCAACCCCCTTAGAGAGTCATTGAACACCAAGCCCGTTTGGGTCCGTCTACCTAACCTTCCTCTCCAATTCTGGGAGGAATCGTGCTTCGAGACCATTGGCAATTCCATTGGTCACTTCTTATTGGTGGATTCTACTACTAGGGAGTTTGGGCACACCACAGTTGCTTGGATGTTAGTTGATTTGGACATCTCCAAACCTCTCCATGGGGATGTTATTTTGCTGGTGGAGGACAGACCATGGAAGCAGCTCTTAGACTACAAAGGTCTCCCCTTTCGGTGTAGGAGGTGCTTTTCGGTGGGTCACTTGGCCTCTAGTTGCCCTTAGGCCTGTTGCAAGGACGTTGCGACTTGGTGGAAAGATGCTCTTCTGGATCACCTCACAATGGGTTATTCTTTAAAGGTTATTGCTCCTCTTTCGAACCCCTCTTCTTTGGATCCACCGTTGGACCATTCTGCTAAAATTATTGTGCCTGACCTTGCACCTGTTGTCGCTGCTCTGTCAGACCCTGTCCACCCTTTGCTAGGTGCCTCTATTGTTGATGCTTTCTCAATTGCCTTACTGTCGACTCCCTCGCTGCTTGGTGGTCCTGTGGTGGCTAAGGTGGAGTCGATCCCCTCACCATTCTCTTCAGTTCCTACTTGTGAGCCTCCTTGGTCGGTTGTTCTTCGGAAGAAGAAATCTGTGTCTACTTCTCGGTCTCAAGCTTGTGGGGCCAGCTCTGAACCCTCTGTGTCTGGGGTTGCTTAATTTCTTGTTTCAATTGTTTATCAGTTGGTTTTCGATAACTGTCTGTCAGTTGTTTCTGGTTGTGCCTATAGTTCAAGTTTTGTTTGAACTATGTTTTCCTTTGGCCTTTTCGACCTGTTGTGAAGGGTACGACACCCTGTAAATGTTGCTTAACTTTTCAAAAACACAATGTATACAAGTGGGAGGTTGTTAGGACTTAGCATTGTACATCATCCTTGTAATTATTTAATAATTTCCATGAGTTGTAATTAGGGCCTCTTTTGCAAGAATTACTTGGATGACACACCATGCCACTTAGAAGTTGTACTATGACCAATGTAAGAGAGCAATAATGTTGGGGTTTACATGGTAGACTAGGTGGAGTATCTTTGAATGACTAATTATAGTCATATATAAGAGGGTTATGAAAGCAATTTGTATTCCAATATGGAGGACTTGGGTTTTCCATATGGCCTCTTGCTTGTTAGAGTCAATATTCCTCCTTGGGAGTTACATATGGTGTTTTGAAAAAATCATATATGGTTTCCTAGATCACCTTGTTTAATGTATTGGATGCTTGGGATGGAGTGTATTGTGAATTTATTGAAGATGCATGCTTCCATATTGACTCCAAAATACATTCTTGAAGATCTCCTTCAATAGCATTTAAAATCCATTGTATTTTAACATTTTCTTTGAGTGACAATTTGACTATATTATTGTTATTTATTCTTGAATGGGTTTATTAGGTTAAACATTGTGTCACATGCTATACTATTGTAATTTTCTAGGTCTTATAACAATAGCTCTACATTTTATTGGTAACTCTAAAAAACCAATTATTAATGTTGTTGGAGATAATAATAGGACCTAAGAAGGCTAGAAATTTTGTAGGAAAGGTAAGAATGGTGGCTTTGTCCCTTTTGATATACAACCAAATATTTTATTATAATTATCTAATTATGATAAATAGCTTTCCTAGTTTAAACCTTGATAATTGTAGGAAAAAAATCTTACAAACCAAGTTAAATATTTGAATTTAGTATACATATGAATTCTAACATTTTAAACTTGAAAAAATCTATAGTTTGACCAATCAAATTTTGTTATATTTTAATCACAATAACTATCTTTAAATCAATTATGATTTATAAAAAAACTTGTTTTAAAAGAATATTTTTAATTTTTTAGACAATCTAACAAATATAACTCAAACGAACATCTAAATTAACCAATACTAATATCTTACATCTTATGAGCAAATGCAATAATTAACTCTTAAAAACTTAACATTTATAAATTCTTATTCAAAACCCAATAGTAAAAAACCAAAACTCATCATTTAAAATTATCTCTAAAACTTATATCCCTATTGATATTGCTTCCCTTTTGTACCCTTATTCCAAATATCATTAAACTTTTAAAATATTTTTTATTTATATATATAAAATAAAAACTACATTTTGCATAATCATTAAAAAATATAGAAGTGAATTTTCAAAAAAAAAAAGTATTCAATATGTTTGACATCAATCTCTTAAAAAAAATTTAATAAAAATGTAAATTGAAAAATATGAGTGCTTTGGTATAGTTAAAATAATATCCATAAAAAAAAATTAAAAAAAATCGAAGAAGTTGGCACCGCTATTTTTTAATAATATATCTTCTAAAAGGCTCAAGTACCCCCAACGGGAACTCTATCACTCCACTTGTTACTTATGTGGCAAAACGACACATCCTGGAGCTTTAAACTCTAGTTCAAGCATACCACAAGATGATGTGTTATTTTCAAGTTTTTAAGCAGCTAGATTACAAAATTCACATCGTATTAAAGGCTCAAGTACCCCCAACGGGAACTCTATCACTCCACTTGTTACTTATGTGGCAAAACGACACATCCTGGAGCTTTAAACTCTAGTTCAAGCATACCACAAGATGATGTGTTATTTTCAAGTTTTTAAGCAGCTAGATTACAAAATTCACATCGTATTAAAGAAACTCCTTTTCATCTTTGAATTTTTTTTAAAGTGAAATAATAGTCTTAGCTCTTAAATACCATGGCATTAAATGATTGTGGCTTGGCTTAACAAGCTTAGAAATTGATAAGTAGGAGGTAAAGGGGCTCTAAAATGAATGGTTCATAAGGCACAACACTTGTTGAAGGTTTTGCAAATGAGGTTGCAAGCTAAGTGGGCTTAACCTTGGGGAAAACTCTATGATTAAGAGTGCTTGAACTGGAGTAGTACTGGGATGGGTGGCCTCTCGGAAAGGCCCAATGCTTCACCTCTGTGAGCATCACCTAGATGCAATGAGTGCTAAGTGGATCATTCATTATCATGAGAGATGGTTTCTTGTGAACCACTACTCATAAAACATGGGCCAATGAGTTTGACTCGTAAAACTACATGGTTGAATCTTGATAGCAATATCACAAGCTTAGAAATGTGGAATTTTCTCAAAAGGTATGAAAAACATGTGTCAAATTGCTGATTAGAAATTTTGGCAAAGGGGAGTTGAATATGTGGAGAAAGTATTCAATAGAAGAAGCATCACCAAGTTATACTGGATAATCCACTATATTAAATATTAAATGAAAATATTTTTAGCAAAGTAACACAAGGACAAAGTGTAGCTCAAAGGAAGAAGAGCTACTCAAACAAGTAGAGGGGACCTATGACAATTAGGAAATGACATCCACACACATAGGCCATGCGGAAAAATGACTTAAACCCAAATTAGGAGGATTAATCATATCATTGTTCAAAGAACAATTATTGTCCATGTAATTTGATGTCGAAGGGCTATGTAAGGCAATCAAAAATAGAAGAGGAAGAGAGATGAGGAGTCACTAAGATGAAGAGTACCAATAAGTAAATGGTGGGATAGGTATAGAAGTGGTAAAATACTCCAATTATATATTGGATAGGAAAAGAGAATATTAAGCAAGGCACAATCGATAGTCACTGGGAAAGAGGAATAAGTGACAAAGAATGTTTTACATGATGATATAGGAGCATCTCAAGAGTAGAGTATTTTTGTATCATCTAAAATCAATTTCTTATTATTTTGGTATTTCATTAGAAGAAATTGGAAGTTTAGAGAGTTAGTTATAATTTTGGTGTGGGACAAAAAAATTGAGTACAATTTTGTTTGGGAGTGTACAAGTATTTAAAGAATACTCTATAGTAACACAAAGTTAGTTGGGCATGACATTGTTGTCATAAAAAGTTTATATAACTTAGACTTGTTTGAAATCTCAAGATATTATTTGAGATTATGTTCATCACTAGGGAACCGCACATCAATGTGGAAGGTTTTATGATTTGTATTCATTTGGATTAAATAAAAAAATTGAAATTCTAATTGTGTCAAGCTTTAGAGAATATAATAAGTCCACGTAATTGTCTCCTACTCTAACATTGGCCCAAGATTGACTATGCAACCTATAGATCTTATATTTTCTCATGCTCTTTCCAAATATTCATCCACTCTAGTGTCTCTTCCTAGATTTATTTCCAATATCTATTAACTCTATTTTGTACCAACACCATGAATAATCTATTATGTACAATCAAATTTGGACACTTTCAATGCTTACTCTTTTTGCCCTTTTTCCAACCTATGTCCACTCTCTTTCTACATTGGCCTCATGCTCAAACCATGATTATACATAATATCTTTGAGAACATCTATGTTCAATTTGTTTTCCATCATGTTTACCTTCAATGCTCCTCCCTACTATCCCATCACACTCCTTGCCCACTCCATTTATGCATTAGTGGTCAAGCTGTGATATACCACATATTCATGTAACATCGTTGTTAAAA
The DNA here is from genome assembly GCA_007115665.2 of Sequoiadendron giganteum. NCBI lineage: Eukaryota > Viridiplantae > Streptophyta > Pinopsida > Cupressales > Cupressaceae > Sequoiadendron > Sequoiadendron giganteum. The sequence goes on along the minus strand of CM021104.1, from coordinate 187,416,048 downwards.
CTTTCTCCAACTCCTCTCAATTTTTCCATATTTTTCTACTTTTTTTTCACTCTAATTCTTCTCAACTCTTATTGTTGAATCATGGCAATGCATAATATCAATGGCATTTTCTTCAATTTAGTCGAGAGGATAAAACCATCAATCCAAGTAGCTAGGAAATTTCCCTTCTAAATTGACATCAATAAATGTGCTCACAATTTTTACTCCCAAGTGGTAGGGGCAACTAGACATTTTTCTTATTAGTCAAGGGCCCTCCCAACAATTGCATATTAATATTTACATCTCTATAACTAGCATCAATCACTCTTTAAACCTTTTTGGACTATTAGCAATCTGCATTCTACGAATTTTCCTTCGTGACCTTCAAATCAAATCAATGTGACCTAAAATCTAACTCAACCTACTTGAAAAAGGTATGTGATTAAACCCAAAAAAATGACTTCTAAAATGGCAAACACCTATCCATTAAGGGAACCATCGACCTTTCAAAAATGGCAACGACCTTTCAATCAAGGGAATTAATTGAATGAGCCTATGATATTTCATTTGATTTAACTTAAAGAAATAAGGATCATCAACCTACTTCAAAAAAAAAAGTGATTGAGCCTTAAAATGGCCTCTCCTCTAAATAGCACGATCAGGCATATAAATGAACCCCACCTCTACTCTTTATTCCCTTAAGAAGTTGAGTGGATACATCACCTTAACTTAATCAAATAAAGATTCATCAATCAAGCATTGTTGGTTTAGTGCATTAATTGCCCTCTTTTTCAAAACAAAGTTGAAGGCATTGAAAGATTGAGTTTATGATAAATCAGTCATTAGAGCCTTTCACTACCATTATTAATTGAAAGATCTTATACTTTCAAATTCAAGTTGAGTGAATTCATTGATTAATACAATGATCATTCAATTGAGCTTTATCAGTTCCTTGACCTCCACCTATCAATCAAGGAAATAAATGGCATTGAAAACTAGCATGAAAGACGTATTACATATATACTAATGAACCAATTCCTTGTAGGTAGAGTGGTTATGGCAATCATATTAATGCATATATAAAACAACTCTCCTCTTCCAACCTCTCCTAAGCTTTTCATTTTAAGGTGCTCATCCAACTATCTCTTGTCTTCTAAAAGGTTCAAAGAGTATAGATTCAACCTAACTCACTCTCCCTATCATATATCAAAAATATAGCTTTCCCTATTTGTGGTAGGGATCAAGTCATCTCCATTTTAGGAGAACAACCTTTATATCTTATCAAGTCACTCATTTCCCCTTGAAAACATATAAAAGATCGAAAAGTGACCATGGTTGTTCATTGCATTTCCCCAATCTATCAACCATTGCACTAGAGAAAACGAGGGTTGTAGGGAGAAACAAAATCATGAATATTTTGAGATGAGAAATTGGATTCAAGATTTAGGGTTTTTTGGAACCACCCCCAATTAGCAACCATAACAAGAGATAAGGGAAGTGACTCAACAACTTCCAATGTGACTCTTTTGTACACAAACTATAGTCATTCATGCATGATATTTTGGGCTATCAATCACCACATTGAACCTCTCCTAAATTTATCTTAACTAGAGGAGGGAGCTTGATTGAAGGTCACTACCTTCTAAATGGGTCATGCATCTTTGGTAATCATTATTTCCTCTATAATACCAATCTCAAATTGGCTTGGACAATCCCCAAGAACTCAAATTAGCTTAATAGACATGATCTTGGGTGATTTTGAATTGAAAATATTTCCCTAGGAGGGCAATTTATAAAAGATAGGTGAGCTTGAATTGTTTCCAATTAGCGATTTCACATAAAAATAAATTCAAGATAGAAGGATGTGGTGTAGTTCAATTAACTTCAAGGCACTACACCCTTAGCTTGCTCATCTTATCCTAGAGTGCCTCACACTATAGAGAGTTTTTTTAGGTGGATATCTTGGATAGGGTGACTATTAAAACTAAGATGCAACAATGCAAAATACTTTTATATTCATGTATTAACATGTTAATACATTCATATATTCATATAATACATATATTTATATATAAATATAGTACTAGAGTCCTAAAGTCTCCAACTCCAACAACACTAGAGTTTTACATTTTAACTCACTAGCCAACAACTAAGCTACTCTTAACAACACTTACATGAGCCGTATTCACTCTAAAACAAGATCCTCGAATAATAGCTATTGCATTTAGATTGGATCATTGCACACCAACGAACTTAAATCAATTTTTCCCCTATCACCATTATAAAATCTTGTAAGTATCAAACTATGTTAAGTTATCTTGTCCCCCACTTAAAGGTTTACAACATGAGTTCACTCTATCAAATTCTCAAGTTCCTAAATTCCACCTTTTCTAACACTTAAATTCTAAATCTTTAAAATTATTGGATAACAATCCATATTGAGCTAAACCTTCATAGATTCCCCCTCTAGTATTGAAGATTCGTCTTTTACAAGATAGTTTAACATTTTTGATTCTATTCATAATCTTCATTATTTGTTTCATAAACAAGTGTTAACGGTTGCAATAATTTACAATTATCCACTTCGTAATTAAGAAACTTAAGGAATGAAATGAAACTTATAATCTTGTTCTTTTTTCTTCTAAATTTTCTATGTTCTATAAATGAAAGGTTTGAGCATGTTAGTTTATCCCAATTTAATTTAACAATGTGTTTATAATCCTAATGGAAATAAGAAACGGTGAAAAAACCTACCCGTATAGAAGATACCTTGTAGAGAACATGAGACATTTGCAAGAATTTGACTAAATATTACAATTAATACTTATATATATATATATATATATACACACACACAACAACAAAAAAGATAATTTGATGAAATGCATTATTTAGGTCCATAAAACGCCTCTTATGCTACTCCAATCTATCCTAAGGAGTATTAAGTCTTATACAATCTCAACTTCCTAGGTGCTACTATGAGGGAGTCACACCCAGACCAGCTCTAATACCATATTAAAACTAGGAGCAACAGCAACACAAAATGCTTATATATTCATTTATTCATGAATCAATCTATTTATGTACAAGCACAATAGTATAGTCCTACTAAAGACCACAAGTTCAAGAACACTAAACTCCCCTATTTTAACTCAACCTATAGATAAGATACTCTTAACATCACTTATACATAAGTTTGATTTCATTCTAAAATAGGATATTACTTTTAGATTGGAATATTATGCTCCAACAAACTCCTTGACCTCTTCTCCAATTAGTCAATCCATCTCATTAACCAAATGATCCCCTTCCACCTATCAATCAAGTGGTGCTTACATGCACCCTAATCAAAAGAAGAGAGTAGCTACACACTTCTCTCCCATTGGTCAATCCATCTACTTTCTATTATACTCATCATCCCTCATATTAGAAAAGTGATACAACTAGGCCACTCTCCCACTCAAATGATACATAAAGTGCTAAGCAATACAAACATTTTAGTGTTGATCAAGTGTCATTGATATGTTTATATAACTTAGTAGATGGCGAGAAAGGTTACACTTAGGGTATTTGATCAATACTTAAGTTGAGCCCATAATAAGCATTTCATGGTGAAATAACCTATAACTATGAGGAGTTATAATGAGTAACTTTTATATTTTCTTTTAGTAACATAACACATTTGATCAAGTTAAGGATGGATCAGTGATTCAATAATGCATATAGGCTAAAGTGAAACTTGCATTATTCAAATGTCATCTCAAGTGGTTGCCTTTGTCCCACATCAAGGACATTCCTAAGGAGTAGACATTTGGCCTCAACAAAAGAGAGCTTGTGATAATAACCTAGATAAGAGGAGGGCACCATGAATAGCCCATTATAGAGATAGCTCAACCTTAAGAGTGAGTATTACAATGAACAAGCTATTACAATGAAATAGCTTTAAAGAATGGGTTCAAACCATTATAGTACAATAAAACCAACACTTGCCATTACATCATACTTTTAACCTAGAATTTAATAGTCATGGCCTAAATTCAATCAGGAAGACCTAAAATGGCATATAATACCCATGATTAGTACATGTAAATCATTGTGTACTAAATCGAGTAGGAACAAAATTGTTGACACAAGATCAATAGCATTTCACTTTGTTCTTACCTTAAGGTCATTAACAACTACTTCCTTGATCTTAATGTTTCAACTCAAGCTTAGTGATTCACTAGCACATCTCTTATGATAATTCATATTGAGAATGGGATCAAGCCCTAGGAGAGCACTCAATGTAAGAGAAGGGTAATGATCCATAATTAATCGAGTGTCCATCTCACTCCCCTCACTTTCTACCATTTATACAATGAGAGTATCATGTCTATAGAAAGGGTTCAATTCCCATCTCATCTATAGTATGAGCACACAATTATGAAGTAATGGATGGGTCAAAGGGGTGAACTAATATGATCTATTACTGCTCCTTAGTCATAAAATATAAAATATTATATTTATAGTTGACTACTAAATAATACAAACAATAAAGCAAAAGTGCCTTAGACGATAGTCATGTGATAGAGTGGCTAGTCATGTAATAATCATATTCGGTCATCAAGCAATAGGGGTCTTGAGTGAATAAAGAACATTGGACTACAACTAAGAGGGTTTTCCAATATCTTCATGGCATTTTAGAGTATTTTATTTGCTACCAAGGAGGACCTCATGTGGGCATAATATATATAGGGTTTTGTTTTTTATTAAATTTATGAGAAAAATGAGCAAAGATTATAGAATCTTAACTAAAAAAATAAACAAGAAATATATTATGCTTTATATTTTATCTCATTCAATACATTTGCATATTTATAGAAGTTTTATCTCCTTAATTATAGGATAACTAGTATAACCTCCTATAGCCATTTCTTTCTATAGATAAATTATTCTAACAACTTGTCTATTACAAATCTCGTACAATAATTCTTCACACATGATATTTTAATATTTAAACTAGTAAACTATAACAAAGATTCCTAATGATATAGTATTCCTAACACCCATAATAAATACATGAGTTGTTACTACAACTCACTTTACCTCATCATTCACACATTATTATTCTACCCCATGTGAACATTAACATGAATTCCTAACAAGATTAAGCGGGTAAACAAGGGTCCCGACCCTTTGCAAGAGCTATCATAAGGCAAGTCAAAACAAGCCCCAAGCTGGCCAAAAATAGCAAAAAATAACACTCCAAATGAGAGCTAAAGACATTAACAACTAAAGGTTCATCAGTGATTATGTGTTTAACCTATTTAGTGATGTATTTAGCTAGATGAGCAAGAGAGGATCATTGGCTCCTCTTTCAACTATAGAAACAAAGTACATGGTAGCAACTCATTCCTCTAAGAAGGCAATGTGGATTTAGATGCTAACCTGGTATAAAGACCGTGAGGATAAATTGTGATAGTTTAAGAGTGTCGACAATTTAGCTAAGAGGCCTACTTTTCACACACAGAAAAACATTACATTCAATATCATTTTGTTTTTGACAATGTGGAGGCCGAAAAGGTGATGATCATAAAAGTGGGCAATTCTATAAATGTTGCAAATTCATTAACAAATCCAACAAGCACAAAGAAGTACCAATGGTGCAAATTGGCTAGGTTATTTCTACCACTAGTTATTGTGTTCTCTTTTTTTCAATGTATAAAAGTGACAAATCATTAGGACAAAAATGTTATACCTCTTGCAATCCTTGTGATTCTAGTTTCATGTAAATTGACCATATTTGGAATGGAGCACCACACTTAGAGAAGTCTTGGAGTTCCCTTATACAACACATCTCACCACTTAAATTGTGCATTACATTTAAGAGAGCATTCATATTAGTGTTTATAAGCAAACTAAGTGGAGCATCTTTGAATTGCTAAATATGTTAACATGTAATGAGTGTAAAAGCAATTGATTACTCCCAATTGGGGTACGTGGATTGATTAGGTTGACTCGTTGATTGTAGTAATCAAGATCTCATGGAGTAAGTTGCTATTTCAAGAGGTACATTCATGAAGTGTGGCACATGGGTTGGATTAGGCCAATTTGTCCCATGGATTGGAGATCGTGGGTTTAGAAGCCACTCTTGGTTTTTTGCTTTGCCTCTAGCCAATAAAGCTAGTGCTTGTATATGGTGGTTAAGTATGGTTTTAACTGACAAGTAGATACATGTCAAAATTGTTCCAAACACAATGTTGAAGGTCTCTTTCAACACAAATCAAATCTCTACTATAGTCTTATTTCTTGATAATATAATTAGTGTTATGTTTTTCAAGGTTTTTTTTTTGTTAACTTCTCAACATAAATCCCATCTTTTGTGATTGTATTATTATTATTCTACTAAAAATTTATAATATTCAATCACCTATATAACATAGTGTAGTGATTTTAAGATTGTTGCATTTTCCCTTAAATTATACTTCTTCCTACACATCATCTATTATTTCTCCAAGCTCACATTCCTTTAGATTGTTAATAAACTAATTAAAAATTGGCAAAATTGTTGGCTTTTTCAAGATATTAAAGGTTGTTCAGTTTGGATTTCTCATGGCAAATGGAATTTATCTTTTACAATGCTACCTCAACCTTAGTTTCACTTTAAAACAAAAGTGAACTATTTTGAGAGATATTTAAGCCATCAATAAAAAAAAATGCTTCAAGTGACTCAACCTCCTTCCACGACTTCTCACCTCGATCCCCCCTCTGACCCCCTCCCTTCAAACCCTAAATTTATTTATTTTTATATTCGATTTGATCTCCTAGCGATAGCCTTCGCTTCTTGTAGATAGGGTTGTTGATCTCCTTCTCACCCTTGATCACATTTGTTCTATCAATGCCTTTGTGTCCCCCAGCCACACAAGTTCTTGGGAATTTTGATCCTAGACTTAATATCGTTTCCAATGCATATTCCTAGTTCTTGTTCTTGATAGCTGATTGGAGTCAGTCCCTAACCCTTTCGTTTGTTTGCCCTCTAATGTGGTGGTCACTAGCAATACTCATTTGTCTATATATTTGGAAGTGATTAAATGCTCTAAAAAGATTCCCTTACTTGTTTTGGGGTGGAATTTGGATGAAGATCAGAATTCTAGGTTGAATTTGGTTTGTGGATTCAACCATTTTTGGCCTGTTTGTTTCGTCTCCATGCTTTAAAAAAAATTGGAAGCTTGTCCTCGAGAATGTAGAAAGCTTCAGCTGTGCATAAGGTTTTTCATTGATGTTTTCAATTCCAAAAAATGTACAAATTTTATGTTTAATGAGAAACTTTGATTCTGGGAAGGCTGCTCTTTTAGTGAAGTGGCGGTATCTGGCTTTCAACCCTCTAATAGAATCGTCCTCCATGATGTCAGTTTGGATTCATGTGCCTAACCTTCCTTTTCAATTTTGGCTCTTCTTTGGAGATTATAAGAGATTCTCTTGGAAATTTAATCTCTCTTCCAAGACTTCTGCTCTGTCTCGTACCACCTTTCCCTATATCCAAGTTGAAATGAAACGGATATTTCAAAGGGTCTTCCAGCAAAATTTTGGCTGAAAGTAGAGGATCAAATACAGACAGTAGTTGGATTATGAGAGGATTGAGAGAGCAGTTGGACCATATCTTGAATCTCAATTTTTGTTCTCCATTCTAATTTCTATATTTCATTATAGATATTGATTCATTTCAAATTATATCCAATATCACTGCTATTTTCATTCGTTGCGGTCCAATGTAGGGATACACCCCAGATGGTCACATGCAAAATATGGAAACTCCTAAAGAATTGCAGCAGAAATTCGAAACATAATTTTGCTGCAGAAGGTTTATGCACTTGCTCATTAGCACCTGATGAGAAAATTTATTAAATCCTTTCCATGTGACTCCTATGTTAGAACACTTCTTACCCGTTGCTTTTCTAATGATCTTCTCGAAAGAGAAAATTAATTTGATAGAAAATAGTTCAGCTACTATCCCCCCAAGAAAAAGTACTAAAGCTGCAAATATGATATCACCTAGGGAAATTTTGCAGCAGTCTTCCATAATTACAAAGCAGATGAAATTTTATGAAGCCCCTCCAATGGGAACGCTTTGATAGGGCAATTGTTGCTTCTTGCACGAACAACCCAGGGTCAAGCTTTAGCAGGGAATGATCTTTGGCATAAAGGCTGCATCCAAGACTCTTTAGCAGTTCAGACATCTTTGACAGTACATCAGACATAGATGAGAAGGGTGTGCACGTGAGAAATCTGCCCTCACTATCTTCAAGAAAATTAATTTGGTATTGGTATCTTCGTAAAATTTAAAATAATTGACGATGGTTTTCAGATTTTACTTAAATTTTGTAGATACACTAGATGTATAACCCCACTAAACCTTGGTAATGAAATTGGATATCCCTACCGAGACACACCCACTCTGGAAATCCTCATTATCCCATATTTACTATTTACATAACCCCCAATTAACCTGTCAATGGTATATGTTTTCCCCAGAAAGATGGCTTTGCCTCATTTTACATAAACCCCAGTCCATAAGAGCTGACAAACTCAAAACAGAGGAGTGGCTCATATCAACCAAAATTATAATACACCAATTTTCACGATGACAACAGAATTTTAAAATGGCAATAAATACATGTCTTGCCACCTTCATCAAGTGGATATCTAAAATTTCTCTGAACATCCTGCAGGAAACAATTACAAAAGATCAATATAATATTTACGGAAAATAAATTCTATCAATATATGAATAAAGATATGTTGTGCATTCTCATGCTTACGCGTAGGTAAGATTGGCCTTAGAATTGGTTGAATGTTGAATGCTTTAACACAACCCAGAACATACTCATTGCCCGTTGCCACAAAAATCCTCAAGACTCTTTCTGTCAGCTTCCCAGCAGACAAGGTTTTCTGATAAATGCAGAACACATTGTCCTAGTCATATTTATTAATATTGTCTTTAATCATCAACAACAATCAAAGTAACCATAATATTAAAAATCTTAACCTGGTCTTGTTAAAACAAGATACAAAGAAACAAAGACATTGTCCTTATTCAAGCTCTCAGTCAGTACACTTGCCAATGAGAAAGGCTTGATACGGTTTCCAATTTCTCAAGAAAGTTCAAAGTTGTCATGCCAATTAGCAGCACATTGTTATCATCGAAATGCAATACAAAACAACAAAATTAATGCAGTTGTGTGTGGTATAACAACTCTCAAAATGCAGATAAAGAAAAAAAATATACACTTTCAGAGAAATCTAATACACTTAAAACTTGAAAGAGAACCCACAGGATTACTAACAAAAAAATCATTAAAAGATGCCAGAGCATCTGGGTCCACACATGATCCTGCTCGCCCAAAAACAAATATCACATTATGTTTTCATTCTAATTTTGTGTGTTTTCAAGTTGTTACTAGTCTTTTTGGGAATTGCTTTAGGTCTTATATCTTGAGTCTCAATGACATCAAGACCACCATGTGCTATTACACCAAGCGGGACTCTTCAACAAATATCACACTATGTTTTAGTTCCACTTAGACAAGGATACCATACCTGCCGTTCTTCAATATCTTATGGAAGTTATCACAACCACCAAAAGGAAAGCTGTTTGCAGTTTGGCTATGTGGTGCATCTCCATTCAACAATTTGAAAGTTGCTTCATATTCTCACACATTCATTCCATAATAAGAGCAATAGTTCATGCACTTGATAATCGGATGGGTTATGTATCCACAACTTTTGAGACATTCCAGGCTGTGATCAAATTGATTGCATTCGGCTCATCTATGGTCCCCTTTATCAAAGAATTGTTAGTGCTGATAAAACAGAATGTGACATGGTAGAAAGACCGTGTCTTTAGAAATTAAGTTGATTGTCCTACCTACATTGTCACTCCTTTCAAAGACTCTTGCTACAGACATCAAACAGTATTTACTTTAGCAAATGGAGAAGATACTGCAGAATCATGGCTGATAACTATTCCATTCTGAGCGGCAGTTTTCTGACAGGCAGTTATTTCATTCCCACATGCTGCTGACAGTTTCCTAGCTGGGCATGAATATTAATGCCTGCTGATTGGACAGACAATTCAGGGCATTATTTCTTTTATGAGGTCATGGAGTTTATTTTCCTGTAGCGATAGGTGCTTAGGCTAAGCAGCAGTCATGCTATTCCCTGGCTGGCAGTTTCAAACTTTAAAAGCTGACTAGCACTTCCTGAAGTGACAGATCCTTACCGACAGCAGTTACATTTTGACTGCTGACAGGTGTTCATCCTTTTGCTGGGTGGCAGTCTTTCTCACAGGCTGTTACACTTCATTTACTAGCCTGGCTATCAGAAATTGAATGCTGCAGTCACAGACCTTAATATTCCCACATGCTGGCAGCTTAGAAGAGATCATCGACAGTATTTTCCTATGACCATGACAGGCTTATCTATTTTGGGCCATAAAACATGATTGATTGAGGGCACCCTATTCTGGACTAAGCCTACTTTTAGGCTGGCTCCAACCTGTCCATATTTGGGACTGATATTCCTATAAAAACAAACACAAAGTATGGGAAAAATAGCTAAGAGTGAAAGGGAAAAACAATGACAGATCTTATTCCTTAGCTGAGGGCTGAGAAATTAGAGCAGATAAAAGGACATTATTTGTACGGCTGTTGTAAAGGCCTATTGCCATGTGCTGTGAGATTGAGAAGATTGTAACCCAAGGCCGATTGATTGTTTGAGGTCAAGAATAAGACTGTAAATCACTGATGCTGGATTGGATGCCTATGCAAGTATGTTATTGAGATTTAATTAATAAAGAAAATTGTTTGCTATTATTATTTCCAAATGTATGTTTTAGCCCATGGCTGTGAGTGTGTACATTTTGGCTGCCCTTCATTGGGTGCCTGATCCTTGACTGCATCATTAAATCTCAAGGAATAGAGCATTTTGTTCTGCTGTAACCTTCCAATCCTCGTGAAATCATTCATCTTGGCTCTACAGAGGTGCTAAATAGGTTAGACTCCTCACAAATTGAGAATTTAAGAAAATAAACCAAGATCCAACACTATCACTACTAGGATACTAAGACTGTAGAATCAATCTTCTCTGACCAATGTCTCACAAAATTTCATGAATGTAGCAAACAGAATTACAGGACTTGCAGATCCTGAACCAAGCCAGGCTAAACAAGGTCTGCCAACTCAGCTGCAAGTCAAGGTGAGTCTCTGTCAGACTTGCCAAGTCTGGCTGACTCACCAGGACTCTCCAGTTCAGCAGGTTGAACGCAGCCGCATAAAATCCCTTAGAAATCATTTAATGGAAAAACAAAATGAAAAACACTTTGGAGCTTGGTTAAAAGCAATAAGATTATGGAAAGTGGTATTCCACTGGATGGAGCTTGCTTTGGTTTAAAAGGCAAAAATAAAAATGTTTTGAGCTGCACTAGATGAAAAAGCAATGCATTTTTCCTTTGGCTTGAAAAAACAAAATCAGTGTTTTTCCCCTATTTTTATGAATATTTTCAACAGTTCTTGATTTCCCAAATTTCCTGATTTAATCTCAAGCAATTGAATTACAATTATACTTTTGGTTTGCCGAGTCAATCCCAATCCCAAGTAAAGCTACTATGACTGTAGCAGTATTTGTGGACCTATCTGAGATATGAGCATAGAACCCAACATAGCACTAGTGAAGCTCAGGCCAAATGTACATGGCGCCCTACTATAGTTCATGAATCCATGTGATTTTTGTTTTTGATGCCCAGTATATCGTAATCCATGAGTTTTGTAGACCAAAATTACTTGAGAATATTATATATTTAAAAAATTGTCTTGTTCAGCTCAAATTTGCTTTTGTACTCATTTGTTCAATTTATTCTAGTGTGAGTGATCAAAATACCTTGTAATTGACTTGGTTTTATGTCTTTAAAGTTGAATTGGAGAAGATTGCATAGCAAAACCTTGAACCTTAAAAAATCTCTATATTTCATGATTTTTTTCAATTTACCAAGTCTGTGCAGAGTCTGGTTACCAAGTCAAAGTCCATGTCTGGTAACTACAGTAAAAAGTAAGAATGTACATCTACTCTGATTATTAACACTTGGCTAAATGGTATTTTAAAGATGTTAACAATGTGTGTAAACAGATAAACTGCACGGTAGCATGCCTGCAAACATCAAGTACAATCTATGATCTTAAATCATTTCCTATACACTAAAGGATAAAGCAAAGGAAATAATAATAATATTATTTTAAATTGGGCCCAGTAATTTCTATTTTAATGGACAACTTAATAATATTACTAAGTAGCCAGGTTCGGCTCACTGGCTCAGGGTCCTGGTCCGGGTTCGCTCCGGGTACCGGTCCTGGTTCTGTCCCTTTGTGGGTTCGACCAGGGTTCGGTATTTGGAGTCCTGGTTCGCCGGTGAAGAACCTGGGCGAACCCGAGAGGAACCCAGGCGAACCCAAGGCGAACCCACGTGTTTGGACGCTAAAAAGCGTTTTTTTTTGCATTTTTTAATATTTTCCTGCAGTTTGACTTTGACCCACGCCCAAGGGAACCCTAAAAGTGACCTCTAAAACACTTTAAACACCTAAACTACATCATTTTTATTCATTTGTTTTGCAAACAAGCATTTTCATTCCAAGAGGCTGAGTTCTTATTTTTGCTTGCTGGGTTGATAAAAGGAGTTGAAGATTGATCAGTGAAGCTTCTACAAACGATTGCATTGCCATTTCTACAGATTTGCAAGTGTTTATTGGCTGCCACAAAGATTGTTGAGGGATATTTTTGCAAAGAGGTAAGTTATTCTCACCTTTTTTTGAGTTTTTTCATCCATTTTTTTGTTTTACATTTTACAAACTAGAAACTTTGTTTTGTTTCATTTTATGATTTATATATGTTTTTCCTTTCCATTCTTCTATGAATGTATGCAAGATTCAAAAGAGCTAGGTTTTATAAATCAATATTTTCTCTTCATTCAAATTTTGAATGTGTTGTTTGCAAAACAAATTGCCATAGGAATCACAATGTCAATGGGTTCTACCTCTGACTCCGTAGCTAAACCAAACTCAAAGTTCAAAACAAATCCTAATTCTCCTCTATGGCAGTATGTTGAGATGATAAAACAGGTTCCAGGTGGTGGTGGTTATGTTTGGAAATGCAATGGGTGTGGCGTTACATATACTAGTTCATACCATAGGGTGAAAGCACATTTGTGTGGCATGAGTGGAAAAGGCATCACGCCTTGCCCTGGAAAAAAAGATGCACCTATTCTACCTGAGACAGTTGCAAAATACATTATGGAGCAAGATGCAGCAGATCAACGGGAAGCCCAAAAAGGAAATCACCCTTTGTTTAAAAAAAAATCAAAGGGAATGCAGCCCCCATCCAATCCCAATATTGTGGTAGAAGACCACCCATTTATTGTCATTCCGGATCTTCAAGCTCGAAGTGCACAACCTATTGCAAACAAGAGATCAAAGGGGCCTTTGGAACTTGCATTTCAAAATGAGAGTAGAGCCCTTGCCGACCAATGTGTAGCAAGATGCCTATATGCCAATGGATTAGCTTTTAATGTTGTTCGTTCTCCATATTGGAAAGAGATGTTGAGAACGGTTAATGAAGCTCCAAAAGGGTACAAGGGCCCGGGTTATGAGAAGGTGCGTAGCACTTTATTGGAAAAGGAGGTTGAGTTGGTTGAAGATGCATTGAAGCCTATAAGAGATTCATGGGTTGAGATAGGTGTGTCCATTGTTTCGGATGGTTGGAAGGACTCAAAAAATCAGCCTTTGATCAATGTCATAGCGGTGTGCCCTAAAGGGGCAATGTTTTTGAAAGTCGTGGATTGTGAGGGCCAAGTAAAAGATGGAGAATTTATTGCTAGTATTCTCATTGCAGCCATTGAGCAAGTGGGAGCCCGCAATGTTGTTCAAGTTGTAACGGACAACGCTAAGAATTGTAGAGCAGCAGGGTTGTTGGTTGAGGAAAGATATTCACATATCTTTTGGACACCTTGTGTGGTCCATTCACTCAATCTTATGATGCAAAAGATTGGGAATCAAATTGCATGGATCAAATAATTGTATGCTGAGGCTGAGGACATTCAGATGTTCGTCACCAACCACCACTTGTCTCAAAGCATCTTTAGATCATTTTCAAAATTGGAGCTATTGAAGGTAAGTGAAGTAATATTTACATTTGTCATTTTCTGATTTTCATAATTTGATTGTGCATTCTAATTTAAATTCTTCTTTAAAGTTTATTTTTAAATTCTAATTTTTTTTTTAATTTGCAATAGGTTGCAGAGACCCGCTTTGCCTCTAATACTATCGTCTTGAGACGACTTGTGAAAGTTAAAGAGGCACTTGCTAGCATGGTGATTAGCAACAATTGGTCTATATGGAGGCAAAGCGGCACTGAAAGAGCAACAAAAATTAAGAGCATGATATTAGATGACTCATGGTGGGATCGTGCGGAGTATCTCCTTAGCTTCACCGAGCCCATTTTGAGTATGATTCGCTATACTGACATGGACAAGCCATGCATTGGAGAAATATATGATGGTATAGACTCAATGCTTGAGAAGATCAAGTGCACCATAAATGCAAGAGAGCAAGACCCTGAAGAGACTTTCTTCAAACAAGTGCAAACAATTGTTGAAGAAAGATGGAACAAAATGACAACTCCATTACACCTTCTTGCCTTTGCATTGACTCCAAAATACTACAGTAGTCAACTTCTTTCACAGCCAGGAAGGCTTCCTCCATATAGAGATTTAGAAGTGGCTGAAGGGTACAAGGCAGCATTTATGAGACTCTTCCCTGACCAAGATTTGCGATCTGTAATCACGAATGAGTTCACTGATTTTGTGCACTCAAATCATCTAGATGTTGATGCTTCTCGTGACAGGTTCTTAAAGGATGCTCATAGTTGGTGGTACTTCCATGGACAATACTTCCAAAATTTGCAGCCCCTTGCAATCAAAGTTTTATCACAAGTAAGTTTAATAAATTTTCATATTTTAGTTTTACTTTTAAAATTTAAAAGTTTCATAATTTCATTTATAATTTTAAATTTTTTAATTGTTTACTTTGTCTTCATAGGTTGCTAGTTCATCCGCATCTGAGAGGAATTGAAGCACATATTCTTTCATCCACTCAGTAAAACGCAATAAATTGCTCTCAAAAAGAGCGGAGAACTTAGTATATGTGCATTCCAACTTGCATCTCCTTTCACACAAACAACGTGACTACAAGGAAGGGGAGATGAAGTTGTGGGATATAGGGCCAAAGGATACTGACTTGGATGCTTCCACTTCCCACCATGTTGCATATGAGGAGTCCGATATCCAATAGGAGCATGGGCACAATACTAGTGCTAGTGACAGTGCCATTGGCACTACTTGTGATTCATCTAGTCTTCCTACTTCATCTAATGTCAATGTTGACAATGACTTTGATATAGATGATTTAGAGGATCCATTTGATGATTAAAACTTTAATAGTGTTGTAATATTGAACTTGAAGTTTGAAGTTTGAATGATGAATATTTATATTTATCATGCATGTTATCATTCAAGTTTATGGTGGTTTTGTTGTTTATATGATGTTATGTGATGTTCTAATCCTAATTCATGCTTCTAGGCTGCATATATATATATATATATATTTATTTTTACATGTTTTTCAGTTTTTGTACTAACGAACCCAAAACGAACCGAACTCACCCCCCCAAAAAATTTAGCCGAACCGGCGAACCGAACCCCGAACCCGAACCCGAACCCGAACCAGCTACTTCGATAATATGTGAAATTTATAAATATTATACAAATCAATTTCAAGAGTAATTAGCATACAAATTGATTCAGGAGATAGATGATTATCATAACCCTTAATGTCATTCAAACAGATAATAAATAATAATAAGAATGTTTCGATTACTAAAAGTAACAAATCTCAGCATTAATCAATAATTCCCAGCAAGCAATAAAATATTAATAAACAAACATAAAAAGGCATCGACTAAGGAATGATGGGAAGAGACGGGATGGTTGAAGGGATAAAGTGAATAGAGGAAGAGTCACGTCTAAAGGAGACCATACAAAAAGGCAGTGATTGAGCAAGGAGAGATCATCGAATAGGAGGATTAAGAGAATAAGAGAGGAATCGAGGAATAAAGAAAAGAATATATAAACATATTCTGACGGATGGGAATAAAGTGAGGAATATATAAATATATACTAAGGAATCACCGAATCATTTATGCATATTGTGGTATGTCTTATCAAGATTATGGAATGGAATGAATGGGAAGGAGAAATAAATCTGCAGCAGCAGATGGGATAATCAGGAGTAAAATGTGATCGGGAAGGTAAAGGAAATAAGGAGATTAGAGAATATAATAAAATCTGCATATCAGAACAGCAACAGGTATATAACATTTATTAGTCATGTAAAGTTATGTATATGAATGCTAAACAATATAAGAAAAGAATATATATATGAATACTAATATAAGTAAAGAATAATTATATAAATGTATATGAATATTAATAAGTAGAGAACATATAAATGTATATACATACATACATATATATATATATATATATCTGTGTGTGTGTGTGTGTGTGAGAGAGAGAGAGAGAGAATTATATACAGCTATGCAATAATGATGCTCGCAGTGATTATTGAGTCATATAAGTAATTATGACTCTTTAATATGAACATGAATAGATTGTATCTATATATTTATGTATGTCCTTATCCTATGATCAATCAAACGTAATGTTGAAGGAATCAAAGAGGGAAAAAAGGAAGAAGAATAGATTCCAGCATCAGCCAAACAAAGGTACGCTCTCATATGATATTTATGAATACAATATAAACTGAAGATGAGCCGCTTATGCATTTAATTATACACAGTAGTATTGTAGAAGATCTAATATTTATTAGTCATGATACTATGTACATATGCATAAATCTGAATTAACTATATTTACTAAATACGAATGATGAATCTGTGTTATTAATTTAATATGCAAGAAACGGAATATGTATCTAAACTATGGAATAATGTTCATATTATGTCATTGATTTAATAGTTGAGATCAGAATCTGTGTGTTTATATTATTCATATTATGTCACTGATCTGTGCTTACATTAGGGACTGATATTCATATTGTCTGACTGTAAACAACTAGCCATGACAGGGGAGTTAAGGGCCTACGAGGAGGTGAAACAGCGTTGGGGTCACCCTCTAAGTACAGCACTCCGTATGGATGGCAAGGGCCACATGGGGCCAAGAGGGGTGTACTGCTCTTGGGCTTAGAGGGAATGACTAACCAGGACACCCTGCTGTAGTTGCACCCTCAACATCTCAATATGATTAAGCGATAATGGTTCTGGTAAAGGGGAACAGCGGTAGGATGCCTCACTAGGCACACCACCCCATATGGATGGCAAGGGCCACATGGGGCCAAGAGGGGTGTACTGCTCTTAGGCCTAGGGTAGAGGGTTTCTTGGGCACCCTATCAGACCATTATATGCAAGGAAGAATGAATTAGGAGAAACCAAAGAAGATTCAATATACTTATAATATGATGTTGTCTTTATTTATAAATGTCTACTAACATATTTGCAGGTCTAAACAGGTAATTGTATCCTAACCATATCTCTTGGTTTTCCTTATATGTATTCCAATTGATATTATCTTGTAAATATTCTCTAACTCTGTTTTACAGGGACCTACTCGCACTACAAACATCCCCAAAACCAAGGTGATCACTTGAAATTGATAAATTTGGGCAGATTAAGGGTTATCCCAAAAAGGGGACTTTACAAAAAACCATGATACTCATTATTGCCAATAAAATTGTTACAATTGCTCTCTGATTGGATGGTTCTTTGCATCTGTATTACAATTAAATTATTAATGCTAGAGAGTTGCATAGGTATAATATTCCAATTGACTTCCATTGAAGCTTGATGCTAGAACAGGAAATCACACCACATGAAATCACATCAGTACCAAGAGAAAAACAGAACTTAGATGCAGACTTCAATGTCTCAACATCTTTTTACAAATCAAAATCTACGAAACCATGCAAACAAATCACCCATTAACTGTGTGTAAATTAACATGATAAAGAGTAGTCCCCTTAAATAGGGGAGCACATGCTTTGCAGTCCTCCAATGGGACTACCTCAGCTGTTCCATAAATCAGATGTGTTAACTACATCAGCAAACAAACTGTACAATCAACCACATCTGAATTCTTACAATGAGCTAACTGGAAATTCAGCATCATTGGATGCTGACATTGGCTTGCAACAGAACATATAAATTCTGTTTGGAGTTCCCAGCAAATAATAATACTTTCTTTGACCAAGGAAAATATCAACTTGCCAAACTCCCTCCTCTGCATCCTGCAATGACCTAAGAAAAGACATTGTTGGCTTTTAGCATCAATTGTAAGGATTCAGATCTCTCCATCTTGACTGGAATCAATCAAATCAGAACTGATTTCTGATCTGAATTTAGTATAGCATCTGTCTTGGGTTTTTCGGTCATTTTGGGAGGCTCCTAATTACTTGAGAACCATCCCTCAATAAATTTTACATCTCTACTAGCTATCGTCCCTATCTGCCTGGGAATATATATCCAATAAGCCTTGGATGTCCCACGACCCAATAAAACTGCCTTTGACACTTTAACACTCCAACTTTATCCTTCTATCTATAGGTAAATGTATGTAAACTAGACAACCCAAAACTAGAAAAACAGATGCCTTTGGCTTGTCCCCTGTGACAGCCTTCTCCAGTATTTTGTCTCTTCATTCTCTGTGTAGCCACACATTCAAGATGTAGAAAGCAGTATTATATGTTTCAGCCCAAAGACTGGGCACATTCTTACCATGAAACCACAACAATTGCAGTTACAGTGATAGAGAGATTCATTCTCTTGGCCACATCATTTTATTGGGGAATGTAACAAATCATGAATGTTCTCTTTGTCCCACCATCTCTCTGGTGTCCAACTTCTTGGAGGTGTACTCTGCATTTTCTGATTTGGAGTTTTAACCTTCTTACACATCTGGTTCTCCACCAAGGCCATAAACACTTTAAACTTGGTCAAAACCCCCTGTTTAGTCTTCATAAAGTAAATCCATGACTTTCGTGAAGAAATAATTAATAAAAAAAGACATCATAAATACTAAAAACTACCTGTCAGGGATCAATTCAAGGCTTTCTGTTGATCTCCACTCACTGATAGGAGTGCTTCCATCTGTGCATCCCTTGCACACTCAACAATATGCTTAGTTTTCAATTTGGTAGCCATGCAACATATTCTTTCAAAAAGGTAACTTACTGTAGTGCAAATGCTCAGAGCATTTGTGTCATAACTTGCCCAACTTAGTATTAACACACACCAAGGTTCCAAGAGTCACAGAGGCTACAAGAATCCTATAAAAACCATTATGCACTCCTTTGACCCAAACCTGAGAGAAGGTTCTTGGTTGCAATATCCAATGACACTAATTCTAATGATTAACCTGCCCCATCCTGGACTAACTGTTCTGGCCTTGATTCCCTTATGTCGCCAATGGCATTCTTTGTACCTCGTGGATTTGTCATCCTCCTATCACCAACTTTGAGCCTATTGATATTTTCTCAGTCATGATTTGGCAGTCTCTGTCCATACTCTCAATAGTCTACACATTGTATTCTGGCCCTTGTCTAGACACACTCCCCTGCCCCTCTCCTACCCCTAATAGTTGGGCCTCTACATAGCCTATTCTGGTTAGAGCAGGTACCAACAGTGAAGTGAAAAAATTTCACGTGCCAAACAGTGGAGTGATCAAGCAGAAGAAGGAATGAGAAAATTTATAAAATTCAACTTAACATTCATTAATAGTAATTGCTGAAACAAAAAAACAAATACTGGGACACTCCAGAAAATACACACATCTTTCAAGCAAAATACACCATCTAAAAGCATTAGAATTGAAATGGTGCCAAGTTGCTAACTTCATCACTAGATAAGAAGAGTCATCAACTACAGCCACCTGAATATGGTTTTTGTTCTTCTACTAGAGAAGTGAATAGCCTCTTGTCATGAGATGCATCTCCATGATCCACACTTCATATACCAACTTTGTTCAGAACTTTTAGATATCCAATGCTAGTGTATCACTATGGTTATCAACCTAGTGGCTTATAGATCAAGGATGCACCACTCAAAGGGGTTAAAAATTCAGAGTTTTGTTCTTCATGAAAGTGGCATTTTTTCAAAGGGAGAACTTTTCATGTTTATTTTCTTCTATTTAAAAAAATAATTATTTATCAATATTTTCCTTGGCCACTAAAAAGGTAGCCAGGTATGGCTTGGCGTCGTTCTAGATAATATGTGCATGGGATGAGGATATGAAACAAACTCGAGGTAAAAATAGGCCATACCCTGCCTGTTAACCAAAACATACCAGTATCGGTATGTAGGCCTGGGAAAGGGTACCTGGCTAAGCATTACCTCTTCATAAGCCACTATTACTCTCTTTGATTTGGAATAATACCTTTGCAGGGTAACCTTCAGATTAAATGCCATGATTGAGTGATAACCCTTCACCCAGTCATCCAGAAGTTGCATCCAGCTCGATGCTATACACCCCACCCGTCAAGTTGGAGTGGTATTTTTTATTTTTCCAAATTTAGACACCCATCTCGCACCCAGCAAGTCAAAGTTGTGATTTGCCAACTTTGCCCAATTTTGACACCGAAATTTAACATTTATTATGCCTCCTTGGGGATTTGATCCAAGGGCTCCAATTTGGAAGCCTTGATGCTTTTACCACTTGTGCTTATCCCCATCAGGCATGGATGTTCTGACTTGAACAATTACTATTTAAAAAGGGCATTGTATCTATGTTCTATTTACACATCACCTAAATTCCTGTGACTTCCGAGAATAAACTTCATAAATATGGCGTTATAGTAAAGAGAGACGCTTACAGTTGCATGACTGGGGATGAAATCACCCCACCCTAATAGACTGGACATAATTCATTAAGAGGCATTTGTAAATCATAGCCTCGCCAACGATTCACCTAGTCGAAAATAAACAGCCAAATATATGGAGCAAAGACAAATGGAAAATGTCAAACCCTTTAAACAGGGGGCAAATTGTCCCTCCATACCTGAAATTGCTAGAACTAAACCAAAAACAAACCCAACACAACACAAATTTCTTTAAAAAGCATTCAAAATGAAACGCTTCCCAAAAGCGGAAAACCACCAAACCCTGACGATTCCATCAAGATATTTCCAAACAAACACTACCCCAAGAAAACGGAACTTGAACTAATGTGATCAAAATAAAACCCTAATTGATAAAACCCAAATCAATACGAAAAAAAAAATGAATGTGGTTGCAGAAACAGGAATACACACCGTGAAGAGCTCGACAACAATATGATCAGGTATTGAGTTGAGACTGCCAATGCGATGTATGTTAGAAACCGCAGTCTCTATGGTGAGATTCAGCAGAGTTGGGGAAGCACTGCGAGGTGATGACATGTGACTACCCGCTGTATAATGAAATTTGCTCCTCTTCTTAGAGAATCAAAAACCCCGATTGCAGCTGATATTTACACTTTTCAATAGTCAGGCCTGCAAGATGTATTGTAAGTTGAATCTCTGTAAACTTTTTGAGAAGGATGATTTTGTAGCCCCGGCTTGCTCAGCAGGGATTTTCAAACGTATGCATATATGAATTCTGATCTGAATTTTCGTCCTTCCCGACAAAGCGGAAATGTCACGAGTCTTCTATTGTTTTCATTTGTTTCTGTAGATCAAAAAAAATCACAGTTATTAAGTAGCATACGCATCTCTTTCTGATTACAGTATAGTTATCCAATATGTTAGAAAATCGAATTCATTATGATACTCATATCACGATTCAACTTTTTAGTTTTAAGTCAAACTCATTAACCCATTAGTTTATTAGGCTAGTAGGGGTATTTGGAAATTCAAATCGAGTGTTAATGAAGTTCATAAGGATGAAATATCGTAGTTTTCAAAGAGATCATCCATTTCAATATTATTTGATTCGAGTTATTTAAGCATAGAGTTCTCTCAAGATTAAGCGCATTTAATTTGTTATTCTATTTGATAATATTTAGGAGAGGATCATGTAGCTACATTTTTAAATGGTAAATATTTTATAAGTAAGTTTAAGAGTTTTAAGTTATTGTTTAGAATTCTAGGTATCAATAATGTACCACACCACTTATGTTTACGTTCAGTTATCTAAAAACACTTAAAAAATTTAAATCAAAAAAATGCATATAGGTATGTATTACTACGTACTTTACACCTCATTGTATGATTGGTTGTTTTTTTATGTGACTTGTGAGAATAAATTACCTTAAATTATGTTTTGGGGATTTAATTTTACTTTAGCCACATATTTTTTATCTAATTATTGACTTAAATGATTATCAAGGTCTAGAAGGGCTTATGTAAGGTGTAATAGGAAAGAAGTAATCAAGAATAGATGAGTGTAATGAGAGGGAAGCAATAACCATTAAATATTAAGTCCAAAATATTTTAGAATGCATTTGGTGACATGAAAGTTGACATACAATCCATGATTGTAAAGTATGGATAATATATCATTAACGAACTAGTAAAAGCGTATAAATGTGTTATCAAATGTCCAATAGATACATATACAAATAGTCTCATTGATCAAGCACTACACATTTAGGTTTTCAAAATCATTTTGTGTAGTGATTGATCAATAAGACTATTTATATATTTTCCTACCGGTCATTTGATAGCACCTTTAGGTACTTTTACTAGTTTAATTTAGGTGTACCCAATGTATTCTTCAATTCAAGTGTTCAAAAAAATCTTCATAGGATATATGAGAATCAAAGGGTGAAACATGTGGCAAAACCAAGAAGTCAAAGTGAAAAACCATGTATGTTGAGAAATATTTCGTCTCAACAAATATTTAAGTACATTTTTTAAAAAATTAAGTGTTTGAGAAGAAAGAGGATATTTCAAATAATTTTTTTTAATAAAGGAATTTGTATCTAAAAATATATTTAAACTCGTTTATGGTAATAAGAAATAAAGAGTGACACTTGAAACATGGCAAGGATGAACTTGATATAATTACTTAGATTAGTTTAATAGATGAAGAGAACACAAGCTAACAATAGCACAAAAGCATAGTAGATTTATGATATGTATATGTGTGTGTGTGTGTGTGTGTGTTTCTTTCTAATAAATCATAAGATATTAAGTTTTCTAGTATACATTAAATTATTTTTGAATTTATGATTAATATACCATATCTTGTCTAACACCCAAGACTATTTCAAATCATCACATTAGAGTATTTACATTAAAAAAAAAAATCATTTTGTTAAGATTGTTGGATCATAGAATACATGAACTAATTTGTGATCATAGAGAAGTAGACTTTGTTTGGGTAAACATGATGCATATGATTTTTGCCTTTTTGGGGGCGATACATACTATCTAAGTGAGGAACTTGATATCATTAGGTGTACAAAAATAAATTTAACAACAAGATATCATTATTAATAAAATATATAATAAATGATATATATAACCAAAGGGGGGTTTATTTAGAGCACAACCTTCAAATTCAACACAGTGGAAGAATTATCATTCCATGCTTGTCTAACTTGCATATTTTATGTGATTTTAATAGTTATCTATATGTGTTTCAAATCATCCCAACAAAGTATCTAACAAACACTTCTAGTGGCAAGATTGTTGGACCATAGGATTGGAATACATGCACTAATTCATGACCGTGGAAAAGTAGACTTTGTTTGGGTAAATGGTGCATATTATATTCACTTTCTGTAGGCAGCACATATTATCCCAAGGAACTTGATCTTATTCTCACAACCAAAGCAAGTTGCAGACACAATTTTATGTTGTAGGCAAAGGTACTACAAAGACCTACAAACCATGAAATATGAGAATAAATAAAATAATGTGAAGATCTTATAATTTTCCTATTTATTAATTTTTTCTTATCAAACTAAAGAGCAATAGATTCTAATAAGATCATATATATTCATATTTTCTCATATATTAAACTAAACCTTTAAATCTATAGTGATGTAATGTTAACACTATTAAGTGTTGGAAAACCAACGCATGTAGGCCATAGCAACATAATCTCAACCAATTCAACCAATTCTTTCATGGGGACGAACAACTTGTCAAATTCCGTGGTGACTACGACCGCAAGCAGCTTCTTGAACCCTAGGATAGAGTGTGCATGGTCGTGATGAAATATTTCACTCTTGAGGGGAAATTCGGTGTGTATTACTATTACCATTTTCCTTTTCTCAATCATCTCAGGAATCACAACAATATTTCATTTCCATTTTTTCTTTTGCACTCTCTAGAAAATACTGTGGATGATGTTGTTGAAGCTATGAATTTGGGTATAAATTTTACCATTCTGCACCAGGGGCTTATGTTTAGACTCTACCATTTTCACCTAGCCATCTGCCCTCCTCGGCCCATTATTGTTGAAGAAGCCCTTGTTTCTTCTACTATGTCGTCAACCAGTATCATGGATACCCCTGGCCCAGCAAGAAAAAGTGTATTATAAACCCAGCCTTGAAAACTCCTCCCCAAGACACATTCCCTAATACTAGGTCTATTGAAAAAAAGAAGGATAAGAAACGTATTGCCCCAACCCCCAAAGTTAAAGCCAAAGGTTCAAAGAAAACCAGATTCAAGCTGCAGCAAATCGACTCTAACATTGAAATTACTGAGGAGACCAATACTCCTCGTAGGTCCAGTAGACTAGTTACTAAGCCTGAAAAAGAGGAGTCCCAAGGAGGCCTATGAGTTTAATAATGGGGGAAAGTGAGAACAAGAGCAAGGATGTGGAGGAGGAAGCCCTTTCTACTTTTGCAAGCAGCTCCTCCCATGTTTCTGAAAGTTTTAAAAAGAGTTCTTTGGGTCCTTCCAGTCTTAGTGCCAAGGGAGTTAAGACTAGGGCCCCAACCATTGTTGAAGGGAAGGCCTCCATGGAGGAAGCAAGTAGCAAACAAGACACTGTCTGGGAGGAGGTTGACAAACTTAAAAACAAAATGGAGAATCTTGGAAAATAACTTCATGATGTCACCCACTTCGCTCTAAAGATTATGCACAAATCTGCCACCACTTTGTGCCTGCTACAGAAGGATAATTCCACTGACAATGTTGAGGAGGACGTCGACCGCAAGGAACTTCTTGAGTTCCTCATCGAGGATTGGGCTACTATAACTCTGATCAATTCATGCAACGGAAAGAAATATTAGGGATGCGAGATGTTTTGCATTTTGGTCAGGAATGGCCTTATTGGCCATCGTGTCTTTTTTAATTCGTTGTTGACAGTTTTATGGTTTATATGTTTAAATCTGACTGGTGTGGCCCCTGGTGGGCTTTGGTTAAGACTTTTTTAAACTTGGGTTTCACGATGGACATTATTAGTAGTATACTCAATGGCTTAGCGATATACACTTTTAATTATACTGATGCTAAGTGTAGGTTGGTTAGTTTTCTCAAGATGTTTGTTGGTACTATGGTTACCTTTCTCATGTTTTTGATGTGGTTTTTGATATGGAATGGTTAGGGTGTCTAGTTCGGTGCGTTGATGTTGTTGTTAATGTGTTGATGATTTTCTTTTATTGATGATTGACTGCAAGGCCTTGTATCACTTGTCACATGACACAAATCATGGTAGATATAAAAAATCAAAAAAATTAAAACCCCTTACTATTTGAGTTATTGTATATTTTGTCTCATCAAATCAAAGACAATACATCACAATGAAATATATTCATTAATATTTCTTCTTGTGAAAGATTGAAGAAACCCTTCAAATATTAAGCCATGTAAAGAAAACAATATCAAGTGTTCAACACCCAACTCTTCCTACATAGGTTGCAACATAATCTCAAAGATCTCCTATCCACTATGAGTTCTTGCATCGATGTTTTATACATTTTTTTCTAATCTCAAGCTATTGTATTTAAAACTATAGTGTAGATCTATATTTCCTAACATAATATTTTCCTACACTTTTTATTTAAGCTTGCATAGGTTAATAAAATGATTATTAGTATTAGTGGAGTGTGAGTTGTCAACATCTTCCATGGGAGTTAATTTTTTCTATTTTTGGATTTTTGTAGTGTATTTCTCCTATTGATTGTATTTGTCACCTCCTTCCTCTCACTTAGCCTATATATACTCACTCTCCTAGCTTTTTTTGGTACACGTTTATCATTCATATAGTTTCATGATTTTTTATTTTCCTAATTATGTTATTTTGCTTCTTAAGAATTTGCATTAATCTCACAAAAACTAAAGTTTTTCATGCTACATTTATTTCAAATATCATTTGTATATATATTTTCAACATCGGCTTTTGGATTTTTATATTTTCTATACATACTAACATAGTATCAAAGCTTTTGGTGCTAGTGTAGATCTTTAGTTTTTATGTTTGAGATATTCAAGTGGGCTAATATTTTACACATCGGTTTCTTAGAAACTCATTATGCTTGTCTCTAGCATTTTCAAATGACCTAAAGAAAAAAAATTGATAGAAAGCTTTTAAAATGTCAAGTTTTATACTTATATTTTCTAAAGTATTGGTGGTTGTAATTTTTTAGTTATCTTGACGATGTTTTCAATTTTTCCATAATGTTTAAAAGGATTGAAAATTTCAAGTTTGGCATTTGTTTCATCAAAATTAGAGATCAAGAAGCTAGCTTGTGAATGGGTGTTTGAATGGTGCATTAGGAATGTTGTTCATTTAAATACATTTTGAAGCCAAATAAACCTTGTAATTGCATCCAAAAGGTGCAAAAACCCCTATTTCCATATAAAATTTGTCAATTTTTGTGCAAGATATTTTAAGGCAAAAAAAAAATTAGCCAAACAAAGTCATTCATCCCTACACAAGTTGTATTGCACAATATGATTTATTTTTTTTATTTTTACATCATTGTAGTGGCACATGGCTAGGTGGCAATAGCCCACCCCACCACTACCACTAGGGCAACCTCTGCCCCCTCATCATGCAACTTGATCATACATATTCAAGGAATATCCCCCTAAAACTATTGACATTTTTCCCAAGAGTTGTGTTGTGCCTAGCATAAGAAATTTTTTATTTGAAGTTAGTGGTATTTACCTATACACCAATAGTTTCTAGTAAGGATGGTTTTAGAATCATGATGACATTAGGAAATATTTTATGGAATATTGGTAATTTGGTGGATGAAATCATGTTGACATCAATGTCCCTCCCAATTTTGCTACCCCCTCTTCAATATAATTCTTATTTTGGTAGGCCAACTTTGGAAGGCCTATTTTCAATCATATAGAAGCCTTTTTCGTGCAATTTTAAAAACTTGGGTAAAATTTACACTCTTCACATTGATGTAAGTGGTTTTTTATTTAATGCTCTAATTTTGTAGAAAATGAGGTTTCTTACAAAATTTGATGCATAGTTCTCCTTTTGTGTTCTTCTAAGAGTCGTATCTTATGCATACAAACTCTTTTTGGTCCCATTTTTTTTAGTTTGTATTTTCTACATACTCTACATTGGAGCTCATTATTCATCTCATCTTACTCTCGAGCTATAATTTTAACATTTTAGTCATTTTTTAGTCTTGTAAATCTTTAAAAATATAGTATCTCCATTATAAAACACTAATCATAAAGTGACAAATATTGTACATGTTGAGGGAGTCATTTCAATGAATAATGAGGGTGTTCTTGTGTTCTTTCTTTTGTATACAATATTTTTCCTGCATTCTAAGTTTTATGCATCATGTATTAAAATTTAATTCCTCTTCTTACACCATTTAACTACTATAAGTGGAAATATAACATTAAAACATATCTAAGAAGTGTGGGTTTGCATAGAATCACTATGTGGATAAAATATGAACCAACATTGTTTGTAGAAAAACTTAGGTGGTATAATAGATGTGATGAAGCTTAAATGGAAAATATTTTCTGTTTGTATCTCCAAATTTGTCCTTTCACTTTGAATCCTTAGATTCTACAACATAATTTGGAACAAGTTGATCACTTTGTTTGGGACTTAAGATTCTATGAGAGGATGTTGACTGGAGAATGATCTCATTAGTTTGAGTCCAAACAAACTTGACACCATTTAAAACTTCTTTGTCAAATCAAATCACTAAGGATATGGCTAAAATCTAGAGTGAAATAGAAAATAAAGATGAACAATTAGTCTTTAGTATCCTCTTCAAGCTTGGTTCTAACTATTTAGTTTTTATTTCTAAATTTCATACCATGAAGAGTGCTCTTGGTATTCAATTCATCATGCCATATTTGGATGACTTTGTCATCTCTCTCAGTTAATCCCACAATAGTATGTCTCACTTATGGGACATAATGATTTTTTCCTAAAATCAATTTTTTATTTTTTTAAATTAATGATTTAATCCTCAATGTGTTCCATCTAAAGGGGTTTGATTGAAGGAGGTTAGATCAAACCCCCTTGGATAGAACCCCCTTGGGATTAAATCAAACCCTTGATGGAGTCTCCTTCAAACCTATCAACATGTTAACAATTTTTTTCTATTGCTTCACTTTTTGGGAGATCAAATGAATTCATTTGAAAATGTCATTTTATAAGCATTTAACCCTTAGTATTACCTTTATAAAAATACAATATATATTATAGTCTAATATTATATTTTTAACTTTTTATAAAAAAATGTAGGTCCATTACAAAAAATCAATGACCTATATTTAAGACACTAAGAAAATAACAAACATTATTAGAAAAATCTCAAAAAATGTACAACACTTCACATAGATTTCCTTGTTTTAATGAGAAAAGATATTTAATTTTTACGAAAATGCTAAGAGAAATGTGTTATGGAATAATATAAGTTTGATTTTTTTGTTAGTACTAATTTAAAAATTAATAATATAAAATATTCAAGTAGTAAACATTGGAGCTAATAATCTAATTCCAATAAATCATAGAATTTTTTTTATCTATAGTGAAACTTATGTGTTATGGAAAAATGTCACTAAATAAAAAATAATAGAAAAAAATAAAAAGAGAAATAATTCTTTAATTTATATTTTAAAATCATAGCTTGATTCTACATAAAAATTCTATAACTTGTCGGTTTACATTGATCTTAAATTCTTGACTATTTGTTCCCTATAATTTACAAAATTTAAAAATATTAAAAAATATTAATTTTGAGCATCCCAATTAGGCAAAAAACTGGGGCACACTATTGTCGGATCACCTTTTCACTAGGGGATATGATAAGCTCACACAAATGGGTACTCTTAAATCATCTAAGTCACATGCCTTAGCTAACAATCAAGACACAAAAGAACATAAAGGATTGCGTAATAAGAATAAGAAACAAAAAATAGCAAGTTGAAAAAGGATTAGAAATTGCATGCTTCAAAAGTAGTCAATGAGACCCTTTTTTAAATAGCATAAGCTTAAGAAGGGGAAGGTCAAATGTATCAATTACAAAAGGCCTAGTCATAATGGACATATTTAGAGAAGAATAGTATTAGTGTTACTAAGTCAATAAAGCAGAGTTCACATGAGGTGTCTAACAAAGGAAAAAGATAACAAGGGGAAAGGAAAGGGAAAGGCCCTTATACTAGTTGCCTTACAACCATCCACTTGGGTTCTTGATTCAAGTGCTTCGCACCACATGGATTATGTTGCAAGTATGAAGGTGTTATCATTGATGTCAAATGGTTATTGTCATTGATTTCAACTATTTGTATGGAAGTTGGTTATTGGCTATTTATATCGAAGATATTGAGAAAATTGTAATAAAGATGGTTTACAAGTTGTGCAAGCATAGTTGGGATGTTGAAGAAGTATTGTGAGTGCATGGAGTTATCCTTATGTTGCTATGTTTGGAGGTGTGTTAGAGTGAAGTAATGTGCTACAATGATGTCTCTAGTACTTGGGTTTCAAGTGCTTTTAAGAAAATTTGATAAATAGGGAAAACAGTGTCATGCAGGTATTCAATGTATGCTTCAGGATGTGCTCAGTAATGCTTATATGCTTGTGTGGTTCTGACATATTGTTCATGATTGTTGGCAGTTGCTATATCTAGAATTTGGGCTTCTGGATCATTTTATAGTGTGAGATGTCTTCACCTATATGTGAAATGTGCATTTCGATGTGTCTGGCTATGGTTTGGGAGAAATGTAATTGCTCCAGATTTATTTGAATGTTAGTTTCATGACTTGCAGTTCTGAGAATAAGTTGATAAGGTCGTGTTCAAGTGAATTTTTTTGTCTAGAAAGATTGGATCGTGTTAAGGATACATTTGCTTAATTGTTTTATGTGTTTTGCATGGGTGTTGATCGACCTTGTGTTAAACACTACTTGTGAAATTTATAGAAGTGTGGTGAGGCGTGTTAGGACTTATTGAGGTCCTCATTAAGTATGTGTTCGGGTCGCCCTCATTCTCTACCACTGTGGGAAGGCTTTGGCACCGACCTAATTTGAATTTGTAAATGCAAATTGTGTATGGCCGACCTTGAAAGGGTTTCAAGGTTGAAGACAGATAAGTACAAGTTGAGATGTTTGTGAAAGGTAAGATAGATGCAAGATAGATGTGAGATATGTGTGTGTGATGCAATTTCGAGCAGATCGGTGTGAATTTCAAGTGTTGAGTTCCCAAAGGCAATGAGTTGAAGGTGTACTCCATCTTTCAAGCATGTTTGCAAGTGTGTGAGCGAATTGTGATGGAATCTTTGTTGCATTGAGATAGTTTTCTCTCTGTAACAATCCTCTTTTATCTTCTTTGTAATTTTGTGGTAGTGAGCCCTTATTGGACAATGTGTCATGTCTTGGCAATGAGCCTTTTTTTCGGTTTTGGAATTCTTTATATTGTGAGCTAATCCTCATTGTGGTTTAACCTTGTTGGGTTTTCCACGTAAATCTAGTGTTATTGTGTGCATGGTTTTATTACTTTTAGTTTATGTTTCTGCATTCAATGATTAAACACATTAATATAGTAAGGGTTTTGTGAATTTTAGTTGATCTAACTTCAAGTGAAAGTTTTAAAGGTTAAATTTGCTACAACTGATTCACCCCCCCTCTCAGTTGTCTTGTTCAACAATTGGTATCAGAGCGAGGTTCCTTGGAGAAGAGATTAAATGCTTAAGGAAGATATGAGATGGCGAGCAAGATCACTATTGAGTGTCCTAGGTTTTATGGGACTAACTATGCATTCTAGAAAATGAATATGGAAGGATATATATCATACTATGGATATGAGATCAAGAAATCTATTCAAAACCAGTATGTTGCTCCGACGAATGGTCCAAGTACTGTTGATGAGATCAAAGCGCATGAAATCAACAATAAGGCAAGTTTTATTATTGTTAATAGTCTTTCACATTCTGAAGTAGTTAAAGTTATGAATTTGAAGACTGTCAAAGAGGTCTGGGATAAGTTGGAAAGGATGTATGAAGGAGATGAAAATTTTAAACAGGCAAAGTTGCAGAACTTGGAGGCACAATTTGAGATCATGCGAATGGGAGAAGATGAGAACATCAAATCCTATATGAAGAGAATTGATGAGCTACTAGGTGAAATGAGAGGACTTGGTGCACAAATAAATGAATCTAGGATAGTGAAGAAGGTACTTCAAACTCTACCTGATATATACAATGAAAAGGTGTCTGCTATAGAGGAAATTGTGGATTATAATACTTATACTAAAGATCAGTTGATTGGTACTCTAACTTCATTTGAAATGAGAAAGCTTGGATTGAAAAATGGCACAAAGATAGAAACTATATTCAAGGCTGCAAAAGTGGAAGATCCGAATGAAGACAATCTTGATGAAGTGGAAGCAAGTTTTGTAAGAAGAATGAAAAAGGGCTTTGGTAAGTATCAAGGTAAATTACCATTCAAATGTTTTATCTATGGAGGAATAGGTCATTATGCTTCAAGATGTCCTAAAAGAGCTGAAAGAAACAAACATAGACAAGATAAAGAAAATAAAGGAAAGATGATCAAAAGATCATATTATGTCGATGAAGATGTTGGCATTTCTAATGATGAGTCTAATTATGGAGATTTTCATGATAATGAAATCTTGTTCCTAGCTTTAAAAGATGAATCTACTACTGCTAACACTAAAAAATGTGTGAAGGGAAGTGATCCGAAGAAAGTTGAAGGTACTGTGGTCTTTACTCTTCATGCTAAACAAGAAGAGAGCTACTGGGTCATTGATAATGGTTGCTCAAATCACATGACTGGTGACAAAAGTAAGTTTTTTAAACTTGAGAAATATGATGGAGGCATAGTTAAGCTGGGAGATGATTATGGTGCTAAGATCTATGGGATAGGTTCAATCAGTTTTGATGGCAAGCATAACATTGATGGTGTCTACTATGTTAAGGGTTTGAGACATAATCTCTTGACTGTTGGACAGATGTGTAAAAGGGGATATAATCTTGTGTTTGAGGATGAAAAATGTGAAATCAAAAAAGGGTCTGGAACTATGATTGTTGTTTGCAAGAAGACTGAAGGAAACATCTATCAACTTAAAGGTGTTGATGGATATTGCTTTATGTCTCAAATTAATGACAATTGGCTATGGTATCAGAGGATGTGTCATATGAACTTTGATAACATGGTGAGAATTAGTACAGTACAAGTTGTGAGAGATTTACTAAGATTTACAAAGCTTGTTAATGCAGTCTGAAAGGATTGTCAGTTTGGAAAGAAAGCTAGAAACAACTTCAAGTCAAAGGAACAATCTACTATCAGACTACTATACTTGATTCATACAGATCTTTGTGGTCCTACAAGGGTGAGAAGTCTACAAGGTGATAGGTATTTTATGCTTTTGATTAATGATTACTCTAGAATGACATGGGTTACTTTTCTTAGAGAGAAATTTGATGCATTAAACAAATTCAAGGCATTTAAGGTAATGGTTGAGAATGAATCAAATTTGAAAAATAAAATGTTTGAGGTCTGACAAAGGTGGTGAATTCACCTCTAATGAGTTTAACATGTTTTGTGAAGCCCATGGAATAAGAAGACAATTGTTTGTCCCTAGAACACCTCAACAAAATAGAGTTATTGAAAGAAAGAACATGATAATTCAAGAATCTGTTAGATCAATGATAACAAAGGCAGGTCTACCAGAAGTTTATAGGAGAGAAGCAATTCACACTATTTTTTATATGTTCAACCGAGTTCAAAAAAAAGCTAACAACACTAAGACTCCCTATGAGATATGGTGTGGAAGAATTCCTAATGTCAAGTATTTCAAGGTATTTGGAAGCAAATGTTATATCAGAAGAGATGAATATAATCTAGGAAAGTTTGATGCTAGATGTGATGAGGATATTTTCCTTGGATACTCTACTAGAAGCAAAGCTTACATATGTTTTAATAAAAGGATGAGAAAGGTTGTAGAAAGCACAAATGTCAAGGTTGATGAAACATTGAAGAATTCAATTGAAGTTGATGGATATGTATCAGATGAACCTAATTGCAAAGAAGTAGAAGAAGTTGTTGAAGAACAAGAAAAGAAAAATGAAGAAAAATAAGCTCTGGAAAAGGCTCCTAAAACCCCTCAGTATGTGCAAAATAATCATTCAGAAGATCAGATCATTGGAAACAAGAGGAAAGGTGTATTAACTAGAAGCAGAGCCATTGAAGTTGAGGTAAATTATTGCTTACTTTCTGAAGTTGAACCTAAGACAGTGAGTGAGGCATGTAAAGATGAACATTGGATGAAAGCAATGGAAGAGGAACTTATGCAAATTGAGAAAAATCAAACTTGGGAACTGGTTTCTAGACCAGAAAACAAGAACACAAATGGAAGTAAGTGGGTTTTCAAAAACAAACTGAATGGGAATGGAGAAGTGGTAAGAAACAAGGCAAGGCTTATGTGTAAAGGCCACTCACAAGTGGAAGGTATAGATTTTTAGGAGACTTTTGCTCTGGTGGCTAGAATGGAAGCTATCAAAATGTTTGTGGCATTTGTTGCTCATAAGGATTTTAAATTTTACCAGATGGATGTGAAGTCTACATTTTTGAATGGTGAGTTATAAGAACAAGTTTACATGGAAAAACCAGAGAGATTCTAGTTGTCAGATCAACCGAATATGGTTTGTAGATTGAAAAAGGCTTTATGGTTTGAAGCAAGCTCCTAGAGCTTGGTATGCAAGATTGGAAAAATATTTGATTCAGCAAGGTTTCAACAAAGGTACTGCAGATAGCAATTTATAATTCAAAATTGAAAATGACAAGATCTTGATAATAGTTGTGTTTAGGGTTTAGGGTTTAGGGTTTATTGCCCCTCCTTTCTTGAACAGGATGCATATGGAGATGCATCAGTCTGGTGGATCTATGGATCTATCTTTCTTCTGGATTGATGTTTGATGGCTACCTCTTAGGGGGAGCCGGTAGTGTCTTGTGTTGTCATTTTGCAGTTGTTGGGTGTACTCCTAAGGGGGAGTATTCAGTATTGGTAATATTCTTGGTGACAAAGGGGGAGAACAATGTAAAATATATTGTGCCTTTTCCATTAATGTTAAAGGGGGAGAAAGTATCATGTGAAAAATTCTATCTACACATGGGGAGAGAAAGTAAAAGAAATCATGAGAAAATGTGTTCAGAGTTGTGTTGTCTTTGATGGCTTTTCACATCATGTGTTGTCATCAATGACAAAGGGGGAAATTGTTGCAAGTATGAAGGTGTTGTCATTGATGTCAACTATGTATATGGAAGTTGGTTATTGGTTGTATATGTCGAGGATATTGAGAAAATTGTAATAAAGATGGTTTGCAAGTTGTGCATGCATATTTGGGATGTTGAAGAATTTTTGTGAGTACATGGAGGTTATACTTATGTTGTTATGTGTGGAAGTGTGTTAGAGTGAAGTAATGTGCTACAATGATGTCTCTGGTACTTGGGTTTCAAGTGCTTTTGAGAAAATTTGATAAATAGGGAAAACAGTGTCATGCAAAAATTCAGTGTATGCTCTGGGATGTGCTTCGTATTGCTTTTATGCTTGTGTGGTTCTAACATATTGTTCGTAATTGTTGGCAGTTTCTATATCCGGAATTTAGGCTTCTGGATCATTGTATAGTGCGAGATATCTTCATCTGTATGTGAACTGTGCATTTTGATGTGTTTGGCGGTGGTCTGGGAGAAATGTAATTTCTCTGGATTTCTTTGAGTTTTGGTTTCATGACTTGTGGTTCTAAGAATAAGTTGATAAGGTTGTGTTCAAGTGAATTTTTTTGTCAGAAAAGACTAGATTGTGTTTAGGATGTGTGTGCTTAATTATTTTATGTGTTTTGCATGGGTGTTGGTCAACCTTGTGTTAAACACTACCTGTGAAATTTATGGAAGTGTGGCGAGGCGTGTTGGGATTTATTTAGGTCCTCATTAAGTATGTGTTTGGGTCTTTCTCATTCTCTACCACTGTGGGAATGCTTTGGCGCCGACCTAATTTGAATTTGTAAATGCAAATCGTGTATGGCCGACCTTGGAAGGGTTTCAAGGTTGAAGACGGTATAAGTACAAGTTGAGATGTTTGTGAAAGGTAAGATAGATGCAAGATAGATGCAATATATGTGTGTGATGTGAGTTCAAGCAAATCAGTGTGAGTTTCAAGTGTTGTTCCTAAAGGTAATGAGTCGAAGGTGTACTCTATCTTTCAATCATGTTTGCATGTGTGTGACTGAATTGTGGTGGAATCTCTATTACATTGAGATAGTTTTCTCTCTATAACAATCCTCTTCTATCTTCTTTGTAATTTTGTGACAGTGAGCCCTTATTGGATAGTGTGTCTCATCTTGGCAGTGAGCCTTTTTGGTAGTGAGCCTTTGTATTTGATTTTGGAATTCTTTATATTGTGAGCTAACCCTCGCCATGGTTTTTCCCTCATTGGGTTTTCCACGTAAATCTGGTGTTATTGTGTGTGCATGGTTTTATTACTTTCAATTTTTGTTTATGCATTCAATGATTAAGCACACTAATAGAGTAAGGGTTTTGTGAATGTTAGTTGATTCAACTTTTGGTGAAAGTTTTAAAGGTTAAAGTTACTACAATTGATTCACCCTCCCCCCCCTCCCTTAGTTGTCTTATTCAACAAATTAATCTTAGGATCGGATTGATCCTTGTTTTGGGAAGAATGAGAGGATGATAAGACATCATGTTATTGGTGTACATGAGTAGGGAAAGGAATGAGGAGAGATAGAGGGTGGAGATTTGATCAAATCTTGATGGAATGTGGAGATTTAGAAAGTTCTTTTTGGAGCCTCATGCACTTGAAGCCATGTGTAAGATTGATTTTGTTTATTTTAAACAAGTGGTGGAGGGATGTGTAACTAATTAATTAGAACTAAACTTGATTTGTTTATTCAACTAATGATGAGAATTATATATCAAGGTGTATTTATTTATTTTATTGGAGAATGTTGGGCAAATGATTGATTTAATTAAATACTTGTGGTTTTTCAATTAAGGTTGGAACTTTACAAAAAAATGTTGAATAGGTTAAATTAATAAATAAATAATGACAAATTATTTAATTAATATTAGAAGAAATGTTATATTGGCTAATCAAATAGTTATGAAATTTAATTAATATTAGAATAATGACTAGATATATTAATTAAATAAATTTATTTATTTAATTGTTATAAGTAGATGTGTGGGATAATCCTTATGTGATGATGGAAAAAATATAGGAATTCATTTTAGGTTTGTACATTTTCCTCCTCTTTTCTAATGAATGTTATATAACAGTGTTTCAAAGAAAAAAATATATATCATTTTTTTGGAAGGGATGCCTCAATCACTTAGAAGAAGATTTATGAATGGGTGTGAGGTATGAATACCCCTTCAAGAGGGAAGATAGGGTCGTAGGGATTGGATGGGCTCTTGATAGAATAAATAAATCTTAGGAATACAAATGACGGTGGGAGGGTAATGCTAGAGTGAAAAAAAAAACTAGAGGGAAAACATATAAATAGGTGAATGAAGAGATTCATTTTGACCTTGGTGGATAGAAGAAATTGAGCTATGGATTATATGGAGGAAGAAACTCATTAGAGTGAGTTGGTTTGAGAGTATCAATGGACCCCTCCTAATTTTTTTGATTAACCTTTGGTTGAAATCGTCATATGTGGTGATATGAGTATGAAATCAAATGATTAGACCATGTATCACCATTCATGAGCTACTCCTCCTAGGTGGAGGGTAATGAATTTGATAGAATTATCCTCATGCATCACAATTAAAGAGATGTAAGTATTTAACTTCTATATTTAGGCATGGGCTCACTTATTGAACCCATTAAATGAAGGGACACAAGACTTCCCTAGCTAGTGGTGGAGATCCTCATGATTTTAGTTCTAATTTGGTTACCCATCATTCCTTGGCCTAATATTTATCCTCAAAGTTTAAAAATTCATAAGAGATATGTTAAATAAAATTCATCAGTACATGCTCTATACTCAACATGGAGGGTTTCCAAATCATCATCCTATTGATCTATGGACTCTTCTTTTGGCTATTCCATCTCTTTCTATAGAAAGGTAACTTTGGGTAGCCCAAAACCATAATATATATATATATATATATATTCTAATTAATTCTAAGCATGGAAGATTATCCTTGGTTTCCCTTATCTAGGTAGGAAACATCAAATTTTTATTAGGGTTCTATAACATTCATTTAAAAAGGTTAGTGAGCTCTTATTGCTCATTATCGACAAATCTCATTGTTTTCATGAATTATCTTCTCTCTTGTTCTTCTCCATCTATTTATTCTTCTTGAACTATATCATGTGCTTGATCAAGGGTTTGCTTCAAGTTTCTTTGCTCTCTCCTTTGATACTTAGTCTACCTTTTACTAGGAATCCTTAACAACTCTTTGTACCCCATAAGCTAGAAAGATTGTCTATTTGATACCATTATAATGAATTGTAACTAAAATACTCATATAAATTACTTTGATATGGAATAATGTAATGAAAATCAACCAAAACATTCATATAAAATACTTAAATGTGAATTACACACATAAAATAAGTAGATATGTATAAATAGATTAGTTGGAATAGATTATTTCACTGACACATCTCATTTAAATGATTACATAAATATGTTGCTATAAATATTTATTGATAATCAAGAATACAATTATTACAAAGATAGTTTGAAAATGACCAAACTACCTTAAATATCCAATGCTACTATAAAGCTCTTGGTTGAAGTGTTGATATAACCTTCATATAAAGTTTCCCTCTATAAACCAAAGGGTTTTGTCCTCTAATATCCAAATTTAAGGGTTTTTATCCTTAGATCCATGATGGACCCAATTGATGAAGTAATCTACCTTGTACAAAGGTTAAAGTTCTAGTATGGCTCTAAACACATTAAGATTAGTTTGATTTTTTCTCACCATTTAACATTCAAATTTAGGCCCATTAATGGAATCTTTGGTCAACATTGAATATTGGAAAAATCCTCTATTTGATTATATGGTTCCATGAAAATACATGCCAGAAGATAGGAGTTTGGGGAAATGCTTACTAGGAAATGAGTAGACAATACTTGATAGATCTAATGTTGGGGGTTTAGAAAATGGGATTTTGATGTGCTAGGATACAATACAATGGGAGTCCAAGGATTTTCACATGTTGTTACAAGCAATGTGGTGGGGGCCTAGGTATTTACATATTATAATGATGTAATTGAAATTGAATGGATACTATAGCAATAAAATACTCCCACACCATGAGAGAAAAATATGTAAATGAGTATTCATAATCTATAATACAAAGAATATACAAACATATCATCTTGATGACACAAGATATCCCCTAGGAAAACCCTCTATGAGGCAAAAACAAACCTCCAAAACCATCCACACTCAATGTATTATGATGAAACATTATAGGATTCTTATAGAATCTCCAAGAATACTTCTAAAACACAAATCTCCTCCAATGCATCCTCCACATGTCCAAGCATAATGGCTAATCATACATCCCATAACATGCTTCACATCTACAGTCTTTATGATAGCTCAATAAAAATGAAAACCAACCCAACTACTAAACATTTGATTCATTTTATATAATCAAGCTTACACAAAACCATCAAGTGGTATTGGAAAAACCATGTGTTGAAAACCATGAGAGCACAAAACCATTGACCTCAAAATTTACTTTTTTATTCTTAGTTTTTATAATGTTAAATATTTTTCTAATGTGCATACCAAATAAAATATCTAACCAATTTCATATACAACTTTACAAGTAGACTAAATAATTAGTTAATGTGTCTAAACACGTCTCCTAAGATGCACCACGGATAAATATTTATTTTACAATTAAAATGTTCATTTTCTTATGCAAGGTGTAAAACACCCTTTTTCCTAATATGAATGGTAAGAGGCATCAAGGATTAAAGGTTGGTGATACTAAGTGGATGGGGAAGAAAAATTACATAAGCATACAAATATCAAGGGTACTGCAGGCTTAGAATTGGGGTTTTGGGACATCTAATATCGGTAGGGAAGTGGGAAATGAAAGTTATGATACTATGCTCAAAATTTTGAAATATTACCCAAGTAAAAAGTGATTCAAACATCCTCATACTTAGGATATGTGACATTACATGAAGAGGGATTCATTTTATCCTTATCTTTATTTTCAACATGTTCATTGATCCTTTGTTATTAATGTGTATGATATAACTTATGAATGAGATACCCAAATGCACATAACTATCTTACTATAAATGATCATATAAAATTTCTTCAATGCAAATGTTAATCTAGGTTGATATTATCATAAACATACAATGGTACATAATAGTTGTTTTGGAGGATCTCTTCATCATAAAATGAAATAACATGCGGTATAGTAGAAGAAGAATTTGTAGAATGAGTTATCCCATAAAATTATATGTAGGAGGATGGGAGGATGAACCAACATGTTGTAGATCAATAGGATTTCCAACCACATGTGTAGGAGCCATCTAATTAGCAAGATTCTTGGGTACTTGTTAAAAATCACTATTATTAAATTGAGAACATGAATGAAACAAATTGTAAGATTTTTTTATTTTTTATTGTGTGGGGAAATTTAATAATTTATCACATTATTAATACCATCTACATGCATAATATTTTTATCAATCAAATTATAGGCCTTACACTTGAGAGATATATAAATATATGTGTGATGGTCATTAACCCTAACATAATTACAAAATACACTTTAATTATATCCTTTGGGGAGTCATCTATATGGATCAAATGGATTAATGAGAGGAAGGGTGATCAAGTTAGAATTCAATAAGCTTTGAAGCACATTATCGAAATGTTCACTTAGTCACACAAATTTCCTATCAATTTGAGGCTTGAAAGAAAGAGCATTAAAAG
Source organism: Sequoiadendron giganteum (assembly GCA_007115665.2). Taxonomy (NCBI): domain Eukaryota; kingdom Viridiplantae; phylum Streptophyta; class Pinopsida; order Cupressales; family Cupressaceae; genus Sequoiadendron; species Sequoiadendron giganteum. Next base: position 187,375,539 of record CM021104.1, on the reverse strand, counting down.
TAGTAGTGACATGATTTGAATTGGACTTGATTTCTTTCATATCATTACCCTATTGACAAATATCATAATTTATAAATTTGAAATGGTAAGAAGGCATTGAAAAGGTATTAGATGACCTATATTTTAAACATCAGAAGCAAGCGATTTTACTCCTAAATTCCTAACATGAGCATAAAAGTCCATGAAGGAAACATAGTTGTTCTTGAATAGACGTTATCTCACATAAAAGATAATAGGCCTTTAACAAAAATATTTTGCAATTTATCATTGGAGATATGATGTTTTTGATAAAGTAAGCAACATTTACAGGGTGTTGTACCCTTAACACATCGAGCCCCAAGGGCCAAAAAAGATCAAGTCCAAGGATCAAAAAAAGCTAGCCAAAAAATAGAGACAACCAAAAAATAGTACACCGACCACGGACTAACAACAGAAGCACCAAAACATAGACCAAATAACATCTACCTAGCATTATCCCACTTATTTGATAGGAGGTCCACAACATCGTCCCCGACCCACTCTTGATTCTCATCTACATTCTTTCCCTCCAACTCATCTTTAATCACCGTGGACAGAGTGTTGGTGACAAAATGGACCAACTTCACAGTGAAGCGGGTCAGGCCCCTGAATCTCTTATCCAGCTTGTCCATTCTTTCTTTTAGCACATGACACTCCTCTCCCTCATCAACGACCTTCAGATCCTCAACATGCTTAGCATCCTATGGGTGCGAAGACTGAGAGGCCAAGTTATCTTTCGCCTCTTTGTTGTTATCAGGGATGGTGTGGGGTCCTTTCACATTTTCCTCCTCTTCCTCCTCAGACAAATCCTCCTCCTTATAGTCTTTACTATCCAACTACTCCTCCTTCGAGTCCACAATGACCTGCCTTTTTTTTGTTATTTTTTGCCAATCTCCCAAACCTCTAAATAGTGGTCTCTCCGCTAGTCATAACCGTCACCTCCACCACTATATCACCCTTGGAATCCTTCCCCACAAAATTTTTTCCTCTTCCCTCTTTCGCCATAAGCTCCATTAAGCCCTTTTTTTCATATTTTCCCCTTTTCTTTGGTGTGGCTTTGTAATTAAGTTTGGCCAAAGTAGCCTTGAGCTCACACAGACTAGTCGCAACACTCGTCTGAGCATTACCCACATTTCCTTTTAGTTTTTTGGTAGCATGCTTGGGTTTAGGATTCTCAGTAGCACTCAAATGGGGTTTTCGAGTGGGGCTTTTAGACTCAGTAGGGGAGATGTTAGCAACAACGAAAGGTTTGACTTCCTCCACACGAATAGCAAAAATGGGCTTAGGTGGACATAAAGCGAGGTGGAAATGATAGAGCCTCATAATAAGCCCTTGGTGGAGAGGCAGAGGAGGGATATCTTCTGGGTTAAGGCTAGCAATTTCCTTGTATTTTTCCACTGAACTTTCCAAATCCATAAGCAGAAAGAACGAAAAACTTAACAAAACTTTGTGCCTAAGATGATTCAAAAGAGGGAAGTGGTAGAAAAAGTAGGTTTTAAATCTACCTTCGAGCGTCATCTATTTCATGAGGGCTAAACAAACTTGGTCATAGGGCTGCGGAAGGGCCTCCCATTTGAAACCTGACTGCTTGCGGACCGACGCCTCACTACCCACAAAGAACGTGTTCATGTTGTCATTATCCTGGGTCCTAGTGTGTTTCAGATACTTTTCCCCATGCTCTACATCCCAATAGCCTGCACAATCACATCCTCACTAACTTCAAAGGATATTCCTCCCAGCATCACTCTCCAGTCCTTCTAGGAATTGGCAAATTGCACGGACAGGTTAGGCTCATGACCCACAAGATTATCCATTAGAGGAGCTAAGCCACCCTCAACACAAATGTGCCAAACCAACGGATTTTTGTGAAATTCACCATAGTTATCAGGCTTTGTCTACACACAATCGCCACCCATGATGTCAACCTACATAGAAAAAAATCAGAGAACTTGTAAAAGCAAAATGTTAGAGATATTGGCTAAGCAAAGGGATTTATTCACATAATGGATATTTGGGTGAATAAAGCTACGTTGGTTAATCAAGGCAATGTGCATGTCACACGCGTGAAAAGGAAAATCACCTATCATAATTTTAGCAATATCGTAAATGGGGATCTTGAGGTGATTGCGGCTAGGTAAGCAAGATATGATGGAAGAACGAGGCTCATTAGCCACGTTGTCTTTGCACAAAAAGCTAGGCAGAATGGCCGCTAGGCCAAATTTAGTAATAACGAGGTAAATAGGTTTGGGACGTAGAGTTAAATTAGTAGAACCAGAAGAGCCAAAAGAGAGTTTTCCCTCATAATGAGTCGTCGCATCAAGTTTTAAATCCACAAGCTTAAGGATGAAGTGATAATTTAACACAATCCCCATAAGGTAATATCACAAGGTATGACCCTTCAGCTTCATAATTATGAAGTACGTGTCATACTTCCTTGTAAAGCCGCCTTTATTTAGCACATGATTAGCCCAAAAATTTGAATTTTGCCATTTGTAGGACCTCAGCTTTTATTCCCATCCACCAAGCCCAAAGTACAATCATGTGGACCCCCCAAATGACCCCCATAATCAAGAAATTTGAATTCATCATAATAAATGAGGGTTTTGTTCTTTCAAGATTAGGTCTTGAATTCTTGGCGATAAGTTCCCCAGATTCCTCCAACATTTAAAGAGCAATTCCAAAAGGTGCCAAAGTTAGCTAAGGCCACTTGATTACCTTCCTTATAAATGTGGGTAATTTTCCTTAACCTTAGCTTAGATAAAAAGAGACTTATATCCATAACAATATCCTTCGTACTCCATCCAAGCAATCTGCCAAAGTTCATAGCATCGGTAATGGACTTAGAGTCATCTTCAATGTGAAGGTTCTCTATCCCTAGAGATACAACAATTTGAAGGCCCTTGAGCAACGCACATGCTTTTGCAATCATTGAAGATTGGAAGACAATCCCCCCAGCATAACCTGCCACAAGATTACCTCTGGAATCTATGATCACACCTCCTATACTAGCTCTGCTCGAGATTCCTTTTGCAGTCCCATTAAAATTGAGTTTAAACCATCCTCTATCTAGAGGTTCCTAAATGGTGTTCCTCCTAGCCAGGGATCTGGAGTTGTCAAAAGAGCTTGCATCCAACTTCTTATGCCAAGCCTTCGCCATTTTAATTTCACATTCAGTGGGTCCCTTCTCTGAAAGTTTCCCATTGAAGAGGGAGATGTTTTCCTCAATAAGCCGAGCACCAATACCAAAGACCTCCTTGAGACTCATCTCAGTATTCTTGAATATCCTATTGTTCTTTTCCTTCCATAAACTCCAACAAATAATGGGAGGGACCTTATTCCAAATTTCACCAGGCAAGGGGTGAATATAAGGACCACACCAACCCAAAATGAAAGATTTGATATCCTTACAAATGGTCCAAAGAATACCCAATCTTTCAAAATCCAATCCCCAAACTTCAGCAGCAAACGAGAGCCATAACAATAAGTGGTCTATAGTTTCCTCACAACATTTACATAACAAACATTTATTGGAGATATAAAATTATCTTTTCCTCAAATTATCTTGAGTAAGGATCCTGTTGTGACAGGCAGTCCACTAGAAGAAATTGACTTTTGGGATCATATGGTGGTTCCAGACCTTCCTCCAAGGATCAACTGCAACACCCTGGTTTGTCAGCAGATTGTACGGTGATTTGACAAACAGATCACCATGTTTGTCAAAGGTCCAAAAAAATTCATATCCCAAGTAGGATGAGGGAAGCCTAGTAAGAGAAAGTAAATCTTAAAGAGACCTAGCCAGGAAACAAAGATCCTGGGAAAAGGGGCAGCAAAGGGCTAAATCCTTCCACACCCTAGCCCCAGGAGGCCCAAGAACATAGTCTCTAATGTGGATATCGAAGAACCTCTGGGCCAGCCCCTTGAGATACCTAAAACCAGAACTTTCCAGAGGCGTATCAAGTAACCAAGGATCTTCCCAAAACCTAATATTATTACCATTGCCTATCTTCCATTTTATCCCACTCCTAAGAAGACTATGTGTGCTGCAAATACTCCTCCAGGCTAAAGAACCCTGAGGATGAACCTCAGAAAGGAAACTAACCAAAGGCATGTTCTGAAGATATTTAGAATTCATGATTTTGCACCAATCCTTAGTGTTCCTTATTTTATCCCAACCCACCTTGGCCATCAAGGCCTTGTTAGTGTTGGTTATATCCCTGATCGCAAGACCACCACAATGTTTGGGCTGACATACATTTTCCCATTTTACTAGGGCAAATTTCTTCTTGTCCTCGATCCCAGACCAAAGGAAATTCCTTTGAATTTTTTCAAATTTCTCAGCTATATACCTAAGTATCTTGAAAATAGAGAGGAATTAAATTGGTATACCTTGAAGAGGAGCATATAGAAGTGGAAGCTTACTAGCGTGGCTAAGAATGGAACCTTTCCATCCAGTAAGTTTCCTTTGAATTCTTTCAAGCAGTGAGTTCCAAAAGCCAGGGGTGACCTCCTTGACAGTGAGAGGGAGCCCAAGGTAAACTGAAGGAAGAGTCCCACTCAAGCAGCCCAGAACCGCAGTCACCCTAGCTTGCAAGTTAGGAGTGTTGTTAAAGAAGTAAATCATGTTTTTGTTATAGTTAATGCATTGACCAGAGTAGGCAGCATAGTTATTTAGACAATTTTTTCATTTTCTAGCTTCAACCACAAAGGCTTTCCCAAAAAGGAAGGTATCATCCACAAATTGTTGTATCACAATCGAGACCAAAGAAGAGGCAACTTTGATTCCCTTTATAGAACCCTCTAACAGTAGACTAGCAAAATTTTCGTTCAACACATCCACTATCATAATAAATAAATAGGGTGAGAGGGGATCACCCTGTCTAATCCCTCTACGAGCAGAGAAGAACCCAAAGGGGGTCCCATTGACCAGAACAAAGTACTTAACCGTAGTAACATATTCCATTATGAGTTTGACCACAGGTTGGTTGAACCCAAACTTGGTCAAGACTTTAGGGATGAAGTCCCAGATAACCTTATCATAAGCTTTTGAAATATCCAATTTGTGGGCCATCCCCGCATAGTTGCATCTGTCCATGGAGTGGAGAAGCTCATGGGTGGTCACAATAGCATGAAGAATACAACAACCAAGAACAAACCCTTTTTGGGTGGGGCTAATGAGTTTTTCAAGAAGGGGTTTGATTCGGATCACCAAGATCTTGGAGAGGATTTTGTAAAAGGTATTGCATAGGCTAATAGGTCAAAAATCAGAAGGATTGAGGATCACCAATCTTAGGGATTAGAGCAACGAAGGCGTGGTTCAGTTGTTTGAGAATTTTACCAGTTTTGAAGAAATCACGAGCAGTCAAGAAAAGGTCCTCACCCACAATCTCCCAAAAGATCTGAAAGAAAGCAGGGGGAAAACCATCAAGGCCTGGAGCTTTGAATGCCCCCATACTAAACGTTGCCAACCGAACCTCCTCCGGAGTAACAACACTGAGAATCCCAAGATTATCATTTTGGGTGATGATGGCTGGTAGGTGGTTTAACAACAGATTATCCATGGTTGGGTTGGGCGCCTCAGCAGGAGCCGAGTAGGCCTCCTGAAAATAATCAGCAGCCAAAAAGCCAATCTGGGCAGGCGTAGATATCACCTCTCCCCTCATATTAGTTAGTTTAGAATTTTGATTCCTTTTTTTATGTTTGATGGCCGACACGTGAAAAAAAGAGGTATTCCTGCCGCCCTCTTTCAACCATTGGACCCTAGATTTATGTTTCCAAAAAAAATCCTCTTTCCTGAGGATTTGTTCCCATTCCTTCCTATTCTCAATTTCTTGGTTGTGAGTCTACTGACTATCATCCCCTTCCTCCATTTTCCTTTCTAAGGTTTTCAATTTTCCCTCTATAATCTTCTTCTTTTGGAAAATAATTGGAGATATGATGTTTCATTTTAGTAAGAAGAGATTAAAATCTAGAGATAATCATTGATGTGTTCGTAAGAAATTTGAGCATACTAAAATAAATTTAAGATAGTAGATTATAGACCCATATTCTTTTAGAAATGGTTAAGAAAAATAATAGCTAGATTATCAAAAGTGGATAGAACAAGATCCAAACTTTAGAACCATTGAATAACATAGTCTCTAAGAGTCTAAGGAAACAACTTGGCAAAGATCTTGTCATCATACACATAGTTTAAGCAAGTTGCATTAAATTCTTGTAAGTGACTATCGAGAGCACCTTCTGTAATGGTAATTTTCATAATGAGAGGCCACTAAACTAATAGGTAGCATATATGTCACAAAACATAAGGGGTGTGAAATTTTCCAAATAATAAGTAATAACATCTTATTCACTGGGGAGGAGGAGTGGGTTGAGGAAGGTGAGGAAGGGTCTTATTCCCCTATTACCACCCCTTCGAAGAAGAGGAAGAAGGGAAGCCCTAAAGGAAAATGGGTTGCTAAGAGGATTATTATTCAGGAATTGGAGTTCCAAATGGTTGGCAACAATACATAGGTTGGTTCTAGGGAATCAAGGTCTAAGGGCAATGCATTTTTTAATGGCCAGGATGATGTTGTGGTGGGAAGTAAGGAGGAGAGTTTGTAGGAGAATGTTGTGGTTATGAAGGCCAAGGAAAGGTTGAGAAGGGCTTCAAAGCACATTGCAAAACTAAAAAATTAGGCACCAAAAGTTGTTATTCAAGACACAATTGAGCATGGTAAGGAGAATGGTCTTGAGGAGAAGATGGTTGAAATTGATGATTCCCTAGTTCAAAACTCTCCGAGTGTGGAGCCTTCTGGTGAGAAATTTGTGCAGGTGGAGGAGGGTGTTTGTAGTTCCCCTCCGTATTGGTCTTCCTTGACATTCAAGTAAGTGTTTATTTGTGATGTTTCGTTGTTCATTTGGTTATTATGTTGTTGATGTATGATTAGATTTATGTAGAAAACTTAATAATTTTTATATGGCTTTGATTAATCAAATAATTAAATTAAATTACTTTGTTAAAAGTAAATGTTTTATTATCAAATAATTAGATTAAATTGTTTTGGTAAAAAGTATTGTTTTAAATTATATTTAATAATAATTGAAAATTTAATTATCATGAGACTTTAATTAATTAAATGATAAGGTGATTTTTAAATAAAGAAATGTGATAAAGATTTCAAACGGATGTAAGAACAAGTGAAAATAGAAAAGGCGAAGAGTGTGCAAATGCACGACTCTAGACTGCTTTTCGAACAGGAAACTTGCTGATTTTTAGAGTTTTAATGATTTAGCATTTGATTTTTATTTTGGAAAACGAAAATAACTTCTTTTATTGAGTAGGGGGAGTTTTGGTTCTGAAAAATATACTGACAATAATACAGAGTTTGGGATTGATATTGTTTTACAAAGTGAATTCATTTGGGAAAGCGATCGGGTTTTAGAGGAAGGATTTGTAGTTGTGAAATAGGGGATCGTTTCAGCCATCTTCTCCATCTATAAGTGTAGGACTTCAGGTCGGTCATTGATTTTCTTTTTGTATGCATTTAGTTTTGAAATTATAGTGTTGGAAATTCATTGTGCATCCTCAACTCCCTGATTTCGATGGAAATGCTTTCGCTTGAGTTTGATTAAAATGCATTTGAAAAGAAATCGGTTAATGGTTGATCTCGTTTTTATCTTTGTACATATCACACTCAGTGTTTTGAAGCATACACAGTATTAGAGATGCACAATACATGCATTATAGGTTAAGTCGATTAATTGCAAATACCATACAAGCTGGATTCTTTGGCTTTCTTAATTGCTTGAGCATATTTTGTTGCATGGAGAGCATGCGTTGGGTTTTCTTCGCTGCTTATTTACTTAGTCAAATTGTGAAGTACTTCCTTGCATTCGTTTCACTGAGTATTCGATTTGCAAAATCTACTGTGTCTTGGCGGCGATTTATGTTTTTCTTATTCCCTTTGTTATTGTCGATGTTGCTTACTGTTGGTGCGCCTCCTATCCTTTCATATTCCTTGTCAATGCTTCTGCATTTTGCATGCGTGACTTTCTGCACTAAATACTTGCTCCTGGATATTGCATTTTTTTTATTGGAAGAAATGGGTTAGGTATGTTTCCTACGTTCCTCCTCATTGCTATCTTGAAAGTTAGTCGTTGCTTTGCCTTTTGTATCTGTCAATGGGAACTTCATATGTGATAAATCGATATTTATGCTTTGCTGAATCTGCCTTTTTATATGTTTCTATTTTCATTTGTTTTCTTCCTGAAAAGATGATATTGTAAATATCTCAAAAACATAAATCTCGCCATATGCGCTTAAGTTAGATTTTTGCTTTAGATTCATACAACCACATGATTTGACAATATAGGTGATCATGCATTACAAAATATAGTCTATTAGATTAAATTTGAGGGTCTTGGATTATGAAACTTACAACGATATTTAAAGCTTCAAACTAGTGTCATGGTTGCAGTTTGGATGTTCTCCTCTCATTAGCCGCGACTCTTGTATCCTATTGTGGCTGATGATAGACCCAAAATTTCATTCCATTGGTTTCGAGTACCTTGTCTTGGTATGACTGTCGCTTTATTTATCTTTAACCTTCTTCTTGGGTTGAGTATATATATGTATCATATGCATTTCTATTTTGGAAAAGTAACTTTAGCTTTGTGTTTATTTCTGGCATGGTGGAGTAATACCACCAACCGTTCTTTTATTCATGGCATTCGATGGCGGTTTTAGGCATGCTTTCCTGATTGAAAATCGTTGCATGTAGTTATGAGTTTTCCCTTGAGCAGTTTGATCTGTGTCGCCCCTTAGGAGTATAGGTTTGGTTGGCTTTTGAAACATGATGATCTCACCTTATAACTATATCTGATGTTGAGTTGATTTCTGCTCTATTTTGAAATCGTTGGCTTCACTCAATGCTTGATTTTGATGCATACTAACTGTCTAAGTTTGCCCTTTTAATACATGTTTGGCATTTGATTGGTGAATAATGTAAATGGCAATCTTTCTATATAAACTCGTGGCATCCTTATGTAATCTGCTTGGTAATTGCATTTCATTAATATATATATGTCCTAATTCAAACTGAAATAATGAGTTTTAAACAATATTTAGTTGTAATATATTTATATATATATATATAACCTTTTTTTTGTGAACTTAATAAATAATGTTAATTGGATAATTGGAGGGTTTAGTTAAATGTTTGTATTTGATAATCCTCTAAAACATGATTTTGTTGTATTCTTAAATAGTGGCATTATACATTAGATTTAATCAATACCTTTGACCTTGGTAAATGTTGAGAGATATAGTAAGCTTTATTTGATTTTGTTTGGAGAATTAAAGTGATTTATACTTAATTATGGGGTAATTAAATGATTGAATATGTTGATGAGTGATTAAGTAACGAAATTTGTTTGAATCGATTAAATGATTGGTATTTGTGGTCGGTTTGGTATTGAGTTGATTATGTTAGTTTTGATTGAGTTTGAAGATCTTGTTGTGATGTTGCCACTCATATTCTACACTTCTCGATTTGTAAATTGTAGATTGAAAATAGTCTTGAGATCATGTTATTATTGTCATTCTGATGGGGGAAAACTTGTGTTAGCGATTTGAGAGTCTTCCAAAGGTTGGGAAAAGAGCTTTCTTATGATTGGCTTTCCATGTTGGTTCTTTGTGAGCTATTGATCTTATACTTGATTTTTTTATGTGGGTTTTAGCCTTGCATTGTGGGGATTGTTATCTGTGGAGACTTTGTGCGAGTAGATGCATGCCTTGCTTTGTGTGTTTATTCATGTGGTTTTTTATGTTGTGCAAGGTGGCTTACTTGGCTAGTGGACTGTTGAGTCTTTTTTTTGCTAGTGGGGGAGTGGCTCTCATTGAGGGTCTGACGCCCAAAATGGCTAGTCTAGGGTAACTCATGAGAGTTTCTTAATCCAATGAAAACACTAATAATTAATTAAGGGGTTTGGGTAGACTCTCACATTAATAAAAGATAATGGATGCATCTCTCATGGCTCAAGCACTCATTCAAGATTGAGATGAGACGAGAAGGCTTGGAATGGCAAGTCAACTACCTTGTCTGCATGAAAGGTGAGTTGATTCTGCATGTGTAAGAATGGGGTCGGGAATTAGTTGAGGTTGTCAGGGTAACCCAGGATGGGGGTCGGTAACCTATGAAGATCTACATTGGGTAACCCATGTTAAGCCATGTGTGATGACACTATTCCTTTTGGCAACCTTGTATGTTTGTTGTTTCCCCCTTTTTGTTCTTGTGCCTTTAGAAGCGAATGTTCCTTGTGTTTGTTGTTACTTTCCTACGGAGTCTTGTTCACATTGTTCACTTGTATGTTTTATGTTGTGGGTCCTTCTTGTCATCTCCTAGCACAAGGGGGTGGGCCTTAAGGTCCACATGGTTCGGTGGAATGTGTTATGCACCCCATTGGGTTCCTAGTCAGAGTTCGTGAAACACAGAGCTATACCTTTATCAAAATTCTAGAGCTTCACCAGTTTGGAGATATCATTGATGATATGTGTCATGTTCATATCATATGCATTATTCGATGTTATTGATGTATCATTCCCACTTTGTGTTGGGAAGCACTATTGTGCATTTGTAATCTTGTAATAATGTAAACTCTTTGATAAATGTAATGCATATACACTCTTTATTATATCATTGTTTACTTATGGATGTTATCATTGATGTATGTACATTGTATACTTGTTCTTTATTTAATGGTTTTGAAATGTTATCTTGGGATTGATGATCATCGTTTTGGTATATGGGTTTAAGTTGAGTAATGCAGTCACGTGTACCCCAGAGGACGTAGTTGATAGTATATATGTATAATTTCTTTACAAGTATTGTATATTATGTACATCTCATGTTAGTTTTACTTTAAAAAAAATTATGCTTTAAATTGTTAGTTTTATGTTGTCCTTTGGGGTTTGCATGGTGGGGCGTTACAGTGTTAATCAGAAGCCTAGTAAAGTTGAACCTCTTAAAGTTAACCCATTGTCAGAGGATTTCTCCTACCTTAATGACAACTCCACTTCAATGTTGGAGCTCCTTGACATGGCGCATGCGGGGGCCACTAGGACTTTCAAGTTCGCGAAGTGGCCTCTACAAGAATTCAACAAGGTGAACATAAAAATTAGGGGTTTGAAAGAAAATGTGCAGAAGATTCTGAAGGGCTTTACCTTAGACATTTTAATTGATGGAATTGTGGATTTAGAATGTTCTTTTTCTAACTTCAAGTCTTTATGTGAGGAGCATCTCTTTGATTTGGAGGCCAAGGGTTTGGACACTAACATGGACATTAAGAAACTGTTGCAAGTCTACCACATTTCTGTTAAGAATAATGTTGACTCCTTGGAAGTCTTGTTCCATAAGAGTAGTGAGCTGAGAGAAGACCAACTCTACTTTACAAAGCTGATAGAGAAGGAATGAGCTACTAAAGGAAAAGGAAAAAAGGTTGGGAAGGATGATACTAAAGGCCCTGCCACTAGAGGGAAGGACAATATGAGGAAATCCTTTGAGGGAGAGAAACAAAAATTTTGGACATGATTGTTCTCCATGGGAACCGGGAGGTTGAGGTGGCGAACACCTTAAGGAGCATGAAGTAGTGTCCATTTATGTGTTTTGCTTGCTTGTTTCCTTATTGTTGGGTCTAGGTTTGTTTACTGTTGTTTTTTTGTTGATGGTTGTCGTTGATGGTGTAATGTTTTATCTTTGAACAACATTTTGTGTGTTCAGTTGTAAAGGGTTTTGGGTCCCTTCAAAACTTGCTTTTCCCATATAATAAACATATCTTATTCACTAGGCATAGAATTAATTTTACTCTTAACTCTATCTAGCTTTTATAATAGTGTATTAGGGGTGTATTTAGGTGTAGTGACGATAGTGGTAGAGGGAGTATAATTGGATGGTAAATAAGAGGCAAGGATATGACACTCTGAGGATGAAAGTTAACAATAGAAGACAAGGAGGAATTTCTAATGCTAGTTGGGTGAGATGAAGGGATGACACTAGTAGTATAATTAGTAGGTATGACATTAGTATGCAATAATAGGGAATGAAATTATGGGATTAGAGATAAGCGGAAGATTCATAAAAAGAGATTTATTGAGGACACTAAAAGAAGGAATATGAAAAGTAGGGGTCACACTAGAAGTGGTAATATGGGAGTTGGGTACAATTAAGGAATCTACCTTAGGATGAGAAGAAGAGGGATAAATGAAAGAGGAAGGGTGAGTAGGTAAGGGATACAATGAACCATGAAAAGAGTTAGCCATAATAGTACCGTTTTCATGAAAAATATCTATACAAAAAGATGCACCAATCAATAAATTATGGACATGTGAAACTAAGTGTAAAGGAGAAGCATTAGAAAGATTTTTAAAAAGTAATTATCTAGAGACAAATATATGTTGTTTATCCACATATGTATAATGCTCAAAATCATATTATTTGTTATAAATATGCTCAATGAGGATTTTTAGTTCCTACTGGGAAACTATTGCAGAGGCTCAAACCTTAATTGGTGATTAAAATTCTTCACTTTATCCAATCAAAATCTATAATTTGCATGCCTAAATTTTGTTTCCTATGTTGTTATACAAAACTTGCTAAAATTTTCGTTGTTTGTAATAATTTTTTTTTTAAAAAAAACTTTGATTGGTGGATTAATATTGCACACAATTTTTGAGGCAAGAGAGCGCACAACTATCATGGCTTGGTGATTTGTATTTTTAGCTACATTGACACATGTTTGCATGGAGAGAAGACATGGAAATAATTAAAAAGAGGGCAGCAGTGAGATAGTATTCATTGCTAACAAAGCTATAAGTGTGTGCATTTTTTGTTTCTTATACTTATAGTCTAACAATCAATTTCTTTCTTTACATCACAATAAACATCTTTGAGAAGGAGCTACACCTTGAACTCTATAATGGTGATAGGGTTGGCTTGCTTTCAGCTATTACCCGCATTTTTTGGGAGAATAATTTATTTGTTACTAGGGATGATGTTAAAACACGAGGGGATAAAGCAATGAATGTTTTCTATGTCACAAATATCTCAAAAAATCTTGTAGACATGAAGATTTTCAAAGCCAAGAGAAAAGAGATTGGTGATACATTTCTACAAGTGAAAATGTGCCTAATGAGGTGAACAATATGCATATGCTTGTTTATTATTGTAAGTATCAGAGATATGCAAGATTCTTTGGGATGAATTCACAGTCCATTTAAGAGCTCTTACCTTTAGCAAAGGTGTTAATTCATATTGATGTAGAGAATACCCAAACCCATGAAAATCTTTTAGTTAGCTTATCAATCTCACTCTTTCTGAAAATCCTTTTGCAAACAACTATAAATTTTAGGATTATATAACAAAAAATGTTTGAATCACCAATTGATTGTTTGTGTAGGTGGTTCTTTGCATCGCTCAACAGTTGGGAGTAGCTGTATCATTTTTTTCCTAGGTAAGCAATATAATTCTTGTTGCATTGTCTTGTTTAACAAGTTGTATATGACTGCTAATGTTGTTGCAGATTGTCAGGAGGTTGGAGACGTGGAAATCATTCTTGCAACAATGTTGGTAATTTTTACATGCGAAGGAGGCATACAATTTATTGTTGGGGATATAGTGGTTTTATCTTTCAATTTGTGTTGTCGTAGTTTGTGCTATTGTATTTTTTAGGGTGGTTGTGCTTTGTTTTTCATTTGAGGTTTACAGATTTATGTTATGTTTCTAGCCTTACCTTGCCTTATTTATGTATTAGATTTAGTCTACATTTTGCTATTGAATTTTGTAGGGTCAGGGTGCCCTGTTTTTGCATTCGAGGTTTATCGATTTCCAAATTTTTCATTATGTTTTTGGTGTGCACAACGAGCGATTGAAGATATTTGGAAACAACAAGATCAGAGAAAAGAAGGTAAGCCACTATAAGTGATAATATAATTGATGTATTAAACAAAGGAACACAAGTTCCTTATATAGATTTACAAGAGACGATGTTTCTAAAAGAAATGATCGTTAACTAAAGACAAATTTAGAAACTATCTAACATAACTAAGATGACCATTATATTATTTAATATATTTAATACCCTCCCTTAATGGTCATCATTCTAACTACCCATAGAAACAAAGGACATTCTGCCACAAAAGAAAAGAGTTTGTCACTAACTTTGCCGCTTGAGATGAGTCTGCCACCAACCCTCCCATAAACTGCAGAACTTCTGGAAATAACCAAAACAGAGCACAAAACATCCAACTTGATGTTGGGTAACAAAGTTGTCCCTCCCTGGAGTAAAGACACCAAAAAAACAATTGTCATGATTTTGAGGAAAAACCGACAAACCCTTCAAACTTTTGCAAATGAGCACGACACCCCAAAACAGACTGCAAGAAACCACATTTTTTTAGGACAAAATCGCAAAACTCTGAAACTAAAGTTTACAAAGCATCATTTTTTCGGAAAAAACAGTAAAAACCCTCAAATGAATACCATGCATCTTTGCAAATTACAAAAGACCATACAAAACATTGTTTTTAAGGAAAAATGTTAAAACCCTTCCAAAAACTAGAGAGCCCTCCCAAACTACGGAGCAAACCCTTAATTTTTGAGGAAAACATTATAAACCCTATTTTAAAATGATTTTTAAGGCAAAAAATTGCACAAAAACCCACAATATTTTCTTAAGGCCAAAAAATTATAAAACCCACAACAATATTTTTTTTTTCAAAAGGACGAAATTATAAACCCAGAATAATTTTTTTAAGGGAGAAAACTCTAAACCCCATCAAATAGTTTTTCTCCAGGGAAAAAAATATGAAAACCCAACAAATAATTTTTTATGGGACAAAATTATAGAATTTTTGGACAAAAAGATTATTAAAAACCCAAAATTTTTCAAGGACAAAAAATTTTTGAAGGCAAAAAATTATAAAACCCACATAATTTTTTTTTTCAGGTAAAAAAAATTAAAAACCACCACTAATTTTTATGGTGAAAAATTAGAAAACCCAGCACCAGAAGCTCATAGAAAATACATCAAGAGCTCACAAAAAGACGCCCAACATAAAGAAACCCATGGTCTTCAAAAGCCACGCCCACAATTTTTAACCTACACAAATTTCAGGAGGTCGCATGCCACAAAATGACTCAAAAAGTCATGATTCTTGCAGATGCCCAGAAACCCTCGTGCGCAGGAAGAGTTGCCATGAAAAAACTGAAAAAAAAAAGTGTGCACAAGAAGTTGCCCACAAATGCACGAACCAAGAAGAGGTTGTGATTTTCGAGTCGCTTGAGCAAACCCTTGGCGAAAATCACAGTTCAAGAAGGCCCGTAAATCCACCCACAAGAAATCGCAATTTGTTTGCAGGAGTAAAGACGCCCGTGACCCAGATAAATCCCTCACGAAGTGTGTTTAGAAGAATCTTGCAGATGTGTTACCGAATAAATGGAGGTCGTGCGACAAAATACACAAGATTTTGATTGAGAACAGGCCACCCAAATTCACAACAAAAGTCCGTCTATTACAGACACGATTATGAGAAAACATGACCCTCACAAATTAAAAAAAACTCATGCCAAAAAACTTGCAGAAGTAAGGCACAATTTTTTTTTATGATTTTTCTCCAATCGACAAAACCTCCAAAAATTAGAAGAAAAAAAATGGCTTAAAAAATCTTCGAAAAAATTCCAGGCAAGCAGAGGCTGCAAAAATTTTATTAAAAAATTCACCAAATTTTGAAGAACCCCATCGACTCTGATACCATGATAAAATAATTGATGTATTTAACAGAGGAACAAAAGTTCCTTATATAGAATTACAAGAGACGATGTTTCTAAAAGAAACGATCGTTAACTAAAGACAAATTTAGAAACTAGATCTAACCTAACTAAGATGACCATTATATTATTTAATGTATTTAATAATAAGGAAGAGGAGGATGCTTCCTTTGCCTCTATGAAAATGGTTTATTACTTTCTTCTTTAATAGTCATCAGCTTTGTCAATGTGTGGCTGCTGGAAAGTAAAATTTTGAAATTTTTGGGCTTTATGTGGAATCCCTTATCATGGGTTATGGAAGCTGAACCAAGAACAAATCCTTCAAAACTAATGAAGTTACAGGTAATGAGAAACATATCTTGCTCCATTTATGCCACATCTCATACTCCAATGTAATCTATGAATATGTCGACGAGTGCACTGACACAAGTTTGTCTAAATGTTGTATACATAATTGACAAATGTGGACATAATTTCTAATACATTCAGTCTAGAGGTGACCAAAAATGCCACAAATGACTTTAACCCTGAGAGTAAGATAGGAGAAGGCAAGTTTGGTGTTGTTTTCAAGGTATATCAAAGCCCACATTGGTATTGGACTTTAATTGCTTTGTCTTAACATTAGCTGAAATGGGCTTGAGACACAATGCCCTGTATAGCAATTTCTTTAATGTTTCCTTTCTTAGTAGGGTATACTACTAGATAGAAAATGGTTGCATGAAAGTAGATGTTCACACTCAACTATACTCTGCAAGAACAGTAAAAATTGTATAAATGAGTTCTTGTTGAGTGAGATTTTAACTTCATATGCATTGGCACTTTCGTAGTACAATTTCTATTAGATACTTATAACAACTGAAAGTTTTATTTGCATTTGATTTGTCATGGCTTGTGGTTATAATTAGCTTAGAAGTATCCCATAAAATTATACTTGAACTTAGTGCATTCTTCACATAAGTGGCATTGGAAAGCCTATTGCATTAATACATTATATACATAGTAATACTACAAACTCCTTGATGAACTTTTTAGTGTATTAATGATTAGAAATGTTAAACAATGCTAAGGTAATGCATCCAAGATCCTCAGTCATTTTTCAAATCTTCATTTTTCCCTCTAATTATATTTGGGGAGAATGGTTATCTAAAGTTAAACTTCAAGCCCTCTTAGATTATTGTAGCTTCTTTCAAGGTTGTATGACTATTGAGATATTTGTGTACAGGGTTACATTTATAATTGCATTTAGTGTCCTTTTGGCTAGAGCTTCTCTAAATGACCAACACAATGAAGATGAAGCTTTTTTTCTACCTATTGTTATGTTGTGAAGACTGGGGTCTTTGCAAGTGGAGCAGTGTTGTCTTTGGTCACTGTAATACTGGACATTATCTAATATGTGATTGCATATGATTTTAAGAATTTAGTTGCTTGGATGCATGAGAATCAAGATGTTTCTATGACACAATCACAGTCTGGACCATCAAATTCCCAACCTATTTTTGTGCCTAAAAATGCATACACTCAATATTATGAGAATCCCCAAAACATGGATGGCTCACAACAAATCACTTGACTGACAGATCCTAGACAGAGTTCAACTTGGAGGTGATGTCACTGAAATATTTTGTGTCTATTATCATAGCCTTAAAGTTCAAACCAAAATATTTGGTAGGTTATGGGTTACCATTCCCATAGTATAAGAAACACCTAATCTTGTCCATACTGTTGATAACATCAAGATGCTAATAACATTCTGATATGGAGTGACTTCCATTTCAGCTTTCTCTTCTACATTTTGGAGGTACACATTGTCAAACAATTTGATGCTTGTATCTACAAAGGCTCTTCAATTGGTTCACATTTCTATATTGCACAATCCTTTGGCATATCTATTAAGTATTTTTGTCATTTAAGTTGAATATTGATTATATTTGTTGCATTGTAGATATACAATATACACCTAAGTAATACTGAATTTTACCTTTTTGATTCATATCAATTTCAAACACATAGTTCTTTCTTTAATGTGTAAAGACATATTGTTGCTAGGTATGATTGTATTAGGAGATATTTAGAGGTTAACTTAGTTAATAAGAATTCACCCTTGTTAAAGTGGTAGAAGCTTAAGTATTGTAGGCTTACATTTCATAAATTTGAATGTACAATAAAGAGAAATGATTCAAGACTGTATTTCATTTTAAATTTTTGCCTATGTGCTCCTCATTTTTATATTTTTTGGCATGCAGATCTTGCAAAATGATATATTGCCTTCTTGAGAGTTTGGGTCAATTTTCTAATAGCTAATCAACCTCTTTGTTTTGACCAAGTTATCCCAAATAGAATGTGCAAGTAATTGGTTTTGCATTGACTATTTTTTGACATGCATTCACACCATGATTTCCCACATAGTTGGATTCATTATCTCAGTCATCTAAATCTAAAGCTAGACGGACATCAGCCAGTTGGTTACCCATTCCTATTTGCTCCCTAGTAATAACTGAGCAGTCAGATAGGCATAAACCAGATCCTTCACAGTTTCTCAAAACCGCCCTGCTAGTAGTAGGCAAAAACTATGTTGCAGTACAACTCTTGTTTAATAGTAGTCTAAGAAGTCATATGATAATTTAAAGGAGTACTTTGCAAAAGTAAAGGGATTCAAATAGATATTAGAATAAACAAAACCTATAAAGATAATTAGTGATAGACCAAGGGTTTCTATTCACACGAATCTTCAAAAATATAATCAACCTAAGACAAAAATAAATAAGAAAAAAATAGAAGTAAACCCCAAGGGGAAACTTTTTAGGGTTTAATAATAGAGGGTTTCACCAAATTGAAAGGGAGTATAATACCTCTTTTACATAAGTGATCCCTAGATACAATAATAAAATAATTATAATAAAATAATCACCCTAAGATCAAATAGTTAGTATAAATAACAACTTCGAGTAAAGTAACTAAATGGATACAAAAAATTAATAAATAAAAAAAAGGTACTTAGCTAAACAATTGATGTAGATATGATATGGTATATGGTTGTAATAAATTTTTTATCAAGTAAAGGAAAATAGGAATAGTCAGATGAATACCTTGGAACCTTTGAAATTATTGTCTATCAAAGTGATTCACTTCCATAATTAATGGGATCGATCATACACGTGAGAAGCTAACCTATGAAAGTGCATAGATGATTTTGATGTGTGGATTTAATATCTATAAATATTTGATTATTAGCCTTCAATTTGGTTTGAATATTTGTGTTTGTTCCCATATTAAAACTTTGTTGTGTGGTTGAGAGTTTTCCAATGGTGGGTTAAATCTCTCCCTTTGGTCTTGAATCCTTAAGGATACCAAGTTAATAAGTTTTAAAAGATTTAGATAAGGAAGCATGTAATAGATGACCTACATGTTCATGCAAGTGTAGTGTAGGAAAAAGTATCCATTTTTCACACTTGATTTGGAAATAAAAGGACTTAATTACGCCTTAATTTAGTGTTGTAATATGTTTTACATATTCACATTAAGTTTAGGGCCCTTCTAATTAAAATGGACTTAATTGTGCCTTATTTTTGGTGTTGTAAGGTGTACCTTTACACTTTCACACTAATCTAGGGCTTTATTAATTAATTGAGGTTAATTAAGCCTTCATTGGCCCCTTTAATTCAAATCCAAGCCTAATTAATTGCCTTTTTCAAGGGATAAAACCTAACATTCATAAATGCCATAACATAATGTATAACATTGAGAAATGTATGTCATAGGTAAGTGACCTAGGACCCATTCGCCATAAGGCAAATGGGTCCTCACTTAGGCTTAGGAACTAAATTCAAACTATGTTTTTGGTGGTTTTTTAATGATTTCAAATGTGTATTCACAAGTCGACTTGTATTATTTGGATTTTGGGAATTAATTTGTTAAGATATGTATAAATATAAGGTCATTTAACTATGTTTCACCTAGCAATTTCATGAGCAAGTTTATGAGTTCAAGAGAACTTCAAGAGCATTTTCAAGGCATTCAAGAGTAGAATTATTGAAGATTATTACAGTAATCAAGATTCAATATTCATGTCAAATCTTTCTTGCATCATGCATGTTGTTTGAGATAATATGGTGATGTAAAGTTCAACATCTATTCAAGTATTCAAAGGCATTGTTTCAAATCAAGTTTCATGATCAAGATCCACATCCATTGAATCCAATTCATGCAAGTTGCAGATCTATAATCCAAGGTTCAAACAAAGGTTTAGTGAGTTGTGACATTGCTTGTTCATTCATCATTCTTTCATGCTATTTTGTTTCATTACAAGGTTCAATTACCAAAATGGGGTTTGACAAAGGCAAACCCCAATTCACTTAACAAACAACATTTCTCTCTCTTTGATGTGTGATTGCAAATTTTGGGTGAAAGATCCTTTGAAGAGAAAAATAGAAGAAAGTTGCAAAGTAGTCAAAGTTGCAAGGAAAGTTGTCATTACACGAAAACTCTTCTACAAAATTTATTTTTGGATGTCTAACAAAGAAAATCGAGAATCTGGGAGTGTAGGCATAACATAAGAGAACCCGAAAAAGAATATTGTAGAGCCCTAGCCAGGACCCATTCGCCATAGGGTGAATGAGTCCTCAATGAGCTTTAGAAAGTGACTTTTGGTGACTGGTACACATTATTTTCCCTTTTCTAGATTTTCCTTTAGATTGTTGTTTCCAGTAGTTTTGAGTACAATAATTCATTTGCATTTTATAGCTTGCATTTTGGAATTTGTTTGATGGTCTTAATCTTTCTCCCCAAAGTGCTATTTAGCTTAGACCTCCATCCTTGCATAGAGAGGAATTTTTTTGATTCATACCTTGATTTGACTCACCTTTTGGTTGTTAGTCATCTCATTGTTTGGATCTCATTTCCTTGAATGAAATGAGATAAATAGTTCCTTTGTGGCGAACCCCCCTTTTATCATAACATATTTACCCTCACACCACTACCTATTTTTCACCTTTTCATTTTGGTGAACCTGATTTTGATCATTGTATTTTCTGATTTTGGAGTCCTCTTTCACCCTAGATTTCGATCTTGCATTCATTTGCATCTCTTTGCATTGAATTTAGTCTCCTTTAGGGTGTCTAGTTTGTATTTAACTTTGCATTGCATTTAGGGTTTTAGGATTGCAGTTTTGCATCTCTTGAAATCTGAAAAAATACAAAAAAATTAGTCATTTTGCAAGTCAATTACATAGTATTGCATTATCATTCATTAGAATTTGAAAATTAAAACAAAATTGCATATCAAATTAGGTTTTATAGGTTGTCATTTTGTCACATTTTGCACTTGCATACAACATTAAATTCACAGAAAAATCAAACTGTAACTTGTTGTATCAAATCAAATTTGGAAACTACTAAAATTAACTCAAAAATTTGTAAAAACATTTTCAAAACCCTAATTTAGGACCCATTTGCCCTAGGGCGAATGAGTCCCTGATCAGGGTCATTTCCTGATTTTATGGGCATTAAAACATTCATTTTTGCATTTTTGTTTGTTGTTCTCAAATCTATGTTTCTGTTTGCAATTTTTTTGTTTCTTCAATTTGATTATATTTAGCTTCATTTGATAAAATTAATGCATTGTGTGATTTCAAAATTGTATTTACAAGCCATTATTCTCAAGTTTTTGCATAGTGTACAATCAAAAAATTACCTTGTTTACAATTTGAAAATTGCATTTACATATTGCATTCTAGGTCATTGCATTGCATTTTACCCTCTTTCCATTTTGGGTTGACATTGAGTTTGTGAATCTTGTATGAGCTTTACAACTTGGTGTCCTATTAGCAATATTGTTGTGAGACGTAGTTTGAGACTCAAGTCATCCTGCGATACACCATTCACTGTGGATCTTGGGTTTTCCGACTCTTTAACTAATAGTGTTGATAATTAACCCTCTATGGATCATATCTTGCATACCTCATTTCCAATGACTTCCTTACCTACAACCAATGTGCATGATGTTACTCATGTCGAGCAAGAAAACATAAGAAGAATAGATGAAGGCATAGAAAAATTACAAAATCTTGTGAGTCCTGATGAGGCTCCTATGCTAGCTAACCTAAGAAAGATGCTTAACAGTGAACACGAAATAAATAAATAAATTATAGCCTCGCTTACCTCCTTAACGAGAACTTCAAATATCAAGAGAGTGATAATATACATGCCTCAGTCGACTTTATTGACGCTAAACCTCGTAAGGGCCAAACCAAAATACCCCTTGATATTGCTTTCTCACAAAATGACATAATCAAACATGCACCTGATGGTCCTCTTTACATAGTTGGAAGAATCAATGACAAGCCTACCAGTGGGATATTAATTGATCTTGTTTGTGTAGAGAATGTGATCACTGAAGAATTCCTATTTGTGCATGAACTCTATCAAGATATATATGAAAGATCGAAAGCATGGATCAAAATGAATAATGGTTTTGCTTACCCTGCACTTGGCTCAATAAATCTCCCTCTAAAGGTTGGACTGAAAACATTAAATGTCTCATTCACTATCATCCTGATGTCGGATCAGTTTCATGTGAAGTTAGGTTATCCATGGCTTCCCTCAATGAATGTCGTCCCATTGATTGTGCATAAATGTTTCAAGTTTTCCTTTGGAAATGAAAT
Organism: Sequoiadendron giganteum; assembly: GCA_007115665.2. Lineage (NCBI taxonomy): Eukaryota > Viridiplantae > Streptophyta > Pinopsida > Cupressales > Cupressaceae > Sequoiadendron > Sequoiadendron giganteum. The sequence continues at coordinate 187,353,063 of CM021104.1, read as the reverse complement.
ATTTAGTGTGCACCATAGTGGCTTTAATCCTATGTCTTCCCCTGGGAATTTTTCATTGGATTTATTTTGGCCCAAGCCTATTGAACCTATTAGACCCCATGAAGATTTCTTTTTCAAATCCTATCAAAATTTTAAGGAAAATAGCATAGCATAATTATCCCTTTAAAATATGCCTTAACCCATGATTGAGCCACCTATCCTTGATGAAACCATGATTGAACAAAAAACCCTTCCAATTAACGAAAAATAGCCTACTACAAATCCTTCACCCATTTCATATAAGAGACCACGAGACAATCAAATCAATCGTGTTATGCCTCCTAAAGTCAAACAAGTATATAAATCCAAAGAGAAAGTGGTTGAACAACCTCCCATGGTTCCTTTTGTTCCTCCCCTAAGGGAAGAAAAGAAACCTGTAACTGACAAACCTACTCCTACACAATCACAAATTGAAAACAAAATGAAAAGAAACTAAAATGCTAGAGAGCGTAGGTGTAGACATCGCGCTATTGCTCGTATGTTACAAACTAAAGAAGAAAAAAGCAACATAGAAAATCAAAATCCAAACTTGCCTAAAGCAATGCATGATGATGTTATACCTTCACCACAACGTAAACAAGAAACTTTTAGGGACATTATCATTCGACCTCCTATTGCGATTAATTTAGATGATGATATTGGCATTGCAAATATTGATGAATAAGTGCATAATGAGTTGAATTCATTGTTCTCCTCTTCCATGAGCTTAAATGATGTTTCTACTAATAAGAGTGATGAACTTGGTGCGTGTCCTAGTTCGACACTTGATGTCGACCTTTGGTTAGTTGTCTATCTTTTGTATATACTAATCGAGATTGAGATGCGGACAACCTGCTATAGGTTGACTTGCATGTGCCTTACTAGTATTTTGCTTTATTTTATTTTTCATGTTTCTTTGTGTGGCTACATGTGCATAATGTGATTCCTCATACTATTTTGTTTGATGCATCTCTCTTTTAGTGCATTCATCTATATGTATCTACATTTTTCTATATTTCATAAACATTTTACCTTTCCATTTTTCTTGTGTTTTCTTTTTGGTGATGACGCAAGGCATCAAGACATTTAGGTCTCTTCCATGTTGACCCGAAAGTTTTTTCTTTGTTTTTGCTCTCTATGTGTCATTCTTCTAGTTCTATGAGTATTTGGGGAATGATGATGTTTTTGAGCTCTATAAGAACATTGTAGCAAAGATTTACTGACCCCAAATCCGTAGATCCCTTATGTATTTTTGGGGGAAACCCCTCCTTCCTTTTTCATAATGTAGGTTCATTTTAGAAACATATGACTTGGCATAGGGCTTTCTGAGTAATCTCTAATGTCTTAGGATTGAACATTAGCTATTTTAAAGCAATTGCTCAGAGCAATGGTGTTAGAAACAACTTTAAAGTGGGGGCATACATTGACAATATATTTCGATATTTATCATGTTTCATGGTGCGATTTTATTTCTTCTTGTGATGTGTCATTTTCTTAGTGGTGTCATTGGGTTTGATGTCCTCCAAGAGTGCGATATTTCTTAGCCTACGACTTTCCTCTTAGTGGTGATGTGACGCACTACATTCCCTAAGAAAGCGAATATTTTACTCTTGACTTGTCCTCTCTTGGAGACATTAGGCACAATGTTCCCTAAGAAGAAGACCTTACACAAACTAAGCAAAATCCCTTTGAACAAAACTTTACTAGCATGATTGTTCATAAGTGTTTAGCATAATACAACGTGTTAACCTTGTGAATTTCGAACCCTAATCAAGGCCACCTAGCATAACACACCTTGCTTGCATGTGGAGCCTTGCCTTGTTCATAGGTGCTTAGCATAACTCAACTTGTTAAGCCCTATGGAGCATGAAACCTTGTCTTGTGGTGCCTTATTGAAGTTGTTAGGAGGATAGCTTTGATATGGTATAGGAGCCTAATATGATTCTCTCATTTGCCACCCTTTGGGAGACTCACCTAGCGAACAACCTAAAGTTTTTCTACCTCGAAGTGAGCACACAAAACAAAAATCTTAGATGTGTTTCATGTCGATTGGACAGTTTAGGCTTGATCTTCCTGGTCTTTGATGTTGTATGATTGTGTTTCTTTATCATTGTTGCATACATAAGTGTCTTGAATGTTTACTTTAGTGTGATTTTTTGCTTGCACTCATCCTCTCACTAAAGTGGGGGCTAAATGTAGTGTAGGAAAAAGTATCCCTTTTTCACACTTGATTTGGGAATAAATATTACATAAAAGACTTAATTATGTCTTAGGTTAGTGTTGTAATACATTTTACATATTCACATTAAGTTTAGGGCCCTTTTAATTAAAAATGGACTTAATTGTGTCTTATTTTTGGTGTTGTAAGGTGTACCTTTACACTTTCACACTAATCTAGGGCTTTATTAATTAATTGAAATTAATAATGCCTTAATTGGCCCCTTTAATTCAAATCCAAGCCTAATTAATTGCATTTTTTGAGGGATAAAACCCAACATTCATAAATTCCATAGCATAGTGTTTAACATTGAGCAATGTGTGTCCTAGTTAAGTGACTTAGGACCCATTGGCCATAGGGCAAACAGGTTCTCACTTAGGCCTAGGACCTAAATTCAAACTATGTTTTTGGTAGTTTTTCAATTATTTCAAATGTGTATTCATATGTCGGCTTGTATTATTTGAATTTCGAGAATTAATGTTAAGATATGTATAAATATAAGGTCATTTCACTATGTTTCACTTAGCAATTTTATGAGAAGTTTATGATAGCAAGTTTATGAATTCAAGAGCATTTTCAAGGCATTCAAGACCAAAATTATTGAAGATTATTGTAGCAATCAAGATTCCATTGTCAAAGCTTTCTTGCATCATGCATGTTGTTTGAGCTAATATGGTGATATAGAGTTCAACATCTATTCAAATATTCGAAGGCATTGTTTCAAATCAAGTTTCATGATCAAGATCCACATCCATTGAAGCCAATTCATGCAAGTTGCAGATCTACAATCCAAGGTTCAAACAAAGGTTTGGTGAGTTGTGACATTGCTTGTTCATTCATCATTCCTTCATGCTATTTTGTTTCATTTCAAGGTTTAATTGCCAAAATGGGGTTTGCCTTCCCCCATTCACCTAACAAACAACATTTTTCTCTCTTTGATGTGTGATTGCAGATTTTAGGTGAAAGATCCTTTGAAGAGCAAAATTGAAGAAAGTTGCAAAGATGTCAAAGTTGTAAGGAAAGTTGTCATTTCACATAAACTCTTCTACATAATTTATTTCCAGTTGTTTGATAGTGAAAATCGAGAATCTAGGAGTGTAGAGATAGCATAAGAGAACCCATAAAGGATTTTTGTAGAGCCCTAGCCAGGACCCATTCACCATAGGGCGAATAAGTCCTTAATGAGCTTCAAAAAGTGAATTTTGGTGACTGGTACACATTATTTTCCCTTTTCTAGATTTTCCTTTAGATTGTTGTTTCCAGTAGTTTTGAATATAGTCTTTCATTTACATTTTATAGCTTGCATTTTGGAGTTTGTTTCATGGTCTTAATCTTTCTCCCCAAAGTGCTATTTAGCTTAGACCCATGTCCTTGCATAGAGAGGAAATATGTTGATTCATACCTTGATTTGACTCACCTTTTGGTTGTTAGTCATCTCATTCTTTGGATCTCATTTCCTTGAATGAAATGAGAGAAATAGGTCCTTTGTGGTGAATCCCCCTTTTATCATAACACATTTAAATCTTTGAATGAAAAACTTTGTTGTGTGGTTGAGAGTTTTCCAATGGTGAGTTAAATGTCTCCCTTTGGTCTTGAATCCTTAAGGATACCAAGTTAATATTTTTTAAAAGATTTAAATAAGAAGGAAGCATTTAATAGATGACCTACATGTTGATGCAAGTAAGTAATGCAACATGTTCTCAAATTTAATGCTTGAATGATTATATCTTCTTTCTTTCATGATTTTTTTTGTAGATATAATTGATCCACTATTAAGGGTATGAAGTTAATTTCAAAGATTAATATAAAGGGAGTGAGCTCCTTACTCACATTAATGAAGCAAAAAAAAAAGAACCATGATTAGTCCCTAAATATAACTTTAAAGGACCTAAATGCTTGTTTTACATTTCACAAATTAATAGAAAGGGTTGGAGTATTCCTAGATTTAAATTTGAAAAAAGGCTCAAGGGCCACTTCCACACATCAAACAATAATTTAGATCACTTCCACAAATTACTTATTTGAACTTAGGTGAGGAACTGGCCCATAAAAGTAAATTCAAATGAAAACAAGTATAAGTCAATATACACCAAATTTTAATACAAATTGCACCACTTATATATTTATCATAGTATAAAAAATAAATGAACCAAAATGAAGTAAAAATAAAAGGGAAAAAATTCATTATCATGATATTTAACCAATATGCTTTATATTGTGTAAGCTTTAACTCCAAACTTTGTGCCAAAAGATTGTAAGGTGTTGAAATTTATCTCATGATGGATATATTTATGTAGTCACCAAAAACAACTTTTTTGGCTTTGATTTAATTTTTCATCCCTATCCAATCCTTTGTAAATTATCACATTACTAAGCTTCTTCCATTATAAACTTGTTAAGAAATCCCACACTACATATCATATTATGGTGAATAGAGCAATTTTGTGTCAATATTATAGGCAACCCATTTCCTTGAGATCATATGTAGGAAGGTATTTGATTCAGGCCGATGGGATCAAACCTTACACTATGTCATCATAGTTGCACTTATTACCAAATATATTGCATGAACCCAACCTAATATAGTTTATTATGCTCAATTCCACATACATTCTTATTAAAAGATGGATTTGATAAAAGAGGCCTAAAGAGAAGTCAATATCTATATTTATATAAAAAAGTAAACATAGTGACAAATGTTTTTGTTAATGTGTTGCCCCTATCTATGTAGTTTGTTTCTAAATTATAATTTAATTTATTGCTCATTTTTTTATATAGATAGAAGTAGGTTTTGAAAAGGCCCATACCCTTTTACAAAGACACAACATCCATTAGACAAATAGATTTGGTACAATGATATATTGGAATATTAAAATAAATGAAACAACAGGGTGATCTCACAATATTGGTTTACAATTTTTGGTCAAATTGGACATTGAACTAATTTTTTTTAACTAAGTTTTCACTTTCAAACACCTACAGCTGGTAAACCATGAGAAATTTGAAGTTGATGCAAACTAGTGATTTGTGACATTTTGTCTATAGATTCTAAATATATATATTTTAAAAAAAATTGGAATCAAATTGCATTTATTTTTCCATCTCCTTTGAAAACCAATTTTTAATAGTAAACACCATTTTTAAAGAGTGGTGTGTACTTGCTAGCACAAACTTTTTTCTATGAAGGATAAAATTCTAATTTGTTCGAATAAAGATACATAATTATGATATCTAGTGCATGCAATTGGTTTCATAGTATTTTATTGAATATTTTTTTCTTAATTAAATTTTGAAATCAGACTAATTACAATTCAAACATAGGTTTACTTGCTAACACAACTTTTTTTTTGTGTATCAAAATTCTTTTTTTTTGTTGGGTCAAGAACATCAATATCTAGTGCATAGATATTTTTCAAAAAAAATCTTTAATAATCTGTTATTTTTCCACATGTACAAAACAAAGAGCTTGATTTTCAATGAAAAATCTATGTTTTATTAAACTAAAAAAAATACATAATAAAACCAAAATATATTAAAATTATATTCAATAGATAGCTTGTTCCAAGGACTACCATCATCCAGTTGGGTTTATGAAGTTTCCTCCATTCTCATCCTCAATCCAAGCTTTGAAAGGCAAAATTTTGTAAAAAATTGGGTGAAGAGGGGGAGAAGGGCAAAAAAGGGGGTGCTAGAATCCCCTTCTAGTGAACCTCCCTTTCAATACAATTAAAAAAGAAAACCCATTAAAGGGGGGTTCGTTAGAAGTGGGGGGTTCTAGCCTCGGTCCACCTATTAGTCCCTCTTATAGAGTCTTCCTTTGTCAATTTTGAAGCTCATTTTGTAAAATATAAAGACTAGTAGTTGAGTTTTAAATGGTTTTCTTGTTGAAATGGATAATCTATGATAGTTTCTCATTAAATTCCTCTTGATTGTCATGTAGAGTGTAGAACTTCAAAACCAAGTTCTCCCAACTTTGGAAGGTGGTAGAGAAAATTTCCACTTCCTACCATATGTCTTCATCCACATGGGTTTTAAGTTATTCCTTGGCCTGATTGAACATGTTGGCAATTAGATATGTAGTTGCCCTTTTTTTCTTGAGTCCCTTCCCCTTTTGTGCCTTAGTAATTTATGCCAAATCTTATAACTAATCTAAGATATATCAATCATGGGTAGTTTTTTGTCAAAATTTCTTAGCACTAGTGGGTAGATCATGAAAAATTATGTTGGGTTGTCTTTTGAAGTTTACTAAGGAATGAAATTTATGCTCTTCTAGATTTTGTCCCTCCATTTGGTTTAGTCCATTCGATCTGCAATTGTCATGTCTTGTTGGATTTCCCCACAAATGTGCAATTCACTATGTTTTTCCCACAAAGGTATTAAGTGCTAAAAATGACAAGTGTCGACTTTGTGGGAATCCATATTCTTGTAAGAGTTAGCTTTGGAGATTGTCATCCAAGATCTAGAGGCCGAATGGAAAGTACAATGAAAGAAAATATCAATATGAAAAGAATAAATTGTATTCCTATCAATGAATACAAATGTATACCGATGATTCAATATATGAGATTACCAAGGAGACCACTTGGTTATATAGTCAAGGTGAGACATAGGATGAGGAAAGATAAGATAAGATCTAATGCCAACTAAGATGCCATGCCCACATTTTACACACTTAATGGACACAAAACAACCTAACTAATCTGTAACAAACTTTATTAATATGCAAATATTTTTTTTAAGGCAATAGCATAATACTCTACTTAAGGCAATAGTCAATGATACCATTTAGTTAAGAGTAAAGATAGCAATGAGTCAATCTTTAAAAAAACAATAATGTCTACTTCTTTTAAGCCAAAATAACGTACCTCTTACCTACTCAAGTATATCTTGCATTACATCACGTCATAATTTCCTCACTCCCAATACCTATTCCTCAAGGTGTACATGACTAAATGCGCACATACAACAATGGATGATTAGTTACATGATCATCATATAAGACATATCATTAATTTAACTAGATAATCAAATGATAGTTTATGAATGGGTTTACAATGAGGGATAGAGTATGCATATCATCAAGAGGAAATGGTAAGTTCAAGCAATCCTTAGAAGGATGGAACCTAAGGGCTAGACTTAAGCCTCGGGGGCTCATCTTTGATGGCCTTTCCTATATACACGTAGAGGCTTTGTAGTTTAACTTTTCTCTTTACATAGTTGGTTATTCACAATAAGGGTATCTCCCCTCGGGTTTAATATATAACTTTGCTTCGACACAATCATAACCCAATAGCACTAATATACGATAAACTCAATTCTTTACTCAAATGCATTATATGCCCATGTTCTATAAGTTATAAAACTATATGAGTGGATATGCAACCCTTTCTAGGGTCCATTTCCCTAGACAGTTTCATAGTCAACTATCACCCACTTAGGTGAAGTTGGGGGGTCGAAAACTTGGTTAGGGATATACTAATGAAATATGAAGCAAAGAAATAAATACTCATACTTGCACAAACAATATCACTAGACATGGCGAGATGCTAGGAAATAAATCTATTAAGCATTAACAAGATCAAAATTTCACTCACTTTGCATGTTAACTGGAAACCATTTACCAGACATAGTTTCATCCCAAATTATGATAAATTTCCTCATTCATTAGATTGACAATAATAAAATGGGATTGGTTAAACAAGAGAACAATTAATAACTAATTCAAATATTCCTCTATTCATCCTATAAGGTCATAGAAAATGATCATACCAGTGTCCTGTAGTGAGGTTTAGATTTAGCAACTTTATACTATTCTCTTAATACCCAAATTACATTTCAAATCATGGGTTTCATGTACAAGCTAGAATGTCTTTAGGATATTCCTCACAAATTTACTTCTAATTTATGTACAATGATATAACACCCCCTAAACATTATTATTCCCTAAAACAATACTACTATTATATGCATTAATTTCCTTGAATCTAGTCTAAGAAAGAAAGTGCATGCATATATTGGAAGGTTTAATGAAATCTTTGAAAAATATTTTATCCATATGTCATAAATTGCCTTGGTGCAGATAAATCCAAATCTACACAACTACAATGAAAGCATCAAATTAACTGATGAATTGCACTACTAAATTATAATAACTTGTCATGATAGCTAAATACGAATTATAATTATGAATTCCTAGATTAGTAATAACTTAATAATTCTAACAAGATAATAACTCAGTAGATAAGATCCTTCAATAAGATGGATATGACCCTTGAAACTAGATGGAATAGTAATTAATTCATTTGATTTCAAAGTTTGATCAATCAATACTCAAGACTAATGTGTTTTAAATACCTTGGGAGATAAAAGGAATACAAAGTTAATTCAATAAATTTTTCATTCTAAATGTTACTATTTAATCATCATCAAATCAATGTCATCCATTACATTTATCATTTATGCTATATCATTTATCTATTTATTTTGGAGTTAACGGTTGTGAACAATAATAATAAGAATTTTATGTATTAAACCAACTAAGCAATAATCACGATGGAATTAATGTTTACTTTCTTACAAGAACTGACATTATCAAGGTACGCATTTAGCGAGTGTCAAGGTGACAAGGATCCCATTTAAGGATAATTTGCACTTTCAAAAAAAATATTCTACAATTACCTTTTCATAACTCACTCTTTATATATTATCTGAATATTGGTGAATACTAGCAAAACGTTATTGTTTTATCATCCAAGCCAAACATTCCAAAAAAAAGACCTTTCCCTCTTCACAGAAATATAATTGATCAATAATTACAATAAGCAAAACAAAATGGTTATTAAACAAGAAATTGTCACAAATATAGCTAAAAATAAATCATATTCAAATTTAAATAAGCTTCACACATAAATCAACTCTACAATCACTCGCAAAAGACTTTGCTCTAGAGAGATATATCTTGCACTTTAGCTCCTTTTGAAAAGGAGGCTTTTTTTATAAAAATGTTATAGTTATTAAAAACTAGTGTTATTTTATTCTCATTTTGAAACTTTTATGTACATCGATCATATTAGACCTGCATGTAACTAATTTATTTAATGATCTCTATTTTTTTAACCTTGAAGATGGCTTGTGTATTCATTTCTCTATTGTGCCTCCCCCTGAGGCTATGAGCTCAAGTGGGAGTTGTCTGGACTAAATTTCTATTATTTAGGAGTTGTCTGGACTAAATTTCTATTATTTGGGAGTAGTCTTGACTAAATTGCTAATCTTTTGGATCTTTTGTGTTTCCTATCTTGCAATTTTTGCTCTTTGATATGTGACTTCGGTGATCGGTGCTTGTTTCTCTATTTTATTGGCTAAGCTTTTTTGGCCTCCTTTTTTGATTGAGCCTTTTTATGTAAGATTATTATTTTTTTAATACAATCATAATGACTATGTCACTTTTTAATGATAAGAAAAAGAAAAAAAAAAAATCAATATTCAGTAGCAAAATACGAAAGCAGAGACATGGCAGCGAACTGTTTGACAGAATGGCTCAAAGAGATGCGGTCTCATGGACTGCAATTGGTTGCAGGATATGCACAAAATGGATTTACTGAAGAGGCCTTAGAAACTTTCAAGCAAATGCAATCGAAGGGAGTAGAGCCAAATCCTACAATATTTACCAGCAGACATGTATGCAAACATGTGGGAGAATAGAGAAGGTGCGTGTATTGTTCGTTTAAATGGCTTAGAGAAGTCATGTTTTGAAAACAATCCCATATAAAAACACAGGATCAATGTTTTCATTTAACACCATAATAGTTTTAGAATGAAATAAGACACAACAAAAGGTGATCGAGTCATGTATAGATCCCTTTCTTTTAAAACAAAAAACTGAAATAATGGTGGGCGACTTACCTCAAGATTCTGCATAGATTGGCACACACCAAGTAAAAATGCGCAGCGTTTGCAGAGAAAAACCCCAAAACCACTCTGTTGCTTCCTCCCGTTCGCAGCCAATTAAAAGATTTTTTTACACCACGCCTCTTAATGGCATCCCAATGACTCCTTTGACCGATGGCATTTATAATCTTACTATCTATACCTGCGCCATTATTGTTGCCAACTGAAAACAGACTCTCCGCCTTCTCTTCATCAATGCACCTTGTTTGTGCTAACCTCTTTTGTTTTAGCTAGAACTTCAATTCACTTATTGGCTTGGATTCCGCTCTCGGGTTTATCCGGTTGGGACTGGCTTGCCGGCTGTTGGGTCCCCCCGCAGGGGATTCGTCTCACCCAAGTACCCAAGATACAGGCTGTTGGACTACTGGATTAGGTCGCAGGGATACCTTGTCGTTAACCAAAAAAAAGACAATTATATGTAAATACCCTCTCGACACAATAACTGAGCATCAATTGAATTTACCTCATGATTAGTTCGAGTGTGTATTTCTTCTCACAAGTCATGATAATGGTAAATATTATCTAACTCTTCATAAGTTAATGTTCATGTGAATAAATTCAACTTCAATTTTTTCTAATAAATAAATTCAACCTCAATTTTTTCTAATAATAATATAAGCACTACATGGGGTTGGGGCTCTAGTTCGATTGGCTAAATATTTCCTGTTGCAGGAGGTTGGTCATGAGGTCTAGTCTCCCCCACCTCCGTGGTACCAGAGGGCGTGTCGTGTCAGCACCATTGGTCACGTTAAAAAGTTTATCAGGCACACTACAGTTTATAGAGGGTCGTGCTACTCGATTCCTGCAATCTTATATATATACACTACATAATTGTCTAATGATGACATCATCTTTTGGACTATTCAATTCACCATAGAAAATTAACACTATAAATCTACACACTTGAATAACCCTACTCACCAAGCACCTTCACTACCCAAAAGGTTTATATTTGCACAAATCAGAATTCAATTCCTAACATAACATAATACTACTTGCTTTTTAAAAGGCTCTAGTAATTCCTTAAACATTTAGATAACTATCATCACATTAATATTATTCCTTTTAAAAAAATTCTTTCAATCATCCAAACAATTTAATTAAATCAAACAAGATAGAAGAATCCTTCCTCAAGGAAAAGTAACCCCATAGACATTGTCCATATTCAAAAAAAGTGATATTTGCAATACCAATTTTTATAGAATACCATAGATTTGATACCATTGTTGTCAAGGTCTAAATCCCCTTACTATATTGATACAATAGTAATCGACAACCAAATGAATCCAATTTAGAATTTAGTTGACCACCTATCACAATATGATACAAAATAATCTATGTAATACTTACATATGAAAGGTTAAGGAAGGAACACAATTATATCAAGGTAGTTAAAACTAGTACCAACAAGGGGTTCTTCTAACATAATTTAGTTTAGAAAAATTGTTGGGACTTACAATAACAATTTATCTTATTGGTTTGGAGATCTTGATTATATTTTATTTATTGGAGATCCTAGCATTGTATTAGAGTGTGTACATATCATTGGTGATCTACATTTAGGGGGTGGTTATCCTGATTGCAAGAATACATGTAAATGATATTTGTTTATAAATGATGAGCCCATGTGTATACTTTATTTATCGATGTATCATGACACATTACTTTTGATATATATTTGATGAGATTCATTCTTTGGATTAAGCTTCAAACCTATAAAAAAACCATGAGAATCAAAAGGAATTTCTCGTATATCAAGAAGGTTTCTAGTATAATTGTTTAACCTTGAAGATTCAATTAAACTCTCAAAATTAGACTAGGTGTGGATATAATTGAATTCTAGTTTGATCTTTACTTTGAAAGACAAATATGTTAACTTACCAAATTAAAATCATCAACCTTAGGATTCAATTGCAAAACCCTCTCTTGAAAGGATCCTAAAATCCTACCCCAAGTGAAAAAGTCACCAAGCATATAACATCATTCATATGTACCCCATAATACATAGTTAAATAATAAATGAGAATATAAAACATCATAGATAACACACATTGATGATAAACCAAATATCACATAAGGATTAAACACATGTCAAATCATAGCATAAGTAACCAAGGTACACATAATAAAAACACCTTAAAGGAAATACATCACCTTACCAGAATGTTTAATACAAGGAATCAAAGCATTTGCTAGTGGGTCTTATATCCTCCCCTAGGATTTGACTTACTCCTTCAAGCCAGTTAAGGATTGTAGATAAGGTATCCATGACACAATATCCCTCACAAAAAGTATTGATCACAGATCTTGCATCCATGGAGAAAAGTAATCAAATGGGAGCATGACTTCATTCCTACACAACCTCAAAGATTTATTATTCTAGTCCAAATATTACACAACTCAATATGTTAATTCTAAGATTCTACTAAACGACTTCCAATATATAAATATGAAAACAATGTTGTAATGTTCATCAATGGTGGGGCCTCACATAAGACTTCTAGAAAGATTCCTAGGACCTAAGTAAACTTAACATGTGAATAGGACCTACTAGGTGAGCAATTCAAGTAAAATAACTTATTCAAACCAACACCCCCCCTTAAGTGTAACTCAAAGAGGAGGAAACTAATGAAAATAATGAAAATATAATAATGGGTCCTAGTTACTAAGCTAAGTTAGGTACCCATGTACAAATGTAATCTCTCAAAAATGAAGAAAAGGAGAAAATCCAATGGGATAAAATTCATCTCCAAAAGAGAGATCAAAAAAATACTCTCACTAAAGAATGAGAAGGACAAAACCCCATGCAAGGAAGAATTACCCTCCATAAGCGAGAATAAAAAGAGAGACTATGCAACACCCCCTCAAAGTAGAGTCTCCTATAATGATGTTGATGCTAAAAATTAAATGTTAAAAATGATCCTAGACTGTCAAGCAACATTCCTTCCCTTAGGAAGAAACAAAACCAAGAATGTTTGCAGGATGTCTTCCCATTCTTGAAAGGAATATGATGGAAGAAAGATGGTCTGTGTTGTCTCTTAATTATGCTCAAGTGTCTTCATGTTGGTTTTGAAAGCTATCACAATCCAAACAAGCATTTTAGGCCATAGTGATGAAGAGGACAATCCAGAATCTAGTAGAGATGATTGTAAAACACAAACCAAAGAAAAATATATCTCCTCTAAAGATAAAGAAGCCTCCTCCAAATGTTGCTCAAAATCATCCACACTCATGTCAAACTATGAAGAATGGTTATCTAGAGAATGAACAAGATGGTTAAAGTGTTCCCTCATAGCAACTGAAGAAGGATCATCTCCATCAAAGATAAGATGAATGCAATCAATATGGGACTCACAAAACAAACTTACAATGCCTATCAATTAGTCATTCCAAGTCACCATATTTGGAAGATAATGAATATCTTGTTGCACTAAATCATAAGTAGCCATATTTGTAGCAACACAAGAATCATCAAATGAAACAATTGATTAAAATGTGATCTTAATAGGAGAAGTAGAAGCCAAAGGAGAAGTCTCTTTGGCAATTGCACATTCAAGATATTTACTATATTCAAGCTCCTCTAAAGTATCATCATCAAATAATATGTTATCAACATCATCAAGGGGAATGAGGCAATTTAGAAAAATATTATCTAGGAATGGAGAGATATGAAGGAAAAATATACGAGTTTTTTAGTTTATGACTAGTGTGATTATAGATGACACTTGCCAAAAACAATGAAGTGGTCTTGATCTTGGTACATACAAATTCCAAATTTGGCCACATAATCAAAATACAATTTTTTTGATAAAACAAGATCAATTTGATCACACAATTGCAAAGTAAACAAAAAATTATGCACTTCAAAAAATCACCCAAAAATATTGCCTTAGGAGCGAGAACAAAGCCTCAAAAGTATCCAAAATGAGAATGAATCAACAACACCTATGATGTTGGAAATGAAGGTAATATTATAGCTTAAAACTTGTAAAAAATTGTGAGACTGTAGATATAATTAGGTGTTCTTTGTCACAATTCTTTGTGTATGATTAATCTGTTTAGATCAATTTTACCAATTGTAGAAAGAGACAGAAGATTGTAGAAGAATGAGACAAGAAGATAGAAGTGACCCAACATATACGTGGAGAAACCCTTTCAGGAAAAAACTCCGTCATAATCAATAGTGCTTGTATTATTTAACCTTAGAACAAGATTACAATAGTATTGTATCGATCCTTGATTGATATGCCTCCTTGCCTTCAACAATCCTTCTTCACAACCTGCAATAAACTCTCATAGAACTCTCATACACTTTCTGCAATTAATAGACAATTATGAGCATGTAAAACTCATAAGAGTTGTACAATATAAGAGCATAAATCTCCTCACAAAAATCTATGCCTAGATTGGGCAAGTAGAGTTCCACAATATAATTTGAAGTCAAACCAAAGTCTTCCTCAATTTAGGCGCCCCAAACTGAACACTTAACTGAACTTTGGTCAAGAAGATTTCTTGTAAACTTCACCTCAAATTTGGTGCCCAAGAATGGGCCCACTTGATCAAGCCTTGTAAATATACTCATGCAAAAGGTGTTAACTGAAAGATGCCAACTTGGGCACCCAAGGAGGACCCAAGCCAATCTTAGTTAACTGAAACATATTTCTCCACCAATCATACAAACATTATGCATGATTGATAATCCCCACTTAACTGAAAGTATCCACCCATTATTTTTCATGCAACTGAAGTCATTAGTCATGCAACTCAAGTCAACTAGCATTCGACTCAAAATAAATACATGCAACTAGAGATAACTGAACCATAATTGAACTAAACTAAACTAAACTAAACTAAACTGATACTGAATTGATAGTGTCACTCCACTCATATAAATATCAATCCCTAATTTGTAGGATCTAAACATGCATTACTAAAGTGTTATCAATCCTCCAAACAATTAATTGAAGCAAGGTGGGTTCCACCTTCCATGCGAGCACACCATGTGCTCCTATCTTGTAGGATCTCTTCTTGGACGTCCCACATGTTCCTATTATTTAGGAATAATAACAAATATCAATTTACATGTTCATTTCATTTGAATTTAATCTTTTTATAATCCTAGTGTTGGGGAACACTTTCCAAGGACTTAGAAGATACATGAAATATGTTTAGTATCACAATTAAATGAAATCATATTGCCGACATATGAGAATCTACAATTTTTAAAAACAAATATACACCAAAATAAAAAAATTCTACACCACTATGTAGAGCACAAAAAATTGCTCCAAACAAAAAAAAAAAATCGAAAATCAAAGGTTTTGAGCCTAAGTTATTGTTAGAGTCACTCAAGGACTCAATCCTTCAAGATCACTTGCAAAATCAAAAAATAACCTTCTACAAGAGAAAATAGCAAGAACAAATATTTTCAATAATGGATGAAAGATAATATGACCAGTATGCAATACTCAAGATTGCAATGGTATTGGATTGGATTAAATGTACATATGATGCCTTGCTTATAAAGGAAAAGTTGTGAGATAGGATTAGACAACATCTTGGCATGTGCCTTAATCTTGTACAATGGGAAAACTACCTCAACATTATTAAATGACCTAGAAAACAAGTATTATATGACATGATAAAATAAGATAAGATCACATGATAGCTAAGACTTCTAGAAAGAATCCATAGGACTTGAGTAAGCTTAACATGTAAATAGGACCTATAAGTGAACTACATAGGTAAAATTTCTATTTACACCAACACCCCCCCTTAAGTGCAACTTAGGGATTAGATTATTATGAAAATTATGCAAAGATGGGTCCTGACTACGAGGCCATGTTAGATACCCACGTACAAATGCAATCTCTCACAAACATAGAAAAAGAGAAAAACCAATGGGACAAAACTCCTCCCCAAAAGAGAGGTGGAAACAAAATGCTCTCAATGAAGAATGAGAAAAATGAATCCCCATGTGAGGAAAGTGACCCCCCCATAAGAGAGAAGAAGAGGGACAATTCAACCTCCCCTTAATTTTGAGTCTCCTATAATGATGGTAGAAGCTTGACATTTGGTTGTGTAATTAAATATTTTGTACCTTTTCCTAGGTCATAATTACACCTTAGTTAAGTTTACTTAGGGACCACATAGGAGTTGTTGAAGAATTTCCACCTTTGGTGGACTTATCTTTTTATTACTTTATTACCTCCACCTTTCATGGACATATCATGTGATTAGGTTTCCACCTTTTGTGGGTGATCCACTATTTGTGGTGGTTATCACATTATCACATTATCACTTTCCACTTTAGGTGGAGTGATAAATTTTCATTGTTGTCTCATGTCATAAGATTATGACACTTGTCATAATCTTATGCACTCCTATGTTCTCACTTTGACTATATAACCAAGGGGTCTCTACTACAATTGTACATTGATATCATATCATTGACATTGAATACAATTTATTCTTGTCACATTATTTTCTCTCTTCTTTGTGCTTTCCATTTGGTCCATAGATCTTGGCATCCATAGCCAATTCTAACAACATTGAATACCATAGATGATCCAATACTGTCGAACAATATTCCTCCCCTTAGGAAGAAACAAAATCAAGATAGTATGCAAGATGTCTTCCAATTCTTGAAAGGAATATGTGAGAATAAAGATGATGTGTGATTTCTTTGTGTCGATGATGAAAGCTTACGCACTCCAAATAGGATTCTAGGCCACACTATAGAAAAGGACAATCCAAAATATCCTACAAACAAATGTAGAACAAAATCCAAACATAAAGGTATCTTCTCTGAAGACAAAGAAGCCTCCTCCAAATTTTATCCACACTCACGTCAAACGGTGAAGAATGATTATGTAGAGAATGAAAAAGAGGGTCAAAGTTTTCCCTCACAACAACTGAAGAAGGATCATCTCCATCAAAGAGAAGATGTATGCAATCAATGGTGTCTCCCAATTTTGAAATATGGGTCTCAATAAGCAAACCAACAATATTTGGAAAGTACTCATGCCATGTAGATTTAGTTGGAAATCAATGTAGATCCTATTGCATGGAATCACAAGAGGCCAAAACTAGGGCAACACAAGCATCATCAAGTGCAAAAAAATATGGAGGAGATGAGATCTCAATGCATGTCATAGGACTACATTTTTTATCCCCAAATGATGTGTCCACACAAGATTCTTGAGTGTGAACAGTTGTATTAATTGATGTTGGAGTACATAAAGTCTTCGAGGGAGAAGTAGAAGATATGATGGCCCTTTGATGTTGAATATTTTTCCAATAGTTGAGAATTTTTAATGTATCTTCATCATATGGAATATTAACACAATCATCTAGTGGAGTTGACATATCCAAAATAGGATCATTTGGGAGTGGATTATTATTTGGATCTCCATACTTGAACTAAATTTTCATCCAAGAAGAAATATGTGACTTGAAATGTGAGAGGATCTCCCTTGTGTGGGTATCAAAATTAAGACATATAGTTCCAATAATATAATTAGTATTAAGATACCACTCTCTATTCTCCCAATCACTTTTTGGTTTAGGAACCACTTCATAAAAGTAGGGCAAGAGGTTAAGCCATTTAAAATGCTTCATCATACCATCTCGCCAAGCCTTATAGTTCCCTCTATTTAATTTAATTATAAATGGATGCATTGTGATAGCCATGATAAACTTCTCAACTTTAGTCATATAATAGACCAATCAAGAGACAAACCAACAAAAGCATAAGATTACATCACAATTATTCAATCATGAGACAAGCCCCCCAAAAAAATATATAAATGTTGGCACTTTATATGTAGTGCGATTACAATGCCAAAAATTATTTCCAGAGTTTACAATGCTAAGATGAACCAAATATGGAACACTACAATATCTCAGAATGAGATCATCATATTGAAAGTACACTTTCCCAATATGATTTAGATTGAAAATGAAATCTTCTCAAGAGGAAAAGTCTTCTCTAGGTGTTAGTATGTCCAAGTAATCCACGAAAATGAAAATTTGCATAATTTTGAATAAAATATATTTGGGGTTGAATCTGAAAATATTTCATGGATAGAATTATAGAGCTCCTCAAAACCTTTCCAATGTCACAAAAAGCGCAAAATTTAGATCATTTGGAAAAAAATTATGAGCTTGGAGGTCCAAAAAGGAAATTTTGACTTCAATATTCAATAAAATCCACATAAGGAAAAATATTACACCACTGTTAAGTGCTCAAAACCAACTTTTCGTTTGTATCTTGTTTGCAAAATTTTGACATCTTGGCAAAAAAATTATGGCATTTAAAAAAAATAGCCCCTTCAGGGTTTAGGGGGCAAGAGTATATCACTTGGGCACTAAAAACCTAGTCACTCCATTTGACTATAGGTGTTGGGGTTTGAAAATTAAAAGTTGTCAAGGATGGTGGCACCACCTGAGTGGCAATGGTGTTGTATGGGGCGGGCAAAGCCATGCCACTCGCAAGTGCTTAAGCCCTACGAGGCTTAGCAGAACCACCCACTTTGTCCTAGTGTAGGGAACGCACCATAAATTGACACAGATAATGGTTTTAAATCGTGATTAAATAAAACAATATTTTAATAAATAAATCTATGCTTTCGTACCTTCTAACAACATTGATGCAAGATGATTTATGTCGCTGCAAAACAATACAAAATATGTTAATTTTTAAAGAATGTTTGTTGACCAAGTATATTAACTGTGATGACAATTGATAACACTTGGTACAACCGCATATATGCCATACATATCCACATAGTATGGATTTTTTATTACTATACATACACCTTTTCTACCAAATATACCAAAACCCTAAAAAATGGCCCAATTTTTTTCCCAAATATCAAGTGTTTTATATGAAAATAGGGGTTTTTGGGCCTCTTAGACTCAATGGTGAGATTCATTTTTTGCCAATGTGCACCCAATAAAATATCAAGCATGAATCAACCTTAAATCTAAGAAGGAGGTTTATAGATCTGAAGCTCTTATACCATGTTAGAGTCACTCAAGGACTCAAGCCTCTAGGATCACCTACAAAAACAAAAAAATAACCTTCTACAAGAGAGAAAAGCAAGAGCATAGATTTGCAATAATGGATGCAAGATAATATGGCCAATATGTAATATACTCAATATTGTAATGGTATTGTATTGGATTGAATGTACATATGATGCCTTGCTTATGAAGGAAAAGTTGTGATATAAGATTAGATAAGATCTTCTCATGTGTCTTAATCTTGTACAATGAGACAAGTAACTCAACATTATTAAATGACTTAATAGACAAGTATTAAATCACATGATAATATAAGATAGATCACATGACACCTAATACTTCTAGAAAGATTCCCTAGGACCTAAGTAAGCTTAACATGTAAATTAGACCTATAAGTAAACTAGATATGTAAAAAAACCTATTTACACCAACAATTACGAGTGTTTGAAGATCAAGTGAAAAAATCAAAACTCCATCTGTGAGGGGGGTAGGCTGGAGGGTTAAAGCTGATGACATGATGATGACAACAACAAACCTTGTCATTGATATATGCTCTAACTTGCTAGAATATTCCTCTGAATGTAAAAT
Source organism: Sequoiadendron giganteum (assembly GCA_007115665.2). NCBI lineage: Eukaryota > Viridiplantae > Streptophyta > Pinopsida > Cupressales > Cupressaceae > Sequoiadendron > Sequoiadendron giganteum. The sequence continues at coordinate 187,333,265 of CM021104.1, read as the reverse complement.
CATAGTCACATTTGACAAAAATGCCCTCTAACAGTGGAAACTGCATGTTTGTATTGAGGAAATCACATTTTTTTGTGTGGAGGTGGTTTAGCAATCATACCACTATTTTTTGACAATTTGAAGGGGAATATTGCTCAAGATGCCCAAGCCAATGCTTACAATAGGTGAGAAATGGTTGGTGGCAAGGTTGCGCCTATGCCACATGGCGTATGTTGGGTGTACCTAATAGTACACAGGAATACCCTATCAATTTGTGAATTGTGCAGGTTATGACCCTACAAATTTTTATTTTTATTTTCAGTTTTTTTTTAAAATAAATTTTAAAAAATTAATAGAAAAATATTTTTTATTTAAATTTGACCTATACAGTACAATGATGCAAACATACAATAATGATCACCATATGGTCGTATGAATGTCGATGGAGGGGCAAAATTTTCTCTGATGGCTCCAAGCAAAATTTCCAAATTTAACAAATTGATAGTTGTTCTTAGGGTTCTTGGGCCTTTTGGATACGAGGCAGGGTCAAAATTGAACCAAAATGCTCCAAAATTATAGCTACCTATTGGATTTGACAACCACCTCCTAATTCCAAACCCATGTATATTTGACCTCAGACATCTGATTCAGATAAAACAAACGAAAAAAAATTATTAGACCTTATGAACTAAATGGTGAGCTCAAATATACACTAGCAAGCTCCAAAATGAATCTACAATACAAAGAGACAAATAAGAGCCCCCCAAAATCTGGTATTTATATCAATTTTTTAATTCTTTAGATCATCATTCAATGCAAGAGGAGAGCATACTCCACTTTTCAAGATCTACCAAGATCTACAATCAATATCTCTCAAAAATACTAACCAAAGGCACCCAAATTGCTCTGATACTATATAAGATTTATCTATGGAGATAGCCACCCAATATTTAGAGGCCAAAAGGAAAGCACAATGAAAAGAGAAGATTGCTATGATAAGAATAAACTATATTCCTATCAATGAATGCAAATGTACAATGATTGATTCAATATATGAGATTACAAAGGAGATCCCTTGGTTATATGGCCAAGGTGAGACATAGGATTATACAATCTCATGACAAGTGTCTTAATCATATGTCATGGGATAACTAATATTAAATAATCTAGGACACAAAAATTAAATGACAAAAGATAATATTAATTCCAACTAAGACTTCTAAGAAATATTTCTAGGACCTAAGTAAACTTAACATGTTCAAATAGGACCTACTAGGTGAACTAGCCAAGTAAAATACCTTATTCATATCAATACTTTCATTCGAACTTCACCTCTTTTCTTTTTTATTTGGCTCACTTGGAATTTTTTGCTTTGCGATAAAGTTCACCCCATTTGGATATTTGTTGGTGTTTCCATGTGAACCATCCCAAATAATTTCCCACATTTTTCACTTTCCCTCCATCTTCATATAATGCTTACATCCTCTTCTTTTTCTATGGGAATTTTCAACTGAACTTCTCTTTCCAAGTGCACTTGTCCAATTCACTTCATTTTCTGTACACCTTTCCTTTTGCAAACTTTTCTCTTCAATCTGAACTTCACCTTTCCAAATTATTTCATCCAATTCAGATGAATTCTCTTGCAAAATATTTCCACATCATTTTCCCGCATATATACCTAGATGATGTCTTGTTGAATTCATCATATTTGAAATCCCCTAGTTTATATCACCCCATTTCGTTAATGTCACGTTGACATCACTTATGGGACTTTCTATTTGAACCAAATCAGTTAAGAAGTGTAGACGCACTTAGTTTTTTCGTTCCTTCTACTTGGAGGTTGATATATCACAATGACCTGATGATCCTTTCTAACTTGCAATGAGTTGTTGAAGATCAAAGAGCTATATAAATTATTTGTTGGTGATTTGTTCTAAATTAGATATATCTCCCATAGGTGCATATGCACTTGCACCTGACGTTCTTGCGAGAATTCGATAGGGGTAAAAATTCTCACTTTTGATTTAGATGACCCTCAAAAACCCACAATGCATTATTTTCAATTTAAAAGTGATTTGACTAATCTTATTTTCATAATTTTGGTTTTTTATTGCTTCTTAGATGATTTATGAAATGAATCAAAGAGTTGTTGGTGATTCTTCCACCAACCAAGAATTTATGGTGTGACTCTATGTTGGTATTTTGGCATTTGAGTTTTTCACTTATAGATTTTAAATTCACCAGTTGCCATCATGTCTAGCCATGCCTTTGTTTCACCTAAAATCATTAATTGTTTTGCTCCCTCAACTACCAAATGTTATTGTAAAATGCATATTTTATCTATAATGTCTATTTTGGGCATGATTTATCATCTACCATCGTTTTTAGTTTTCTATAGTGTGCAATTATTACCGTTGGGTGTCTGGTTGTATATGTTGGAGATTTTGGTCATTTCAAAGGAGGTTGGCTCATTACGCATTATTCATGTTAGGATTTTCTGACATAATAGAGGAATTAAATTACCAATTATAATGTAGATTTAAATGACAAAACAAAAAAATAATTCACAGAATAAAGAAAAAAACTTATAAAGATGTAAGACAATAAATTTTAATGTGGTCTACCCTTTGGGAAATGTCCACAAATAAACAATAACTTCCAATTTAATTAAACTTCCAGAAAATTAAAAATATATTTAACCTACAACAATTTGTTGCATACCAAACAATCTATACTTTGTATGTACACCTCAGGTTGCTACAATCTCAATACAATGTTTACGCTGCACTCCCACATGCTCTATTACGTGTCTATTTCTCTTAACCATGACTCATCAAATTCCCTCATGTGTTGTTCATAACTCAAATCGCAGGTGTCCTTTATTGCGAGTAGCACATTCTCACATGCCTATTCCAATTCCAATTGTGTGTTATTTCCTACGTATTCTAGATTCCAATCTGCAGTAAGAAACTTTTAGTTTTTGGGAAATTATTGAAATGTTTTGTAACAAATTTTAATTATGAATTTCCCTTAAGAAAAATGGTGACTTTTCCCCTACACTCCCCCATTAATTAATTTTGGGGGGAAATCATATGGGAAAGTGATCAAAATATAAACCTGGGGCATGATCAAGCTACACATACCAACAATTCAAACACTAAGGAAGTTATGAGGCATCCATTAACATTGTAGTCCATTTTAATGAGAAATTGCAGAACCGTGAAATAGAATAAGATTAATATTGTAGTGATATTTTATTGTAGAATGTCTCCATGACACTTTATATGTATTTAGGATAATTTATTAGTCACAACTAGAGATTTTACCTTGCCATATTTGTTGGTATAAATTTAACATTGATTTAGATGAATATGACAACATTTTGAAGACATTGTAAGTCTTGTAATGATCTTTCTTAGTTTTATATATGAATATACATACTTGTGTTTGGAATACTAAGTATGTTCGATTGCAAGGTTTCATGTTCTCTGATGTATGTTAATATATAGTTGCACATTTGTCATTTCTTATTTTTTCCCTTCTCAATATTGTGACTATGTTTCATAATAGATGGGTGTCGATCTAGAACCATACTCCAATATCACACCATTAAATCAAACAAACAATTTTATAGGAGTGGGATTAGTTTTTGTGCATTTTGACCTCATATTATAACTAGGGATTTATCTTCAAGAGAGTTATTCAAATAAAACTATCTCATGTGGGTCATGATTGCATATGGTAATCAACTATATAGGGGCTATATATAGCTAGTTTTTCTTAGTCTACTGATAGTTTTTGGTGCTAAGACATCAAGTTGGGTTTGGCTATCCTTGTCCCATTATTAATCATTTTATGTGATTTCAATACCTATTAAGGTATAACCCTAAGAACACCCTCTTGAGTCTAATTTGAGCTTGAATCGTAGGAGATCTAACTCATTCTCGTATAATTGGCCATTATCCCTCTATAATATATTGATGAGTTGATTTCACTTGCATGATGAAAACCATGACCTTGTGAGTGATATTTTACTCTAGGAAGTGGAGTAGTGATTTTGAGACCTAAAAGAATGCATTCATCTCCATCTCCTTCTTTCTTAGCCTGGTGTTATGATCTTGGGAAAGGAACTATTTCATTACATTATTGTGAAGATTAAGTATTTTTCCTATAATTTATCCACACAAGATTTTACATTTTGTAGTTAGAATAATATACTTTTTACCAAATAGTAGGGTGGCATGGAGGACCCTTATATTCTTCAAGTATGGTTCCTTATTTAGAAGGGTTTCTAGGTTGTGGGTTAGGATGATTTTTCTTGAGTTTGTATCTTGATTTCTTGGTAAAAATGAGCTTCATAGGAGGCTAGGGTTGGAAGGGGGCTAATAAAGGGGCCTTCCTCCAAAATAGCTTTCTCCTTATCAGATGGTATGAGTTTATGGAAAAGGGTCACAAGAGTAATGGAGAATGGAGTTGAGTGTATCTTGACAAGGGGAACACGGATTTTAGACAAAGTGTTAGGGGGGGTTTATCTAGGACCAAAACCTTGGGGATTTGGAAGGATGGGAATCCATAACACCTATAGGTTAGCCAGTTTTTTTATTTTTTTGGGGCTAAAATAGGGCAGGGTTGACAATATTAGGGATGAATGAAGGGATGGGAATTTTTCTTTCTCATATCTATACATATGATATAAGAGCACATAGTGCAAGGGTAGTTGGTATTTCCCAAAATCACATTTAAAGTAGAATCCCCCAATAAACAAGACAATAAGAAAGGGAAGCTAATTTTATTGTTATGTCTTAGGTGGTGGTTAAACATAGGAAAATGATATGAATAAATGCTCATGTGCCTACCTCAAAAGGTAAGGTATCTCATAAGCACTTCAACCACCTATTTCCATGGCTTGCATAATTCCTTACATTTTAATTCATTTAAAAATATTAAGACCTTCTCTCCCCACCTAAAAAACACATCCATCCATTGGTGATCCTAGTGTTTTATATTCTTTTGGAGCTTCATTACTTATATGATTAGCCCCACTTCCAAATAGATAAGTCCCTTTATAACCTTGTAAGAGATACCAAATACATACATAGTCCTATTCCTCCAATATTAACAAATACATAAGGTAACATTGGGTCATATCTACTAAGATCTTTGAGGAGTGGGATGAGGTTACCGTATTGGAGGATATTCAAAATAATGGTATTGTTGCAAACCATCTTACAAGATGAAGTTTCTATCCTTAGCATTTCATATCCCTTGGCTTGAAGTTCTCTATCAAACTCACAAGTCTTAATAAATAATTTCAACATTTTCCCATAAACTTGAAGAGTTGAATCCTTCAAATGGGAGGGATATATTTCCAAATGAAATTAAACATGACATGATTAGATTTATTCATCTTTTCTATGTAATTTGTATTGATATGATTGACATGGTACTTTTTATTTAATCTTCTTAAGTTGGTCCAAGCCAAAAATGAAAGTGGTGGCAAGGGACTATCTAAATTTGGTGGATTCATTATCAATGTTTCATTTTATATTAAGGGGAAGAAAACCCTTTGTTAGTGCCAAGATTCACAGGACTATAAAATTTATGAATTCCTTGTTCTTACTTATAATTTAACTTTTTCCTTATCTTTTTACCACCATTTGTATATGGTCTAAGTAATCATAAGTGGGTCCACTTTGTCTTTATATGGCCTCTCATTAATCAAAAAATCCTAAGTGCTTGAGTATTTGGGGTGTTTCATTTTTCATTTTTTGTTTTGTAACATTGAAAAATTGTCACCCTTGACAATTTCAAACTAGGTTTAGCTCCTCCCTATGTGCTTGGACCTAAGTATGCATCTAATTTTCTTGTTTTATAAATAACTTTGGAAAATTAAAATATGGGATTGAAAATTAACATTTAATATTTTCCCTCAATGTTTAAGGCCTCAAAAAGGATGGACTAGGGCACCTAGCATCCTTGTCCATCCCTTTTTGGATAAAATCTAAATATGTCGATGTTAGTTTTTTAATATTTAAAAATCCAATTTTGTTTGTCAGCTATTGGTATTTTATTTTCGAGAAATTAGAAGAATTGCATTTAAATACAAGTCATTTTCATCATTTGAAATACTAAGCACACCTAATGAATCCTAGCAATTTTGGAAAGTGAATCGAGAGCATAATTTAACATCTTAAGAGTAGAATTAGCAGAATTACAACAAATATTATTTTAGTCAAGCATCATGTTAGCCATGCATCATGTTTTTATGTGATTTTGTTCATGTTTTATGTTCATTTGTTTTGTGAGTACTAACATGTGTAGGACTTCAAATAAAGCATCAATATCTCCTTGAAGGTGGTGAATACACAACTTCAATACATCAAGGAATTGTTGGCCTTGTTGCTACATCAAAATTTTAATCTATCAATGTCTGATACAAGCGTCAGATAAGATCTATGGGAGGCAGTTAAACCATGTCACAAATCACATTGTCAATGCTGACCAAGGGGTGGAAGCATCGAGCTTCCAACAATCCCCCTAGCGTGACCATGTGATTTGAACCCGTGACCCGACTCTGATGCCAATTGTTGGCCTTTTTGTTGCACAAAAGTTTGACCTATCAATGCTTGATACAAGCATCGGATAAGATCCACGAGAGGTGGTTAAAACATGTTGTGAATCACATGGTCAATGTTGACCAAGGGGTGGAAGCATCGATCTTCCAATAGGAATGTAGATATGAGTGGCGAGTTGCAACAATATTCAATTGATCACTTGTTTATCATTTAGCCTCTACCTGATCGAGGGTAAGCTCACTTTTTACATCATCATAGCTGCTGTGGAGGTAGATTTACCAAAATGGGGTTTGACCGAGGAAATCCCCTAAATGACACAACCCTTCCCCCTCTTTTATGTGTGTAGGTTACAAATCTAAAGTGAATTGGAGAATTAAGACAGATTGCTCATTCATGTATTCAAGCCCTACAAGTCATCAAGTCAAGGAAAGTGGATTTATCAGTGACAAAAGAAGTTTCAATATTGAATCTAGGAGAGAAAAGAACATAGACTAGGAGCAACAAGAGTGTGAAATCAGATCCATAGTAGCTTCTACCCACTCTAGGGTTCCCAATGCCCCTATCCAGCAATTTCAAGCCCAAATTTATATACTAAATTCTTCTATGTCTGATCTCTTCTATTCAAAATTTTGTTTTTGCTTGTTTATTTTGTGTTTTCTAGAAATATCAATAGTCTACTATATTTTCATAAATAACGTAGGAACATCATTGTATCATAAAATTCAATCAATTAACACATCATTCAACCCACACTAAACAAAGGATTAAAACCCCGATCTACCATTTTGGCTCTTCCATTTAGGTTTGTAGCCAAGTGGGTATTGAGATCTTTTTTAATCCTTTACATGTTTTTGATTAGTTTAATAGGGAAGGCCTTGATCCATGGTTACATCCAAAAAATAGTTTGGAACCAAACGAAGGTGGGAGACATCACCACTAGGACCAACCAAGAAACAACATCCAAAGTGGCACACAAGCCATCATTTAACATAGCAACCATAGTCCATCCACTATTAATTAAAAACAACTAGTTTCTACTAGAAATTTTAAAACTACGTAAACCATTAATCAAATCAATAGTGTCCTAGGTTATATTAAACCACAATAGAGCTATAATAAAATAACAGTCACAGATATGGAACCAAAAAGACAAAAAACAAAAAATAGTCATAAAGGAAAAAACGAGAAGCCATTTATTGGCTTTCTTCAACAGATCATCATATTCTCCAATGAAGGAGATGTATTCCCTCCATTCAAGTTCCTTGGTCTCATCCAACATCTTTAACGCATCTAGCTTCCCCTATTTTTTTAGGTTCCTGGAAATTTTGGTTTCTCTGAAAACAACTCCTAATAGAGCCCTCCTCATTAGTCTGTTAGTAACCTTCATAAGAGTAACAAGAGCTTTCTCCATGTCATCAAATTGAACCTACAAAAAAGTCAATCTACTCTTCAGAAAGTCAGTGGTAGAGTAATCAATATTAGTCTCCATTTGCGTTGTGAACACTTTAGCCTCACACCTATTCAAACGTGGACAAACAACAAACATTAGTCCTCAAACAAGTTTAAACCAAATGTTCCCTATGAAATTCATTCAAGCATAAGAACAAGAAAACATAAAATATCAAATAAAAGCTAATAAAATCTCATTTGAATGCTCAAACCAGCATCCCATAGGGGAATTGATGCTTCTTTGATGTGGAAAGAAGCCCTTTCCCAATGTCTTGATAAGCTTGAGGATGATATGATATTCTTGATGCAAAATACAAATAACCTTGCTATGGATGATGAACTTCTATGCTAAATTGGATGAAAATTTGGATGATTGTGGATAATGAACTTGCATAAACTTGTGTCTTCAAAAATGCCTAAGATTGTGGATCCAAATACAACAAAGAAGGCCTCTATTTATAATGAAGAAGGTTGGAAGAATGAAGAATAGGATGAATGTGGGATTAAAGAAGGGACCAATGACATTGTGCCACTTTTCAACATGCTAATGAAGGAGAGTGGATCACATTTTGAACAATGTGCATGTTAAATGCATGTAGGTGAAATTTGAATTTGAAGAGGTGACTTGTTTAAGAGGGGATGCAAGAGGAATTAATGCCAAGTTGGCCCAAGGAGAGGACATGTAAGAGCCTTTAATGCTAAGTTGGAGGACAAAAGTCCTTTGGGAGGGAGAATTCAAATAAGTGGAATATTCTAAGAATATGCCATATTTGAATGAAAATAGGGTAATTAATAAATCAAATAAATTGATTTACATGTGCAACTTGCAAAATTTAGAGGAATGGAGGATTAGTGTTAGGAGCTAATTAATCTAACTTAGAGGAGATTAGTTTGATTGTGACATTTGAGTTAAATACTTGAATTTATTTAAATTAAATGAGAGGATATTGGTCGATTAGTAATTTAATTAAATAAATTTGACTTATTCAATTAAATGAAGAATATTAGGATTTAATTAAATAAAGATGATTTATTTAATCAAAGAGAGAACATTAAGATTTAATTAAATAAAGTTGATTTATTTAATCAAAGAGAGAACATTAAGATTTAATTAAATAAAGTTGATTTATTTAATTAAGGGAGGAATTTAAGATTTGATTAAATAAAGTTGATTTATTTAATTAAAGGAGGAACATTAGGATTTAATTAAATAAAGTTGATCTATTTAATTAAGGGAGGAATTTTGATGAATTAATTAAATAAAGATTATTTAATTAATTGATTAGTAAATAAATAATCAAGGAAGAATTGAAGTTAGTTAATCAGAATTGAGTGCATGATATCAATCAAGATACTTCAAGTGTCTACAGTTTGCCCCTCTTCGAAGCAATGTACCTATTGCATTGATTCAAAGAATAACCTTGTTGAGATCAAAGTTTTAAAAAAAATATATATTTTTGGATGCCCCACTATTGCCCTAGCAGAAAGAAGTATGTTGGTACACTGCCCCCTCGAGAGATCGAGTAAAAATTTTGATTTTGAGGGTTGATCTCAGAATAAAGAGGCTCAAGATGGATGTACAAATGGTATAGATCTATATGATAATGACAATGCAAATGAGATTAATTAAGATGCTAAGAATAACAAATCTATATTATCCTAAACATCTTAAATGATGATGCAATGTATGTGAGATGGATGATGTTATCTATTATGATGATATGTATGAATATGTAGGATGCAGACAGTTTGTGGATGCAGGATATCATGTTAGCGTGAAAGAGGATAGAAGAAATAAGATGATGAAAAAGGATCCAACAAGTCTATGATTTTCCAAGACTTTATTAGAGATGATGAGGAGTGATGATGATGTTTTTCTTATTAGATATTGGGGTTTTAAAAGAGCTTACTTATCTTATGTTTGATAACACACATAGATACGATGCATCAAGGTATAGAGAACCAAGATGGCGTTGTACCTAGTGAGATGGACTTTGACTCGACGATTAGATAGGAATATTCTTGTTCTCACTTGACATACAAAAAACTTAGTAGGATGTACTTTAGATATTTCAAACATCTCAAACCAAAACATAAAAAGGAAAAACCTATCAATGAATAGTCAACAAGTTGTCCAAAACATCCTCCATGCACACCTAATAAAGCAAGTATTCACCAAGGTTATATTACAAGAATATCCAACAAACACAAGAGACAAAAGATAATGATCAATGTCCCATTCCTTTATCTCTAAATCATTTTGAGAGACATAATCAAGAGGTCATTGGAATGAGCACAATAAGATAAAAAAAAGAAAAAGAACAAGTAAACAAATACACTAATGTTCTTCATACCGCTAACCAAGACTAAACTAAGATGATGCCTGATGTTGATGTCCATTGTAGGAAGGATGCATCCTAGGACATGATGTTATCAGATGATGGTGAGATTGACTAGATGATAGGCTATTGATACCAAGAGTTGACCAACTTGTTTACCTACTCACCTAGACTTAAGACCTCAATGTTTGGAGTACACACTTTTGAGTGTTAAGCTTGCTTTCGATTGGTTTTCCAAAGGGTGAAGGTGACGATCAATTTGTTTTGAGTAGATTTTATCCTGGATGAATGCGAGATGGGACGAATGGACTATTTTTTTAAATATTTGGATGTTTTGGAAATTTTTTGAGGCTATTTTTGGTATTTTCAAGATGTTTTACAAATGTTTTGATTTTCAAAATTTCCAATGTTTTTGGTGTTTTCCAAGATTTTGACCAAGAACCTAACCTAAGGACCTATCCTAGGAGCCTCGGGGGCTAATCAAAGATTAGCCTTGCCTACTTTATACATGCAGAGACCACATAGTTCGACTGACACAAACTTGTTTATGGATGAGATATGAATAAATGGATTGCCAACTTATTATGACAGACTCCTAAAGGACTGACCTAGGGTGTCTCGGGGGCCAATCAAAGATTAGCCTTTCCTATGTTCAAGCTCAGAGACGATGTAGTTCGACACGATGAATCTATTTTTTTTTTTGGATTTTTGACCTATTTTGGGATTTTGACATGTTTTTGGACTTTTGCATGATTTTGACGATTTTCATATGGATATGTGATGATATCAGTGCTTTGATTTGGGTTTTTTGTTGAAAACCAAGCTAAGGTTGATTGATCAAATTGATGGATTTTTGATGATGACATCGTTGAGGATACACAACAATGCAAGGATAGTGTTTAAGAAACACGAGGATTGGGAAGGATATCCCGAGATAATGATGGATTGGTTGGATTTGATTGATCAAGATTTTGAAGCTTGATTTGGAACAAAATTGTTTTGATGATTTGATGTGATGTTGAAGTGTAAGTTAGATGCAATTGATATTGATTGTTTGGATTGATGTTCGATGAAAGATAAAGCTCGATAAGGAATATCTTCTTGTCAAAATATGCCATGGGTTTGTGATTTCAATTTTTTGCTCACAAATGATTTGACCAATTTGATTTTGTGTTTGCCAATGTTTGGATCACCACATAAGTTGGAAGATATAGATCAAGACTTATTCCCGAAGAAAGATGTAAATATTTGCCCCCAGTGTCTAGCAATGTATGGAATGCCATGGGTGGATTCTTGGATAGATGTATGGATGGATGGATATTGTAAGCACGCAAAGGATGCCAATGATTATCTTGTGATAAGATAAGGCGTTTGAATAGAGGATGCTCATTTGGATAGTCCTTCGTGAATTAGATAATATTAGGTAGGATAAGATTAATCAAAATGACCCATGTCAAGATGTTTACAATAAGCAAGTGTAAAGTGTGCACCAAAATTTATCAAGATCAAGATAATTTGGAAGATGGATGTAGATATATGAAAATGGATTTAATAAATGGTTCATGGATGAATAGATTTATTATGGATAAGATGGATGGAATGTTGGCTTTATTATGGATGTGATAAGATGTTTTCTCCTGAAATGGTGCATGTAGATGCTCGATTCTACACATGATGCATGTTTTCCAAGTTTTCATCATGGTACTTTCCCAAAGCGTCACCCATGCGGTTTTCACTAGAGGACGATTTTTTTTCTTTACTATTTTTATGTTTTTTTGTTTTTTTTGTTGAAATATTTTAAGATCATGTTGAACCACATAGTGGTGCCGATGTAGATGCCTCTATCATAATGTACCATCAATATCCTACTTGAAGAAGCTTCTTTTCCAAAATACATGCACTTGAATGTAACTCTTGAGATTCCTGATCTAGTTTGTTGATACCAAAGTTAACCTTGTCTTTATGCGCACATCATAATAGAACACCTTCTAAATCCTTATGATGAAGGGTTTTTGCCAATACTATTGGAAAAACAAGAATAGACAACTGAGAGGGGGCGGTGAATCAGTTGTTAAGTTTATTCTTTCTTAAACAACCTTTAATCTCGGATCTGATGATTAATAGCTAAAACATAAATCAACAACACATCAGAAGCATATGAAAACCAAGATTTTATACATGAAAACCCTATTAGGTGAAAAACCACAGTGGATGTTAGTCCACAAGATTATACCCTATTAAAAGTATAATCAAGAATGAATATGGAAAGCACATGCATTCAGGCACACTGCTTAGAGCTCACTACTCAGAGGGAGGCTCACTTCCTTACATAAAATAATTAGATCAAATCCATCTGATGAGGTTGAACTGAGGATTTAGCTTCTACAAAAGCTTGATTACAGTTTCGATTAGGCACATAAGCAATTCTTCACACTTCACTCAATCTTCTTCACACTCTGCTATGTTCTTGAATGATCTTCTCTTTTTCACACAATTACTTTGCATAAATACATCGAGCATACACACACTCTCTAAAATGAAGAAAACAATCATTCTTATATATCCACTACATGAATTTACATCAACAACTTTGTCGGCTACAAATAAGAAATAAATTACAACTGTCGACCTCAATACATGAACAAATATTTAATGTGCACCAACACAAGTCGATCACAAAATAGTGAGAACCCAAAACAACATCCTTGAACACGCCAAACAATAAATAATTAATCCACATGGATCTGCAACACGCTACCACCATCATGTTGGCCAAGAACATGAAACTCTCAAACACACAAAGGAAAATCTCCAATAACGAATACACGGATCAATGCGAACGTACCAAAATGATAGAGCACAATCTATAAACATACCTAAACATCTCAGAAGCATATGCAACAACTTGATTTAGAAAAAATGTATTCTCTTCTTCCAGAAACACCTACTATAGTAACAAAATAACTGTAGGAACTCAAAAACTTGTAACTTTCTCCAATCTTGATGCGTACCACTGAAACTTCTAGAAAAAATACTAGATAGACTCAACAAGAAACCCTTTAATGCACACCTTCTGAATATCAACTTACAAAACATTCCATCACTCTGACCTTCTTAGCTTCACAGACTACCTGCAATATATTTATTACAATTTTCTCAATATCCTCGACATATACAATCTTTAGAATTACCAATGCTAATAGTGTTGACATCAATGACAACCACGTATCAGCAACATAACCAAAACATCCAACAATCTCCCCCTTTGGAATTGATGGCGACACATGATGTGAAAAAAAAATACCATCAACACAACTAGCTCTTCTTCTCATACTGCACTTCTCCCCCTTAGATTATTCTCTTCCTTTCTTGACTCTTTTCCCCCTTTCTTTTGGAGTTTTTCACATTATTCTTCTCCCCCTTTGAAATCAATGGAAAAGGTACACATACTCTGATCCACATTTTATCTAAAACATTTGACTACTCCTAAGTAGCAACCATCACAACATCAATCCAAAATAAGATATGACAAATATTTCATGGACTAATGCAAAGACCTGCATCTTTTAGTTCTAATCACGAGGGTAAATCACCCCTAACTTTTCTCTGAGGTACTCAAAAGTATCCTTCGACAATGGTTTAGTAAAGATGTCTGCAATTTTCTCCTTGGTAGGTACATACCCCAATCTAACTTCCTTGTCACTCACTTTATTTCTCAAGAAATGATATTTGATAGATATATGCTTTGTCTTTGAATGCAACACTGGATTCTTAGAAATGTTTATGGCACTTGACTTGTCATAAAATATGGCAATAGGCTCTTCATAATCAATTCTGAAATCTCCCAGCATCTACTTCATCCATAATACTTGAGTACAATTGTTTGTAGCAACAGTATATTTTGCCTTAGCAATAGATAAGGAAACAAAATTCTGGTTTTTGCTTAGCCAAGATACCAAATTCTTCCCTAAGAAGAATGCTCCACCACTAGTACTCTTTATGTTATCCACATCTACCCAATTTGCATCAATAAAAGCGTTCAGAGTAGGATCATCATCCTTAGGATACCAAAGACCAAAATCAACTCTCCCTTTCAGGTATCTGAAAATTCTTTTCACAGTAGTCACATGTGATTCTTTTGGATCGGTTTGATATCTAGCAACCATGCATACAACATTCATTATATCTGGTCTAGTCTGAGTCAAATAGAGTAATTTTCCAATCATTGACCTGTATCTTGTTTGGTTTTCTTTAGGAGAATCATCATTCTGTGTAAGTTTGCATCCGGTCACCATAGGTGTACCAACTGGTTTTGAGTCTTCCATGCCAAAAAAATTTAGTAAGTTTTTTACATATTTGGACTGAGATATAAAGATCCCATCTTCTAACTGAGTGATTTGTAGACCTAAAAAGAATTTCAATTCTCCAATCAATGACATTTTAAACTCACTTTTCATTGCATCAACAAACTTCATACACAAATCATCATCACCTTCAAAGATAATGTCATCAACAAAGACTTCAATAATCAACTCTTTATTCTGATCCATCTTGAAATAAAGATCTTTGTCGACAGTACCCTTACTGAATCCAAGCTTCAACAAGTATTTATCCAATCTAGCATACTAAGCTCTAGGAGCTTGCTTAAGTCCATATAGATCTTTCTTCAATCGACATACCATATATTTTTCATCAGTTAGTTAAAATCCATCTGGTTGCTCAACATATACTTCTTCTTCTAGCTCACCATTTAGAAATGTTGACTTTACATCCATTTGATAAACTTTGTAGTTCTTAAAAGTAGCATAAGCAAGAAATAATCTTACAACTTCAATTCTAGCATCAGGGGCAAAAGTTTCTTCAAAATCAATACCTTCCATTTGTGAGTACCCTTTACAAACTAGTCTTGCTTTGTTTCTGACTACTTCACCTTGTTCATTCAACTTATTCCAAAAGACCCATTTGGTTCCAATCACATTTTTGTCTTGGGGTCTAGGGACTAGATCCCATGTATCATTTTTCTCTATCTGCATTAGTTCTTCTTTCATGGCTTCCATCCAATATTCATCTTTATGCTTTATTAATATTGCTAGGACCAGTCTTCGAAATTAGGCAATACTCTTCTAAAATTCTTCTTCTAGTTTCCACACCTTTGTTCTTATCTCCTATGAATTGACTATCAAAATGATTTCGCCTTGTATACTTGGGAGATTTAGGATTTTCTCTGACTTCTGGTTCTTTTGTTCTTTATTCTGCACTTCTACTAGTTTATGTTTCTTGATTCTCTTGATTCACCAGAACAATTTGAAGTTGATGTTTTTGAACATTCTTTTGTTCTCTCTTGATGTAGCATTTGCTTCTAATTTTTTTGAAATATTTGATAGTAGGCTTATAACCAAACCACAACTCAAAATGAGTCTTACCAAAATTACTATTGACATTTACTCGGTTGATAGTATACACAATAGTACTTACAACTTCTCTCCAGTATAAATGAGGAACATTTGCTTCCAACATCATGGTTCTAGCAGTGTCTAGAACGGTTATGTTCTTTCAACTACTCCATTCTATTGAGGGGTCCGGGGAGTAGATAGTTGTCTTTGGATTCCATGCTCTTCACAGAAAGAATTGAATTCCCTGGAAGTGAATTGACCACCTCTGTCCGATCTTAATAATTTAATCTTTAAACCTGTCTCATTCTCTGCCATAGCTTTGAAGCTTTTGAAATTTTCTAATGCTTCATGTTTTTCTCTTAAGAAAACAACCCATATCATTCTAGAGTAACCATCAATAAGCAGCATAAAGTACCTTTCTCCTTGAAGACTTATGATTCTAGAGGGACCACATAGATCGGTATGTATCAAATCTAGTACTCCATTAGAGTTATGTTGTTTGCTCTGAAAAGAATTCCTAGTCTGCCTTCCCATCTAAGATTCCTTGCATATAGTATTAGTAGGCTTCACTAACTTAGGTAGATCTCTGACCGCTTGAGAGGAACTTATTTTGACAATGTTATCAAAATTCACATGACACAACCTCCTATTCCATAACCAGCTTACATCAACTTGAGAAATTAAACAACTTTCACTAGCAACACTTAAGTGAAAAATGTTACCTCTTGTCTTTGTACCTAAAGCAATCACATTTCCAGATTTTCCCTGTATCCTGCACTTAACATCCTTGAACTGAAGATTGTATCCCTTGTCTACCATCTGTCCAACACTCAATAAGTTATGTTTTAAACCTTCTACATAAAGAACATCATCAGTATTATGTTTACCACCAAAATAAATAGTGCCTCTGCCATGAATCACACTAGAAGTGTTGTCTCCAAATCTTACAACACCACCATCATAATCTTCCAAGCTTAAAAACTTTCTTTTTTCACCATTCATATGATGTGAGCATCTTCTATCGATTACCCACTCATCCTTTTCTTTAATTTTAGTTGCAGGAGCCTTCTCAACATTCACATTACGAGTAGATTCAGTGGACACCTGACCATTTTCTTTGATAGCAATGAATACCCATTCATATTCATTTCTAGTTTCTTTATCAAATTCATCATCAGTAAGACCTTCTTTAGCATAATAACATTTCTTTTGAAATCTAGACTTATAGGGTTTATACTTAGAAATTATTTCAGGACACCTTGATGTAAAATGACCTATTTTACTGCAAGAAAAAAATTTGATAGGTAAATTTCCTTTGTACTTACCATGACCTCTAGCTTCTCTTTTCATAATCAATGCTTCCAGTTCTTCTAATTATCTTTCTTCATCTTCAATCTGTTTCATCTCATCTTCATACTTTAATGTCTTTCTAGAAATCTCTCCCAGATCATATCTATGTTTGCTTTTCTTGGATACAATAGCTTTGAATGCAGATTTTATCTTAGGAGTAGATTCACCAAATTTACTTAACTCAAAGGCAACAAGTTTTCCAATCAGCATGTCTCTTGTCACATTTGTCACTGTTTTGAGTTCTTCCATAGCATGAGCTTTTGTTTTGTAGGAAGGAGGCACAAATCTAAGCATTTTAGCCACAATCTCTTCTTCATCCAAGACTCCATCAACACATCTAATTTCCATTACTAATTCATTTAAAATTTGCAAGAAAGAAGAGATGTTTTCATCTTCACTCATCTTCAAGTTCTCCCACTTGCCTTTTAGACTCTGTAGCTTACCAACTTTCACTAGTGCATCTCCTTCATACAATGTTTCCAAATTTTTCTAGATCTCATGTGCAATCTTTAGATCTATCACATTTGTCATTTCTGAATCTGTCAAAGCACTCAAGAATGCTTCAATAGCCTTGGTATTTGTTTCACATCTTTGATTTTGTCAGTAGTAGATGGACCATTATGAGGAATAGTATATGCATTCTTTGTAATTTTCCAAAAAGGTTCACCAATACACTTCAAATGACATTCCATTCTAACCTTTCACAAAGAGTAGTGTGCTCCATCGAATCTAGGACTATCCTTCTTGTAAGATGCCATCTCAGATCACCTCAATTTGTTAAGCTTTTCCTTCAGAGGACCCTGCTCTGATACCAATTGTCGGAAAAACAAGGAAAAACAACTGAGAAGGGGGGTGAATCAGTTTTTACAAAACTTAAGCTTATTCAACCTTAAACAACCTTTAATCTCAAATTTGATGATTAACAGTGAAAACATAAATCAACAACACATCAGAAATACATGAACACCAAGATTTTATACTTGGAAACCTTGTTAGGGGAAAAACTGTGGTGGATGTTAGTCCACAAGATTATACCCTATTAAAATTATAATGAAGAATGAATAGGGAATACACATGCATTCAAACACACTTCCTAGAGCTCACTACTTAGAGGGAGGCTCACTGCCTTACATAAAATAATCAGATTAAATCCATCTGATGAGGTTGAACTGAGGATTTAGCTTCTACAAAAGCCTAATTATAGTTTCGGTTAGGCACAAAAACACTTCTTCACACTTCGCTCAATCTTCTTCACACTCTGCTCTATTCTCAAATGATTTGCACTTTATTCACACAAGTACTTCACATACATACATTGAGTATACACACACACTCTCTAAAATGAAGAAAACAATCATTCTTATATATTTGTTACATGAATTTACATCAATAACTCTATCGACTACAAATAAGAAATAAATTACAATTGTTGGCCTCAATACATTAACACATATTTAATGCGCATGAACACAAGTTAGTCACAACATCCTTGAATACACCAAAAAATAAATAATTAATCCACATGGATCCCCAACATGCTACCACCATCTTGTCAGCCAAGAACATGAAACTCTCGAACACAGAAAGGAAAATATTTGATCACGAATACACCAATCAATGTAGACATACCAAAATGATAGAGCACAATCTAGAAACATCCCTAAACATCTCAGAAGCGTACACAAAAACTTGATTTACCAGAATTGTATTCTCTTCTTCCAAAAACACCCGCTATAGTAACAAAATAATTGTAGGAACTCATAAACTCATAAATTTCTCCAATCTCGATGCGTACCACTGAAACTTCCAGATAACATACTAGATAAACTCAACAAGAAACCCTTTAATACACTCCTTCTGAATATCAACTTACAGAACATGCCATCACTCTGATCTTCTCAGCTTCACAAACTGCCTATAATATATTTATTACAATTTTCTCAATATCCTCGACATATACAACCTTCAAAATTACCAATGCTAATAGTGTTGAGATCAATGACAACCACATATCATCAACATAACCACAACATCCAACATATACATGGTCAATGTGAGAATTGGATATCATGCATGGAGGAGTGGATGGTGTTGTGTGTTTAGGAATAGGAGATGGATTGGTTGACAATTTGGAACCTTTGACTCTCCAAACTTGGGAAGATGAGCAATGATGGGTGGATACAAAAGTGTGCATAAAATTAGGACCAACTGCTTGATATACTTTGTAGGTTTCTTGAGAAGCTTGATTTTGCTTTTGTGGACATCTTTGATGGATACCTTTCCCTTTTTAATTTTTCCCCATAGTTTCTTTGACTAATGGATTTTGATAGGGATGATCTATCTTTGTATTCTTCGGTATCCATGTGTATTTGATTTGTCTTTCATGCTTCACTACTTTTTTTTCTTTGATGATGTTCCTGCTTTGATTCAAATATTTCTTTTGTTGTTGGTCCCAATTCGTGGATGGGGTGATGGGTGGATGAAGATTAATGACATGGTTGGTTGTAGTATTGGCATTGGTTTCATCATAAGGATTCTTCATGCTCCCTATGTTTATGCTTGCATTAGATAAAATTACCCCCAGTATTATAGAGGTATCACTGATTTGTTTAGATCCCTTAATTGTCGAATAACCAAAACCTTGATACTTAGGATTGCTAATAATCTACACTAGTTCTAGGATACCCTATTCATGTAGACCTAATCCTTTTCCTTGATAATTCATCTATTCAAAAAAAATATTTGCAAAAGGATATGATTTACCTTGGAAACAAGGTGCTAACCTTTCTCTTCTCTATTGTGGATCTTCAAAGGTGATAGCTTTTTCATTGATAAGATAGCTTGCCCTAAAAAAGGTAAGTGATCCAAGTTTATAAGTGATATGATCCTCCATACGTGGAATAAATTCTTGATTCATATCTTTGGCTTGATCTTGCAAAATATTAGATTTTAATTCTTCTTCAAGAGGTGTTGATGATCCACTTTCCATGTAAAAGTCTTCCTCATGATTCATTTTTGATATGTCTTCATGGAATGTTTTTGATTCACAACTTTTGTATGAGCCTTCTTCATGACCCATTTATGATATATCTCTAGGTTTTTGTATATCTTGATCATGTGCACAAATGTTAAGAGTAGGGGACTCTTATTCCTTGGTAATGATATCAAGAGTATGATACTCTTGTTTTAAATGAAGATCATCTACGTGTCCATCCAAAGAAAGCATCTTATGGGTAGGTGGAAGAGTATGTGCTATATGGATACAATCATCCTTTGTGATATCTTGTATAGATAGGAGAGTTTCCATTATATCATTATAGTATCCGAGAGATACAAATTCTTGATCTTGAATGATTTCATAATTGTTTTCGACATGCTTTGGAATAAACTCTTGAGATATGTCCTCTAACTCATTAGGTGATGTAGAGACATTTTCAACATGATAATTGGTGGATGGATCTTGGATTATGCCAATAGGATCAAATAATTCTAACAATCCTTGAAATAGATCATTGTTTGAGGGGTTTTGATCATGATTAAAAAGTGACTCTTGATGTATGTTGATTTGATCTTTGGATGGGGTAAAAAAAAATTCAAGGTGCTCATTGATGGATTGATCTTGGTCATTGTTCTCAATAGTTGTGGTGGAGAGATTTTCATCATTATCAATAGTGGTTTAATCTTGATCATTGTCCTCAACATTTATTATTTTTTGATCAATAAGGTCTTGGATGAGATTTTTGAGTTGAATACAATTTGATGTTTTATGAAGATTTTCTCTATGATACTCACAATAAGATTCACCCCTATTCCAAGGGAAGTTGAAATCACTTACCTTTGGAAGAGTGATGAGTTTTTCATTGAGTATCTTTCTTAGCACTAATTCAATTGGCTCTCAAAAAGGAGTGTATTCATGTTTGTGCTCTTGTGAGATTTGTGCTTGTTGAGGTGATTCTTGTTGTGATTGATATTGGAGATGTGGTGATTGGGTTTGTTGTTGATGTTATTGATCTTGGTATCCAACCTCTTGACATTGGAGATATTGTTCTTGATGTGGTTGTGGACACAACTCAATGCTTTGATGACATGGTTTAACCAATAGAAGAGTGCATTGATTTTGGGGTGGAGATGTCTCTTGGAACAATGAATCAACTATTTATGCAAGTGAAGCAATTTGAAGTCGCAAAAATTTGATCTTGATTTTGATCTCGACACCCTTGATACAGTTGATTTGGTTGTTGAAAAAGCATATTTGGAATGTATACTTGTGGTGTTTGCATGGGATCATGGACAAATTGATTTTGAACAATGTTATGATTTGGGATGATGTTTAGATTTGGCATTATTGGTTGACATTGAACATTGTTGTGGTTGGGGAACACATTGCTTTGATTTAGGTAACCTTGAATTTTCATGGTGTTACCTTGACTTGGATCAATACATCAAGTTGTCAATATGTTGCCTGGATTTTGAACAACATTGGTGTGATTCACAAACATGTCTATCCCAAATTTTACCAAGTGTGGATTTGATATGTTCATGTTTGGTAAGCTTGCATTTGGTATAGTCACATTTGGCATGTATGAATTTGGTGGGATAATCTTGTTTGGAAGAAGACTCATCATTGATTGTTTGGTTGATAGATCTGTAAGTTTTGAATTTGATTTAAATATACCGTTGGGAAAGGTGGTCCAAAATTTAGATTGGGAAAACTCACATTTTTTGTATCATTGAGATTTGTAGGAGATAATGATCCCATGTATGGATTATATAAATGTAAGTTTTTACAATCAATTGGTATTGTAAGGCCTTGATAGTTTGGTTGACTTGGATTACTCATGATTTATGAATCAAGTTTATATTACATGTTCCTTTTGTGTTTTGACCTTGTTGACCTCTAAGAGATTTAGGACCAGTGATGGGATGAAAGATGAAAGGGTGAGTGATATGGGTGATGAGGCTTTAAGAACTTTGGAGGACTTTGGATCAATGTTAGACTTTGGTTTTATTTTTATTTTTATTTAGATTTGGTTTGATTTTATTTGGATGATGGACTTGTAAATCCCAAGATGTTGGATGTTATCTTGGGATAAACTTGTCCAAAAGGATGAAAATTTAACTAAATGTGTGGGGAAGGATTCATCCATACACACTTAGCCAAACAAAGGGGATTTTGATTTTGATTGAGATATTTACTAAAACTCTAATATGAATGATTTTTCCAAAGTTCCAAAGGTTTTTTGTGAAATGGGATTTGATTGATGTTTTGGGATGGGTGAAGTGTTTGATTTGATCCTAGATTAACCTAAGAGGACTTTGTTTATAGGACCAAGATGTTGAATAACATATTTTTCCTTAAGAGTACATCAAACCAAAAGATCAATGTTTTCTCGAAAGACCATAAGACAAAAGATAAAAAAGCACATGTGTTGGGTTCAATTGATTTCATCTTGATTAATGAATTTTATTTTACCACATCCACACCTCTTGGATAAGTTTCAAACTGAATGTCTATGTCTTAATTTCTTTTCATCCCACAAGGTCCATTATGTGGAAATCAAGAGAATCAAGACCATAGTTCCCTATGTTGACTTTGGGGAGAAACAAATTAAGATGTGGGTCCAAATGTTTAGAAGCCTTCTAGGGATGAGAACCCCTAGGGAAAAGCAGTAACACGTGGATTTTTCAAAGGTATGTGTTCTTCCGAAAGGGTTTGAAATTTTGACAATTTGTTGGATGTTTGTTTTCCAATGTTTTAGATCTAAGCAAAGTGTTTTGATTCCATAGAAATACACAACCCTAAGATAAAAAAGGCAATATTTGTCAGATTCCCACTTGGATTTCTCTAGCTATGCTTATTCAAAGCGGATGATTAGAAGCTTGACCACAATGGTTCCCCCTTTCTCGGCACACACTTCTTAGGTCAGCCAAGATTCAAGCTCTCATAAATATCCCATGACAAACTCTTCATCTATACTTTGAACCAAAAATACGTGGGACGGTTTTGGAGGTTCGACCTCCTGACAACAACAAATAGATAGGGATTTTGGATTTTACACAAATTGGTTTGTAATCAAGGCACTTGTTCAAAAGGCCACACGAGAGGCAAGATCAACCCAATAAATAGTATCACCTGCTTGTCCGTAGGAATTTTTGTAATGTTGATATTTCCTCAACATTCAAATTTATATATCGGTTGGGAGTAGCTTGGCGTTTAGCTCGTTACCGATTTGAGTCATTCCCTTGGGGTGAGTACTTTTTACTACCAAGGCAGGCTCTCTAATGGTAAAAAATACTGAAGAATTGCATATGTAGTTCAATCAATCCTTGTTTGTGTGAACAAAGAGAGAACACACGCAAGGCCTTTCTCACACTAGCAAGCTTTGTTCAATTTTAAGATCCCAAATTTGAAATGTGGAGGCAATATTTTAGAAAACTTGATATCACAAAAATGCTTTTGATTCTCAAGATTACCGTGAAGCACGAGAGAAGTGCATACACATTTCAATGGTATTAGTTTGTAAAAAATATTACAAAGCAAGATAAGCACATGTTCATTTTAGACCTCAAAAGCAATAACGAGTTCTTTTTAAAGCACCAAACTTGAGTGTGAAGTTGATTGTTCAATTTTAGTCCCAAATCAAAATTCTAGTAAATGTCTAAGGTTTAATTTTAACCAACTTGACAAAGCTTGAGTTGTAGGTTAATTTTATGCCCAAAATAATTCTAGTTGGTCTTAAAGAATGAAAGGAAAATATATGATAGGTTATTTTCCCATTAGTGTTTAAAAACACTATTACAATGAGTATCAAATGATTTTTATTTTACTTCCATGCTCCATGATCCATTAAAAATTGCAATCCAAGCTCCAAATTTTAGATGAAATCAAGAAACAAGAATATATGAGGGTTAGATAAATGATTAAGCATAGAAACCTTAAAACTTAGATGAAGTTTCATTGTGATTTGACATTAAGTGAAAATTTTAACTCTATAAAAGTTAAGAAACACCTACACCATTGCATAGCTTATGAAATTATACCCCATTTTAAAAATAAAAGCTTCGAAAAAGACCTTTGTATGACCAAGATATGGCCATTTTAAGATTGACTATAAAAGAAAAAAATAGAGATCATGTGCGCTAAAATAAAGAGCATATGGACTAAAACAAAGAGTATATGCGCTAAAATAGAGAGTATATGCGCTAAATTAAAGAGTATATGTGCTAAAATATCTTGTATATGCATTGAAACAAGAGATAAATGCACTGGTCTGGGTTGTGGATGTGCTATAAAAGGGCTTTGATGCACCAAAAGTCACCACCAACGCGCTGAAACAAACAGTGGATGCCCTAAATCACCATCAAAATTCACGAACCGACTTGTTGATGAAACCTTCAAGAAAAATATTAAAAACGAGGCTATGCCCTTCTTCTAGCACCAAAATGTGAATGCTTCTCCTATACCTGCTCAAACATGAACACACAAGTGATCATTAGCCAAGAAACAAGTAATAAATAAGCATTCCCTTTGAAACTCATTTGAACACAAGAACATGAAAACAAAGTAGATAAACAAGTAAACTATTAATGAAATCCTATTCTAAATGCTCAAACCATCATCCCATAGGGGGATTAGTGCTCCTTTGATGTGGAAAGAAGCCCTTTCCTAACCCCTTGATAAGCTTGATGATGTATTTGATGAACAAAGTATGAAAATGGCTATAGCTTTGCTAAAATGGATGAAAATATGAAATGCTATGAACTCAAATGGCTATAGTGATTACACTTTTAAGTGATGGATACAAATTGTGAGAATGATGCCTCTATTTATAGAAGCCAATGATTGAAGAGTGAAGAAGATTGATGAATGTGGGATTAAAGGGACAAATGGCATTGTGCCACTTTTCAACATGCTAATGAAGGAGAGTGGAGCACATTTTGAACAATGTGCATGTTAAATGCATGTAGGTGAAATTTGAATTGAAGAGGTGAATTGTGTAAGACTAGGGGATGTAAGAGGAATTGTTGCCAAGTTGGCTCAAGGAGAGGACATGTAAGAGCCTTTAATGCCAAGTTGGAGGACAAAAGTCCTTTGGGAGGGAGAATTCAAATAAGTGGAATATTCCAAGAATATGCCATATTTGAATGAAAATAAGGTAATTAATAAATCAAATAAATTGATTTACATGTGCAACTTGCAAAAGCTAGAGGAATGGAGGATTAGTGTTAGGAGCTAATTAATCTAAGATTAACTAACTTCGAGGAGATTAATTTGATTGTGACACTTGATTTAAATACTTGAATTTATTTAAATTAAATGAGAGGATATTGGTAGATTAGTAATTTAATTAAATAAATTTGATTTATTCAATTAAATGAAGAACATTAGGATTTAATTAAATAAAGTTGATTTATTTAATAAAAAAGAGAACATTAAGATTTAATTAAAAAAAGTTGATTTATTTAATTAAGAGAGGAATTTAAGATTTAATTAAATAAAGTTGATTTATTTAATTAAAGGAGGAAAATTAGGATTTAATTAAATAAAATTGATTTATTTAATTAAGGGAGGAATTTAAGATTTAATTAAATAAAGTTGATTTATTTAATTAAGGAGGAACATTAGGATTTAATTAAATAAAGTTGATTTATTTAATTAAGGGAGGAATTTTGATGAATTAATTAAATAAATATTATTTAATTAATTGGTTAGTAAATAAATGATCAAGAAATAATTGAAGTTAGTTAATCAAAATCAAGTGCATGATATCAATCAAGATATTTTTAGTGTCTACACCCGTATTCCTAGCATCCTGCACATTCCCATTATCATTCTTAAGTTCCTAAACTTTCTCAATTTGGTCCTCCTCTTCCTCATCCTTTTCAAAGTTCACATCCTCTTCTCCCATATTGTAAGAAGAGTCCTCAAAATCCATATCCTTTGAATCATCTTCCTACTAGGCTTCAAACTCTTCAAATTCTAGGTCTTCCTCATCAAAACCAATTTTTTTATGTTTGCCTTTCTTTTCCATATAGGCAACTTTTTCCATTCGAGCAAACCTTCTAATTCCACTACCACCACTCCCTTTCCCTTGTGAAGTCACCTTAAAATCCTTATTATGTCCACCTTCTTCATAAATATCAATGATCTCATTTGGGCTAATATCTTTTTCTATTTTCTTTGCCTTAGGAAGGTCCACCAGTAAGGGTGAGTGTTTTCTTTTCTCGGGCGTAGACTTGAAGATTTGTATCTCATACACACCTTTTTCCTCAATTTTTTTCACCACAGGAGTAGAGGGATTGGCGACATTGGTTACAAGGGACGGGCTCAATGCAGGAATTAACACCCTCTTGGCAAGAACAAAGGGAGGAGGACTGGGATTAGGAGCCATAGCTGGGATATCTTCAACAGGGGGTTCCTCAACAATCCTATCTGGGTTAGGATTGTTAATTCAAACAACCAAAGGGTTACCATGTAAATTTTTTTCCAAAGCATATTTATATAGAGTTATCATCAGACCTTAGTGAAGGGGAGGACTAGCACCCTTTTCTATATTGAGTTGTAGGGATGACAAGAGATAAAAGGGTAAGTTGATAATCTCACCATGCCTAATATGGTTAAGTAGAGGGAAATGGTAGGCATGCACCGAAATATATCTTCCTTCTAAGGTAGAATGTTGCATAACAAAAATACTAACCAAAGAAAAGGGAGGAGGAAGTTCCAATCTAGCAATACCCATTTTGAAATATTTTGAGATTTTCCCCTTCATGCAGAAATCTGTCAACAAACTTCTGATAATCTACTTCGCTCTTCTTGGAAACCTTAATCCCTTGGTTTTGTAGACTAGTAGCTTCTACAATGATCCACTTCGTAACCTCAAACTTAAGCACCCCAATAGCCACACTACCTTTCCCGCAGTAGCTTGTAAACCTAGCTATTAAATTCTCATTATAGCCTTTCAAGGATTAAAAAAATGGAACCATACCAGCATTTTCAAATAGCCTCCAGAGGTCCACATTTTTCTTGAGGTCCTAATAGTTTGGCGGCTCGATGTGCTTCCCAGGGCCTCCCATTTTCACTTTTTGCAAGTTCTTTGGCTTCTTTAGACTATGCTTCATAATCCTCCAGTTCTTCGGCTTTCTATTCTTGTTGTAAAAGACACTAATTCTCTAAATAGCTAAGTGAGCCTTTGAGAAATGCAAGGTCAAGAAGTTTATTTTAGGAAGAGCCAACAACACAATTCCCAGGACCAATAGCTCATCATTAAAATTGCAAGTATTAAAATTCACATTTAATTCCATAATTTGTCACACATTGTGAATTTTGGGGTAGCTGACATTAGGCAAATCAACACGATTCGAAATGACACCCTTTAACAATTTGAAAATATCCATGTGATCATCAAGCATCTCAAGAAGGGAAGAAAGATTTAATTTGGTACCTAATGAGATCATCTGATGCCTCATTGTACCCCCAAAATCATCATTTCTCTTTAAGCCTTTAAACATCTCAAATTCCCTGTTGTCTGCGTAACTTCAACATTTCATTTTTGCAAGTTGTAATAATTTTCATATTTCTCATTTAATATCATGTCTTTTAAAGCCCTCGACATATCATTGTTATTCCAACAAGTCCACCCCGTACAACCCAGAGCCACGTTTACGACAGAATCAATAGCTTTGTTGCCCTCTTTGTAGACGTGTTGCACCCTACAATTGGTGAAGTGACTCTTCAAGGTTCTACATTTATCCATTATATTTTTTAGTTCCTAAGGTGGCGTGGCAACACCATTCAAAATATCCATAATGAGTTTTGAGTCTCCTTCTAATATAACATTTTTAAAGTCGAGTTCTATTAGAGTTTTGAAACCTCCTAAAGAAGCCATAGCTTCAACTTTATTATTAGAAAAGACACAAATATTCAACCCAAAACTCACAATGCAATCTACTTTGTGGTTTCTTAGAAGACCCCCAACCCCGATTAAACCCGGGTTGAATTTTGAGCACCCATCAAAATTACATTTTATCCGATCCTTTGGAGGAGGACACCACACTATAGTTATTCTGGTAAAAATCATTGACCAATTGAGCTTAGTGAGTTCCCTCCTTATACCCCAGTTCTACTTTATCCTCATCTCTTTGTAGTTAGGCCAAGCTTTGGAGAAGTTGTATCTTCCTGCCTCAATGTTCTCCTTAATTTGAGTTTTAATAATTATGCTTACCTCCCAGCTACTTCTCTCAACTTCCTTGAATATTTTGTTATTTCTTTCTTTCACAATTACATTATGGGAAAAAGGGTAGTTCGACCAAATTTCTAGGAACATCTTCATTGAGTGAGGAAACACCCACACTTCCTTGGAAAATTGTTAATGAAAGAAAAGATGCATAATTGACTCCTCTTCCTGCTTGCAAAGGGAGCATCTGTTAACCAATTAGAAGCCCCTCCTAACAAGGTTATCAATAGAATTTTTCCATGAGTAGCAGACCACTGGAAATAGTTAATTTTACGAACCAAGTTCTTTAACCACACCTTATCCCAAAAATGATTAGTGGTGACATCCCTAGGGTTTTCCAATTCCTCATAATCCTTTTTAATCGAGAAACAACTTGAAGAGCTACCTTTCCAAAGCCATTCATCTTCCCTTTCACTGTCAAACAACTTAGCCTCCCCAATAAGGTTGTACAACCTTAAAAGGTTCAGATCCCAGTTGACCTATCTCTGGCCTCTCAAATTATCTCTCCTTAACAACAACTTGAACTCTTTCCAATTAGGGTCCTCCTTCTCCCAATTGATATAGTAAAAAACTTTTTTTCCACAAATCCTAGTTAAGCTTTGTTTGAGAGGATTCAAATCATCTATTGATAATAAGGTAGAAGTTTCAATCTAGGGGTGCTTCCAAAAATTAGTAATCATACCGTTCCCAATTATCTTTCTAGCCCCTTGCTTCAAAATTTTTTTTAGCTCCATGAGATGATTCCATAAGGTTGAACCACTAGGCAGGCCAGACATAGAGAGGAAACAACCAGGGTTCCTGTTCCTCAAGTACTTCGATTGGAATAATTTAGCCTAGTCTTTAGAACCTTCTAGAAGATTCCAACCAATTTTAGCAGTGAGGGATTTGTTAAGCAAAGAAATTAATCTTATTCCCAAGCCCCCTCTCCTTTTGGGAGTACACATTGTTTCCCAACTGACTAGGAATAGTCTATTTTTTCTTCAATGCCTGACCACAAAAATCGTCTATGAATTTGTTCTATCTTTTCCCCTATAAAATCAAGAATTTTGAAGAGAGATAGGTAATAAATAGGAATATTCTGAAGAGAGGCCTTTAGCAATTGGGTCTTACCATCCAAGCTAAGCAATTTCCCCTTCCATCCAGCTAGATTATTTTGCACTCTCTCAATCATCTGATTCTAGTAGTTATTTTCCAATTTCTTTGAAATCAAAGGAAGGCCAAGATATGCATCAGGTAAGGAAGCTTCCTAACATCCCATAATTTTCACCACTCTGTCCTTTATCTGTTGGTGTGTGTTGAAGAAGTAAATCTTGATTTTCTCATAGTGTATACACTGGCCAGAAACAATATCATGTTCATTGAGGACCTATTTCCAAATATTAGCTTCCCCCACCGAGGCTTCCCCAAAAATAAGAGTGTCATCAAATTTTTTTTGATTGGAATTCGACATGAGAGATGAGGCCGCTTTAACACCTTTAAGAACTTTAGAATCCACCAATTTTCGGATGTTCCTCCTAAGGACTTCACCGACAATTATGAAAATGTAGGGAGAGAGGGGATCACCTTGTCTAAGACCACAACCACAAGACAAAAAACATTGTGGGACACCATTAACCAAGATAAAGCACATAGGGGAGGTAACACAAGCATAAATCAATTTGAGGAATTTACCTTCTATGCCAAACTTCCTAAGAACAACAAAAATAAAAAACCAAGAGACTCTATCATAGGCCTTAGAAATATCAATTTTAAAGGCCATCCCAGGATTCTTAGAGTGGTCCATTGAATGGATAATTTCATGGGTGGAGATGAAAGCATCATGGATATTTCTTCCTTGGACAAAACCTTTCTAGTTTAGAGCAATCATTTTACCAAGCACGATTTGAGCCTTAACACCAAAATTTTAGAGAAGATTTTATAAAATGTATTACAAAGGCTTATAGGTATATAGTCTTTCATAAAAGAGGCTTCAACATTTTTGGGAATAAGGGAAAAAAAGTGTCATTCATTTGGTTAAGCAGCCTACCCGACCTAAAGAAGTCTCTAGCAGCATTAAAAAGGTCATTTTTGACAATTTCCTAGTAGGTTTGGAAAAAGGTAGGGGGAAACCCATCCGAGCCAGGAGCTTTAAAAGATCCAAAAGAGAACACATCCTTTTTAACTTCTTCCATATAAACAACATTAGTCATCATCTTTAAATCAATATCATAAATAACTTTAGGGATCACCTCAGGAAAATCATCTTGTACCTGTTTTACATTAGCAGGGGCCATAAGGTGAGAAGAGAAGAAGTTAACGATTTCCCGAACGATTTATGTTTTCACGGAGACCATGGAGCCATCCTCTTTGATAAGCGATCTGATCATGTTTCTGCTTCTATGCTTTAGCATGGATTGGTGGAAGATTTTTGTGTTCCTATCCCCTCAGTTAGCCATTGAACATGGGAATTTTGTTTCTAGAAAATATCCTCCTTCTTGTTTATCTTAAACCATTGAGATTTGAGGTCTCTTTCCTTAGCACTTATCTCCTCATCCGCTTGACCAGCCTTCATAGTGTCCTGAACTTCTTTTAAGTTGTTTCCCAGGGTTTTATTTATCTCAAAGATATTACCAAAGGACACCTTATTCCACCCTTTCACTTTTTGTTTTATTCTTCTCAGTTTTTCCACCAGAAAATACATAGGAGTTCCAGTTATAGGTTCTCCCCACCAGTTTTTTACAAGATCAACAAAATTAGGGTGGAGACTCCACATTAATTCAAATCTGAAAGGAAAAGGACCCGTATTGAATGAGTGATTTTATTTTTTCTTCAATTCAAGGAATTGATTAAATGCTGAAATAAGATCACGGGTTTTTGAGGGAAGATTCTAGGATTGCTAAGTAGTTTTGTTTTCAACACAGTGAGTTGAATATTATAATGAAATACGCCAATAGTCCCAAATTGCTAAGTCAAAAACGCTATTATATTACAAATTATTACAAATGTGACTCCATTAGCCAAATATAGAAGCATTGTTCTACTCGTTTGGTTATCTTGAATGAAAATGAGTTAGTCCTATACTTGACCAAGAGCACAAAATGAGAATGAAAATCATTTAAATACTTTCAATTACAACATATTTGTATAAAATATCACTTATTCCTTTCTTTAGGTAGAAATTCATTTAAGGATCAACCAAATCCTTGGGGGATTTTATCTATTAGTAGATGTTAGGAATACATCTGTTTGTTCTAATGTTCATGGTAAAGTGACAAGGGAATATTATTTGAACATTATCAAGATTACCCTCCCGGGTTTCACAAAGCCAAAAGAGTAGAAGTAAGGGCCTAGTAATCCTTTCTTGTTTGTTGGCCAATCCTTACCTATGCTTATTAATGAATTGTGGAAAATTCATAGGTAAATAGTGAAATTAAGTTTGGTTCTAAAAAAATAACCAACAGATTGGTGACTCTATTGGGGAGAATACTCAAGAAGTATTTGGTTCCAATTTAGGAAATATTAGAGTTCAATTCTTTGCAAATACGAGTCCATTTTTATTTGTATTTGACATTAGTGGATCAATTCTCGGATATGTTGTTTAGGGTCCATTGAGTTCCCTTTGAATTTAAATTTTTTGTTAAAGATCTATCATAATTTTATGAATATTTTCACAATTTTTCACTAAATGTGGGTGGTTATTTTGAGATCTCTACACCAATATGTATTATTTGAAAATGTCTAGTAAATTAGAGTGAGAACTTGCTGAGAAAAGGTGTGGTGGACTTGAACTCACATGGTGAATTACCCTAATGGGAAGCTAGAAAGAAAATTTCAAAATATTCCAAGAATATAAAGGGTTCATGTGTGACTTTGATATTGGAGAAGACTCAAAGTGAAATTAGCCTTTGAAAGAAACTTCACATGGTTGAGTTTCATTCCTATATGAAAAGAGGTGGTGACTCTATGCAAAGAACCTGATGGAATTATAAGGGTAGCTTCAAATCTACAAATTTATCTGGTCAGAAGGGTCATTCATAGTAGCTACAACATATCCAAGTATTTCCCTTGTTTTGGTTTTCAAGAGGCATAAATTATTGTGAAAACCATATTGAATGATTTGGAGAAAATTTGGTTTCCCTATTAAGCGAATTAGGCATTGATAAAGGGAATGGTAGTGGTAATTTTACATACTTGTAAGATATAATTTGAATTTTCTATAGTATGAGGTAGAAGTGTGCTTGAACTAAAATTTTTCCATTAGAAAGACCTAAGGAATAAATGTATGTGGGTTATGCATTTAAATTCATGATTAAATTAAGGAACATGATAGCGAATGATCAACTGTGAAGTTGGTATTTGAGGTTTGTAAAGGGGTGCAAGAAAATGTATCATTCCAATGTATTTCCCTATGAAGTGCCAAGTGAAAACATGTAGGATGTGAAAACTTTTTCATGTTGTCAAAGAAAATTATCTATTGGGAGTTTTAGACCATTAAATTTCTATGGTATTCAAGGTTTCCAAAACATTGTTCCTATTGATGTTAGGGAACATTTTCCAAAATTCACAGGGCAATGTTCTGAATTAGCTTATAGGCATTTGCACACATTTATGGATTTAATGGGATATTTTCAGATAGATCATGAAGATGTTGTCATGAAACTGTTTTTTTAGTCCCTAAAAGAAATGCTAGAGATTGGTTTTCATGTTTTCTAGTGTGTTCTATTTCTTCATGGAATGAGTTCATGATAGCATTTATAGAACAATTTGGTGAAAGAATTAATCCAAGTTCAATAAGGAGAAAACTCATGGAAATTGAAAAGGATGAAAAAGAGTTAGTCCTTGCTTTTAATCTCCTATTTGCAAAGGTAGTAAGGGATATTCTTTAAAATATGATGCCCAATGATGCAGAGTGCTTGGTTGTGTATTTGGGTGCATTTGATGAAGAGATGAGTTATTTGTTGAGAGATAAGGAGTTCACAACATTTCATCACACATATCAAATTTCCATGGACATTGAAAACATCTTGAGATATTCAATAATGAAGGGTTAAACGACTACAAGTGTTGGCTATTTTAGCACACTTCATGTAAATGGATCCAAAAATAGAAGTGGTTTCCATGATGCTTCTATTGTTCTAGATTTTCCATCATTACCTAATGCAATCAATAGTAAGTACATTCCAAATGGAATGTCAACAAGGTTTAAACAACGATAATCAAATGAATTTTGTTCAAAAATTGTCCAGTATGCAAAGATATGAGGGAGAGTCATCGTACAAACTATTTGCAAGGTTTTTGGATGCCTTGTTGGAAACTCCTAAAAAAATTAGACCAGAGGATTTAGTGTGTATTAATTTTTTTGTGAAATTTTTGAGTCAGGGCTTAGTAGTACTTTTTTGAAAGAGTTGAAGCCTCAAGGTTTTGATTAGATGCTTGATTGGATTAAAAATGTTCAAGAAGCTAAATATGATATTCACAAAGTATGAAATCCCAAAGTTTCCATAATGGTTGTCTTATTGAAAGAATCAAAAGGAAATGCAAGTAACTAAAAAGGGTGTATCAAAGAATAGACATATATCTTGTGTTATGAGTGAGGGTAGTGATTATAACCAATTCATAAGCAACCTATCTGCAAATCAGTACATTGGTGATAAGGAGGAAGATGCATTTACAAGTATGGTTGATGCCTCATCAAAAATCAATGGTCAAGGTACCGAGAATGAGAGTTTGAGTTTTTACTCTGAACACTATGAGCATATTTTGGGTGATGATGAATTCCCTTGCAATAATGATCATAGGGAAAATGAGGTCTCTAATCATTTTCTTGAGGATTATGAATATTTTTATGAGGATGGTTTGGAGGAATTTTATTTGCAGGAGAAATTCAATAATATTAATTTTCATGAGGTTTTACCCTTACATGTGAGTGATCAAATTCCATGTAATGGATATCGGGAATGCAATCTAGTCATGTTAGGAATTGAATGTCTTAGCATTGTGAATGATGATAAGTTTAAAGACAAGAATGTATGTGTTTAATATCCTGAGCCTAAGCATAGTGTTAAAAATGATAAAAAAATGTAGCGCTAACTAGCAGGATCATGTCCTAGTGGTTACTGAGTGTCTATGTGAACCAAAGATGGAATATGCTAGTTTTGTAGTAGAAATGGTCATAATTGTTTTCAACAAGGAATGTGTTGAGGAGGAAAGGGATAAAAAATCTTGTTTAGTTGCAAATGGACAACATTCAGATTATAATGAACATTTCACATTTGAGTCATCATACATATCAATTGATGGTATACATGAGTGCCTTGCTATTGACCCTATTAACTCTAAGTTATTTGATCCATCCTTCAAAAAAAAATTATTTGAGTTAAATGATGATTCAAAGGGTCAATCATAATATGTTACTGAGCTTGAAATGGAAGTATTCTTCAATGAATGGGATATAATTGGAAATGATGTTTGTGGTGATGACCTTGATCTAAATAAGAGTAGAGGTACCATGGGTTTTGATGAATTACTTTCCCAGGGAAGTGGAGTATATTGCAGTATGATCGATTCACACTGCTCTGATGAATGTGAACACCAGTTTGAGAGTATGCATGTTTATGAAAATTTCTTGTTCATCACACAAGATGAATGTTTTCTTGGCATGGGACAAAAACTTGAGGATGACCCCAAGGTTTTATATCAACCTTCTGTTAATCCTGGGCTATCACAAGTAGAATTGCAATGTGACTTCAAAGGGTTAGGGAAAATGTTCCTGGATATAATTTTTAAGTAAAGCGTTTATGAAAGTTTCTAGTTTGATGTACAAATTGGAATTGATGTCAACCCTTATGGTGTTAATGATCAAGTGGACTATGATTTTTTTCAATTTCCACTCCAATTGAAGGAGTATTTGGTGGAGTATTCATGATTGTGATTTGAACAAGATAAAATGCTACATTGATTATGGATTTCAGTTAATGTCCGATTATGTTGGAAATTGCTAATAATGACAATGGTAAGTTCAAACATATGGAAATTATTATAAATTATAGTGACCACAATAGGATCAGTTGGTGGGAAGTTCATGGAATTTTTTAAAATCTTGACAGAGGAAAACAATGGTTTTAAGTTTTGGGAGGCCTGAGGGCCACCAATTGAAAATGAAGCCTATTAAACTATAGAGTGTAGGTTGAAATATTGCACATCAAAAGGGGATTCTAATAAAATTTGAAGTTGGATCATTTGGTACAGTCATGTAAATATTGTACATATGTTGGTTGCTTTGTTTTGGTTCTCTTGCCTTTTTTGGGAAAGTCCTTGGTTTATTGGTGTCCCTGTGCTTGGTCTGCTTTAAACCTTGAGATTGAGAATCTTGCCATGCCTGAGAGAGGAATGTGTCCCCAACATGAGCCACTTATGGAACCCCTAAAAATGCTTTGCGTTCCATCCAAAAATTATGCTAAAATTTGGTTATTTTCATCTTTGTAGGCCTGGGGTTTTGTCCATTTATTATGCCATAGGGTTTGTGTTGTTAAAACACTTTCTAATATCCCTTAGGTCTGCATCTTTGCAAGTGTGATAATTTTTCATTGACTTATTGTGCATGTTTCCAGTCATGTTGAAAACAACTTGAGCCATTGAAGCCCATGAAATAATCAACCCCTTGTGCTTAGGTCTGTGATACTCTTTTATTTTATAAGGTTGACTGATCAACCTTGTTTGGAATTTACATCATGTGAATAAAATAGTTTTATGTCCTTTTAGGCCTTTCCTTACATGGTCCTAGGCGGTCCCCTTTTCAAAACAACTTAAGAGCACATGCAAAATCGTTTCACTTAAGTTCTTGTTCAGTGTTTCTGGCCATTTCTCATTGTAGATAAATTTGTGAATGCAAAAAATACATTAGCGATGTGTGATGAGTGGTGTTTCTCTTATATCACGTACCACAAATAGGGTATGGATCTTGAGTTTCAGATTGGTGATGCATGATACATGTGTTCTCTTCTATATCACCAATTTCTCTCGCCATCGTTGATTGCTTGTAATTTTTTTGTTATAAATCAGTGATGCATGATGAGGTCCTATGTTCATGTATGCCATAATTGATATGAAGTATTATCAAGAACAATTCTCTCTGAACCCTTGATCTCCCTTTGTGGACATGTGGTTTGATCTTGACTAGTCATTTGGGTCCTTTCATTGCTAATGTGTTATGCCTATTGTGAAGAAAATTAGCGATGGGAAATTTTAATGTTACGCCTTACTTCCATTGCACTATTTATAGACATTGTGGTTTCAAGTGGATTCCCAAAGCATGTATTAGCGATGGGTGATGAAATGTTAAATAGGATATTCCCTTCATCATTGGCTCTTAATGGATCACCAATTCATTTGAAGGAGCACAAATAAGAATGGTGATACATGATGGTTGTCAAACATGAGATGATTAATGTGATTAAATGGCGACTTGGAATTTTTCTGAGGTTTCATCACCATTTTTGAGGCACAAGTTGTAAAATCAAGGAGCGATGCTTGAGGAGCATCATTGATTATGTTTTAAATTTGAAATGATCGACAACCAAGTCAAAGTTGCGCAACTGGTTTTCAGCTTGCTCGCATGAGCCTTCTTTGATCATTAATGGATAAATTCTCTAGTTGCTCTAGTTAATGAGGATTGTTTGTTGTTTTATTTCACCATTTGCAACCATTGAGAGCCAAATAATTACTTTGGAGATAAAGAATGAGTGTGTGGGTTTCAGGCAAGAAATTATAGAAGTATTGAGGTAGTTTTCTTGGGTAAGTGGGTATTCATACTTGCTCTATTTCAATTTTGCATAATTTGGATTGTGAGTTCTAATTTCCTAGGGTTGGCGAGAGTTTAATTGCCTGTAGTTTCTATTTGAGTTGATAAGAATTGAGTGGGTTTGGGGTTTTGTTTTGCAAATTCAATTTGAGAAAGAACCGGTGATTTTTTCCTGCAAGTGAAGGTTTGCTATTTCTTGTTTTGTTCCCTGTAAGAATGACTAAGCCTAATGAGTCAGTCCAACTAGTTAGGAGGTCTAGGAGGATTAGTATGCTTGAACTTCAAGATGATGTGCCTAAAATTGAACAAGGCATACCAGGAGCTCTTGTAAAACCAAAAGAGAAGAGGAAAACCTATAAGAAGTCTAAGAAGGGTGGTGTCAAGAGTAATTACAACTTGAGGACTAGGGTTGTTGGTCATGAACAATATGAGCCTGGTGGGAAATTGGTTAAGTCTTGGGGTAAGAAGAAGAATAAGTACCACAAGGCTTATGATTATAAATGGGGAGGCACAACTCTCCCATGGAGGATTCAACTAGTCATTTGAGTGATGAAACAAATATTGACTCAGAGTATGGACAATGCCTTCTCACACTGGTGGTACAAGAGGATTTTGATGATGGAGGGGTAGTAGCTTCTCCAGTTTCAGCAAGAACACAAAGGGGGCATGCCTACTCTGATTTTGAAGTATTAGAGTAGCACCCCGATTCTATTTTTGTTTTTGATGACACCGCTGCCACAATGGCGAGCTCATTTTCTTTAGCAAACATGTAAGTTTTTGTCCTGGGTGCTAACATGGAGAATCTTCTTTGGTCAACGTGGATGAGAGATTTTGGTACTGTTGAAATGATGAATGATGCCTTTTGGAAGGCTGACTGATCTTCTTCAATCAACGATATGGATTTTTTTCTTTTGCTTTCCCCCCACTTTGCAATGTGTAAATATAACCGTCTGGGGGAATTTCTGAAATTGAAATGAAATTAAGTGTCAAATGTAAATGTGACTGAAATGGTAATTTGGCTTGATGCTTTTTGCTCCCGTGTTTTTATAAATGGGATTTCAGGGCTAGTTACAGGGGTTCAAATATTAGGTCTCAAGTGGTCTAAGTGGGAAAAATGAGCTCATATAAGAGCAATTTGTAAATTCATGTATAGATGAATAGATTAGTATGAAGTCTAGGGTATAAGTTGGTTTATAATGAACTTAATTAGTTTTACAGTAGCAGTAGTATATAAATGAAAATGCAAGTTCTAAAGCACATTCTCTCCTATGCATTTTATCTTCCAGTTTATAAATGAAATCATTAAGGATATTTTTCTTTGTCTTCAATTGTTTTAATTGAATGAGTGATTTTTTTTCTACTTAAGTTCAAGGAATTGATTAAAAGCTTAAATAAGATCATAGGTTTGTGAGGGAAGATTCTAGGATTGCTAAGTAGTTTTCTTTTCAACACAGTGAGTTGAATATTTTAATGTAATACATCAATAGTCCCCAAATGTTGAGTCAAATTTTCTATTATATTATAGATTATTACAAATGTGACTCTAGTACCCAAAGATAGAAGCACTGGTTTACTTGTTTGGTTATCTTGAATGAAAATGAGTCAATCCTGCACTTGACCAAGAGCACAAAATGAGAATAAAAATCATTTAAATAAGCAATTACAAAATATATGTAGGAAATATCACTTATTCCTTGCTTTAGGTAGAAATTCATTTAAGGATCAGCCAAATCCTTGAGGGATTTTATCTATCAATAGTTGTTAGGAATGCATCTGTTTGTTCTAATGTTCATGGTAAAGTGATAAGGGAATATTATTTAAACATTATTCGGATTACCCTCTAGATTTTCACAGAGCCTAAAGAGTAGAAGTAAGGGGCAAGTAATCCTTACTTGTTTGTTGGCCAATCCTTACCTTTTCTTATCATTGAAATATGGAAAAATTCATAGGTAAATGGTGAGATTAAGTTTGGTTGTAAAAAAATAACCAACAGAACCTTAAGGCAAGGGTCATATGGAGGTTGTTGACTATGAAGTTAATTAGTAAGATAACTTCCATGCCATAGACCAAATCATAAGGTGTGTGTGATGTGGTTCTTTTATAGGTTGTATTATAAGCCCACAGTAATGCCAGTATCTTAATATCCTAATATGTTCTATTGACATTACACATTTTGGTAACAGTAAGTCCAAGGATCTTATTCAACACTTCACTTGTCCCATTCACTTGTGGATGGTAAGGGGTCCTCTAGTTATGTGTAATCATGAAGTATTTTAGTAACTCTTTTATAGTCTTATTGATAAATTATTTTCCTTGTTCACTTGTGATACTTAAGGGACACCCAAATCTAGTAATGATATTGTGATATAGGAATTAGCACCAGTATAGGCAGTATAGTCTTTGTTTGGTTCAATTTCTGCCCACTTGGTTAGGTAGTCAAATCTTGTAATGATGAATCTTGCTTTAGATAATTTTTTGGAGGGTCAATAAGGCTAATGAAATCAATTGTCCACTTTTCAAAGGGGTTTTGTGCCAAGAATGGTTGGAGAGGCATTTCATTGCTTGTTGTAGGGTGTCTAATTCTTTGACAAATATCACACTTCTTGACATACTATTTGTTTTCTTTGTATATACTGGGCCACCATAATTTGGATAACAAGATCTTCTGAGTTGTAGCATCCTCACAATTATTTCCACCAGCTATTCCCTCATGTGCTTCTTTGCAAATCAACTTTAGTTCATGCTCGTAGATGACTCTCCAAAGTACATTATCTTTTACTTTCTTATATAGATATCCTTTGATCAAGGTAAATGGTAATGGTAATGGTTTTCTTAGTAGTAGTTGTCTATCAAGGGCATTCATTTTCAGAGGCTATATTTTTGTAGAAAGTAATTCAACATCATGTAATTCCTTAGGTACTGCTGTGATTTGAAAAATGTATGTCCCAGGTAGGTCCTCTTCGCCAACTTCATTGGGTTCCTCTCCTGTATCAAACCTAGATAGGTAGTTTGGTCCTTTATTATGTTTCTTTAGTTTGAACATTACAATAAAATTAAACTCCTGGAATAGTAAGAGCCATCTACATATACGCCTGTGTATCACTAGTTTTTTTAGGATAAATTTCAATGGTTCGTGATCGGTGTAGAATGTAAATGGGGTAGATAATAGATATTTTTAGAATTTGTGGAGTTCATATACCATTTCTAAGGCTTCTCATTTAGTATTAGTATAGTTTTTTTTATGCTTTGGATAGTTTCCTACTAGCGAATGTGATTGGGTGATCCTTGTTTCCTCTAGGTTGGGCTAATATTGCACATATAGCTATTTTGGATGCGTCTACACAAACATGAAAGGGAACTGACCAGTTGGGAAAGATGAGAATGGGTGTTTCAACTATTTTTTTCTTGAGGATGTCAAAATATTGTTGACATTGTTTTTTCCATGTGATTATTTTCTTGGTATTCTTTTTGAGAAGTTCTTCTAGGGGGCATCTATATTGGTATATTCTTTGATGATTTATTGGTGGTATCTAGTGTATCCTAAGAATGTTTTAACCTTTAGTGCTATTTTGGGTGGGGGTAATGTTAGGATTAGATAAAATTTCATTGGATCCAAAATAAATGGTATCCAAAGAACCCATTAGTGAACAAATATATTTCTCTATCGACTATAAATTCCAGTATTTCTTCAATAAATGGAGTAGGAAAAGGGTCATGAATGCATGCTTTGTTCATTTCCTAAAAGTCCACGCATATCTGGATTTATTTTTTCTTCTTATATTGTACCACCATTGGGCTGATCCATTTAGTATTCTACTAGTTTAATAATGCCTACTACTAGCATCTTATCTATTTCTATCTTGACTTTTTTCTTCATGATGGGGTTAAGGCAATAAGGCCTTTTTCGGTGGGGTTTGGTGCCTTCTTTTAATTGAATATTCATTACCCCTGCTTCTATTTTTATGCCTTTCATTTCAATAAATGAATTTATTAATTGATGCTCCTAGTGAGTCATCCCAATAGTCTCCAAGTTTAGCTAATTCGGGTTTTTCTTCTTGAGCTATGTTTTCTTCTCGTAATTGGAGGGGTTGTTTATAGTATTGTGCTTTTTTTGTTGGTTTAATTATATTTCACTCTCTCCTTCTTTCATCTTGATTTCTAGTTTTGGATCCAGTTCGCCTTCCTCCTTTTGTATAGTATAACATTGACTGGGTATCAATTTTGTGGATCTTCCCATCCATTATGTAAGTTTCCATATTCCTGGGGTTTTATATGGTGGTCTTGTTTGTTGTTGAGGGTAGGTTTTTTCTAGAACTTGGGTGAAGATAATCTCCTTAATTTTCCTTAGTGCAATAAAAATATGTTTGTCTTCATCTCAAAAGGAAAATGTATGTATAAAGTCATGTTGTACTTCTTCCCAGTCTCTAGTCTCTACTCTTCTCTCCTAATTTATATACCGCAAGTTTGCACCATTGGTGTTAGTGTCCAATAAAAAAATTGTATGTAGAGGGAATGGTTATATTCCTTGTCTTTCATCCGTGTAGTTACACAAGTATAGATACGGTCTTCCAGGGTTATGGTTCCTTGATATTTAGATGGTGGGATATTCCCCTTCCTCTCGTAGATATCGTTCTTTGACAAAATTTTGAAAAGTAGGCTAATCTAGAATAATGGTTTTATGTGTGTTCCACTAGCATGAAATATTGCAAATTAGTGTATCCTTTAATGTTGTCATCCTTAATTTTTATTCTTTAAAATTTCTCTCCATTTCTGAAATATATTCATTAACGTCTCCAAATCTAAAAAAATTGGGTAGTTTAATATGTGAGATGCCTTGTTTAATGTTGATTATTTTTAATTCTATTTTTGTATCTTCCAATGATTTGACAGTATGGCTCTAAAATAGAAATACTCAACAAAATACATAAAATCTCTAGGATGTTAACTCTTGTTCATTTTTCATCCATGCTTCTAATAATTCATCTCTATTCATGTTGCAATCATCACCATTTAATTCTAGTTCTCCTTCATTATTTGGATTTTATTTTTCCTCTTCCCCATACAAAAATTTGGAGATAATATGGAGGTTTTTTATGTCTTCCCCTTCATTATACTATGTTACTTCTTCTATATAGGATCTGTCATTTGATTATCCTAGTGAAATATATACAACTTTGGTAGCATCTATAAATGAAATCTCTTCTATCCAAGATTATACTATACCATTGGCATTAACAAACCATCTCAATCCAAGTAAATCCCATAAACTATTAAATGGATCTTTCATTTAATCCACTTCAAAATCAACCAATTGTTTGATCCCTTTAATATTCACCTCAACATTCTTCTAGGTTCCCAAATTCGGCATCCCAAAACCATCAACAAGACTTATATTTATTGGTGTTTTTACAAGCTTAGGTCTCCCTAATTTCTCCCATGTGGTGGATGGAATGATATTCAAATCAACACCCAAATCTATCATGACATATCTGACTTATTATAATTCAACAATACATTTATCAATAATGGAGCATTCTTCTAGTTTCGGTCCTTTGATAACTAATTGAACTACTTTTGTTTGTTCAAGTATTTCACCATTGCTTTAATTTAGCCACTAAATATTTTTTTCTAGATAGGGATGCAAGGTATTTAATCATTCTAAATTAATTCTTTGTAAAGCAACCTACTTCTTCCTATTGCTATTGTATTATGTCTTGCTTAGCTTGCTTTACCACCTTGTCATGTTGTTTTTTGTTAAGCTGAAAGTGTTTCGATTCCTCTTCTTCTTCTTATTCTTACAGATTATAATATTATTCATATGCTTCTTCTACCATTGGATTCTTTTTTAGTTTTACCGATATCAGTACCTTTCCTAGTGACAAAATTTGCTTTCTTCTTCCCTCTAGTTTTCTTCTTCTTATTATTATTATCCAAAACTAGTTCTTCTTTGGAGTGTTCTTTTGTAGAAGTTTTCAAGGTCCATACATCCATTCAATGACAAACTATAAGTCCCTATTGTGATACTTTCTAGATTACTCTTACACCTCATTTTAACTCATCACTCCAAGAAGGTTGACTATCCTCCTAGTTTTGATAGAATGTCCTAGAAACTTTACATTGGAACATTGTGTGATCATCTTACACAAAAAAAAAAGTATTTCAATTTCGTCTCTTCCCAAAATTCAAAGGAATAACGGCCCATTTTTCCACACTTAAAGAAATTTGCATAATTTCATATTTTTTTGGTTTGACCTCTTTCTCTACCTCCTCTATAGCTATATTTTCAATTTTCCTCTTGATTACCTAATTGTTGGTTGTTGTGCATGACACATTCATTTCGGTTATCTTGCCAGGGTGGTATCTAGTATCTGTTGTCACTGGTTTCATTTGTATTATAATTATGATTGTGATAGCATTAACTTCCATAATTCCCTTGGTTTCCTTTGTTTTAGATTGGAGATATGTTCGTTGA
Source organism: Sequoiadendron giganteum (assembly GCA_007115665.2). Taxonomy (NCBI): domain Eukaryota; kingdom Viridiplantae; phylum Streptophyta; class Pinopsida; order Cupressales; family Cupressaceae; genus Sequoiadendron; species Sequoiadendron giganteum. The sequence goes on along the minus strand of CM021104.1, from coordinate 187,289,695 downwards.
ACAATCTTCTATTAAATGTATATCCCATTCTTGACAAATAACACAACACATAGAGTTGGGTTTTATTGTTTTCACCACAACCAATGCATTTTTTCTCTATCCTTAGGGAATTCATTCCAAATGTACCCTTCCCAATTGTAATATGTGCATAAAATATTTTTAGGTTCACTAGCCTTGATTTCCTACAATATGACCAAATTTTGAACTTTCAACTATAAATGTTCAAGGATTTAAACACTTTTATCTTTTTCTAGCTTTCTCCATGGTTGGGCTTCAATTTGGTATTCCATAGTGATTAGATCAATATACCTGTCAAATATTCTCCTATCTAATATGAATTTGATGTCCTTGATCAATATACAAATGAACCACTCTATCTTTTATTTTCTATCAAAGGTTCCTCCAATTTTCTGCATACTTCTTTAAACTTTTTGTCATAGTTTTCAACTGATTCCTTTTCTCCTTATGTCAAGTTCCTCATCTAAGCAATAATTTCAGTTCGAACTTCTAGTTTCCCAAAATTGGCTAACATTATTTTCTCACTTCCTCCCATGTGGATTTATGCTATGGATAGTTCTTCATGTACCAATTTATATCTTCTTTCCTCTATCATCCTACAAAATCTAATAACTTGTTCTTATCTTCATATTTTCCTAATTTTTTCTCATACAATTCTAGAAGGAATACATGTTCTAGAGATTTAGTAGTATATGTTCCAAAAAAGGTATTTTTATTGTGGCATCCATAGCGTCTAAACCTTGTTTCGAGTTTAGTGTTTTGGATGTTGCTTTCTTTGTTAGTTTAGTTTCCTTTTAATGTTATTTTAGGTCTTATTTTCTTTTCCCTTATCTCTTGCAAGTTTAATATAAAAATAAACTTCTCCTAATATCTCACTCCAATGGGTGTCCTCTTTACTTTCTTATTTTTTCTCTAGGGATGAGTCTCGATCTAGGGTTTGTGACTCTTCATTACTTCTTTTCATATTTTTCTCAGTAAATGATATTTGATTAGTTAATGCACTAGTTTCATTACCCTTGTTTTCCTTTTCCTTCTTATCTTTTTCTTCCTCCTTTCTTAATTTATTTATACTTTTATTAATTACCTTTTCTAAATAATCATCATTCACCAATATAATTTTTTTGGAGTTCGTAGGATCTCTTTCAAATTTTCATCTAACTTAATTATAATTTCATCTAAGTCTGATTTGTTTTTAGGTTTTAATGAAGGTTCCAATAGAGTAGGAGCCTTTATGCTGTAACTTTCCTTTGTCAGAAATCTTTTGGGTTCTTGATTATGTATTAACTTTTGAAACTTCTTGAAAGCGTTCTGATTCCTTTTAATAGCAAACTTATCTTCTCTAGTTTTTTCTCCTTCTTCTCTCTACTATGTTTTCCTCTTTTGATGGTAAAACCCCCATAGGAATGCTCACCAACACCCCAATGGTGCAGTCTAACCTTAAAATTGTTGTTAATTCCATTCTTCTTCTATGTCTTTCTTCTCTTTCAGATACTTGTCTCTCCCTCTTCTCTTATCTATTAGGGTTGGTCATTTTCTCCTTTCTTTGTAAGTCAAATTTCTCCCTAATCTCTTGAGAATTTATTTTATATATTTTTGGCCATGAGTGTTTAGGATTTGGGATTACATTACTCCTATATTGTGTCCCATGGTAGTTATCTAGTAATTTTTATTAAGTCACATATTTTCAAAGGTCTTTCAAGACCTTTCCCCCTTCTTTTTTCCCATCCCCTTGGCACCTAACCCCCTCTCACAAGGTAGACATCAAGGACATGGATTTTTGATTAATTATATATGTTTTTTCATCTACAACATAACCAATGTTAGTAAGAAATATGAGGGATACAAACTGAAGTTCTATTCCCAAAAGATCTTTTCTAATTGAATTTTGTAACCCCGGATGATTGATCTAAAGATAAGAAGGTATTCCAGATCCAAGATGAGTTGTAAATCAGAATAAAATAACATGTACACACATAAGATAAATCAAAATTCATAATTCCTTATATTCATTATATCAATATTCATTCATTACATTCCTTATATCTTTGTTATAGTCAGTATTCTATATTTCACTAATCTCTATATCATCCACCTTAGTACTAGTGAATATATATTTCTATATTCTTATAGTTACATTATGGGACATGGCCCTTAGATAGTATATCTAGAGTACATTCTATCTTCCTAGAATTGTGTTACAAAAATTTCTTTCCGGTTAGATATTTTGTATCTCCAAACTGGTATCTATATACTATTTTTTGGCTAATAAAGACAATATTCATGTCATATTTAAATATTTGTATCATCTTCTAATTATTTAAAAATTAAAATCTCTTATGAGAATCTTTTGGATTTTTTAAGACCCCCTTATTAATTTGGATGGTTCACTTCTCTTAATATTAAACTATATCTCTTTACATTTACATCCCATGGTTGGGCTTAACCAACACATTCTAATTGTTGACTACTTAGGTTGTTGTATGGGCCCTTATTAACACTCAATTTCCTTAACCCAAGTGTTTTCTAAGTTTTTGTTCCCATCCACTGTTGTTATTTTCGTCTGTCATTTCTCGCCATCAATCAAAATCCCATTTAATTTGGTCAATTAAAAACTCACATAAACTATATTCCTATGTTGTTGGTCATAGCAATGGGGATTATTGCACTATTTGGGAGTGTTTAGACAGACTTGCAGGTGTTCAATCTATTGCTTAAGCCAGTCGTACCTAGGAAGATGATTCAAAAAGATAACATGTAGAGGTAACAAAATCCAAAGAAATATTAAGAATGAGTTATTAATATTTATGCTAATGTTCTAAAATTATTAATCCTTTTAAAAAAAAATCATTCTTGATTCAAATATTTCCCTAGTTTGGAAATATTAAGAATGAGTCTGCAAGCTATTGAACCTCTGTAGCCATACCACACAACCTGTCAGTCACCAAATCCTTGTCCCAGGATCCTTTTCGTACTAACTCCTCCTAATCTTCCTCCCTAGGAAAATATTCCTAAGTTATCCCACTTCTTCATTTTTCTCACACTCCAACTTCTTTTCTTCTGGCCCGCCTTCTTTACCCTTGGCGGAGTTGCCCTTCTGGGTGCAGCCGCCCCTGATGGGGTGACGCTGCCTTTCTCGGGCCCGGCCGCCCCTTCCGGGTGCGACTACCCGTCCCGGGGTGAAGCTTGGTTTAGTATGAGACAAAGTATATTGAAAGTTGTTTGTGAGTTTCCCACCATTTTTTATTCAGATATGAGCCCATTAATGTTTTGTTAGAATTGTGAACAACCACAAAACCACACAATCAAACAAAAAACAAAGACACCTTCCACATAAGAGATCTACAAATAATATGTGCAATATCCCTCAGCAAGAAAAAGCTACAAAATGCAAGAGACTATAAAATTATATGAAAGCTCGAGAGAGTAGAAAAGGAAAATCTCCAAAGAGATAATATAATGAGGGTTGAGTGCTATATAGGAGCAAAACCCTATAAGCATAAAAGCACTCCTAAATTTGGCTTAAGTGCATGAGAATAAATTAGACTAATAATTAATTATAGATTAATTAATCATTAGTTAACGCATGATTACTGTAATAGTTTCCTTGGTCAACCTTGAAGATATTTGAGTTCATTTGTTTGAATGATGGATATCCATGAAAGTGCATGCTAGAATGTGGGGATCCAAGGAAATTATTACTATCAAATTGAGCCAATAACATTATATAGGCCCAACATTGGGGTTTCAAGGAATGAAATTCAATCATGCTAAGATGTAATATAATTATGGTTTAGGGGTTTGCATTATAATAGGAATAATATAGAAAATTTCAGGGTTTTTATCTATTGTAAGGATGTGTAGACATCCCAATTTGACCCCTTACATAAGGTCAAATTTATTCCTTTCATTCATCCATTTCATCTCCTTCATCAACGTAAATTAAATCATTTATTTAATTAATATTCCCCTTTTCCTTAACATCCCTAAGGTAATTAATTCAATTAATTAAATACTTTACCATTAGCCCATTTCCTCTCTAATTTAAATAAATCAATAAATTTATTTAATTTAGTCAATTATCCTCTTCAATTTTAAATTCATTCTTTCTCTCTCCTTGTCCCATCCTCCATAACCTTTCCATTAATCTGGGTTAATCTAATTAATCTTTCATTAGGATGTGCATATCCTTAATCAGTGTGACATAAATAAAATAGCGTTGCATAGTAAGATGGTTAAATCTAATCTAAACATGCATAAATCTAAATCAAACAACAAAGAACGAATCAAATGAATTAAAAAACAAATAACGTAAAACATAAAATAGTCTCACCGAATATCAATCGATTTCCTCTAGTTATCTTGATTGTCCTTCTCCATTTTGCCATGTTGGTATTCTTTCCCTCAGATTTCAGTATGTATGCAAGCCTAGCCTTGATGTATGTCTAAGAAAAATATTGAAGATTAAGTTCTTCCAAAAAGTGTATTGATTTCAGGAGGAGAAATATTGGCAAATGTCAGCCAATTTATAGAAAGTTGGTTTTCGAACGATCGGCTCAGATTCGAAAGAGAGATCAACGATCAATATTATTAAATGTCATGCAATAGAGATTTGTGCTAGTTAGAACGCGAGTTTGGAAATTTCACAGGATAAAGATTAAATTAGAATAATAATTTAATCTAGTGTTAAGACTGTTCAAAAATTGAAAGAATAAGAGTTCAAGATTAAATAAATGATTTAATTTTCAGTAGAAAGTCTTCAAAAATAGAAGAATTAGACTTTGAATGAAAAGGATAAAGTTAGAACTTGGAGAATGATCTGTTTGAATGCACAAATGAATTAATTAATTAAATAAAGATATTTAATTAATAAATATGTTCATGCATATGAGTTAGAACTAGTTGATCGACTGGTTGTGACAAAGAGTCCTTTTCACAGAGACAATCAACTATCGAATCCAGAGATAATTGACAGATTTAAATAGATCTCGAGTTAGATGGTGAGTGAATAATTAGTTAACTGGACTAATGTGACATAAACAATTAATTATAAATTAAATGTTAATTTAATTCAACATTCAAAAATTGAAATGATTTAATTAAGTAAATAAATAATAATTTATTTAATTGATTTTCAAAAAGATTAATTGAATAATTAAATAATTCGAAAAAAATATTTAATTATAGTCAAAATATGATAAAAGGTAAATTAAATAATAAATTATTTAATTCAGAAAGAGAATTAATTAATTAGCAACATAATTAAATAAATAAGATTTATTTAATTAATCATAGTTGAATAAGGGTCATAATGAATTAATCAAATAATTAAAATGTTATTTAATTAATAGAAGAAAGATGTGTTTAGGAAATAACTAAATAATTAACATTATTTAATCATGACCATGGACATTAGAAAATTATGTCGAAAGTGGTATTCGCAGGCCTATACCAATTTTCAGTGTCTACAGTTTTCCCTTCTTTGATACAATGTTGTTTATCGCATTGTGTCAAATAAAATCGTTAAAAACATGCCCCAATCATGCCCTAGTATGAAATAGGTTAGGGTATGCCCCCTCAGGAAAATTGACAAATTTTTCAAAAATTTCAAAAAAATCAGGAAATATTCTCGATAAGTCAATTTGATGGCCAGAAATGCTATGGAGTTGACATAATTGAATTTGGAAGTGTTAGGGACGTGTACGGGTCGATGGAAGATGGAAGGTACACAACCAATAGACAAGGTCAAAAGAAATTCCATTTTAACCCGAGGTATAAATAGAAATGAGGGTGAAATTCAAATCATTTGCACCCTATAGACTTGAAGAATAGAAGATTTTTCTCTGAGCTCTCGGCGAAATGTCTCCCGTTTCGTACACTCATCATCGCGGATACAGGATCCGGACCTTCTGACAGCCAACCGACGTGGCATGGTTAAATATTCAAATAGTTTTGCACGTAGTTTTAGGTCTCCACATTTAAATATTCAAATGCATAACTTTACCTGTAACGCATATGTGTTCGTATGCGACGCATCTATGAAATCACGCCTAGGCATGGTTAGCTATTTTTAGGGCATACATGCATTTGATAATTTTTGAACCATATGTGAATTCTTGCGCCACATTAGAAATTTATTTATGTGCAGGTAGGATAGTAAAATGCATTTGCCAAAATGAACCGCATTTGCATATTAGATAGGAAATGAAAATGCGACGCATCTGCAATTATTTAGACGCATTTTCTTGTTTGTTTGAATTGTTTGATTTTGAGACGCATTTGCAAAGTGAAACACATAGGCTTGTGTATTTGATGCATGTAAGGTCATGCACCGCATTTGCAAATAAGAATGACGCATATAAAATGTGCACCGCATATGTTTTTAAAATGATGCACTTGACTGTCAAAGTTTAGAAAAAAAATTCTAATAGAAAAATGGAATGATTTGACATTTGACACCTTGTTTGAATGCCCTTTGTAGGGTATTCTAGATCCTATTTATACTCGGGAGTCATGATCAGATACTTTCAAGCTCAGAGATCGGTTAGTGAGCACAGAAACACACTTGCTATGGAGACTTGGACTTCATCATGTATGCATCATGCCCACTATTCAAGCAAATAGAGGTATGTTCACTGCCCTATGTGAGGGGTTGCATTCAAAGACTTTGTCATTTCATTTTCTTACTGGAGAGGGAACTGTCATGTTGGAGGATGTGTATATGATCCTTAGATTACCTATTAGAGAAGAGAGAGTGTTGTATGATACCCAAAGGGTTTTTAGTGAGATTATTAGATTTTACGTATATGATGATATTAGGAGATTAGGCATAGAGCACTACAAGATTAGATGGTAGGTACTAGCGGATAGGTATGAGCGGATAAACTATATATTATGTTCATTGATTGCTAGGATAGTTCTTCCTGACCGTCGAGGTCATGGATTTCCTATTGGGTGGGGGGAAGATGTAGTTGGGATGTTAGAGAGAGAGGTTGTATATGCTTGGGGTCCTTGTCTATTAGCTATGTTGTACTTCCATCTGCATGATATAGCATATAGAGATGTGCAGTCGATGAGCTACGAGACTAATCTTCTCATGGTTTGGGTATGGGAATGCATTGTTGTGTTTCATCCTCTAGTTACTACTGATCGGGAGGTGAGATCTCCTTATGTTTTTTTTTATGCAGGAAACATCACACAGAGCCATGTGGGAGATATCGGATATTGAAGACATGCATTGGACACACTGGTTCAGTTTATATGGAGATCATACATGGATTGTGAGAGATGGTCAGATGAGGACAGGCATTTACCCTACTGTCGGCAAACAAAATACCTAATTGGGAGAACTGTTTCTAGTGTTCACATCATAGAGAGACATCTTCCAGACCGTGTGCTGAGATAGTTTGGTGAGGTGCAGGATGAGCTGAGAAGATGAGTAGAGTTTGCTCAATCATCCAGAGAGGTTCCTTTGTGGGGGCCCATGATACCAGTTGCTACTATAGAGGCGGATATTCAGGATTTACAGCTGTTACAGTGGGGATGGAGGGGTGGAGCAATGGATGTTGGGACTACCATTCCATATGATACCTAGTGGGTAGCACATCGTCCTGTGGCATACACAAATCTGGATCAGCTGCCACCAGTGGAGAGAGGAGGGATAGGGCTGAGAGGGCGACATAGAGGAAGAGGTGGTGGCAGGGTTGGAGGTAGAGATGGTAGTGTTGGTAGAGGTGGGAGACAAGGTCGAAAAGGATGAAGAGGTGGTCGGGTAGGTGGATTATCACCTATCCAAGAGGATAAGGCTGAGGACATTCCAATGTTGGACCTCGAGGGTGGAGGAGAGGCAAAGATCAGAGGAGAGCATGCTATTGAGGAGGCAGTAGTAGAGGAGCATGCAAAGGTTGAGATAGAGGAGCATGCAAAGGAGGAGGCTAAGAGAGAGTACATGGACATTGATCCCCTTGGTATACTAGCAGGTTATGGAGAGGATGATGTTGAGGAGATCCCCATGGAGGAGTAGGAGAGAGAGCTCCAGGAAAGGATAGTAGAGGGGAGACGGGATGAGGAGGCTCCTAGAGATAGTGCTAGGGAGTCATTGGAGGAGAGGTTGAGAGTGGTTATTCCAGAGCGGGATGCCCTACAGATGGAGAGAGACAGTGCTCTCATGGAGAGAGATCAAGCAGTAGCTCAAAGGCAGGAGACAAAGTAGCAGTTTACTGAGATTAGATGCCTCTGCAGTGGTACATCATCTGATGGGTTCACTCGTGAGCTAGTTAGAGCAATGGAGAGGGCTTCATATTATAGGGATCTATATGAGTCAGTGGTGCCAGCTAAGAGATGAGATCCTAGCTTTTCTGAGGTACGCAGTTAGAGATCATAGAGCAAGAGCTAGACCAGGACACAGAGCAAGAGCTAGACCAGGACACAGAGCACAGAGGGTGTGGTAGGACCACCGAGGACAGGTCCATATGATAGGCCTTCCACCTCACATAGAGTACCTCTGAGATAGTTTCCTCCATGTTCACCACATGGGAGTAGTGGCAGTGGGACCCATTGAATTTTTCATGTGTGTAGATATTGTAATTTGGTCATAGAGCATACGAGCTCATTTCTATTTATTGATACATTCTGACATTGTACTATGACACATGTTATTTTGAGCGATATATATATGAATTTTGGTGGCGTTTCATACGATATGCAGTTCTATTTATGATGCATTTTTTTGTATATGATTATGTTTCTATGAGATGTTATTGTTTATCTAATATATACATGTTATAGATGATCATTTCTACATTATGATGTGTTTATGTAGCCTATGATGTTATGATGATTCTATTGATGATGGATGTAATTTACTTTATGATAATGGGATGCAATGTTATATATACAATGCTATCTACATGTGATGGTTATGTACATGTAATGTTTTTATTATGTACATTATGATGATTGAATGCCTATTATACCATGATTTTCCTAGATATGCAATGGAGATGTCTAATGTTCCTAACTTTTTTAAAATGCAACATAACTATATGATGTACTATATATAGACATACGACATTGTTTACATAATTCTTATAGAATGTATGCATATGCAAATGATCTAATTTTGTTTTTTTTGTGTCACAGGACTCCATCATTATGTCGAATAGGAGAAATGTTAGCGTGGATGATTTCAAAATGTTAGTAAGAAACAAAGAAGGTTGTTTGAAAGACATATGATCTTCAATATTTTGACATATATATAATAAGCTTTGAATTTTATCATCATTGGGTGGGATTGACACAAATGGATAGTACACACCATGATATGAGATAGACGATAGTGTACAAAGTCATCCACTTGCGAAAAATAGACAGTTGCAGACAAGGAGTGTCTTAACTCATACAAAGAGCAAGATTGCCCCAGTCTTTTTGTCTAGACAAACCACATACAACAAATAAATAAAAATGGGTCATGAGATGTTATTGCTCCTCTAAATCCTTCATGGGACATCCTCGAGGAAACTAGGAACATGACTCAAAATCCAAAGTTTAAAAAGACAGTTGAAAGACAAAAGTCAAAGAAAAAGAGTCCTGAAACATCCTTGCTTCTCTAAATCCTTTGAGGGACATCCTTGAGAAAGCTAGTAACTGGACTCATGCACAAATCGATAAAAAGATAAGACAAAATACAATGTAAAGTCAAAAATCCAAATAAAAGTATTTTCCAAAACTTGATCTTGTGTAATTGTTTGATGTTTGACATAGCTCGATGTGAGGGATGACACATATTCTATAAGACATTGAGTCTGATTTCGACCTTGTAATCATCTGTGTAAGGCATGACACATTCTATATAAGACATTTGATCCTGATGCCATTGATGCGACAAGCTACATGAGGCTATGACAATTGATGATATTTGTTGACAAGAAAGACATATCTTGCTTAAGACATAAGTTGATCACTCAGACAATGTGTTTCATTTTGACTTGATGACAGTTTTGATATTTTTGCCTTGTTGATGCATGACTTGTTTTGATGCCTTGACTATTATGAGTGTGTGCGTGTGTTGAATTATGTGGACTTGAGATGATATACACTAAAGGACTGACCTAATGCGGCCTCAGGGGCTCATCGATTGATAGCCTTGCCTACGTTACACACGGAAAGACCTCATAGTTTGACCAGACTTTAACTAACATAACTGATTGAAAATATGTGCTTAAGTTGATGATATAAAATGTGTGTGATAGTGAATGTGATAAACCCTAATGGACTAACCTAGTGCGGCCTTGGCGGCTCATTGATTGATGGCCTTGCCTATGTTGTACACACAGAGACCTCGTAGTTCGACTCAGCCAGTGACTTTTAAATATACAAAGAATGAGTCATGATTTTATGTGTGATGCATGAAAAACCTAGACAGACAGATCTAATGCCTCAGAGGCACATCGACAGATGGCCTTGCCTATGTCTAGTCGCAAAGGCAACGTAGTTTGACTATGTCTACGACTGACTTAACATGATTGAATCTGACTTTGTTTTTGAGATTTTTGACATGATTTTTGATTTTTTTGTCTTTTGGAGTTTTTTGATGTTTGTAGATTTTTTTCAAGACATTTTCTAATGTTTTTAAGATTTTTCAGGACATTTTATGATGTTTTTGAGCTTTTTTCATGACAATTTCTGATGTTTTTGAGATATTTTCAAGACATTTTCTGACATTGGGTTGCTATGTACAAGGTTCACATGACACGGGTCAAGGATTTGCCCCCAATAATTCCAATTAATGGATAAGACAACCATTTATTATGAATGATGGTGAAAAGTCTTATTGGAATGATGGTAGATGAAGTAACGAAGTCGACTACACATGCCGCCTATTTGCCAAGTTTTCACCATGGTACTTATCCATAGTGCCACCAAAGTGGTTTTCACTATTGGATGGATTATTGCTCTTTACTATTTTATTGATTTTTTATTTTTTTTGGTGTTACAAAGATGCTTGTTTGCCAGGTTTTCATCAAGGTAACTTTTTTTTTCATTTTTTTTTAAAATTTTAAATTTTTTCAATTAAAACATGGTTCTAAGAAGCTATGCATAGAACCTCTTCAGATGAAGGCTGTTGATTGGTGACAAAAGTGTTTCTCCTTCAGGGGTAGAGAGTTGATATGCTCCTGATCCAAAAGCTTCTGTGACAATATAGGGCCCAAACTAGTTAGGTTCAAACTTACCTGGTTTTTCTCGTTCAACTTGATTCTTGGGGTTCGCCATTAAGACTAGGTCACCAATGTCAAAGTGTCGATTTAGAACTTTCCTATTATAGCTGCGACGAAGATGATTCTAATATGCTTGCAAATGATCTAGTGAATTTTGTCTTCGTTCATCTAGGAATTCTAACTCTTGCAATCTGGATACATGATACTCTTCATTGTCAATATGACCTTTCAAGGATACCCCCAGGGAAGGAATTTCAACCTCAATAGGTAATATAGCTTTAGATCTAAATAATAGGGAATATGGAGTGGTGTCAATGGGAGTACAGATGCTTGTGCGATAAGCACATAAGGCAAGATTAAGCTGTAAATGCCAGTCACGACCAGCTTCATTGATAGTATTTTTTAGGATTCTGATAATGGTTTTATTAGATGCCTCGGCTTGGCAATTACCTTGTGGGTAATATGGAGTGGAAAAATGATGTTGGATATGGAATTATTCACATAGATGGCAGACTTCTTGGTTTTTGAATGTACAACCATTGTCTATGATAATGGATTGGGGTACACCATACCGACAGATTATGTAGTTTAGGATAAACCTGGATATTTGTGTGTCAGTGATGTATGTCATGGGAATAGCTTCAATCCATTTGGTGAAGTATTCGGTGGCGATTATGATGAACTTATGTCCATTGGATGATGGAGGGTCTATCTTACCTATGAGGTCAAGTCCCCATTGGTAAAAGAGGCATGGTGAAGTAATCGAACGAAGCTCCTATGCTGGCGCACGTATCAAATCTCTGTGTATCTAACACTATCGACACTTTTTGACAAAGATATGAGTCCTTTTCCATTGTAGGCCAATAATAATCTAATCTCATAATATTGTTGGCTAAAGTAGGACCACTAGAATGGGATCCACATATACCCTCATCTACCACTCACAAGGTTGCTTGTGCTTCTTTTACATCGGGACATCTCATTAAGGTGTTATCTAAGGTACGTCTATATAGGGTATCTTCGATGATGGTATATTTGGCAGACTTACAGATAAAGGTTCTATGTTGGTTGTTTGACAAGTCTTAAGGTAAGAATTGGGCATTTAGATAGTCGTATACGTCCTTGTACCAAGGGGACGTGGGACCAACAATCATACACACCATCATGGAATCAGGGACATCATAGGCAGGGACCAACAACTATTCGACCAAAAACTCAAATTTAGGCACATTACTAGGAATATCCAATAAGGAACCCACGGTTGCCATAACATCTGCTACCCTATTTTGAATGTGTGGTATTTGTTGAAAGGTGATGTCATTAAAGTACTACTTTAAATTATCACCCATGCGCTTGTAGGGGGCAAGTTTCTCATCTTTAGTTTCATAATCATCATTTACTTGCCGGACTACTAGCTGAGAATCCCCATAAACATGTAGACTCTTAATCTTCCATTAGGCTACCATTCTTAGTCCTGTCACTGAGGCTTCATATTTTGCTATGTTGTTGGTGCAAGGGAAAGCAATCCTGAATGATTTAGGAATAGTATCACCTTGAGGTGTAAAAAATAGTATGCATGCTCTTGAATCACGATTAGTATGTGACCCATCAAAGTATAATTTCCATTTGGTTCTAATGTCAACTTTGAGGATAAACTCATCAGGAAAATCTGCCACTAAAGGATGGTCTGCCTTCATGGGTGCATCTGCTAACTGATCTGTAATTACTTTCCCTTTTATAGCTTTCCTCTCCACATATTGGATGTCATATTCACTAAGTATCATCACCCATTTATCCAATTGGCCTGTTAATGTTGCTTTACTTAGGAGATATTTGAGAGGATCAATCTTTGCGACCAACATGGTTTTGTGGTTTAGCATATAATGCCAAAGTTTTTGAGTAGGAAAGACTACCACAAGATAGGCATGTTCTATGTTACTGTAGTTTAGTTCATATCCCACCAAGGTATGACTGATGTAGTACACTACCCTTTCATGACCTTGATCATCATTTTGTGTAAAAAGGGCTCCTAATGCTGACTAAGTTGCTGAAATGTAAAGTATCAAAGGTCTGTCATTTGTAGGTGGCATTAGCACAAGTGGAGAAAGCAGATAATCCTTGATCTATTGGAAAGCTTCCTGACATTTAGGTGTCCATAAAAATGGTACTCCTTTCTTGAGAAAATGTTGGAATGGATGTATTTTGTCTACTAGTTGTACTATGAAGCGCCCGATAGACTATAATATTCCCTGTAGTGTTCTTAGTTGACCAATGCTAGCTGGGGGAGGCATTTCTACTATAGATTTTACCTTCGTCAGGTCTACTTCAATGCCTCTTCTAGAAATGGTATATCTTAGAAGTTTCCCTGATTTCACTCCAAAGACACATTTCTTTGGATTTAGTCTGACTTTGTAATTTTCTAGTCTTTAGAATATCTTGTCTAGAACTTTCAAATGAACTACCCTTGTTATTGATTTAGCTATGAGATCATCAACATAATCTTCCATGAGAGTATGTACAAGGTCATGGAAAATAGTCGTCATTGCACGTTGATACGTAGCTCCTACATTTTTTAGCCCAAAAGGCATAACATTCCAATAGTATGTTCCCCATGGACATGTGAAAGTTGTCTTCTGTTGTTCTTCAGTTGCGATTTTGATTTGGTTATACCCGGAGAAACCATCCATGAAGGATAACATCTTGTATCTTGCTGTGAGGTCCACTATCATGTCAATGTTTGGCAAAGGGAAGTCATCCTTAGGAAACGCCTTCTTGATATCTCTAAAGTCTGTACAAATGCGGATGCCCCCAGTTGGTTTGGTCACTGGCACCGAATTTGAAATCCAATCTGTATGTTCTATGGATCTTATGAATCTAACATCTAATAGTTTCTTAAGTTCTACTTTGAATAGTAGAGCGATTTGTGGATGCATCTTTCTTAGCTTCTGTTTGATGGGCTTAATACCTGGCTATAATGGTAGATGGTGCAATATAAGGTCTAGATCCAACCCATGCATGTCAGCATATGACCATGAAAAGTTTATCTATCTCTTTGTGAAGAAGTCCTAAAACTCTTGTTGCTTTGTCTCTGTTAAACATGCTGCAAAATATATTACTCGAGGGTTTTCTTTTGTGTTTATATTGACCTCAACAAAATCTTCTAATAACATTGGTGATATTTCCTGATAAACGAGGAGAATATTCAAGCCTCCATCCTTAGGTGCCTCAGAGAGGTTTTCACCCTCAGATACGTCCTTTAGTTTTACTATTTCTTTGTCCAAAGGCGCCTTTCAGTTTTCACCTAGGGACTTGTCATTTTCATCATTTTCATTGTTTTTCTTTTTGTTTTCATTTTTGCGACTAGAGGTGTAAATAGACTCCCCAAAATGTGCTTTGTCATCCAAGTCTATGGTAAAGCAAGCTTTATGATCCCCTCTAGGTATGCCTTCTCGAAGTCCCATGAACTCAACTATTGCTTCATCGTTCTCAAATGTGTCTAAAATGGGTTTACCTTGTTGATCCTAATCGATAAGTTGGGGATATATGAGGAGAATTTCATCATCAGAGTTATCAAATGTGGAAGTTGACAAGGTGAATATAGAGTGGTTAACCTGGTCACATAAGTATTGGAATAACTCCTTTTTGTTCTTCTTCCTAGGGACAAGAACTTCTAGGTGTAACAGATCGTTATGATGGCTCTTTTCAATGGAATAATCCTATTGAGAAAATGTGGCGTGATGGGAATTGGTTAAATATCCCACCATTTATTTGAAATGATTGACATCTAAGTTAGTAGGGATGGTAGTGTTCTGCAAGGATTTTTCGAGAATGGCTCGATGATCTGGTGAGATAGTCAACAGTTCCAAGATAGATATTTCTGCTAGGGTCTTGCCCAATTTATTAATCAAATTATACTTAGACTTGGAGGACTGTGTAGGTGGCTCAGAAGGACCTGGAAGGGTTATCTTAGTTCTGCATGTATTTACAGCACATTCAGGTCATTTCTTTATGGTAATGGTATAGATGTTTTCATCAACGACTCAGATATGATTGATGATCTTACTTGATTTATAATCATACTTAACAATGTTATAATTGGCCAAGGTATTATTCTTAATTCTCAAGCTAGAGGCCTTTCCTTTCCCATGATCATGTAATGGATCTGTGAAGACCTTGTGATCACTGTTCTTGGTATGTTTCTGCCCATTGAACTCTATGGTTTTGTCTTCAACAAAATCTTGTATGATGTTTTTTAGCTATCAACATTGTTGTAGGTTATGTCCCTTTGTTTGATGGTATTCATATTAGGCGTTATCATCCCACCATGAGGGTTTAAACTGTCCAGGATCATACTATTTTGGTTCCAAAGGTTTTAGGAGACTATGTTTGAGCAGTTATTTGAAAACTGTCTCAATTGGTTCCCCTAAGGGTGTAAACTCACGTTCAGGAAATATCCTTTGTGGTCATTGTTGTTGTGAATTTTGGACAAAATTTTTCATTAGATTTAGATTACTCATCATGTCTTGATTGGGGTCGTAACCTCTAATTGTAATGATAGGTCCCACATGTAGGGTCTTAGCATCAACGATACCGTCATTTGTTACATTTTTGTTTCTAGACCAGAACTTGTTTCTATCATTGGGAGCGTTTTGATGTTGAACAACTGGGTTCCTGCTTGGTACTTTTATGTCTCCTTTGTCAATAAGGCCTTTTTCAAGTATAATGCCCTTTTGCACTAAGTCTAGGAAAGAGGTACAACAATGTACCCTTAAGTCACTTCTCAGTTTTGAATTAAGATTTTCAAGGAATATCATGACTTTTTGTTTTTCTGGTATCTCAACTGAACATCTACTAGCTAAACTTCTCCATCTCTGGAAGAAAGTGGTAAAAGTTTCGCCTTCTTCTTGCATGGTGTGACACAAGGTAGCTATTTTTATTTCATTGTCTATGTTGAAGGCAAAGTGTTCGACAAACTTCTTAGCTAATTCAGCCCATGATCGTATGCCATATGGTAGTTTAGAGAACCATTCTAGTGCTATCCCAACAAGGGTTCGCGAAAATAGTCTCATCAAGTATGTGGGGTCATATGATATGTCAATGCAAGTTGTAGAGAATTCTCTAATGTGTTCTAAAGGATTCCTATTCCCATTATACTTAGGAAAATTTGGTATAATGTATCCATGTGGGAAGGGTGTCATGTATAGCACTTTGTCAAAAGGACATGGACATAAAAATTTTGTTGAGATAGTTCATTTGCCTTACATAGACATGTTGTCCATCTTTTGTTGAAGGATTTGCATTTGATTTTGCAGAACATATACTTGTGTCAAGGATATGTTTGCGTTGTTGGGATCGATGTAAGTGTTCTGGAATGCTATGTTCTGTGACGGATTGTGATTTGGCGAGGGTATATATCTTGTATGAATGTTCTGATTCGGTGTAGGGATATATCCCTTCAGAATTTTTTGATTTGGTATAGGAATATTCCATGTTGAATTTTTTTGATTTGGTGTAGGAATATTTCTCGTCAGAATATTTTGTGTAACTCCTAATTGTGGAATGACAGTTATGGTATTATTATGAGGTATGGTTGTGTTTGTGCCTACTTTGGATCTTTTACCAATAATGTTTGTGCCAAATGGATTGGATGAAGATGCTCCCACAGTGAATTATAAACCTTGCGTTATGTTGAATGGGGTTTTGTTTACAATTGACAATGTTTGAGTAGGTATTCCAGTTGGTATTGCTGCAGTAATTTGAGGAACAAAGACACTAGATGTCAGAGTTTTCGTTGGTTGAGTAGATGCTATTTTCAAAGTGTGGACATCAAATCCCGGTGGTAGTGTGGCACATCATACTAGAAACTTTGCTAGATATCGTTGGGGATCATTTTCCGAACACTCATCCATAAAGGATGAAAACTCAGGATCTTGTACGGTAGTGTCTATGTCTTCAGTAAATTTTTTCCATGTGTGTCTCTAGTGACGTGTTTTTCAAGAAAAGTTTCGTGTGGTCTCTCTTTTCTTGATGGTTGGTTTCCGAAAGGATTGATGAATTCATTGGGGTCTGACATTTCTCTACATTTCTTCTTATACCTTGTTTCAACCATGAAAAGTTGCTCGGAATGAGGTAATGCAACTACGTCTAAAATGATGCGTTCGATTTCTATGTGTTTTTTGGGGATTTTTGAATATATAGGATGCCACTAAAAAATAAGGATTTCTAAAATGACGTATACTAGGATGACGTATGCTAGGATGGAAAGTATGAAAAATTTCAAGTAGATTATGATGGTAAATGATTCTAAGATGGGTATTACCTACCACCTATGGAATAAATCCAACAATGATCTAACTTTACCAAGGAACTTGATTGTAGGACAAAGACAATTGACAAGGTGAATTTCCCAAAATAGATTGTTGAGCTGGAAGGATTCACTAATAGGACAATAGTGACTAGGTTCAATGATAACGACAAATCAGAGCATGAACATATCTAATGACGTGGAAAGTTATTCTATTCTATGATATGTAACTTCCTATGGGGTGTCTAAATGTTTGCAACTTAGGATGACTACCATTAAGATGTACATGACACCTAATAATGCAAAGGTTTTGAGCAATTTTTTCCAGTTTCTACTCAACGTTGATCGTAAGAAAAAAGAAGCAAAAAAGATAGTTTTGTTTTCAGATTGAGTTTGTCATTTTTCAAATTTTTTGTTGACAATCAAATGCGACTCAGATTTAAAATGTGTTGATAGATTTAGCAGATGCGTTTCAGTTTTGAGATGCGGTTAATTGACCAAACCAAGTCTTGAATGTTGATAGACAAATGCGACTTTTTTTTGAAAGATGCGGTTTAAACTATGACAGATGCGACTCAGTAAGCATATGTGACTCAAAATCTAAACCTTGTGAAAACTGAGTTTTTTGACAGACACATGCGGTTTTTTGTTTAACAGTTATGACTTGTAAATAAACATGCAGTTCGAAATATGACAGGTGCGACTCAGTTTATAGTTGTGGTTTTCTGATGACAAAGCTATGAATGACTCAGTTTAATGATCAAGTTTTGACGAATAAAGAAAGAAAAATCACATAATACAAAGTATTTTCAGTTTGATGTGTATGAATTTGTTAAAATCTGAAGACAAGTACAATTTAGGCTATGTTGGACAGTATTTACTGAGTTCTCAATTAGATTTCTCTAGCTATGCATATTCAAGGTAGATGACTAGTAGCTTGACCCCACTGGCTCCCCTCCATGACACTCACTTATACAGGGCAACCAAGCTGCTATACCCATGAAACTCCCATGGCATACATTTCATCTCTACACATGAACTATAAGAATTTGAGATGGCTTCACAGGTCTGACTTGCTGCACCAGTAAATAGATAGGATTTTGGCAAAAACTACAACAAGGATTTTAGTAAGATCATTTCGTTCGTGGGGCACCATCCAATACGACGAGAGACCATTTATGCCCTTCTTGTCGGAACAACGAGCATGATTTTTGGGTTTCCCCAAAAATCCACTTTTATATACTGGTTGGAAGTCACTTGGCTTTAGCGTGTTACCAGTCTCAGTCATCTTGGGGTGAGTACTTTTTCCCACCAAGACAGGCCCAAGTTCTAGAGTCAGTAACCGTTTCTCTTGCACCTAGGATTGCATGAATGCGTAAGCAGAGAGGATACTACAATGTACTAAATCATGAGGGTTCTAAACTAATAAATATTGACATAAAAGACACAGGTTATTTATAATCCTAAATGAAAATTATCTAAATACCAAACATAAAATTTCATTTTAACAATTAAAGTGTTCGACAACAGGTCCTACATGCAACTTGTTAGTAGTTTTATTGGTCTTCATCATTCATCTTGCAAGAAAATTAGTTTGGTTTTCAATATCTTCTATGCTTCATCCTGCAAGAGTAATGTTATCCCCCTAAATCATAGCTGCAAACAAAATGTTAGTGAAAAAAAAATGAAAAATACCAAAACACGAAAAAATACAGAATTTTGAAAAATTGAAAGTTTTACCAGCCATATGTGTTGTTTGAATTTATAGATGCATTACAAAGTTGACAGTCAAATGCATTGCATGAGGTCTCAGATGTGGCTCATGTCGTCAAATGCATCTCAAAAAATTTTAGATGTGGTTTGAGAACTCAAATGCATCGTTTCTTCAATTAGATGCGGTTTGTCGTACGATACCTGCAAAACAAAAAAAATGAGAAAGTGGAATGGATTCGTGAAGTTTGAAGTGTCTTCATGTCGGGTTCACCAAATGTGACATAGATAAAATAACACTACACAGTAAGATGGTTAAATCTAATCTAAACATGCATAAATCTAAATCAAACAACAAAGAATGAATCAAATGAATTAAAATGAAAATAACATAAAACATAGAATAGTCTCACCGAATATCAATCCATTTCCTTGAATTATCTTGATTGTCCTTCTCCATTTTTCCATGTCAGTATTCTTGCCCTCAGATTTCAATATGTATGCAAGCCTAGCCTTGATGTATGTCTAAGCAAAATATTGAAGATTAAGTTCTTCCAAAAAGTGTATTGATTTTGGGAGGAGAAATACTAGCAAAGGCCAACCAATTTATAGAAAGTTGGTTTTTGAATGATTGGCTCATATCCGAAAGAGAGATCAACAATCGAGATTATTGAATGTCATGCGATTGAGATTTGTGTCAGTTAGAACGTGAGTTGAGAAATTCTGCAGGATAAAGATTAAATTACAATAATAATTTAATCAAGTGTTAAGACTGTTTGAAAATTGAAAGAATAAGAGTTCAAGATTAAATAAATGATTTAACCTTCAGTTGAAAGTCTTCGAAAATAGAAGAATTAGACTTTCAATGAAAAGGATAAAGTTAGAACTTGGAGAATGATATGTTCGAATGCACACACGAATTAGTTAATTAAATAAAGATATTTAATTAATAAATATGTTCATGCATATGAGTTAGAACTAGTTAATTAATTGGTTGTGACAGAGAGTCTTTTTCACAGAGATGATCAAATATCGAATTCAGAGATAACTGACGGATTTAAATAGATCTCGAGTCAGATGGTGAGTGAATAATTAGTTAACTGGACTAATATGACATAAACAATTAATTATGAATTAAACGTTAATTTAACTCAACATTCGACAATTGAAATGATTTAATTAATTAAATAAATAATAATTTATTTAATTGACTATCAAAAAGGTTAATTGAATAATTAAATAATTCGAAAAGAATATTTAATTACAGTCAAAATATGATAAAAGGTAAATTAAATAATAAATTAATTAATTAGCGATGTAATTAAATAAATAAGATTTATTTAATTAATCAGAGTTGAATAAGGGTCGTAATGAATTAATCAAATAATTAAAATGTTATTTAATTAATAGAAGAAAGATGTGTTTAGGAAATAATTAAATAGTTAACATTATTTAATCATGACCATGGACATTAGAAAATTACGACGAAAGTGGTATTCGCAAGCCTATACCAGTTTTCAGTGTCTACAATCAGGATTAATGTCACATCCTCCACTTGTCTCTAATCCTCATTAATCTACCTAATCACTTACCTTTTATAGCATGTCCTTAAGTCAACCTTTCATGGTACTTACCTTATTTGGTTTGACCTCTTCCCCATGTGAATTAAAAATTCACACTTATTCCCCCCATGCATTTGTCTTATCCATGACCTTTCAAAGGCCACATCAAATACATGGGACAAGGACCTCCTTTTGGAGGACCTTGTCTTATCCATGTGTTTATTCCAAGCTTGTGAATTTTAAATTCACTTTTATTCCTCCAATGTCTTCTCCAATCCCCATGGTGACAAGGGTGGACTTTCTAAAATTCCTCACTTGTCACTTTCAGCCCCACTTGGGGACAAGGAATTCCTTTTTAAGGAGATCCTCTCCCATCCCAAGGTACTTGCAAGTACCTTGGGACCACATGGAATTTTCTATGTCAACCTGTACCCTTTCCATCTCACCATGTCCTTGAAAAATTCATCCTCCACATGGCAAGATGTGAGGGCTTGTGAGTCCTCAACTCACCATAGCCCTCCATGTTGGCCATGGTGGCTCAATCTTGACCATTGAATCCTCTAGAGAATTCAATTTCTTTTATAAATAACCACCCTTTTCATTCATTAAGGGACCTTATACATTCTTATCACACTTATGCTCTAAAGCCATTTTGCATTCTAGCCATTATTGCAGCTCTCTTGCATTTTGCATTCTTGACGCTATTATTGATTCACCCACCATCATTAATCATTCAACTACCACTACCATTATAAACTTTACATCAAGGAGCACACATCAAAAACAAAATCAAGGGCCAACCAAGGATCAAAAGAAGTAAAAGGTATATCTTCTTGTTTTATCTTTTTATTTTATTTGTGTTCAACATAACCTAATCTTGAGGTGGTTTAGTGTGGTTTTTATTTTGTGTTTATTAATTAGTTTTGCATATTATGAGGTAATAACTTTCACTGCACATATTTTTGGCACACCCGGTGGGACCCACGTCACGGTTCATTTACTTTCACGTTTGCTATTTTTTAAAATCTTGCAGGTTCAAGAACATAGAGGCGACTCCACCCTCAAGGGGCAACCCTGCCCATGAACAGGAAACCCCTCCCTAAAAGGGGTGACCCCACCCAAAAGCCAGATTTTTCTGTTTCTATTTTTTGGTTTTTCTGACTTTTTGTAGGATCAACTTCATGACCAGGTGACCCCGCCCAAAAGCCAGATTTTTCTGTTTCTATTTTCTAGTTTTTTTTGAATTTCTATAGGTTTAGCTTCACAAACAGGCAACCCCGCCCATAACAGGCGGTCCTACCCAAAACACAGAGGCGGCCATGCCTGAAACAGAGGTAAAGAAAGGAAAACAATAAAAAAATTTCATTTTAGTATTCAATTTCCAGCTGTTTTCCATTTCTGACCTACTAACTTCTATTTCTTGTTGAGTGTGTTTCATTTCTAACGCTTGTTTAGCTCGCTTGTCAAAGACATAAAACAAAATCACTAACACATTTGTTGCAGGAGGAGAAAGCATGATTAGTTAATCTTTTGATTTCGTTTCTAAGCTAGGAACATAGGATTAATTAAAGGATCAATAAAATTTCTTGTCGTGTTTGAAAGTGGGCTATTGACATATCCAATTCCCTTGTGCCATTTGGTAATTCTGGGTGAAGAGAAATCATAGTCCACTTAGTCCTTTTACCCATTTTCATTTTATTAGTGGGACCTGCTTGGGGATTTCATCACCCCAAGGGATGATCCCAACAGTGTGTTACTGACGGGGTATATAAAGGGGGGAGGCAAAAGCTATACCTTAATCTAGTCATGTCGTATTTGGTTGAGCATCGAAGCTAGGGTGATACCTAGATAATATGTGAAGAGTTGATTTGAGCTCCTAGTATCTCACTAGAGGCTCCTGACTCATGCTTGTAGACGGGTTGGTGTTCATGGTTGTGCCCCATGTACCATGTGTATATCGAGGATGCCCTTAGAAGCCTTGTTAAGCCTAGATAAAGGAATGACTTGATTTGTAATTAGCGCTTTACAATTTAACTTGTAAATTAATTCCAATTACAAAATTCCCTGATCCAGACAGTATTGTGTGACTATGCTTTGAACCATTGAAAATGTAAGCTAAGGTTCACTAACCTTTACAGAACTTAAGAAAGATCACTAATTACTATAATGTTGTAATTAGAACTTAAATGCCAATTGAAAATAATGAAAAATAATTTAAGAGAATGTAAGACAGGAGATAGAAGAATAATAAGACAAAAGATAGAAGGATCAGACACAGGTTGATAACAGAGTTCATCCAATGAGGACTACGTCTGGGGGTCTGCTTCTCAATGTTGGACCACTTTATTAATGATGCCAAGCTTTAACATGCCTTTTTACATCATCTAAGCTTCAAATCCTACATAAAATACCTCACAATCTCTCTCACTATTACAATTTTTCGTGTATAATATCACCCTGCAATTCCTCTCCAAAATTCCCACCTTTCTTCACAAAAGCATAAAAACTCTCCATCATCTGAATCCCAAAAAGCTCACACTCCTACCCCCCTTTTATACATACTTTTGCATATGGCGTTAAAAACCACCATAATAAATAAATAACTCCCCTCAAATAAATTAACCCCTTTTAAATATTTCGTTCAACCCCTTTTGGCATTTAATTAGGCTTCATAAAAATTTAAGGGGTTAAAACAACCATAAAAGGTTATTTTGTTAATAATTCAAGCTAGAATATGCTTTAAATATGACACAACCCATTTACAATAACTTCCCCATAAAAAAAAACAATTTAATTTGCTTAAGCCCTTAAGACCTATTCACGGGCTCATTTGGTTTTTGAATTGTTAAGTTGTTTTTTCTTTAAAATGGAGGGTTATTTATTTGTCTTTTTTTTTATGAGTTAATCTTTTTGATTTTTAGGAGATTTGGATCCCACCAAATCCGATTGGAATCCCACAAAATCCGATCCCACAAAATGAATTTTGTGGAATAAACTTCCACCACTTTATTATTATTTTTATTTATAAATAAATCATGGGGTACATGAATTTTGTGATATTTTTGCCACATCACATGCAATTTCCATGTCACCATCCAGTCAACTACCACGTCACATGCTAACATCATCATTTTGACTAAAACTTTGACTAACTCTAGTTTTCTTATACGAGCTCTGGTTTTTAAACTGAATATAGTTCCAGAATCAGCACGATGAGCACTACAACTTGGCACCAACTTTGACCAATTTGGAAATGATGATTTTTTCACCTTTTTCTTGGCCCCCCGATTCACTTGTTTGACCGAACCTTTGACTGCACATAACTTTTGCATATGGATTTCTGTTGAGCTCATTCAAGTTGCATCAAGACCGTGTCAGTGAGCTCTATGCGATGATGTTGGTTTCGTGAGTTTTTGAGATTGTGAAATTTTGAGGTTTCCTAGATCCTCCTGGATTAGTGTTGGCCATACTCTTAACACTAAAACTAGGCTTGTACTGTTTGAAGTGTCTTCTCATGAAAAACCAGTGATTATCAATTAGTTTTGGCCTTTTTCTTATCATTTTTGTCCTTTTCCTTAACTATTTTTTACCAATTTACGTTCAAAACAATACACAAAGATGACCTTGCCCTAAAACAGGTGACCTTGCCCTCAAACGGGTAACCCTACCCTCAAAGGGGCGACCTTTCCCTTCTTGTTTCAGTCATTTTTCACCCGAACCAAGTCAAAAATCACCAACTTTCCTGAATAAAGTGGCCTATTGTTTGGGTGACCGCGCCCTCAAAGGGGCGGCCTTGCCCTGAAAGGGGTGACCCTGCCCTCTGAACAATCATTTTCAGCCCATGTTTGCTAGTTGTTACTCTGTTCTAGGAACCCATTTTCTGGTTTCGGGTGTTGTTCCCTTATTCTGAGTAGTTGTTTAACCATTCCGACCATCCATTTTAGATATCTATTTGCCCATTCCAAGCATCATTCCCTCATTTTGACCACCCATTCACCCATTTTGAGAAGCCATTCAACCATTCTAGGAAGTTGTTCACCCATTTCGGGAATCGGTTTTCCTATTCCGAGTGTCATTTCCCCGCCTCATACATTCGTTCACCCATTTCAAGTGATCATTTGTCCATTTCGCGAATCCGGTTGTCTATTTTGGAAGTATGTTTATTGATGTCACTTAACCCTTTTTCAAACTAAGTTAAAACTAGTTCCTTTTTGGGTGACCCTGCCCTAGTTTGGGTGACCCTACCCTAAAACTACATCTGTTTCACAAACTTGGTCCGAAAAGCCAATTTTTTGGGATTCTGAAAGGCTTGTTGTATGCACATCCCGTTCGTCCATTTGCATCCAAATCATTATCCAAATCATCCTTAATCATCATTTAGGTTCAACATCCATTATCGTTTTCTTGATCCAAATTCTTTGAACTTCGTTTGGAGTTGTTATCCGAATTGACCTAGGTATCTGAAATCAATCGTCATCCTTTAAAAATTTGCTTAGGATAACCATCCATCCTAAGTTGATCATCATCCTTGGCCCTATCAATCCCCTTCCATCTCAAGGTAGATTCAGTGTCGTGATCATAAGGTTCATCCTTTAATCCGATTGATCAACACCTTAAGTCACCTAGGGTGATCTCTAAACCTAGTTTAGAAACCCTTCCAATCATCCAATCAATTGGTCTTTAATACGATTCCATCTAATCTTATCAATCATTTTATCGATCAATACAATCTAATCCAATCCAATCACATCTTTATCCAATCATCCAATCAAGTTGATCCTCATCCAACCCAATCAATCGATCCAATCATCATTTAGATTGCATCTTGGAAGCTTAGTTACATCACCTAGTTGTTTTGCACGTTCATGCCCATTTAGACCCATTCACAAGTAAAAAATTAAATGGCAGACCAACAAGTCCAAGGCTCCTAGCCGAACATCCCACAAGATCCTAGCAACATTTCAAATATCCCACAAGATCCCCATAATGGTGCCTCATCACAAGCTAATACCAACATCCAAAACACCACACCACCTAGTGACGAAAACATGGCCAATCAACCCCGAAGTCACCATTGATGAATATATTAGTGACCCTGCTAATGTTCAAATGAAAGATCACTTTATCAAAGAATGTGGGGATAAGATTCTCGCCACTCTAATCATGAGAGGAGCCAAACCACCATCTGATTTTGATGCATCACAATATACCGGTGCCCACACCCTTCCAACACCTGTAAATCCAAAAAATTCACAAAAATCTCCTAGGAATTCATATGTCCCCGAAGGTGCACCCATAGAGAACTGGTATCATCCAGAGTTTGGCAATGTTGTGATACACCAAGTTACTAGTTATCGTCGCCTTCCAACCGCAACCTCTATCGTCACACCACCCAATTTGAATGATCCCTATGCCTACGACATGCCATCGTACATTCCATCTGATCCACCTCAACATCCTAGTTAGCCA
This sequence comes from Sequoiadendron giganteum, assembly GCA_007115665.2. Classification (NCBI taxonomy): domain Eukaryota; kingdom Viridiplantae; phylum Streptophyta; class Pinopsida; order Cupressales; family Cupressaceae; genus Sequoiadendron; species Sequoiadendron giganteum. Next base: position 187,263,419 of record CM021104.1, on the reverse strand, counting down.
TTTGTCAATACTAGGGGCACACCTATCCTCACCTTGATGCCACCTCTAGTATCTAGACCTACTTTCCAGCAACCTCCTACTAATCCTCACCCATCCACTACGTTGCAATCACCACCTTCACATCCCATTGCTACTATTGCCTCATCCCTACCATCTCATCCACAACCTTCACAACACAACATCCCCATCTCAAAACAAAATGTTTCGGTTCCTATGCAACCACCACACAAGGTAACACAAACTACATCCCAACCTCAACAACCACCACATGGCACTTCTATAGAAGTCCCACAACAACCACATATTCCATCTCGCCCATCTTATCAACAATCGCCACAACGACAACCTCTATCACAACATACTCACATTCCTACACAAACACAACATAATCCTCTTACAAAATATCTTTATCATCCATCCAACACATATATTTCTCCCTCCCATCCTCATCGGGTTCCTCAAAACCAAATGAAGACCCAACTGCCACTTTATACAAATCCTTTGCAGTCACATACCAATCCCTATCAACAACCATCAAATCCAAAACAACCCCCGTATGTCATGTAACAACCCACCATTGCACATCAATACCAATCTTATCCACCCTATCTCCAACAACAACAATCCTACCAGTAGGGTGCACCATCCAACTCTCATTATCAACAATCATCGCCATATCAACAAGGGGCTTACACCCCTTCATATTACCAAAATCCTACACAACAATTGGATGCTTCATCCGTTTCTTATTGCCAACAACAACCACCCTACCAAAAAACAACTTTCACTTCTCATCATCACAATCCATCATCTTCATATTCATCATACATCAACTCACAATCCGCTTATACCAATCAGAACCATAAAATGCCTCCATATGCATCTCAACCCATTTATGATTCGACCTCTGCATACCAACAATATCATCCATACAATCAGCCTTCTCCGACTCCCACAACACCTATCAACAAAGATTTGGAAGAAATGAAAGTTGCGTTGAAAGACTTACAAGCAGGGACGGGAAAATAATCATTCAAATTTGAGGACCTTTGTCCCTATCCATTTGATCCCTCCATTTCCTTGGTTCCCTTCCCTAAGCACTTCAAAATACCAAAATTTGATAAGTATAAGGGCACCAAAGATCCCAAAGCTCATCTTCAAGAGTTTTATGCCCATTGCCAAGAATTCATGCACAATGACAACTACCTCATGTGATTGTTCCCTAAGAGCCTATAGGGAGTTTTCCTTAACTAGTTCATGGGTCTTGAGGATGGATCGATCAATTCCTTTGCACAACTCTCAGAAGAATTTGTCTCCCACTTCTCTTTTAATCTAGAGAAGGATATTGATACACTTGATCTTCTGAAAGAAAAACAACATGATGGGGAAACATTTGTAAGCTATCTACAAAGATGGCGAGCCTTAGCCAGTCAAATGAAATCCACACTGAGGGGAAAAGAAATGGTCACATTGTTTATTGAAAATTCCCATGCGAACATGGCTCATAAATTCTGACTCCACTCTATAACAACTTTTGTAGAACTGGTGGAAAAAGGTCCTATTTTGGAAAGAGCCCTTGTTGCTAAAGGACAAGTGAAAATTTTCAATTTTGACAAAGAGAGGTCCTCTGGAGATAAACCTCGCTATTGGAACAAGAATAAAAATATTTTCAATGATGGTGTCGCCGACACCAAATATGTCCAAGTGGCTAACGCCTCGCAAAAGTTGCAATATCCACCTCAACAGTAGCAGTCGATCCCAAACGCGATATCTATGCCCCAAGCAACACCTCATCCTCAACAACGATCAAATCAAAACAACCAAAGGGGAAATAAACATCAGTTTGCTTAGTTGGGAGAACCCCTTAGTGTTGCGTTTAACGAGCTCCTCCAAGCTAACTACCCCATCACTTATCCTGTAACCAAGCCCCTTGATGAGTCTAAACCTAAGCCAATATGGTTCAAAGAAAATGAGTATTGTGAATTTCACAAGATTAAGGGACATACATTCAATAAGTGTCAAGGTCTAAAAACCTACATCCAAGGTCTCATAGATCGGGGTGAGATACATGTGGATGCTAACACGAGAACCTTGTCTAATGCTCAACTTCAAATATATCAGAATGCTTTTCCCAAGCATAATCAGGGTTCTAGTACGTCCAACTCCAATCTTGGACCTAACAACAACAACAACCAGAATAAAAAAAATAATAATGTCACTTATAAAAAAATTTCATACAATTACCAAGGTGTTACATACGTAGAACAAGTAGAGCCACATGTATCCATGAGACGTGTCAAAGGAAAAGACCCACAATGTGTTGTTACCACCCATCGTACTCGCATCATGGTTCTAGCAACCCCCACTTCCACCCAGCTACCATCTATCAGTTCCCAATATAACATCCTTGATCATGTCGGAAAGACCTCATATCATATTTCTATCCTACATCTGCTTAATTCTTCTCCCGTGCACCAAAACATCCTGAATAAGGCCTTATAGAGCACTCAAGTTCCCAATGACATAGATCCCACACAATTCCAAGTATTGGTCATAAACCTCTTAATGACCTACCAGCTAGCCTTCAGCCAAAAAGATATGCCATGCCTTGAATCAATTTATAACCGCCCCCTCCATCTTGAGGTTGGTGTGAACTATCATGAAGCGAAAAGGGTACTGGTAGATAATGATTCTGCCCTAAATCTTTGTACATTAAAATTTATACAATAGGTGAGATAGACTTGAGCTGATCTAAATAATCAGGTTATCACCATCAAAGCATATGATAATGTAGAACGAGATTCTGAGGGCACTATTTGTCTTCCTATTCAGGTGGGACCCATTGTGCAATACACTATGTGTCATGTTATAGGCCTTGAACTTCCATATAACATCCTTCTTGGCTGCCCATGGATTCACTCTATGCAAGTTGTTCCATCAACCTATCACCAATGTCTAAAATTCACTTTTCAAGGAATGGAAGTAACTATACAAGTTGATCCTCAACAATTTGAATATTTCCGCACCCTAGAGGCTTCCTTTCCATATTCTCATTACTACCTTGGGGTAGAAATGGGGGAATCTCAAACATTTGACTCTTTGCCATCCAACAACACATTAAATGCCACTTTATCCACACGGTCATCCACACCTAATTACACCATTACAAAGGTCTAGATCATTGACAAGGGGTGTGGTGAGTACGAAATGTGTACAACATTGAATGTGGCAACCATGCCACCCTCACCATGTACATATGGCCAACCCTCTCGGTCTGTCCAAAAGAGGAAGAGAAGACACTCACACTCACTTCCAAGAATATGGGTTCAACAACATTCAGAGATCTAGGTTCCCTTCAATATCAAATGGAAGAAGATACTAGTCACTGGGTTTACAGAGAAGAACCTGAACCGTCTCCCCCCTTGAAATAATACTTCCATGAGGTTTGTCCTTGGCCTTCTAAGATTTTTGAAAAACAAAACTATCAGGGGGGATGACTTGGTGTGGAAGAGCAAGGAAGACAACAGTCAGTAGAAGTGTCCATGCATCCGAAGAAAATAGGCTTGGGCTATGACCAGAAACAAAAAGGCCCTTTAGCATCATCTAGTACCTCCAACAATATCAGTGTGGATGATGATTCCCTCGAAGACATACCGGAGGAGGAATCCATCATTCATGCATACGATGAATTAGATCACATTAACCTCCCGACCATGTTCGAATTCCTATCCATTTGCACCATTAGCCTATACCTCAAACATCCTGAGCTTATAGACTACAACCTATAAGGTAGCACACCTTTCAAAAAATTTCCGTTAGTGGACCAATATGTGCATCTCATGGGATTGGGGGAAGATGAACACCCAAGCCGCAAAAATAAAAAGAAAAAAAATCAAAAGGGGTCACCTATTGAGAACCTCCCTGAGGTGCTTTGTGACTTTGAAAAAGTAAAAAAAAAAGGCGTATCTACTAGTGAAAGCCTTGATGAGGTGATAGAAGATCGGGGCATTCATCTTCCTCTTGTAGGAACTCAACTATTCAGATGTTCATCCATCTTGATCGAAGAAACACAAGCAATAAACTTGGGAACTAGTGAGAACCCCAAGATCACTTATGTAGCCAAGGTGTTATCCGAAGAGGAACACTCTACTATCACCAAGCTCCTTAAAGAAGAAATCATCAACTTCGCCTGGACATACTCAGACATGCCCGACCTTGATCCAACTTTGGTGGTACATCACCTAGACATCCATCCTGATTCAAAACCTGTCAAGTAGAAAATCTACAAAATGCACCCTCAAGTGGCTCTACTGGTTAAGAAAGAATTGGAAAAATTGTTAGAGGAAAAATTTATCCGACCAATTGACTACTCCGACTAGATCTCCAATATAGTCCTAGTTGTAAAACCCAACAAAGTTATCAGAATATGTACAGATTTATGAGACCTTAACAAATCTTGTCCCAAGGATGACTTCCCCTTGCCAAATATTGATATGTTGGTTGATCTCACCGTAGGACATGAGATGTTGTCCCTCATGGATGGTTTCTTCGGTTACAACCAGATTAAGATTGCCCCTGAGGATCAACACAAGATGACCTTTACTACACCTTGGGGTACATTTTTTTATAATGTCATGCCTTTCGGCCTCAAGAATGCAGGAGTAACATATCAACGTGCTATGACAATCATCTTCCATGACCTTATCCACATAATAATGGAAGACTATATTGATGACGTGCTAGGAAAATTAAGAACAAGAGAAGAACACCCTGCAATTCTCAAAAAGATCTTTGAACATTTGGAATAGTACAAGCTACGCCTCAATCCGAAGAAATGTGTCTTCGGTGTCACATCTGGAAAAATCTTAGGGTTCATTTTCTCTCACCAAGGAATTAAGCTCAATCCTGATAAGGTCAAAGAAATCATGGAAATGCCTCCACCCCACACTCTGAAATAGCTAAGAAGTCTGCAAGGTAAGCTCCAATCCATCCGAAGATTCATTGCTCAACTAGCTGACAAGTTTCAGTCATTCACGCATCTCCTCAAGAAAGATACTACATTTAAGTGGAATCCACAATGTCAACTTGGATTTGATCAGATCAAGGAATATTTAGCTCACCCGCCTATTCTAATGCTACCTATTCCGAGAAAGCTGCTCCTACTATATATTTCAGCTACTTCTATGGCACTAAGGGCATTGCTAGCACAACACGATGAGTCATCCAGAGAAAGAGAAATATACTACATCAACCAGACCTTAGTAGGTTATGAGCTTAACTATTCCCCAATGGAGAAGGCATGCCTTTCATAGTCTTCAGATCACAAAAACTTAGAAACTACATGCTTAGTCATCTGGTCAAGCTAATCTCTAAGTTTGATGCACTTAAACATTTTTTATCAAGAAAAACACTAACTGGTCGCATGGCTAAATGGATCATGTTGTTAAGTGAATTTGAAATAGAGTATGTGGATCGTAAAGCAATCAAAGGATAGGTAATTGCAGATCAACTAGTAGAAGCTCCACTAGTAGATGCTTATCCTTTAGAAATAGAGTTTCCAAATGAAGGGGTCTTTACAATATCAAAAGCTACCACATGGACACTATACTTCGATGGACCACACACAAAGAATGGATCAGGAGTAGGCATCTTGCTTGTTATCCCCCAAGGTGACTACATACCAAAGTCTTTTAGATTGGCTTTTCCATGCACCAACAACATTGTTGAGTATGAAGCTCTTCTCACAGGCCTCAAGATTGTAGTCCATTGGCGTATCTCTCACTTGCATGTCTTCGGTGACTCCCAACTGGTTATCAAGAAGGTTAATGATGAATTCCTAACAAAATATAACAAGTTGTTTCCCTAAAAATGTATGGTAGATGATTTCAATAAATATTTCTCCTCCATCCAATTTGATCAAATACCCAGAGTACAGAATAAAGCAGTTGATGCGATGGCCACCATTGGTTCTCTCCTTGACATTCCAAAAGATCGTACTGAATGTGATTTCCTTGTAGAGAAACTTTTAATCCCTGCATATGATATCCCTGAGAGTGAAATGGTATGCGACATTGTAGGTCCTGAATCCCGCTAGTACCAAGACATCTACACTTATCTCCATGACAACACCTTACCATCCGACCTCACATGAAACCAACAAAAATCCCTTATCCAACGCACCACCCGATACACCATCATAGGTGATATGCTTTACTGATGTGGGTATGATGGAACCCTCCTCTGGTGTCTGAACAAGACCGAAGCCCACACTGCATTGGTAGAAGTACATAGTGCTATCTATGGAGCCCATTCTAATGGTATGGCCCTCGCCAAGAGGATTCTCAGAGCAAGATATTACTGGCCTACTATGGAACATGATTCTTGTGAGTTTGTAAAACAATGCCTTCCTTGTCAGCAACATGCAGATCTGATTCATGCTCCTGCATAATATTTACAACCCATCACAATACCATGGCCAATTTCACAATGGGATTTTGATTTGATCGGCAAGATTTATCCTCCATCATTCGATTGTCATACTTTCATCATCACAACCACTGAATAATTTAATAAGTGGGTGGAAGCCATACCACTCGCCCAAATTATTGGTGTTCAGATATCCAAATTCATCCTTTACCATATCCTCTGTATGTATGGGATCCCCTCTGCCATTATTACTGACAATGGAAAGCTATTCAAAAACAAGTGCATGAAATTCCTCTGTGATACTTATCATATCCAACACTGTTGGTCTACCCCCTATTATCCCTAGGGCAATGGTCAAGCAGAAGTGACCAACAAAACCTTGATTAAAATAATTAAAAAGATGGTTAACATCACTGGTTGAGATTGGCATCTCCACCTACATCTTTCCCTTTGGGCCTAATTCACTTCCATCCGCACCTCCATCGACACCACTCCATATTCACTATTCTTTGGTTCTGAAGCTATCTTGCCGATCGAAGTCGAAATCCCATCACTTGGCATATCTCTGAAGAATTTGATTACTGATGAAGACACCCAAGTTGCACAACTTGCTCAGTTGGAACTCCTCGATGAAAAATTAATTAAAGCCTACAACCACCTACAAGCATATCAACATCAACTCAAGAGAAGTTACAATAAGAAGGTTTTCCTTCATCAATTCAATGTTGGTGATTTAGTCCTTAAAAAAAATCAGTGGAATCAACAAGATCAGGATAAGAAGGGAAAGTTTGAAGCTAATTGGTTGGGTCCTTACATCATCACAACAACATATGGTTATGGAGCATATAGGTTGTCTACACCTAAAGGGGATCCCCTAGAAGAACCCATCAATATCATGCATTTGAAAAAGTTTTATACTTAGGTCAACTGGGGTATCCCATCCTCTAAAATTGTCAAAATACAAAAAAATCCAAAAATAGTAAAGAGATATAATTCATCCTATGGTGAAAACCACCACTATGTGGCACCTTGGATGTGTATGATTGGTGAAAACCTTGCAACATGCGCCATTCATATAGGGCTTAATCATTATCTACCTCGTGTCCTAGTTACTTTGCGAATCATCCATCTGGATCTCATTATCGTCACCATCCTATCAATCCTATCCTTCCATCCACTTGCATCATTTGGTCGCTTGGTATATTTTGGTTGAACATTAGACAACCTTCATCCGTTATCTGTCATCCTGAGCTTTTATCCCAATTTGGGCTTGTGTCATCTCGTCATTTTGGTCATCTCCATCTAGGTTCATTCATCGTGTCAGTCTCCATCTAGATCCCATCCTATCTTTTGGAAAACTACGTTGCCTCTGTGCTTTCACGTAGGCAAGGATGATCATTTGATTTTCCCCCAAGGCTCTTCTTCTTGTCGTCTCCCTCTATCTATTCCTATCTATGGTGAACTACGTTGCCCCTGTGCTTTCACGTAGGCAAGGTTGATCATTTGATCTGCCCCCAGGGCTATTTGGTGTCTTTGTTTGTCCGTCTTGTCTTTTGTCAAACTATGTTGCCCCTGTGCTTACACGTAGGCAAGGTTGATCTTTTGATCTTCCCCTGGGGCATTTTCTCTATTCCGTTTTCTCCTTCATCTTATGTTCTCATTGTCCTCTTTTTGCTCTTTTTCATCATTTGTCTTTCATTATTTTCAAAGTACGTTACCCCTATGCTTGCACGTAAGCAAGGTCGATCATTTGATCCAACCCTAGTAATTTTCTTTTCTTTTATTCTATGGTCAATCTATCCAATCAATGTCCTCCCTCATCTGTCTTCATCATCCTCTCTCCTCTTTTATCCATGGTTTTTTCTTGAACTACGAGGGCTTTGCACTTTCACGTAGGCAAGGTTGATCTTCGATCAACCCCTGAACCCCTAGGTCTTTAGGTTGTGTAAGTCTTGTGTCTTGTGTCTTGCGTCATGTTGTTAAGTATGTCCTTATCTCACTGATACTTCACAAATGGAATCCATTCATGTCTTGAGATTTAATCGATTTTCGAATATCCTGCATCATTATTGATCTTTTCATTTAGCATCCATCTTTGGTCTCAATAAGATTTATCCTTCCTAACATAACTCATCAACTCCATCCATCATCTTGATCCTATGGAAAAGGACATTTTGAAATTGATTGCAATATTTTGGCTTTTTTTTTATATCATTTGAGCCCCCTATCATCACTTTCCAAGACCGCCGTGATCTCTCATATTATGGTGTGTTTTGACTGGTTTACATAGGGGCATATCTTGATTGTTATTTTTGTTTTTTTTTTCTTGGTTGTCCCACGTAGTACCCACCAAGACCCCTAAGTTCTTCTGTTACATTGGGACATCCTTCTGTGCTTGTGGATATTCCAATACCTAGCCTGACCAAAGTCATCATGACTTTGGGGTGTTGGGATAGCCTTCTTGTTTGTTGTGTTTGTTTCTACATAAGATATATGCCCACCCTAGTTCCGTATACTTGGGCATCATATGTCTTTTTCTATAGCAAAAATCAGTGCTCCGAAGATGGAAAATTGCATTAGCTTTGCATTTCATGTACTCTGCATCCTTTCTTTTTCCCTAACTTAGGATTTTGGTTGTGCAAATGATGATTCCTTCCATCTTCCTCTTTCTCCTCAGGATTCCTATGGTCCTTGATAGGTGCAGTTGCACACCCATCACCTCCTTCACTTCCCTCATTATGCGGATCCTTATTTACTTTCATAATCACATTGAATTTTCATCCCAAATTTTAGGTTCACTAAGTTGCATTCCATCCCATGTGCATAATCATCTTTTTGGGTGTAGAGTAATTAATTATTCTTAAAATTCATCTTAGTACATATCATTCACATCTCCCATACATCGTCACCTGCATCACACACTGCTAGGTTCATTTTCACATCCATAGCATATAAAATCATGAATCATAAAACATCATACTCTCATCCACATAGGATCAATCATAAAATCATCCATCACATCCTGCATCGTAATTCATTCATCACATCATGCATATCACAACATATCAGCCACATAACAATAATCATAATTCATCATGCATCATAGGTGTTAGAAATCATGCATATCATGCATCTCATCCACATAAAACAATCATACTCCATCACATCCTGCATCATAAACGTTAGGCATCCTAAATATCATCCATATTATCCATATAGTAGTAAACATAAATCATTATAGGTGTATCCATACATTACATCATGACAACCATCCACAATAAAACCATAAACATACATGCATGAGAATCATACATCACATAATGTAAATAAGGACTCTTGCATATCATAAATAATAATAAAATATAATTTCCATCACATGGTCCATATCATCATCAAAATACATATCCATCATATATCATCAAAAATAAAGTATGACTAAAGAACTATGGCTCCGCTCTGATATCTGCTTCTCTATAATATATTCATCCTATACCTGTCAATAGCCGAGATCTTATCCCTCTGATCCTCTAAACCATGATTTACCTACATCTGATCTTTGTGGAGACTTTGAAACTGGCCCCTGCATGGAGGTGTCTCTCTCATGCTACTGTATCCTCGGGTATGTGTCCCTGCTGACTAGGATGGCACTGGCATTTGTGGCGGTGCTCAAACATAAGAAGGTACCCGATGTGTTGGATCTAGCACTGTTGTGTAATAATCACACATATAGTAGCTCGCCTTTCTCATATACTCCTCTTGATCTCCCACCTGTTTTCTAGTTGTCTCTCTCGACCCTATACCTATCCCGATATCCACAAATGGACCTCCTCTCCTGTGCCCATGCACCTCGTGCTAACTGTAGCTGCTCAATCTCTGATCCCATCTATGACACCTGCTTTAGGGCTCTATCCCTCTCCTCCTACAATGCCTGCACCTCTACCCCTGTCTCACCACCATGTGCTCCCTCTGCCTTCCCCTGTGTTGCATCTTTCTCCATACCCTATATCTATGCCACTACTCTGTCCCTCTCCTTCTACAGGACCTACATCTGTGCCTGTAAGGCCTCCCTCTCTACCTCCATCACCTATACACGAGCCCTCACAATATCCTCCCTCTCCTGCATCAATCCCATATCTATCACTATCTCCTCTACCACCTCAGCTCTATCACAGAACTTGTCCCACTCCTATCTCAACTCCATCCTCTCTCTCAATAGTCCCTCTACCTGTCTCCTCAAATCCTCCATATCCCTCTCTGTTGATATCTACTTTGTCGATCCTCTAGACTCTCGTTGACCTCTTGCCTACAATATCATCACAGTAGCCTCTAGTTTATCCCTCTCCCATCTTATTGCCTCCCCTACCTCATGCTCCCTCGATACCTCTCCCTCCAAATGAGTCACCTCTGCCCGTAACTCGCTCACCTCTGCTTGCAGCTCGTCTATCTTGGCTCGCAACTTCTCTCCCTCCCTTTGCATCTCTGTCTCATGTCATGGAATCGCATTGGCCATCATTCAAAACTACCTATCACTCTTTTCTAGCTGGGCTCACAACACGAGCACCTCCGCGTCCAATCTACTCCTTGCAGCCTTTGAGTCTCTCAACCTTTGCTCAGCATTATGTAATCTTGCCTCTGCTCCTCTCAATCGTGTGACAAGATCCTCTGACATTGGTGGAATCATTGCCAATGGATGAATGTCATGTGCCTCCATTTCTAGCATCTCCACTCCCCCCTCATCCCCCTCCTCCATCGCCTTAGCCTCATCCCCCTCCTCCATCGCCTTTGCATCATGTCTCTCCTCCTCGGGCTCCACCTGTGCCCTTCGTCTCTTCCTCCTCCTACCTGGCCTTCGCTGACCTGCTACCTCATCCTCCCCCTGACCTCCCCCTGTAGTTATACTACTCTAGCTGCCTCTGGCACTCTTCTCCACTAACCTCCTACCTCATCCTCCCCCTACCCTCCCTCCTGCGGCTCTACTACTCTAGCTACCTATGTTGTCCTCCTGCTCTTCTTGCCTCCAGCTCTCTCGGTTGATCTCGTCTGCTACCCCCTACCCCGCATGCCTCCAGATCTCTCCTCAACCTCCTCCTCCTCTCTCCCCCCTCTCCTGCCAATCTGACCTCATCCTCCGGTCCAAATCCTAATACCCCTGCGATTGGTACCTTCAGTGTAATCTGTACAGGTCGGTGTCGCACAAACCATGTTGCATATCTCACAATAATCCCTACATCTACCAACCCTCCAGTCCTCCTTGGGTACTCCACTAGATCTCGCTCTAGTGTCTCCCAGTGCTCCCATGCAAACTCTGCCAAAATTGGCTCCCCCCATGGTCACTCCCGTGAAATCCGTCTGAACCTATCAGGTGCCCCTAGAATATCTTGTATCAACCCCCTCGTCACCCAATCGGGCATGTGTGATTCTACTATCTACAACTCCTTCCCGACTATATAACATTGGGTCATGAAGTATGCTCTATGTCTAGCCTCATCCTCCCTCCAATTGGTGAAGCATCGTGTCATATACGGCCTCCAAACTATGTCCTCTTCCAACTCATCAAATAATCTCCTCCATCCATCCAAATCTCCTAAACCCTGATACCGCCATACCTTGTCATACTCTGCCCCGTACCAATAAGCCACTGGCAGTATCATATCCTCTTGCCCACTCTCATCACATTCAGCCTGGACACACTGATTTACTCCCATGCCCACACCTAAAGCAATGTCACCTGACACACGCTGAGTCCCCCTCGATAACATATCACATGGACCCCATGTGAACTATCCATCCCTCCCCTCGACGATATGTTGGGTAACCTCCATATAATTGAGGCTACAGAATCTCCCATTCCTATCCGGTATGAGTATCTTGCTGATCAACCCACACAAGTACAATGACAGTGGTGGTACTCTTAATCCCAAACATCTATACATGTCCAACCCATTCTTATCCATTGATAGGTCCTCTCGCCCGAACATGACCCATATGGTATGATCCAATGCCTCTCCCTCTAACCTCGTAGCACTCACCATATGCCCTGCTATGGGTAGCCTCAGTATCCGCCAAAAATCCTCCAACGTCACTATCATCTCTCCTGTTGGGAGATGGAACATCGAAGTTGCTAAATCCCAACGCTCGATCAGGGCTATCAACATCACTCGAGGTGCCCTAATGCATGGATACCCCAACATATGCAACAACCCTGCTTGGGCCAATGCCTGATGATCCGCTCCCATCATCACTCGCTATGTCACCGCAAACACCTTGGATCTCCTCTCTCGAGTTCACAAGTTGTCAAACCTCTACAACCATACCACGCAACCTGTCAGTCACCAAATCCTTGCCCCAAGATCCTTTTCATATTAACTCCTCCTAATCCTCCTCCCTGAGAAAATATTCCTAATTTATCCCACTTCTTTCTTTTTCTCACACTCCAAATTCTTTTCTTTTGGACCCCCTTATTTACCCTCGGTGGAGCCGCCCTTTCGAGTGCAACCACCCCTAATGGGGTGACATCACCTTTCCCAGGCACGATCGCCCCTCTCGGGGTGCGGTCGCCCATCTTGGGGTAGGGCCGCCCCTTCCGAGCATGGCCATCCCTACAAAGGGTGGGGCCACCCCTTTCTAGGCACGACCACTCCTGCATTGGGTAGGGTCGCCCCTATTCGGGGCGTGGTCCCCGCTGTCGGATCCGAAACCCCATCTTTTTCCTCTATTTTACTCAATTTTTCTTCTACAAGCCTGATTTTTGCTACCCGTCACTATTTGACATCCCTCCCCACCCGCTAGGTGAAATTAATTTTGCCTTTTACCCTTTTTCCTAACCTATCTCTACTCCCAAACCCAGATTCCCAAACCCAGATTTTCATATTGCATTTTAACTAAAAAATATGTCAAAAAATGCTAAAATTCACAAGGAGGGTTTGGACCTAACTTGGTGTGGGACCGCACGCTCATGATAGAAGCTCCGCACCTCGTCCCCATGATGGATGATGTCATCATCATAATCATCTGACATCTTCTCTCTCTTCTCTCTTTCAACTGCCAATTGTGTAAATGAGGAATAGTAGTTCTAAAATTACTATTTATAACTTTCCCCCCTCTTTTTAAATTTAGGGAATTTTTTCCCTTTATTTAACTTTATTTTCCTTCAATTAATCCTCCACCTTCTCGGGGCTACCATTTGCAACCCGTGTGTTCATTTGAGTCTGTTTAAAAGCCAATCTTCATGGTTTTTTGAGCTCTATCCAATGGTACCTTTTGTTTCTTCATATCGAGAAGTCACCCGAGGCCCTTTTTTCTTCCCCTACTACCCTCTCGAGGGTGCATACCCTACTGAATCCATCCATACCTAATTCTTGGTCATTTTCTCATGTGATTGGGGCATCCCCCTTCACACCCCTCCATTTGAGCATCTCACATAACCTCTCTCATGCTGGTACATCCTTTTTCTGGTCGCTTCCTCTATAGAGTCATCTGCATTTTATTTTTCTTGGAAACACTATTATTCTAACAATATTTCAAAGAGGGGGAAAATGTAGACATCTAAATTTGACCCCTTACATAAGGTCAAATTTATTCCTTTCTTTCATCCATTTCATCTCCTTCATCAACGTTAATTAAATCATTTATTTAATTAATATTCCCCTTTCCCTTAACATCCCTAAGGTATTTAATTCAATTAATTAAATACTTTACCATTGGCCAATTTCCTCTCTAAATTAAATAAATAAATCAATTTATTTAATTTAGTCAATTATCCTCTTCAATTTTAAATTCATTCTTTCTCCCTCCTTGTCCCATCCTTCATAACCTTTCCATTAATTTGGATTAATCTAATTAATCCTTCATTAGGATGTGCATATCCTTAATCAAGATTAATGTCACATCCTCCACTTTCCTCTAATCCTCATTAATCTGCCTAATCACCTATTTGCACAATCTTAATCCTAATCACTTACCTTTTCTAGCATGTCCTTAAGTTAACCTTTCATGGTACTTACCTTATTTGGTTTGACCTCTTCTCCATGTAAATTAAAAATTCACACTTATTCCCCCCATGCATTTGTCTTCCCCATGACTTTTCAAAGGTCACATCAAGTACATGGGACAAGGACCTCCTTTTGGAGGACCTTGTCTTATCCATGTGTTTATTCCAAGCTTGTGAATTTTAAATTCACTTGTATTCCTCTGGTGCCTTCTTCAATCCCCATGGTCACAAGGGTGGACTTTCGAAAAGTCCCCACTTGGAGACAAGGAATTCTTTTTTGAGGAGATCTTCTCCCATCCCAAGTTACTTGCAAGTACCTTGGAACCACATGTCCTTTTCCATGTCACCTTGTACCCTTTCCATCTCACCATGTCCTTGGACACTTCATCCTCCACATGGAAAGATGTGAGGGCTTGTGAGTCGTCAACTCACCATAGCCCTCCATCTTGGCCATGGTGGCTCAATCCTGATCATTGAATCCTCTAGAGAATCTAGTTTCTTTTATAAATAACCTCCCTTTTAATTCATTAAGGGACCTTATGCATTCTTATCACACTTATGCTCTCAAGCCATTTTGCATTCTAGCCATTATTGCAGCTCTCTTGCATTTTGCATTCTTGTAGCTATTATTGCATTCACCCACCATCATTAATCATTCAGCTACCATTACCATTAAAATCTTTCCATCAAGGAGCACACATCAAAAACACTATCAAGGGCCAACCAAGGATCAACACAAGTAAAATGTATATCTTCTTGTTTTATCTTTCTTTTATTTGTGTTCAACGTAGCCTAATCTTGAGGTGGTTTAGTGTGGTTTTTATCTTTCATTTCTTAATTAGTTTTGCATATTAGAAGGTAATAAATTTCACTGCACAAAAGATGTAATGGTCAAATGGAGCATAGATTGAGGATTGGTGTTACCTAGGTCTTGGGGAAATTGAAGAGCACAAGTCCACAAACAACAAGGGAACACGTTTTTTTGATAATCAACATTGTTATGAAAGAAAGGAACAAAAGGGAGGTATAATGGTATTTAGAAGTCCAAATTACCAACTAGGAATTGGAATTTACTCTAAAGTACATGAACTTAGGATGAGGGACATCGCAAATATCGATTGACAAAACTAGTCCAAATCCATAATTTGGTTGCTAGCATTACTCTTTGGCCTATGCATAGTATGCTTTCTTGATAGAGTTATTTGTCACTATTATATGCATTTGATTTATTTTGTGTGTTTACAAAACAACACTATGTGCAATTAGAATAGTTAGAAATTAAACTTCCTACACTAATCTTGAGAGGATGGTTATGTAAAAAAATGATATTGACAAAAGTTACATAAATTAAACAAAATAACACATAAATGTCCTTCATACCACAACATAGTGATTTATGTTGGCAAAACCATTTTAGGATAAAAATTCCACACTCCAAAAGGCACCCAATATATTATTAATAAATCAATTAGATTACATTATACTTGTAGATAAATACTTCACAAGAGTATCACGAACCACAGATCTAGAGGTAACTCAACATCTATAAGAATCTCACACACAACCTCCATCTCAAGCACCTAATATATAGGAGATAAAATACATGAAACCATCAAATGATATTTACAATAACCACCTAAAAATTTAGTTCCCAACTTATCTCCAATAAAATATTCCCAGTGATGTGTTAAAACACATGCCAACATGTTTAACTCCCCTTTACAACTCTTTTAAATGTCCAACACATTTTCACATTTTCCAATTTGGGAGACCCAACTTTCGGAGGCCATAAATTTTAATCCAAGAGTTTAATTGATGAATTGTTTGTACTATTGGAAAAATTGTGGAGTTCTCTATCAAGCGATAACATGCTTTTCCAATTACAACCACTTTCATGCCCAAAAATGACCTTTATGTGCCTCAAAATTGACTTTGAAACTTCCAAAAAAGAAAATTTAATATCTTCAAATGTAAACACAATCTTGGGTCAAAATTTCACCATCATGTTTATTTTTCCATTCCATAGCTTTGAGGAAAGTTTTGAACTCATCCATGTTCAAATGTAAAATTTCTATAAATAGTAACCTTTTTTATAGTTATAAGGTTGATATACCTTTTTCCTAACATTCTCTCACTTTTCAAACACCTTGCAAGAGGAAAGAGAGTATCAACACCATGATTTAATTGCTAGGGGCTGAGAGGCCCATAGAATCCAAACACCATCTTAACTTATGCAGTCTCACATGCTTAGTTAAATAATCTTCAACATTCATCAACGTCTACCTTAACTAGTTTCACCCTACCATCCTCGACCATATCTCTAAAAAATGATATTGTACATCACTTTGGTTAGTCCTGGCACAAAATATCAAGTTATTAGCTAGGTAGATTACACTTTGATTGCACAATAAATTTTCTCTAAACCTTATTTTATTATGATATTTGAACACAATCTCTTAAATTAATTGACTTCTTTACAAGCATGAGTAGCTGTCATATACTCAAATTTAGTAGTGGATAAAGCAACCAAATTTTATCACTTACTCATCCAACTGATTACTCCATCAAATGAGGTAAACATGTTATTATTGGTGGATTTTTTACTATCAACATCATTTTCCCAATTTGAATCCACATATCCATGAATATCAAGGGAATGTATTTATCTTATCAAATTACCATGATAACACAAGGAATAATTGAAGGTAGGTCTCACAAATATCCGAAGACTCTTTTAATTGAATCCTAATGAACTCTACTAGGATTAGGCATATATCTAGAAAGAACTCCCATTACTTGGGTAATGTCTAGTCTAGTGTAGACCATAATATACATAAAAAAAAAATTGCAATTAGGTAACACACTCTACAAATGTCTTCTATCTCCAATATGGATATTGGATTATGTGAAGTAGATAACTTCATTCCAACTATAAGAGGAACACACAATGGTCTACAATCTTGCATGTTAAGCCTCTGTAAAACTGAATCGATATACGTATTTTGGCCAAGACATAGATTTTTTTTCACTATATTTCTTATGATTTGGACCATCCCAGTAGTCTATTTAGCTACACCAAGTTATTCCATTTCAAATTTAGCTGCAAGTTAAGAATTTAAATATGAAATCATTCATTTCCCTTTACCAATAGATAACATATAATCAACATACAATGCAATAAATATGAAATGATTGCTATCAATTTTATAATAAAAACAATGATCTAATTTAAAATACTCAAATCCAAAACTCAATACATAGGTGAAATTATGAAACCGTGTATCACTTTTGAGATAATGAAATTTTTGGGGGAGAACGTAAGTTTTAAAAATACACCTTCGATCAAAGTAAAACCTTCAATCAAATCTATATCACATTATACCGTTGATAGAAGATAGACCTTCGATCAAAGGTAAAAGCCTAAATCAACACACCTTTACATAGTGACCTTAGATCGAAGGTACTTCAGTACCTTCAATAGAAGGTGTCAAAAATGATAACTTTGGCTTCTACATCAAAATTTCCTAAGAAAATTCAATTTCAAACCCTGAGTTGGACCTTCAGATGAAATTAACTTGACAAGATATTTTGCAAGATTGTAGCCATCGAAACGAGCTTTCCAACAAGTATAGTTTATGTTTTCATTTTATCATATATTAATTTTATATTTTTTATTGAACATAGTTTTTTCTCTAAACATCGATATCTTCATTTTGTAGAGGTGGAAAAATAGTAAACCATTGTAAAAAAACTCAAAAAATATCCTTACCCTAGCTATTGATGTCCTTGATTCACCAAAATAAAAAAAATAGATTTTGATATATACACAACAAGTTATGTTGGATGACACACATGTATGTCCAAATTATAGTTACAATAATTAAAAATAATAATTAAAAAAAGTATCTAACAAAAAATTATGAAAAACATCCTTGCCCTAGATATTGATGTTGAGAATCTATATTTCAAAAAATTAGAATTTTATCCTTTATAGAAAAAAGTTATGTTGGATGACACAAGCATTACTTTTTGAAAATGTTGTTTTCTGTTTAAAACTAGTTATTAAAGGAGATGTTGAAAGATTCATTATTTATTTTGATTTTAAAAATATATATTTAGAATCTAAACACAAATTGCCACAAATCACTAGTTCACATCATCTTGAAATTCTTAACGGTTTAGCTTCTATAGGTCTTAGAAGATGAAGATTCAGTTAAAAATATAGATGTAAATGTCCATCTTGGGCAAAAAGTGAGACATAGTATTGTGATTTCACCCACATATGTATCAATTTCTAGGTACCACATCCTAGGACTATGTTTGAATCCATACATATTTATTCAATTTATAAACCAAATTAATTTTACCTTTCACGACATAGTGCTCTAGCTATGTCATATAAATATCCTCTTCCAAATCACCATGAAGGAAAATAGATTTCACATACATTTTCTTAGCCTCTAGATAATAAATAACAACTATAGAAAGCCATAATCTAATGGACTCCATTTTTAAAATAGGATAAAATATCTCACTATAATCAACACACTCAATGCCAAAGTAAAAATTTGTAACCTACTGTGCTTTGAACTTCTAAATACCTCCATCTGAACCAATATTTTTATTGAAAACTCATTTGATACCAATAGATTTTTTCCTTTAGGAAATGGTACTATATCCCATGTATCATTCTTTTAAAAGAAAATCATTTATTTATCCATAATTATTTTTCATATTCTCCAACATTCATACCTAATGATTTTTATATAGATTTGGGTTCATCCATGTTAGTATTCTCCAATTATTTATTTATCCATAATTATTTTTCATATTCTCCAACATTCATACCTAATAATCAAGTGAATGCCTTTCAATTAGTTATCTATGCCTTGTAAACATTTGACCAAGCTGAGTTGGAGGTTCTTCCTCCTCTTCTGAAGATTCAAAGCTTAATGAGCTTTGCTCAACTTATTGTCTATCTAGGGGCCTCAAATCAAATTTCTCAGGTGTAGAAGGAAGTTGAATTACATATTTCTATTTACTTTGTTATTACTATAATAGAAAAAACTAACCATATAGTTGAAGCCAAAGTTGCCTTTAATGTCATTAAATTAGCATTTGAAAGGGGTTTTAAAAATGTGTGGCTTGAGGGGGATTCACTTAATATTATTAACTATTTGCTAAATTTAAACCCCACTAGTTGGTTGATAGAGTCTCTTATTAATGATTCCTTAATCATGATAAATAATTTTGATGAAGTTAGGATTTTTCATGTGTTCAGGGAGGGAAAAAAGTTGGTAGATTTTTATGCCAATAAAGGGTGATTCTCTAGGCTTCTCAAGTGTGGTGGGTGCATTTTTGTTCCTGTGGAGGTACTTTCCATCCTCTATAATGATTTCAATCACAAATTCCAAGATTAGAAAGGATTGGAGGTTAATGATTTTAATTATCTTCGCATGCTTTGTGGGTGTTTTTGAAGTTGCATTCCAATTTATGGGTCTATGGTAGTCTATCGTCTGAGAAGAGAAGTGAGTTCATGATGAAGATGGGAGGGGAAAAAAACTGTGTTGAGACACTGTATTGCAAAGGCTTCGAGAGAGAATTGAAGATGTGGAGTATTTTGTAAAAGGGTGGTCTTACCCCTTACATGGAGAGATTCCATGGGTATGAACATGAAGCTACCAGAAGATTTGTGAGTGGTTGGAAGGAGAGAACATTGATTGTTCAGGGTGTCGAGTTTACTATTTTTGAGGAGTTGATTGTGGAGGTTATCGAGCTCCAATTGTAGGGAAGGAAATTTTTCAAGGATAAGAAAACCAATGAGGAGATGTTGAACCATTTTTTCAAAGGGGATAAAAGAGATAAGCCGGTGAAGTTGAATTCGTGGGGCTATGAAATAATGTTTATTAATCCAGTTTGGTCTAAAATTGAAGAGGTGATTATGAGATATATCACCCTTGATGGTAGGTTTACTACAATCCTAGGTGTTCATTTTAGTTTTCTCAATCATTTTTTCCATAAAATGTTGGTGTCTTTTCTATTTTTCCTGCTTGCTTCTCTAGAGTCTTCTATGAATCATAAAAACCATCGTGGTATGGTTTTGATGAGGGTTTGATCTTGCTAATTATGGAGCATGCCAAAGCTAACATGTGTTGGTTAAACCCGTGAAAGAGAAAGGGGAAATTAAGAAGAAGAAGCAAAAGCCTCCTGTGTTGTCTAATAAGGGGTCTAATACTATGATGACTGAGGATGATGAGGACTGGATAGATACTAAGGGTGGAATGAACTCGGTGGTGGCTCTCTCTTCTTCCCCCTCAGTCTTGGGTGGGAAGAAGAAAAGGAAACCCCCCTCTAAAAATACTTTGCCTAAGAAGAGTTCCAAAATGGGGCTCTCTTGGTTAGATGGGTCTCAGAAAGGTCACAATGATGATGGCAGTAGTGTCCAGTGAAGGGGTAATTTTCAGGGTCATAGGGGGGTTGGTGTTAAAGGGAAAGATAAGATGGGTGAGGATACTACCCAGGTGCAAAGGGAGGCTAGAATGGATGTTGGAATCTCCCCTATGACAAGACCAACTAAGAATTTGATTGAAGCAACCAATGTTGATCCTTTCTTAGAGGAATTCAACTACCTGATCATTGATAGTGAAGCGGTTATTGATGTTTTATGGATGCCAAGAGATAGTGTGATGGGAAGTTGCAAATTAACCAAGTTGCTCCTTCGGGAACTTAACAAAGTTAAAATTAAACTATGAGATCTGTAGGAGAAGGTTGTTGGTGAGGAGAAGGTTGTAGGTGAGGATAATGACCAGTCCTCCTTTGGGGCTTAGAGGATTTAAAGAAAACTTCCAAATGTTGAGGAAGTTGTTCATGAGCTCAAAGTGGATTATGATAACCACAAATTCAAGTCATTGAAAAGATGTTACAAGATGTTAAATCAAACATGTAAAGCTCCTTAAGATTAGAAAATGATCAATTAAAAATAACGTGGAAACCTTAAAAATTATCATTGATATTTTTTGAGAATTGAGAGGAGAGCAGATGACTGGTGAGAGATTTTCCATCAGCAAGATGAAGGAGCATCCAGGTAAGGAAAAAGATAATATTGTGATGTTGGAAGCTAAGTAGGGTCTTAGCGCTTGTACTCATGGAAAAATGAAGAAGAACTTTGATGAGGAGAAGGAAGCGTTGTTGATATTGGTTGATAAACATTATTAATAGGAATTACAGGTGGAAAACACCCTAAAGAATTTGAAATAGTTTGTTGTTTAGTTTCTTTCTATTTTATTGTGGTCTGGTGGTTTGTGCTCTTAGTTAGTTGTTGTTTTGTTGTTGGTTGACTATGTTTTCTTTTGTTGTAGAAGCATGTTATATTTTGGGGTTTTGGGTCCCTTATAAAAACCTATTTTTCTTGTTAATAAAAAACAAAAGAAGAGTTGGTTTCTCTAAAAAGCACACTTCTACTATATATTAAATTTTGTGCAATAGGATATCAAATCTTTTACCCTTTCACACTATAACTATACCTATTGATGATACATTTCACAACATTGTTCTCCAAATTTTTTGTTTTGATTTTGATACATATGCATATGCCTTCCAACCAAAAAAACTAAGATTTGTTAGTGAATACTTGTGACTTGACTATGCTTCCATAGGCATTTTATCAACAAGAGTTGATATAAGAGACCTATTAATTAGGTAGTAATCAGTAACAAAAACTTCAACCCAAAACCTTTGTTCTAGACCAACACCACTAAGCATACTCCTAGCCTTCTCTGTTAGTGTCATCTTCATTCTTTTTGAAACCCCATTGTGCTATAGAGAATGTAGAGTTTCCTTTTGTCTTTAAATGCTAGAATCTTTATAAAATCTATCAAGTTCATTAAAGAAAAATCATCACCATTGTCAATCTTCAAACATTTATTTTCCAATTTGCAACTAAACCATTTCTTTAATTTTTTTAAATGATTGAAAACTTTAGACTTAATTTTTAGAAAATATACACACACCCTTCTACTATAATCATTAATAAATGAAACATAATATATGGATTTTCCAAAGGAAGAAATGTCTACATGACCAAACACATCATAATGAATAAGATACAATACATCATAATATTTGTACAATATTTATGATATTATGTGCTAGTATTTAAAGACACTCAATGCATTCATTCTAACATATTTGGGATATACGTGTTCTCTCATCTTAAAGCATTAATAAAAATTCATAGCAAAACATTTTTATTTAATTCTTTAAAGGAGTAAGAAACATACATACAAAATTTTAGGCCCTTATTTTTTGTCTTTGAATCTTTGCAATTTTTTGGGGGGCGGTCTTAGGAGAGCTCTTTTCCTTGCAAAAAATGACAACCCTTCCATGGAATCCCCTAAAGTGAGAACTAGTAGCCGAGCTTAAGGAATCCCCTAAAGTATTACAATCTTCCATAGAGGCATTCAATTAAAAACTATTCTTTATTTCACTACCCTTCCATATGATTTACAAAGCATGTTTCATTCCTTCTAAAACTTGACCTATGTCACTTGATTCCTTAAACTACATATAGACACATATATGCCATATAGCTAGCTCAAGGGCCAACCCTCAAAAGTGCAACAAAGTTTCATATATATAATTTTACATCCAATATGTACATATAGCCTCGGGGATGTAGAAACCAAGTGCTTTCAAGTTTGGACACATCTTGATATAATTCACTAGGATTTAAGCACTTGCCATGATCAACCCCCATTTGTAGGCAAATGATACATTTGCAAGAAGAGAAGAATCCACAACATATTAGTAAATTAGTACCTAGAATAGAGGATGAGACCTTCAATCAAACACAAGTTAATCACCCTCAAATTTCACATCCAAAATTAATAGAACAAAAAAACATTTCCTTTAATAAGTAGATGGAATGCACAATGTCCTTAAAAAACAAGGACAATCGATGTCCACCAATCAAAACCATAATAACATACAACTCAAAACAGATAAATAAAGATAAATAGGCTCTACAACAAAGAGAGGCGACCCAAAAAAAATCCCAAAATAACACATTGAATGTACCCAAACAAAGAAGTAGTCTCCCACTAAGTGTAGAAGACACCTCCACAAAGATATGTGACCACATATATGCATACTCAATTTCCATGGCAATCCATGGCTATGGTGAAGGAAATACATCAAGATAAAAATATCACCCCATAGCCCAAAACGTAATGTAATTCTACCCTAAAATCAACTTTGTGTTGATTTGCATCTATATAGTAACACATTCCTTAAGCGCCACCTAGCTTACAAGATAACTTATTTCATAAATAAAAAATAAACAAAATCATTTTATTATGCTTATAGTGCCTTGGATGTGGGCCCACAATTATCATGTCACTTCCCCATATAAAAAAAACCAATGTCCATCCTTTTCGTAGTTGTAGGAAACCACGTGCATGGCTCTTAGCATGGAATTTACAAGTAAAAATAAATAATTTTTTAATGTTGCACCTCCCCTTTGATGTGGTCCCTATAAGTATTTAAAAATAATTCACAATGTATTTAAAATAAAGTTTCAATGCTTTGGACCTACATGATATCAAAATACAAATGGTCACCAAAGCATGCATACTACATTGTGATTGGTCTAAAGGACCAATACAAGTCACTTATTCAATCACTACATGCCAACAAAAATGTAAGTAAAAATTGGGCCTACTAAAGTAAAGAAACTATAAAAAAATGTGTGGAGGCCAACATGCCTAAGAAGCATGCAAAGAGCACATTGAAAGGCCAAATATAACCACAAAGGAGACCAAGCCCCACCCTAGATACATGGAACCCAAACATAAGCCCACAAGTCACTCTAAACTTAGTATGCATATTATGCATATGTCCCCAAATGGGACAAATCCATGGAAATGATTTGGCCAATCTGATGGAAACTATTGGATTGGACAACATTATAGAATGTATGGTACATACATAAAGACCACTCAAAGGCTATTATAATTCTTAAGAAAACATGAATATACACACATAACCTTGGTGAGAGAGTTCTCTAACCGACTATCATTATAAATTGGGGCACAAAAGAAGGGAAATCTAGTAAAACAAGATTAGGTGCCAACACTCTAACATGAAATTGTGTTTGAAGACAGTCTAGGAGATTGTGGCTTGGATAAAGCCAATTTAGAGTACAGGGAAATAATCCAATAATTTTTTTTTAAATTATTTACATTAATTATATATATTTAGTGATTTAATATTTTATTTCAATTGTTTAAAATGATCTAAGATAATGAGAAGGTTGATAGGAGTTAATTTCTTTATTTATTTTTATGTATAGTACATTTTAAGGCATGATTCCAAATGATATTTTAGAGGGATTGAAGTTTATGAAAATTGTAATATTCATGTTTCAAGAATTTAATAAAAAAAATTTATGTTATTCGCTTTAAATTTTTGCAAACTCTTACATCTATGACCCTACTTAAACATCAAACAAGTTCTTCTATCAAGCAAATAAAGTAATTATTATGTAGTTTAGGTTGAGTTTATACATAGATGAATTCAAGAAGACATTTGTTAACATGAATCTTATATTTTTATGTTATATTAATATATAGAAAATGAAACTTCTATTTTTTCATTTCCATAACTCACATTTCAAGTAAAAAATAATTATTGTCCAATTTTTGTTACACACTCCATGGATGAATATAACCCCTTATTATATTCTATTCAATCTAGTTCTATGTCCATAAAATTCAAAGAACATTCAAATAAATTGCACATTTTATTAATACTCTTGAAATTTTCCTTCAATTACAAAGTATTTTATTCTATGCTTTTCTCTTCACTATTATGTTGGTATTATAATACATTGTGTCTTTCTACACCAAAATTCTCCCACCTACTTCACTTATAATTTATATATGTTCATATTATCCTATCAAGATAAAATTTAATTAAAATATAAACAAATAAATTCAAAATATGAAAAATCAAACTCCTATAAAATCCCCTCCAATAATATGCACTATCCCTCTAAACTTGAGGTCCATAAGTATATTAATATAATGCTTGTGCATAACTTTATGCGTGATAAGATTTAAGATAATTAAATTTAATGCATGAATCAACAAATAAATTACAATAAAGAATATTTAATAGAAAGAAAGTAAAAGTAATTTAAGTTGTGTTACATTTGTTTTGATTAAAAAATAATAAAAGTAAATGTTTAATTGTTTTATATAAATACATAGAAAATTATATAATTATAATAGGAAAATTTGTATATATTTATTTCATTTTTCATTTGGTTTTCTATTCATTTTAAGGAAATGTATTCACACACACAAACACATAGAAAGAGATAAGTGGTAATTTTGTGTAAAGTTGAACTCATTCTCTTAACATTTTTTTTTTTTTGAATATACACACATAATTCATGCACATAGCTCCTAATTTATTCTTTTTACATACATACTTTTATATATTCATTTTATCTTCACATTTATCACATATACACATTCATCTACCTCCATACACTCGTCAGCCACTTAGATTTAATTGTTTATCCACTCAAGGGCATTTCCACAATTATGAGATTGACCTAACAATTGTAGACTTGACCTTTTCCTTTTTAAATTTTAGATTTCCATATTTTTTCTTCCCTAAGCTAACGAAGTACATGATTGGCAAAATTTGATACTATATGATAGTATTGAAAAAAACTCAATGCATTCATTTGACACATGCGAGGTCTACAATTTCTCTCATTTAAAAGCATTAAATAAGAAATAAATAGAAACAAATTTTAATTAAATGACTTAAAGGAGTGAGAAATTTGTATGCATTATTCTTAGGCCCTTCCATATTATCTTTGAACCTTTGTACATAATTTTTGAGTGTTTTCTTAAGATAACTTATCTCCTTGAGAGAAAATGATAACCCTTTTAAGATATTACATAAATACATCAACCTTTAGATACTAGAAATGAGTAGTACATTTTAACAAATCATATAGGAAAGCAATAAGGAAAGTTTCGGAGCAAAGAATCCATTAAATGATTAAGATCCATCGGTGAGAGAATATTGGAGAAGACTTGGGAGAACTGAAACGACGAACAGTCTGGAAATGAGGCATCTGCAAACCCTAAGCACAGAGAGGTGATTTGAACCGAGAGGCTGAGTGATCTATATGCAACATCTGCTCCAATCCCTGAGCACTGATTTTTTTGCCCTATTCATTACTAATTCATGTTTCCTCCTATGACAGACTTGGCGTTCCTAGGCACCCTGTTTGGGGGCGGGCGAGCCTGGTCCGTGTTTTTTTGGCTCAGACTGGTTTCTTTGGCAAGCTAGCTCCTAGGTACAAGAGTTTTTTAGAGGTCTTTCGCCTTCAACACACAGAAGCAAACCCTATGAGGTTGAAGGCAAAGGCGCAAAAATTCGGGGGGGGGGGATCTGGATGAAGAGCTGGGTGATTTTTTACAACTTGATTCCTTGTCTATGGAAGACTCCCCAAAATGCGCTAAAACAGAAAAGAGGGGGATTTCACGGGAGACAAAGGAACGAAATCCTTTGAAGCTGGAGTAGAAACTGGTGGCGAGAAGGAGATGAAAGACCAAGACAATGATGATACTGGTAAGAATTTAGAATGTCTGCTTCCCGATGATGTGGTAGGTAGTATTGTTGAATGCCAACATAAATCTGTAATTTTATTTTTCTGAGAGGCATTCCCTCTGAAATTGATTTTTACAAAGGGGCTAAATTGAACCGGGAGAATAGGAGATGGGAAATTGAGGCTTTGAGGGAGCTTGGTAAAGGGTATGTCTCATGTAAATTTAAATCTGCTGACCATGCTCAAGCCGTCCTCCAGTATGGCACATGGGTCATCTGCGGGCATATATGTTATCTACAAGCTTGGAGCCTAGACTTTCACCCTGAAGGCCCATCCAAATCTAGGTATCTAATGTGGATTGAGTTACCTTTCCTTAACCTTGCCCTCAGATCGTTTTTAAGAGACACTGTTTCTCAGCTAGGGAGAGTCCTCTGGTGCAAAAACAACACAGATAAATTCTCTAGCCTAAGGGTTCATCCACGAGCATGTGTGGATATGGACTTAAATAATTAACTACCTGAACATGTCAAATTGATTGGGCTAGGGTGTGAGTTTTAGCATCCTATTGTCTACCTTAATAAACTTAATGCTTTCTTTTACTGTCGACAATATGGGAATTAATTAGGGATTGTCCTCTCAGGAAAAATAGATTCACTCAAGCCAACACAGTAGCCTCACCAAATACACAATAATTGAATCAACATAGCCAACCTTTTGTTATGCCTACTTTAGCACATCTGAAACAACAAGATAATGCCATTTCAGAGGATAAGGGTAATAATGATAAACCCCACACCTTTAAAGATGCCATCCTAACTGATGGCTGGAGGATGATTCAGAAAAGGAACCCCCAAGGTTTGTTGTACCTCAAAATGGACAGCCATTATCTCCAAATTATAACACCCCGTCAAGTCTAATGAAAGGTTATCAGAGAGAGCTTCACCAACTTCTTTTGGTAGACAAAGGCCTCAATCCCCTCTTAGGAGACCTGTCTTTGTTTCTCCACCTGCAATACAAAGATCTAGGTCTGCTATTTCAGCTGCAAAGGAACCTAGTAACTCTGACCAGGCTATTATAGTTGCTAATTGATTTGAGGTCTTGCCACAGGTAGAAGACCTCTCTAACTCTGCCTAACCATGAATTTTAAAACTCTTTCTTGGAATGTTAGAGGGCTATCCCTCACTCACCGTAAGTTTGAGGTCAAGGATGCTATTGTCAAATGGAAACCAGATATTGTTTTTTTTTTTTTTTTGCAAGAAGTCAAGATTAATGGCTCTCGTCTCTCCTCTTCTCTAGCCAATGTATGAAACTTTTTTCCTTACGTTGCATAGAGATGGAAGTGGGGGTTGTGATTGGTCTTGCTTTATGGATTAATAGGTTTGCCATTGATAAAGGGGAGTATCCCTCACATAATTGTGTGTGGATTCTTGCTATTGTCAATGGCCAACCTATTGGTTTGTATTTTATTTATGCTCCAAACATAGCCAAAGAAAGATGTGAATTATGAGATTGGATGTCCAAACATCTTCCCCCAGCTGATTGGGTTATAGGAGGAGACTTTAACATGGTGGAGCATCATTTTGATCGTAGTTGGGTTAATCATTTAAAGCTAAGTAATGAATATTTTGATAAATTTTTATTTTGTCGTAATTCAGTGGGGATTATAAATCATATTTAAAAAAAAAATCAAGTCATCAAAATTGTTGGTACACCTAGACTAATTGTAGGTGGGGTGCTAATAGAAAGCTTATCAGATTGGATAGGTTTTATATCTCTCCTAACATTCAAGTTTTGCAAGACCCTATGGGGCACTATGTGAAAGTAGACTATTCAACTACTCTCTCAGATCATTTTCCAACCATTTGTGTCTTTACAAGGGAGCAAACTAAAGAAGTGGATTCACAATTGCCTTTTCAACTTAATACTTCACACCTTAAAATTCCTTCTTGTGTGGATGTTTTGGCCAACATCTAGAACTCTATACCTAAGCCAAGAGAAGGTGAATCCTATAGGAACTGGTGGCAGGCTGCTCTCTCTAAATGTACTGATTTTTTACGCTCTTTTGGTAAGAGACTTGCATGGCAGCATAGATGTAAAGGAAAATATTTACAAGGCAAGTTAGAGTTGCATAGGAGAATTTTGAATGCAAATCTAGGAGACATATCTATTCAAACATCTATAACTCAGCTTCACAAGCTGGATATGTATAAGGGACAAGGTGCCAAAATTAGGGCCATATTACATTGGTTTAAAGAAGGTAACAAAGGCTCTAAGTACTTCTTTAAATATCTAAACTATAAACATAAAAAAGAACATATAGGCCCTATACACAATGAAAATGGAAGGATTTATACCACTTCAAAAGAAATCATAAATGTTTTTCAAGAGTTCTATGAAAATATTTTCAGAGAAGAACACCATTGGAAAGATGTTCAACTATTATTAGAAGATATCTCAGAAGGAATTTGTAATGCCCAAATTTTTTCCTGTGGACAAAACACAACCATTTTTTATTTTCTTAAAAACAATTGCACATGGGTTAATTTAATTAACCTTTTAACGTTAACGTTTTGACCGGACTATAACTATTGCTGCCTTGGGAAGCACCTAGACATTCTTCTAAAGGCATGACCTTGATTTTATGCCACCCATAGAATAGTTTTGAGTAAGGATCCAAAAGGATATAAGTGTTGGGAATAAAATTCCCATTGAATACAATTATCAATGATAAGCTCAAGTCTATATTATGAGCTACAAGATTAAATCTATAATAGATAGAGATGATTACCTCGATATTATCATAGGTTTCATATTCATGCTAAGTATTAATGCCTAAACCAACATAAATTAGCATCCACTCTTAATTAAGGTTAGACTAAAGTGGGTAATATGGAAATCATTTATCCAAATAATATATTCATCTTATTATTACTAATATGTTAATATTACTAGTAAGGTCCAAATTAATGATTCCTTTAGAACCTTAGATTTTTATTAATGCTATAATTTAAAGACATTATTATTAATAGTCCTTAGTGATACCATGGATCTTAATTACTATATTAGTACAAATAGAACATTAATATTAGTGTCCTCATAGTTTTGAATCTGTATTTATATCATTGACAATATTGCACTTAATTTCATTGCTACTTTGGATAAAAAGAGCTATGAAAATTATTTTGAAGACTTAAAAAATTGCTCACTAACAACATCCTTGCATGAGCAATACTAAATATACTAGTAACCATTGATAAAATTATTATTAATGTTCCATTTTAAGATTATATCAATATCTAAACTCTCTTATTCCCAAACAATAATAATTTAAAATTTAAATATAAATAAATATTTATATAAATTTAAATAGTTTATTATGATTATTCTTATAATTAAATAAATACATATATAATCTAGATTTCTTACTATATTCATTTGTTTAATTTCTTCTTAAAAAAAACATAATTGAATTTCACTTTTATCCCATACATATAAAATATAAATAAGGAAATCTTAATCTACATTCTTTAACTATATAAATTTAAAAATTTATAAGGAGAAAGAAAAAACTCATATCTATGATCTACGTAAATAAAGAGAGTTAAGTCTCTCCTTTTTTAGGATTTATTTATTTATACGTATATCCTTAGAACTTAGTTTTTTAAACACTGGTTTTTTTTTTTTGGATCATTGACAATCTTTTTTTTATTGGAAGAAGTAAATAAAATAAAATTACAGAGTCAAATTACAAGGCTGTAACAAAACAATAGTACGAAGCTTGAAAAACATGTCTGTAGCAACAACAGAACAACTACAAGACCTCAAACAACTGCTTATCTGTTAGAGTAAAAGTTTTAACTTAATTATGTTGATTAAGTTTTATTTATTCCTTTCTTAAGATTTCACGTTAGTTTGCATAGAATGACATTTAATAATTATATTAATTATTAAATATTTTCCTATTAGGACTTCTTTTAGGGTTTTTCCTATTAGGGTTTCTTTAGGGTTTGCATGATCTATTTTTTATAAGGATTGATCTCATTGTATTTCATATCAATTCATTCTCTCTGATATATACATTTTCAGTTTTCAGAAAACCCTTGTTTGTTTGTCTCCATCTCTTCTTTTGTGGCAGGTTATTTGCATGCAGGTAATCTTCGAGGTTTGTGAAGTATTTTCTCAACTCCTACATGGTATCAGAACTTCAAATCTGCTGCTTCATGTTCTTGTTTTGAAGATTTTTGAGCTTTAAGGGTTTGGGGTTTGTCTTTTTGATCTAGGACATACTTGCAATTTCAAAGAATTTTCAACTCAAACGGACCTCGTCATTGCGTCCGTAGCGGTTCAAAATCCCTAAATCGACTGTTCATTCGTCCATTTTGGACAAAGTTGAATTTTGGGGCAAACTTTTTTTGCGAGTACGACCTTACGATTGTTGTTTGCACGTGGATTGGAGAAAAATCTTGGTAATTTTTCTTCGGAATTTTTTTTGTTCGATTTTTTTTTTAAAAAAAAAAATCATTGTGAAATTGTTATTTGATTTTTTATTTCAAAAAAAATAAAAAGTTTTTTTTTTTTAAAATCGCAGTTTAAGGGCTTGCCGGCCCTGATACTAGGGTCCCTGTAGGTACCTGCGTCTGCAGGCCTATGGGCCCTAAGTACATTGACTGACGTACTGCCAGCCGTCGACGATTTTAATGCCAACCGACGGTCTGACAGTACTGCCGACGGCAGTACCTGCCAGGTCGACCGTTTTTAAAAAAAAATTGTTTGTTTTTTTATGTGAAAAAAAAAAACATTTTTTTTAATAAAAAAAATCACACATTTTTTAATTGTTTTTTTTATATAAAAAACATTTTTTCATAAAATAAGCCCTATTATGCTTTTGCGGTGATGGTCGTTTTGCCATCAAATTTAAGCCCCCTTTTTTCGCTGCGACGATCGTATGATCTCAAATTTAATCCAACGCTAGGTTTTTTCCCCTTTGGACCTGTTTTTTTTTCCAGAGGCCGTAACTTGGGCATACGATATTATTTTTTGGCAAACAAGATATTGTCGGAAAACTAATTTTCTCAACTTTCCAATGGTGTGGGTCTCATCACTTCTTTTTCTCTGTTGGTGCATTTTACAATCAGTTTTTTGGCTATCCTTCATGTATTTCCAGCTTTGTCCTTTATGTATTTTCAGCTTTGTCCTTTATGTATTTCCAACTTTGTCCTTTTTTAGGGCATTTTGAGCATCATTTGTAAGTAATCTATTTTATGTAAACGCACTGAGATAAAGTGCCACACTATTGTACATGCATTTTTTTTGAGGATTTTGCACATAAAGTTGTGCCATATTTTGTACTCCCACTGTATTATAAAGTGCCATGGGGGGTTGTGTACTTTGTCTTAGTTTGCCATCACACCTTTGTCCGGTGAGTGTCCTTCCACGTCGAGAGTGGATCCATATGATTCCAGCCTCATGCATGTGTGTTTTGTTTTGCACACCACTTTTTCAGTTGCAGATTTTTTCTTGCACATTTTCAGATGTTGTTTCTTCTCCTCCATGCACTACAGGGTGTTTCACATCATTTCAGTGGATCTGTCAGACTCTCCCAATTCAGCATTATGGGGGGTTATTATACTGTTCATGCTAATTCTTCCTTGGTTTCGCTTTGGAAGGGATCTTCCATTCTTTGTTGATCAATGTTTCAAACTATTGGTTCTTGTGCCATTTGTATATTCGTTCCAGGTGTTTGTCTTTGTTTGCCATTTGATTCGAGTAGTGTCGTATGGGCCACTCATGCAGATTGTTGTCTTCTTGATCCTGATCATCCTATCTTCAGCGGAGGTTCTTCAACACCATAGCAGTCATTTTTCGACAGTTGTTTGCAGCTTCTTCTGCTTCGGTGATGTTCTTCATGGCTTTCTGCATCTCTTTTTGGAGTAGAGTTTTTTCCCATGATATTTTTTCTATATCTCCTCTTTACAGAGATTTGGTTGTATTTGGGTTCCTGATCTGACCTAGTTGTCGGGACCCATGTTTGTCTTCTTGCATTGTAGTTACCTTTGCTTTCTTGCATTTGTTTGTAGTTGCACTGTTGCTCATTTTAAGGGGGGGTGTTAGAGTAAAGGTTTTAATCTAATTATGTTGATTAAGTTACCTTTATTCCCTTCTTAAGATTTCACGTTAGTTTGCATAAAGTAACATTTAATAATTATATTAATTATTAAATGTTTTCCTATTAAGGTATCTTTTAGGGTTTTTCCTATTAGGGTTTGCATGATCTCCTTTTTATAAGGATTGATCCCATTGTATTTCATATCAATTCATTCTCTCATTCTCTCTGATATATACATTTTCAGTTTTTATAGAACCCTTGCTTGTTTGTCTCCATCTCTTCTTTTGTGATAGGTTATTTGCATGCAAGTAATCTTCGGAGTTTGTGAAGTTGTATTTTCTCAACTCCTACATTATCAACAACATAACAAGCAACCAAAATAAAGTTAGTAACAACAATCTCAAGTAGAGATACAAAGAGCAGCAAAAGATGAATGAATAACAAGAGTTGGTAGTAGAATAGAGCGTCCAACACCATTCAAATGCGCCTGAAGCCTGCTTGCAATTAACTCTTTGCCTCAAGATCATTGAGCTGCTTTTGAAGAACATCCAATATCCTTTGGAAATCGGAAAAAACTTGAAGAGTAGAGCGGAGGACCTGGATCTACAGAGAAAAATCAACACATATAATAATTGATTCAACTTGCAAGGAGAGAAAGGATCGAGAGAGAGTTGTCGAACATTTAAATCTCCAAATGTGTTTAAGAACGATGTGTTTGAAAGTCCGAGTCAAAATATTATGGGATGAGGAAAGACCAAGAAGAGCAGTTCTCCAAGACCACGTCCGGGAAAAAAACATTGAGAAGTTGGAGAAGAAAAAGTTCTAGATCTTCTGAGCATGGGGACAAAACCAAAAGGCATGTTTGATATTCTCTTTTTGAGAGCAGAATGGGCAAACTGGAGTAGGAGAGATGAAAAAGAGCCGATCATCAATAGGGATTTTAACGTGGAGAACTTTCCAAGCAACCAGCTGGGCTTGAGCATCAGCTTTAGACTTCCAGATTAGGGAGCTTAAATTGTTCCACTTTGAACGACTGAGGGTGCAATGCCATTTGTGGTTAAACCTGCAAGATAAGGGAATGGAAAGGAGGAGTTGTTTATAAATAAGTCTGAGAGGAAAATTATGGAAGCTATGATTGCTATGCCATTTCCAATCATTAAGGAAATTGTCATGACAAGGTGTAGACAAAAGCTACAACAACTCAGGTTTAACTAATTGCTTGATTGTTTGAATAGGAGTCTTAAAGAATGGGGAAATCCAAACTGAGATTTTATCTATTGCCAGGTTTTCCACTTGAACTTCAAAGGGTCCTACAAATCACAGAAAACTTGAATGCCTTTTTTAAAGAGAAGTCCGCCCTTGAAATTTTTGATAATAGCCAAAGGATTGTTGTCTTGCTGGACCAAACGGTTCCACCAAATGGAGAAGGAAGCAAAACTTAAACCATGTCTCAAGTTTTGATCATACCAAGTTAATTTTTTGGATGTCATTTGCCATGCTTTCCAAATGGAATTAAAGGGGGCAGAACCATGAGTTTTAAAGTAAAGGGCAAGAAGAATTTTATCTTTCCAACTAACCAAATCCCAGGAGCGTCCAACAATGGCTTTTTGAATGCAGTAATGCACAAGAAATTTCCAAGGTGCATCACCATCCAAGGCTCTCACAATCCATTTTGTTATGAGGCAAATGCCCTGAGTATGTGGGTCTATAACTCCCAACCCTCCTTTATCTTTTGGCTGAATGCAGTGAGTCCATGAAGTCACAGACAAACTTTTTTTATTACCCCATTTAGCCCAAAGAAAGTTTCTGATAAGCTGCGTCAACTAGTTGTAACATGCTTTAGAGGGCAACCAACATGAAGAGATGTAGACATGACTTGCTAAAAGAATTTTGTTTGCTACTTGGATTGTACCAACCATAGAGAGGAACTTGTTTGTCCAATTCAATAGTTTTTTAATTTTTTTTGTAGAAACCAAGACCACATCTCTTTAAGGGAGACTCCAAGACCAAAGGGGATACCAAGATATCTCATTATACTACCATGCGTAACTTCACACCATTCACTAGGTATCCAAGGTGGTCAAGGGTTATGTGGGAGTGTGAGGATATAAAACATTATAAGGAAGATGTCAATTATGAATGGTAAACAATTTTGATTTATTTTTAGATGGACGCATTTTGCATTGAATTAATGCTATCTGATAATCATAATAATCGTATTTCTCTTAACTATTATATTTTCTTTCCTCTCAAAGCGGCTCAAACCCACCAAGTACTTGGGGTAGCTTGTGGCATTCACCATATCACCACAGAATGGGGTTCATTTTAGAAATTAAATAGCTGAGAAGTTAATCAGATTTTGACTTAAACTATCTTTGATTTCACCTTTCTAGGTGGTGGTCACCTATTCAATCCTTCTGACAGTGACCCGTTTCAAAGGTGGAAGAAAGAGTGGTGTATGGAAGACCATGTGTGTTCGATTGGATTTGATTAGCGCCCAGAACAGAAGATTGTATTTTTTTGTTACTTTAATTTATTCTCCTTGTTTCCCACGCAGGTTGCCATAGGAGAAGTCTCTGAGTGGTAAGGAAAAACAAAGAAAAAATTATAATCCTGCTGTAAATGGAGTTAGATAAGTAAAAAATTGATGAATACTGGCAACAACATTACCATTTAGATGGAGGTTGCTAAAACAAGAAACAGAGAAATCAAGGATTCTGGTCAAGACAGATCAACAATTAAAACACATCAGGCTTTATGTATCTTGTGCAGCTATTTCCATAAGCCAACCCACCAATAGTTGGCAGTCTTCGTACTAACTCCACTCCTCATGCTACCCCAACCAATATGACCTACTACAATCAAAACTGGGCATTAGATTGGCATGCAAGTTACTAAGAAATCTAGCTTCAAGGCATAGGGGGTGAGGTGACAACTATATGCATTGATTCAAGAGAACGACAATTTGGGTGCTTATTTAGGTTTATTTTCAAAGCATGATAAGCATACAATGGTAAATAGATATTGAGAACAAGGCGACTAAATTTAATGGTTGTGCAGGTGTTACCACAACTTCTTCTTGTAAGGAGAAGTCAAGTACAATTTTTTTTTAAAAATAGGAAATTGATGAGCCAACTTCTTCTATGGTGATCGAGAGAGTCTCTGCACAACTTTTAAATGCTTGGGAAATTTTAATCAACTGAGAAGTCGTAAGCTTAGTCACTGATCTCTTTGTAAATTTATTTCTTCTCCCTGCCATTCTACCCCATGACCATTTTAACTTTCTCTGTCTGAACATGGTTGAGTTGGACATATCTAAATGTGCCACTAAATTGTTTATTTAGTAATGTTTGTTTTCAGACTGTGTAGATTTCATTTGTTTAAAGGATAACTTTATACAACAACGTGTTACAATTACAATACTATTACTAAAATTTTATTTTATTTTATCTTATTTTTTTAGAGATCCTAAAACTACGATTTAAATGAGGCACAGTTGAAGTAAATGTGCACAAAGACATAATCTCCCTTAAGCTTACACTGCATCGATGACTTGCTAAGGAAAGCCTCATGTTGGTTTCTTCCCAACTGGTTTTGTTGATGAACAGATCGCCATGGGACTAGTCTCTACATGCGATGATATGCATAAACAGAGTGTACATATGTAAATGTATAGCCTCGAATGTTTTGTTTAAGTCACTTTGGTTCTCTTTTCTTTTTGTGTTATCTAGCCTGTGAATCATGGGCAGTTTGTAACTGATTGAAGACTATAAACTGAAAGATTTAAAATAGATTAGTACACTCAAGGGTAGTTGTTTGTGTTTGATATTAAATCTACATACCGTGTAATGCCCCGCCAAATAACCTTAAAGGAAGTTGCAATTAACGTCTTAAACGAACTAATTTTTTTTTTATAAAGTGCACTTAACATACACATTCACTTATTAGTCAACAACAACCTCTAAGGCTACAAGGTTAGGATTACTTAAACCCACACATACATATTACATATAACCATAGTCTTATGAACTTTATGAAATAACCATCATACATCATAAGAATACCACATAACAAAATAAGATAATCAACCAAGAAACAATCTCATAAACATTATCTTAATCCAATAGTTACATCACTCATTCTCAAAATGAGGCAATAGTACATAAGATTACAATTACATAACTCCACCTCCTACAAAAGAGGTATAAAGTATCATATACAAACTAAAATATTACAATGCAAGAAATTACAAAAAGAACCGCGAGCTGTCCATCTGGATGTCTCGCCACCAAGTACTGAAGATTGATGGGGACCCAACGGTTTTGGTGCATGTTCCACCCTACCAATGTGGTACCCGAAGG
The DNA here is from genome assembly GCA_007115665.2 of Sequoiadendron giganteum. Lineage (NCBI taxonomy): Eukaryota > Viridiplantae > Streptophyta > Pinopsida > Cupressales > Cupressaceae > Sequoiadendron > Sequoiadendron giganteum. The sequence goes on along the minus strand of CM021104.1, from coordinate 187,225,908 downwards.
CCCACCCCCCATGCTAGGAGATAGTAACAAAGTAACATGGACAAAAATTCTACTACCTCTAACCAAAGGCAGATTCAAACTGACTCATACTGTTATAACCAACCAAATGAATTAACAAATACAACTCATTCACCATACAAGTACGAATCAAGTACAAATCAAGTACAAATCAAGTACAACTCCAACATCACTGACATAGGTCACATTGCTTCCAGATATAAAATAGATCAAGTATGTTCACAGAAACATACATATAAAACAATTAACAACAGTTGTCCTAGATAGAGTGTCATCGCAAGGTTTGTCATGAGATCTCCTCTGGACATTCTTCATAAGCTCCGGCACAAGTAATCCTGGTGGCCTCAACCGAATCCCGGCACTCATACTCACTCATGCGGAATCAACTACCTCTCGTAAGAACAAGATAGTTGATCTTGCCATTCCAGGCCTTTTCACTCATCCCAAATCTAAACGAGCCCTTGTGTCTATGAGTGAAGATTAAATTATCTTGATTAGTGTGAACTGCATCCTAATCATCTAAGTACATTAATTTAATTATCACTTGATTAACTCACTTTTGAAGGTTACCCGGTTTACCACTTTGGGCTCCGGCCCCTATCAAAAGCCACTCTTTTATTCGACAACACACATCCAAACAATCCACCAAGGGAACCACAAGTGCATACCAACTAGGCATCATAATCCACTTCAACACAAGGAGGATACAAATAATAGAAACTCACTCCAAACATCTTGGAGGCAACAATCACATAGTCCACTCCTTTCACAGGAGATACAAAAGATCTCATTCCAAACATCTTGGAGGCAACAACACATAGTCCACTCCTTTCACAAGAGGTAACAAGATGAAACCACATCACAAAGTCACTCCATACAAGGAGACACGGATCCCATAATCCGCTCCTAAACCAAGGAGGTGCAAACATCCTCGTTCATGAAAACCAATTAAAACTGAAAAGACGCCATGCACTACCCAAGGGAAAACAACTAGATGGCATAAAGATTCAACAACCGTTATCCTCTAAGTTCTTCTGGAAGACTTATAATTTAGGACTAACACTAAATCCCAAAACCAACAATGCAACTTGACGACATTGCAACAAAAGCATTCAAGTCATCAATCAACTCTAATATTTGGATTTCCTAAATCCATACTCATTCAATAGGTAGTGTTGACAAAGTCAAAGACACGATAACTAGATCATCTAAAATAATCATAACCTCTATTTTTCTTTTCATTATTGGAAATCTAAAACAATTAAACTTACTTCCCTTTACTGAATACAGAGAATTAAATCCTTTAAGATAATCATGAGGAAGATACTACTTTTGGATATACTATATCCATATCTCTTTCATAATCCAATCACAATGATTCAATTAATCTAAATAAAAATTAATTAAATAACATAATTGATTACCTCATCAATAAAACAACTTCTTAGTTTACTTTTAAATCGACACAAATCCATGCAAGTAAACTCTTTCCATTTCCTAACCAAATCTTACATCTCATTCAATTTTCTATTTAAAACATTCAGTCACTTTAATATAATAACATATTGTTTCTCTATCCATTTTCCATATACACTAATCATTTTTTTTAGAACACTAATAATACCCAATTTGCAAACAACGGAATAAAATAATATAAAATATTATTTATTCTCTCAAATGGATATATACCTTCAATATATATATACTAAATATAAATTAATATATTTAAATATATTTAATCATTAACATATCTTCTATTCTTTACAGAATATCAAATTGTTTAATTCAAAATAAAATATCCCTTATCATTAATTTTCTAAAATATATATATATTTTTTTTCAATTAAATCAAATTAATAATTGGACCTTTTACACATGAATTTAAATTTCACAATTAAATTTTAAATTATGCATTCTTTAAATCAAATATTTAACTCCTTCAATTAAACTTTAACATGTCATTTTAAAATAAACAATAATTTTCCCATACATTTATAATTTTAATTCCACTAATCTAATATACAAATTTTATTTAAAATAATATGAATAAATATAATACTTTAGTATTATAAATTATAATATAAAATATTATTAAATAATATTTTAATATTATAATAACAATACCTAAAATATTAATATTTATAAATATCAATTTATTATTATTTTATTTTCAGAACAGCCATGGGAAAATAACTTAACAGCAGTCTCATGTTTCAAACATAACTCAAAAACTACGATCTGGGTATTTGCGATTTTTTGACAAGGATAAGTTTCAAAATGCAAAAACTCTTTAAATTTCCTGACAACCCAGTTTGTGTAAGTGGAGTTATAGCCGACGCAACCAGACCATTTTACCATGAAAAATATAACTATACTGCAGATTTTAAAATTCGTTTTTTAATAATAAACAGAAGGTTTTATTTTCTAAAAACATTCTAAATGCACTGTTCAATCTCTATGTTTAAGTTCAATAACAACAAAATTGATTTCCCCAAATAATTTAAATTCAACTAAGGTTTTCACAATTTTCACTCAAGAATTTTCACAAGCAAAGGCTGTAAATTTGTTTAATTCTTTTCTTCTAATATCAAATTTATTTTCTAAAACAGATTTAACAAATAAATATTTAATCATTACTATTTTAAAGAAAAACAATCAAAAACAATAAAACACAAAAAGGAAAACCTGGTACAAGAAGCTACAGGAAGAGATAAATTTCTGATGCAAGTCTCCTCCAAGGATTTCTTGAATTTTCTTCAATCCTCCAATGAAACCAATCCAAAATCCAACAAATGCAAACAATCTTTCCTTCAATCAATTCTACAATCAAACTTTATTCAAACCTTTGTGCAAATTTTTCAAAATTTCTTCTCTGTTGTAAAAATGTATTTTTCTAAAAACTTTTTGCCCTAAAATTAAAACATGTATTCTTTATAAATCAAAAATATCTAATACAACCCTAATTCACATTACATGCAAATTAGATATTTCAATTTCAATTTCAATTTCAATTTTTACAACCCTAATTCACATTACATGCAAATTAAATATTTCAATTTTTACAATTCTAATTCACATTACATGCAAATTAGATATTAATTTCAATTTCAATTTCAATTTGAAATGCAATTTCAAATAATAAGTTAATTTCCAAAGTTGCAACTAATTTCCCAAATAAATATTTAATTACAATTTCCAATTTAATTTCCACACATTGAAATCAAATTCCAAATTTAAGTTTAATTTTTTTATTTCCTTTCATTCTCTTGCATCACGTTTAATTAATTAATTTAATAATTTAATAACTAAATTCAACCCCCTTGGATTAAATTTAATTAATTAAATAAATTAAATATAATTAATTAATTTAAATATAAACTTTTAACACATTGCATTATTTAAATTAAATAACCATCAACATGATTTAAATGCAATTATTCTAAATATCTATTTCCAAATCAAGAATTCTTCAAAATTAAATAACATCAAAGCAAGACAGACAATGACTCGACACACACAACTGACGACACATTAAGGCTAGGGTGTAAACTTGACACATGTTACCTAGCTACTATCTCCCGTTCAACTTAACCGTTGGATCGACACACTCAAACCTGTGAAACCAGGTGGAGTCGATGTCATGTACCTGCAATCCTGCAACCAAGTAAACATCATACAATATATCTAGTATATAATACACACAGTGAAGAAGAAATCACGGATTCGCAGGACGCTCGCAAGCGAGTGATGCGAACCCATCCTTTTCACCCATACACTCATCAAAACTGACACTTTCATCATAATCCAAGAATCTCATAATAACATCTCATGTTAACTCAACAACATCATTAATCCATAATGGAAGTGAAACAATAATTAGATAACCACATCCCACAATAATAGTTGTCGTTCAATAGTAGCGATCAAAACATCATAACAAAATGTATCAAGTATCAAAGTACTGCAACCAAATATAGCATAAAACAACTTGAACAAGAAGCAAAACGGAGGGGTATTACATACTGGCTTGGCCTAATCTGAGAGAGGCCCACACTATTTATTCCATTTAGGCACATTTACAGACCACCTTGTTTAGAAGAAGTCAGTCTTACACAACCATAATAGATAAGCTAATTTTACACAAGGATGCATAACTCTAATAAATGCTAGTAATTGCCTTTGTTCAGACTATGTGTATATATATAGATGATTCTAGGTAAGTATATTATCACCAACTACTTTATATTATTTTAAAAAAGACGATAGAATATTTCTCTAGAATTAAAGATGCAAGTAAACTTTCTTTCTAGTAGTACAAATGTTTTAAAAATAAATAGAGGTGTATATGTCCATACATCCAATTTCTTACATTTCCTACCAAGCAACAAGAGAGATTCATAACTACAAGATTTTTCTCTTTTCACTTTTTTTTTACCAATAACAGAAAATCCAAAATATAGTATTCTTTACTAATTCACAAAGGATTATAAACAAAGATGATATTTATTTATCAAGAAAATAGATAAAATGCAAGAAACTATATTTCCAAAATAGCATGTCCACCTTCAAGTTTAAAACACGTTCTTTTTTTCTTTACACACAAGAGGAGTGATCCTCCTTTCAAAGGAAAAATACACCTAGAATAATTATTACATAAAAAATCCAACCAATAGAAGGTATAAGTTAGACAAGGACTTTTCTTCCATCACAACTATTAAACCTCCAATAACCCTCCAAGGTGGGTCTTGCACAAATTTTTCATAACCATAAGTAACATAAGGCAATGGGATAGATTATCTCTAAAGTAAGCTTTGTTCACCATTATTCTCTAAACTTGCACAAGCAACACATACTAGGATCTTTTCTCATGGCCATAGCTAGGTCACCCCCAACCATAGGTTTGCTTACAAACCATCCCTGAGCTAGGACGCAACCAAGGGAACCGGGTACATACACAAAGACCATTCCAACAAGACATATAAACACACATGAAATATACAACAAATTTCACTCCCTCCCAAGGGGTTTATCACATAACTTAAGGATTCATTACAAATCCAACATGGGGAATGGAGGGTGGACAACACACTCCATATGAGGACCCAAAAGAGAACAACAAGAATAAAACCATTATCATACTTTCATCTCTTCACATACCCTTCCACCACAACTCCTCTTTCATAAAACACCCATACCACCAAAACCATTTCTACCATTTCATAATTTGCATATGGGTACTCATACCCTTTTTAAGCCTCTCGTCTTTAGGAGGAACTAAACGTCCCCATGGAGGTTCCTACTCCATACCATCCCCAACGAGGGACGCTCTACCCAAATTTTGGGTGAGCCTATCCCTATACAACCCTTTTCCCATCACATAATAAACATTCAACAACACAAGAAAACAAACACCAAAAGCATTTTGAAATAAACATACAAGCAAAACACAAAAGATAAAATACCAAGCACCTTAATTTTACATACACATATAATCTTTTGAATAAAACGTAAAGAAATAGAAAAAGTGGTGAATCTACCTCAACACCAAGCTTAGGGAGGGATGAGTTGAGGATCCACACAACTCCACTTCTTCCAAGCTTTTGCTTCAATCTCCTCCACCCCCAAAATTCAACCAAAATAAAAAATGCAAAAAGAATCTCATAACCCTTGTTTTGATTTTGTTTTATAGGAAATCAGGTTTGAATTCCTTTGATAGGGAGCTGACATTTGTCAACCTCCCATTCACTCTCCCAGGCACACTCTCTCATGTGTGCTATCACATGTGTGAGATCTTGGGAGCCTTCCAAGGCAACTTGGAGAAGTGGGAATGGAAACAGACTAGTCCCTATCCCACTTCCCAAAACTTTATTTTCGTCAAAGCTCTTAAAGGCTTCAAAAAAAGTGTCTAATCTTGAGATTGACCCAAATTTTGAGCTAAAAAAGTACCTAACCCGTATGTACCTGCTCTAAGGACCTTAAACCCTTAAAAACACATAAAAAAATATTATTTTTCAATCCCCAAAAAGTGTCTAAAAGTTCAAATCCGAGTTTGTCCACTTGGATGGACAACTCATCTCTGAGATGAACTGACATGGCAATAAAAATTAATTTACTAAAATTCACACTTTACATCACAAATAAAATACATCACAACACAAAACTATAGTCCCTCCAAATGGACTATAGTTTGGTTTCATTGGTTAAATTATTTAAGGTTCTCAAAGGTCACCTCCAATTTCCATTGGCCATGGAAAGTGTACTTGCACACTCGATTCACACGTTAATCCATCCAAGTAAATTATATTCATATAAAAATCAACCCATTGCATTCAAACAAGTTTCATAATATACATAAAATAATGATCCAATAACATAATTGAAAATTCATTAGCCACCTATCTTATCCCATTTTCATTAACCATAATTTCCATACTCATCCAATTGCAATATGATTAGTTCACATCACTTGTTTCATTCATTCATCATTAAGTTTCCAGATTCAAATTAAACAAACTTAATAATCAACATAAAATTAGACCAATCATCATAATCAGATTACTAGGCATGTACCATAATCAAAATCAAATCATTATATGAACTTAAACATTTAGTACCCTATTATCAATGGTATCAATAGGCATAAACAATAACCAAACTCAAAATAACCCAAGTACTAGATGTAGCATAGGGGTAGGCCTCACATCATTCCTAGAAAGGTGGACCTAGATTATAGTCAATTTATTGATCATGACCTTTCTATGGAAGATTTGGAACATGTTGTTTTCTCTATGGCTCCTAATAAAATTCCAGGAATTGATGTGTTATCGATTGAATTTTATTAAGCTTTATGGCCTCATATCAAGGAAATTTTTTATCTAGTTTATTTGGAAGCTATCAAATAAGGGTCTTTGGGGCCAAATATTAATAAGAGTCTAATTAAGTTGCTTCCAAAAGGAAAAAATACAGATCTTATTGTTGGATGGCGACCTATTACATTGCTTAACATGTCTTATAAAATTATTGCTAAAGCACTTGCCACTAGGATCAAACCAGTGGCTAAAATGATTGTTAGACCAGAACAAACATGATTCCTAGGTGGCAGATTTATCCTTGATAACTTAATATTGGCCTGGGAAACAAGTGAATGGGCTCAACAATCAAACCAAAATGCTTTGTTAGTTAAGCTTGATTTTGATAAGGCTTATGATAGAATGCGATGGAGCTTTATTATCAAGATGTTACAATGGCTGGGTGTCGGTCCCAAAATATGTAAGCATGTCTATATGCTCTTTAATGATGCAAATGCTCAGTTGTTGATCAACAATTCTACGTCTGACACATTTCCTTTGCAACGTTCAATTAGCACTATTATATTTGACTACAAATTCTGATGAATGTTTGGTGACATATTGACAAAATATTGTCGACTTACCGACACAACATTGATTTAAATTTCATCGCTGGATTTTCGTCGCTTTAATGACCAATTTTTATACTTCAAAACCACGACTCAACATTGTCGATCAGCGCCACGAAAAATGTTGGCAGTGTTCGTCACAAAATCAATGTAACTTCGTCCATCTATTGATGCAAAAAATCACAAAATGTTGCAGAACACCCATTTGAAATCGTTGAAAAAACACCCAATGTTCGTCCATTTTCTGATGAGGTGGGGCAAACTGTCGTTTCCATTACGATGAAAACTATGTTGCGTGTACAACAACCTCGCCACAAATTTTTGTGGTTCATCAGGCTATGCTCGTTGAAATTGCGATGAAACCCTGTAGTTTTTATAAAAAAAATATTTGTTCAAACTTCTTCCCTCCCTAACACGATTATATGTATGGGTTTTGTTCTTTGCATGAATAATTTGGCCGATGTATCTTTCGGTATAAGTCACTCTGAAAAGTATTTGTCTTTCCTTGCGTCCTTTATCGGTGTAGCTTATTCGATGTAATCCTATCAAAGAGACTTCGTTCTATCAGGCCCAAATTTATTCATTACTTTTGATGGTGATACTCCCATTGATGAATTCCGTCAGTACAACTTTCATTGATGGTGCCTTATTTTATCCACTATGTCAGCATAACTTGAGATATTTTCTCCAGACTAAATGTTATCGGTGTAAGATCTGTCGTCGGGCAATCCATTTTCTGTTCTTCCGATATCAATGTGTTCCTCCGATGAAATATATTGGTGTACCTCATGCCGAAATCCCGAGCGAGTCTATATTTTACTTTCTTGAATAACCCATCGATAGAACAAAAAGAACGTGTCCCTGATACAAGCCTTTTATCTTCATCGGAGTAGTATATTAGATCATAATTGTCACTTGTTAGGCTTCTGATGACCGATGAGTATTTTGTCAAGGAAACTTTCATGATTTATGTCGATATGCATCTCTTGTGGTGCTACATTCTCTATTTGTTCCTTTTTAATCAAAATATACAACCCAATTTCTTCTGTCGATCGGTATGAATGCAATGTGCCTATGCTGATATTGCACAATGTGCTTCCTCGTTCACGTAGGCCATTCCTATAATGTTTTTATCGATGAAGCTTGCTAGTTGTTGTGTCGATATATTGTATTGTGCCAATATAAACATAAAACATGATCGGGGTGACATAAATACTACTTGGCCGATATGTTATATCTCTTCAACTTGAAATGTGTGAACAATGGGTCTTGGATACATATAGTGAGTAAATAGCTTATAAGAACAATGGTAGATGACCCAACAATGAAGGCTTGGGCAAAAACTGCCATAGAAATTGTTGGATACGTCCCACATGACCTGCAGTAATGCAAGTCCCAAAGCATATGGGCATAGTGTTGAAAACCCACACATGGAAACTAGGGACCCAAATTTGTGTCAAAATTTTGTGGAATCCCTACAAAAACCCTCATTAACCAATCAAAAAGTAAACAATTGTCTACTAATTTGAAAGGATTAATCACAAAATCGGTTTCAATAGTTGAGACAAGTGTGAATGAAAAAATGGAAGACTTGTGGTAAAATTTCAAATATGTGAAGATCTCCTTGGGAAAAAATCTAATAGTCACCTTCTTCTCTCATAGTGGAACAAAGTAAAATATGTTCTTAACATTTTACAGGAAAAAGTTAGTGTAAAGACAACATACAAGTATGTTGATGCCATCATTGAGCTGCACACCAAGCTCACAAATCAAAACAAGTATTTTTCCCACAACGTATGAAGCCCACCTGATTACAATTGAGTTCAAATAGAAATTAAATTGACAACTAATGATTTCCAAATAGTACATTCTATTTTTTGGTTAGTTTTATGTGTGTGTGTGAGAGAGAGAGAGAGAAGGTCACTTTTGTGATGGAGATCTAGCAAAATATGTGTGTTCTTTCTCATATGATACTCGGGCGAATAAAAATAATAGTTAAACCCAAACCAAAAACCAAACCAACAACATATAATACATAACTGTATTAATTCTATCCAATGAAATTATTTTATCATCAGTGCATGAAGCACATGACATGCGATTACTAGGAGCAATCCATCCACTCACTTATTCCATTGTTCACTAAATAAGAGAATCATCTATAAAATTGCTACCCAGATTGAAAGGTGCCCCTCATATGGATCAAATGGCATGCAAGCAACTAGAGATGATTATTGGGAGCAACTGCAAAATCAATAACCTACCAAACAATGGCATGACATCATCACTTACAACTCATCACATAGTGAATTATGGATGATTTTAGCATTAATCACATAATTATAATATTTGTATGTTTAATGATTTAATACCAATTGTGTTACAAGGCTCTCTCCTAGACCCCTCATACCCAAACCTAGTTCGAACCACGTACCAGTCTCAAGACAATTCTTGTGCCGAAATGGCTGGGCTCTTCTCTTTTGTTTCCGCACTACATGAGTACATCCCAAGTTTGTCTAATCCAAACTCGTATATCCCCAGATGGGAGATCCATCCGTGGATAACTTCCCCTACAAAAGTTGTCATCTAGGGTAACAAATGAGATGTGTTAAAAAGGAAAATAAGTACAAAGGGTAACATATTGAAGCAAAGAGAACTAATGAAAATTGCATAAGCTTAAAAGTGCAGCATAATGAAATATTGAAAAGTGCATTACCTTATTGAGCTTCTCTTTATTTCAAGAATAGTTTAATATTCTCTACTTAACAGGGCCAACCACATGACGATCGAAGCTCATTTGGCCCCTCCCCCCCTCTCACATCACTCTCAATTCCCCATACTCGATCATATAACATTAATCATTCATTCATCCATTAATAACATATAAAATTCATTCATTCATCCATTAATAACATATAACATTTATTCATTAACATATTCACATTCATTCATTCATCCATTAATAACATATAACATTCATTCATTAACATATTCACATTCATTCATTAACATATAACATTCATTCTTTCAATTTTTACATATTATCAAAAATATGGTTGTCAAAAATATCAATTTTTAACATTCATTAACACATTATCAAAAATATGGTTGTCATAATATGATTACAATCACTTTTTTTTTTTTTGCAGCTAAAAAAAGAATTGGAGTATCATTTTCTAAATCATTTATCCCCCCTTTAGTTATTTTTCCTTCTACTTGTGATCTTAATGTATGCTTAGTCCCATACTCACGACGTGGAGGCCGCTGCAAGGGGGGTCTGCTGCAATAACAAAGAAATATTAAATTGATATGTTTTATTATTATTGTTACAAGCATTTCATTAATTAAAAGAACATTAGAGTGGTGCTCTTTACTTGATGGGGCCACATCATGCTCCCGATCTTGTCTTATAGCCTCATGCTCAACATGCTGAACACCCTCTAAATCCTTTGGAGTTGAAACATGAAAGGTTACATTAATTAATACACCAATTGCAATTAAATATGTTTAAAAGAACATTATAGTGGTCATCTTTACCTGATGCGACCACATCATGTTCTTGATCTTGTCTAGCCTGATCATGCTCAACATGTTGATCACACTCTACATGCTCTAAATTTGAAACACGAAAGGTTACATTAATTAATACACCAATTACAATTAAAGATGTTTAATTGTATTAATCCATATTATGTTTTGTATAACACATGAATACATCTAGTACCGAGATGCACACCATGACCTTCATCTATAGGTTGTGCTCCACCCTCACCAGGCTGCATTCCAATGTCATGTGTAGTATTATCATCGCTTGCCTATTTAAAACAAATAGGCACATAATTATTTAATAGTGGAAATTAATATTGAATAGATTGCACAAGTATTCAATTCTAAATAAAATTCATTGACTTTATTTACCTATGTGTCGGATGCATTGGAAGCTTGTGTTTTCCCAGTCAAGATTCTTAGGCGTTCAACCACGACTCCATAGCCTTGCTGGAAGACAATCTTCAGGTCCTCTTCTATGGGCACTATGTTGAATTCAGAGCCCTGCATTTTTGCATAAGATCATGAATTTTGCTTCTATGGTGTGATAAAACCAAAATTGTTTATAATTTATTATTTTGATGCAATATTTCATTTATTGATACTTACAATTTGTGTGGCTAATTTCATATAACCACTAGAGCCAAGTTTGTGTTGCCCATTTTTTCTAGTTTTGCCTTTGTTGTCTTTGATATGTCGGGTAACCTATGAAAAGTTTGAAATACATTAGATTATGTAAAAAGAAAGAGTAATCAGTATATAGTTACATTGTTGATAGTGTCACATACCTTCCTTGGCCTGGTGGTGTCTTTCCTTTTTTCTTTTCAGCCTTCTCCTTTCCATCTGACTCCAAGTCCTTCCACTCCCTTTCTAGAATCATGGGGGACACTTGTACTTTTTGTTCTTCTCTAAATGTGACTTATATTGGTCCCTCACATACTTTAGATAGGTACCATCTTTCTTAAGGACCTTGGTTCGGTTGAATGTGTTATTACCGAACAACACAACTAAACGGTTAATGAGCTCATCTTTTAAATCCTGATTTTGGGCATTCCATCGTGTACGCATGGTGGACCTAAAGATCTCCAATGTAATATAATTTAAATGTTTATAAAAAACATCATTTCCTGCAAAATGATCATAGGATCATTAGTCTAAAAAAAGTGATCAATAAGTAAATTTCAATTAGATTATATATAATAATAATTAAAATATTTTAAAGTACCTGGGACCTTCTCTATCTTTATGGGAATGAAATCCTCGGTCACCACAGATGTGACCGGCAATGTTCTCGTACTAGTAATACGGGAAGATCCAAGAAATGCTGCTAAAACATCACCAGTACTAGTGGCCTCTGCATCTCCAGGTACATGTCTTGACACATGTTATGGCATGTGTTTGTTGCTAGAGGGTGCACTACCCAATACTTGCATGCTATGTGTTTCTGACATTTTAGTTGATAATATAGGCACGAATGATGGGTTCAGATGATGTGAAGTATGTGTAGGAAGATCAGGGTCGACACTTGTACCAATCCCTACTCCCCGGGCAACACCTGCAGTACCCTGATCATGGTCAACAACATCATGAAGACGTAAAAAATCCTATAAAAACAACACATATTTTAGTTCATGACATAAAAGAGTATAAAATATAAAACCATGAATGAACTTATGTTATAATTAAAGATCTCATGACAACTTACTTGCAAGTTTTATGCTCTCTCAGTCAATATTTTAACACTTTCTCTTATCTCATTTGTTTGAGACACTATGAATAACAACTAAAGGATTTTTTTATTGCATTTTTTTGGGGCCTTCCTTATCATATCCAGAGGGTTTGTGGAATATGCAATGTCATCATCACATAATAGTGACTGTACCTCCCTATGGATGCTCTCCTCTACTGCTGGTGCCTTTCCCCGATCATCCGACTGTGACAAGAATATTAAAAATATTATCAAAATTAACCCAATAAACTTATGAAAAAAACATAATAATAAAACATTTTGCTCGTATTAAATTTGTACAATTACAATGAGGTAAACCTGTTGGGTAGAAGCGCCTGAAGATGCATCACGATCTATGCTCTAGGTCGGAGTCTTCCTCCTAATATCAATGTCCCACTATGACAAAAAATAAATATAAAAAAACATTACCGAAATGAAACCAATAGACTTACGAAAAAAAATATAATAATAAAATGGTATATTGGAATCATTAATTAGAGGTTGGGTAAAATGGTATATAGTATGTATCACCTCCATAGTAACTGTGTTTGTATCTATGTGATTCAAATTGTAATCGATTAAAAACTCTTCCCCTATAGTTATTGATTTTCTCGCACATAGGAATACATGGTTTCCCTCGCATGCCTCAAATATGCAATTGGGTTGCTTATTTGTTGACCCAGGTCGTGTAGTGTTTATAAACCTTGCAATATTCCCTGATGCTTTTGGCCTTCTGTCAATGTACATAACCACTCCTTTATTTTGATCCTTATCTTTTAGTTGTATATAATTTTTTGATAGTGCATACCTACGCATACTTCGTGTATATCAAACTAGTTGCATCCAATCTTTGTAACTAAAACAGGGTCCGACATACTCCATCAATTCAGTAAATTTTTTGTAACAAACCTTTATGCCGTCTACATGCAAAATAGTTCCAAACCATGTAATGATGATGGTGTTATGCGATATATTCTCTTGTTGACACAAAAAATCGGTGTTTATTGGAGGAAGTTCCTTGGGTACCCATTGTTTCTGTAAATTTGTGTACCTCAAAAGCATCTCAATGTCGCATATGCTCTCATCATCATAAGAACATGACCCCCCTTTAGCAAGAAAAAATTTCATGTGTTTACGAAATTTTCTTCCAATCTTTTGACCTCTAGTTGATCTCCCTCTTTTAGACCTACTACATGTCTCGCTTTCCTCTTCTCTTCTTGAATTTCCCTCGCTCGAGGAAGACAGATCAGAAAAATACCTATTTGGTGGTACCTACACTCATAAGGATGTTGGATGAAGTTCTTTCATGGTGATGTGATCCCAAGGTATGGGGTTGGAGGATTAAAAACCAAGGTTGTCACTACTAGTCAAATGCATGTGGAGGTAACAATAGTTGTGAATGTATCAATAAACCTTGTAAGGGTTTGATGATCAGAGATCACTTGGTCAGCATGGGAATGGTTTGTAGGATCACCAACCTTATTTTTTGAAGCCTTGGGTTTTGGGAACATCTAGAGGAGTCATTGTCTTGTTTCTTGGAGGTTGATTGGGTTAATTGGTGGAAGGTTGCTATTACTTTTTGTACCTGTCTATGAAATTATTTGGACCACCATCCTCAAAGACAATAGTCCCTCTTAGGTAGTACTGGTGTCTGGTTAGTTAGTCTATGAATATTTTTGGACCACCTTTGATGTGAAATAGCCCCTCATGCAACCATCCTTTCAGTCCATTTCTAAATAGACAGGCCCCTTGCCTTTAATTATTAAGCTCCACAGGTTTCTACCCCTATGGTTTTTGGGGTCCCCCAAATAAAATAATAAAAGATGGGCCCTACTCAGAAGAACCCCAAAATGTATCAGAATTTGTTTCTTTCTTAAGAATCCTGTTAAAGAGGCTAATTGGGTCCCTCCCTACGCAATATTCCTTCACCATTTTCCTACTATGAATGTTATTTCATGTTTCAGTGGATTTAGGGAAAAATATAAAGATAAGATGCGAGGGAATGAAGTTTTTTGACTGAAAAACTGTGTACAGTCCGTGAACAAAGTAATTATGAAGGTTAAGCCCTTAGGGTTTTGTGAAAAGACTATGTAAACAAACTTTGATGCTTTGAAGAGCATATACCATTCAAACTAAACATGTCCCAAGCACTGGACAAGTGTACTTTGGTTAGGAGTTAGTAAAGCAACAAACCCTTATGCAAATTAGGCTTAATTAGGCCTAAATCTGTCTGAGACAACAATATTTGAAGCTTGTGTTGTAAATTTTTTGATACCCATTGTAGACATCCAAATTTGATCACTTCCATATGATCAAAATCGTCTTTTCTATCTATCTATTTCATTAATAATGATTAAATAATTTATTTAATTATTATTTCATTTTCTACCTAAGGTTCCTAAAGTATGTAATTAAATAAATTAAATACTTTACCTTATCTCTTTTCTTCTCCAAATTAAATAAATATGACAAAGTTATTTAATTTAGTCTTTTAATCCATTTGGATTAAAATCAAATTTTTAATTCCCCTTTTTCTCTCTCCTTGTCACATTCTCCATAACCCTCTTTTAATCTAGATTAAATTAATTAGTTTGTGATTAAGATGTGCATCACTTAATCTTGATTAAGTGTCACATCCTCCATAATCTCCCACTTGCCTCTAATATATCATTAATTATCTTAATCATTAACCACATTTAGCTTACCTTTTTTGGTCAACCTTCTCACTTACCATTTTTAGCCTGGACTCTCTTTCTCATGTGAATTTTTAATTCACATTTATTTTCCCAAGGTTCCTCTCTTCCCCATGTGAATTTTTAATTCACTTTTGTCTTTCTAAGGTCTTCCCCATCCCCATGCAAGATTGTAGAAGGTTTGACTTGTCACTTTACATGTGCCAAGGACTTTTAGAACCTTGGACTTGTCACATCACCCACATGTGACAAATCTCCAACTTTTTGGAGACCTTCTTTTACCCAATAAACTCTTCAATGAATGTAAATTTTTAATTCTTCCAACCACTTCCCCTTTTCCCATGGAGATTTTTGAGGAATTCTAAAATCTCTCAAATGTCTTTTTCATCCTCATTTGCGGACAAAAAATTTATTTTTGAGAAAATCTTCTCATCCCCCAAGGTATCTCAAAGGTACTTGTCATTTATCCACCTCATGTATTTCTCTTCCACTTATTTCCACCTCATTCCACCCTAAGACATCTCACATTCCACATGTCAAGATGTGAGGGCTTGTGAATCCTCAACTCACCATAGCCCTTCATCTTGATATTGTTGGATCAATCTCAACCGTTGAATTCTCTAGAGAACTCCAATTATCCTATAAATACCCCCTCATTTCTCTCATTTTAGGGATCAAATCTTTTGCTACCAAAATCTTGTCAATTTTCCATTTGAACTCTCATCTCATAATCATCACATCCTCATCCACTTTACATATCATTTTGCAAATTCAACATAGTTTTTCATCCAAGGAGCACACAACTCTTCAAGATCAAGGGCCAACCAAGGAAAGAGCAGCATAGAAGGAATAACAAACAACAATCAATTTGTTTAACTTGCTTTCATGTTATCTATTTCTTAGGCTAATAATTAAGGTGCCCTTTTATCTTGTTATTTCATTTTGTTGCATTATTAGTTTTTATCTAGCATCTCACATTAGGACTTGACATTTTATTAGGATCACACCCGTTTTGAATATGTTTTAGATCTACAAAGAGGGCATTGAAAAGTGTGGATAGAATTGTGTAATAGTGCTTAGATTGTGAATGAAGCTCTGACAAATAGGTTGGTAGACCTACAAGCGTTGCAAACAGGGTATGAAGGAACCAATGACAGTAAGAACTTTAAGGGAAATCAATGATTAAGTGTGAGTTTTTGATTGTTTTGGTTAAGAGATTACCAAGGTATAATTTGATCTCATTTGATATAAGGTTTGGTGTAAGCATGAAGTTAAAAATTCCATTGCTTTGACTGATCTATCTAATAATAGCCTTGTTTTGGAGACTAAAATGAAAGTACAGTATATGATTTTGTTAAATTGACAAGAATAAAGGATGGGAGATGGTTTACATTTGTTTGAAGTGAAATGGAATGGAAATTGTGTGGTCTATATTAGCCTAAATAATGTTTTGGGTCAAATCAATTTATGTTGAGTTGAAATTGTGAATTTTAGGACAGTCATAAAGAGAGTTAATGGTAAAATGAAAGACCAGATTGGGTAATTGTTTTTTTTTATCAATATGAAGTTGACTAAGGTGTTTGAAGGCCTGGTAGTGGTTTGGAACTCTAAAGAAAAAGTTGAGTGTTTGTGTTGAGTTTTGTGAAGGGAAATATAGTTGAATAAGTGTGTCAAAAGAAGGAAAGTTCAAGATTATTTGTGACTTGTCAAATGAGATTGTGTTAGATTGTTTCCTTCCTCTAACTCTGCATCATGTACTTCTATACGTTCTCTTATGGACAGGCACTAGACATTTTTCATTGCACTCACGGGCCATGTATTGTTTTTAGTCCCTTTGATCATTTGTGGACCTCAATATGTAAATTTATTTCATCAAAGTTTAGAAATTTGAACCCTAGTGAACTTCATGTGATGTTATGTGATGGGAATTCCTTTCAATATTATAGTAGAAAAAATATGCTAAAACAAATACAAAAACTGCAGTTCACAGGCCAAAAATGGCCACCCAACTGATTGAACATCTCAAAGCTTAGTTGTTCAAACTAGCCAGACACCAGTACTAGGTAGTACTTGGGTTTGTCAATGGGACATTGGCTTGAATTGACCAAAATATAGCATGCAAAACCTCGATGGAAACAAATAGAGTCTAAATCATTGTACTTGCAACAAGATTTCTAAATGTGGGGGAAAAATCACTTACAGTCATTGTCCCTTGGTCGATTTTCCCTTTTTGAGTGCCCTCACCTCTCACTCTGGCTTTCCTCCTGCCAAATGGTTCATAGTTTTCCTCCTCGACTCAATGGCCTTGCAACACTCGTCCAGTGAAGTCTCACAACTCTCCACTTAGGGGCTGGATGCAGTGGTTCTCGGTGCAACTCTCCAGTTAGGGTCTCGGTGCAATATGCTATGTCATGCTCCTATGTGCATGGGGCCAAAATTCAAAATATATAATTTATATGTATGTTATGCCAACATATAGTTTATATACAAAATATATATGCTATGTCAACATATAGTTTATTTTATTTTCTACAAAATATAATTTTTGTATGGTGGCTTGTTGAGCTTATATAGTTGGTTTTCTCTTTCTTTATAATTTTTGATGATTTATTTCCTATGACATGATTGAATATTATCTACAGTCCTAGTGATTGTTAAAAAGGCTTATGATATGTGATATTTAATCATGATGGATGTCTAAGAATCAGTGATTGAAATACTACTTGACTAAAGATTGAGCTATCTGATATTTTGTCATTTAAACATCATGGAAGAAATGCTTGCAATCAATGTCTTATTAATATAGCCTACAAGGTTTCTTTTCCTAGTTTTTTTTGGTCCTATTCTTGTTATGACTTATTTTTTACATTGGTATATTACAGTAATGGGGAGCATATCTAGTGAATCAATTCTTTCAGTCTCTTTGATTCTTATCCTTGTGCATAATGAGTTTTCTTCTATCCTATGATTCATTGATTGTTGGTTTAAAACACTCATTATAACTAACATGGATATGAATTATGATGTGGGTGTGAGAAGGGATTTTTGAATATGAAGGAATGGTGTAGGAAAGTACTCCTTAATCCGAATGAATCATTTTCTTGTCATGGAATGTGTTAAGAGACTTTAAAATTAATATATTCAATCTAGTTAATATTGACACATCTAAAGCATGCCAAAGGCACTTCAAAGATATGCTATGACATAAAGAAGATTATTAAGGTGATGTCAAGTCTTGATCCATTAGGGTAGGAAAACATAGATGCATTGGTATAAAAGGTTCCATTCAACTTGGAGGAAATCGATAATTACCTAAGGGGCTAATGTGAGATTGGACCAAGTTTATATTATGATACAAATAGCTTGGGAAAAGGGATGATGAAATGGTTAAGTATGGGAAATTGTAGAGATAAACATAACACCAAGGGAAGAACACTAGAACTAATTTTAGCACTATGGATTAATCCAAGACTCAAAATTCCACTAAGAGGCATCCCTTACCTCTTAAATTAATTCCATAGGTGGGTTTATCCTCCAATATAGTGCCATTGATTAGCTTATCATGTGAAATTCCGCTATAAGTAGGATTACCATACACTTTCATAACATGCATGTGTGGTTTCAAAAGGTTTATATGTTCTTGTGAATTTGAAAGAAAGGCATGTTTTGACTTTTCCAATAGGTGTTAGGGGTTAATTTGACATGGTTTTAGCATTAGAGTGACAAACCTTGTGGTTTAGGTTCCATAAACAAAATATACTCAATTTTTTAGCTTCCTATTATCATCTTTATATTCAATGAGCTCTTTAAAGATCATCTAAATATTCTTTGCTAATGAAAATGCACAATCTGATGTGTAATAGATCCAAGGTGAGGCTTAGAGAGCCTCGTCTTTTGAAACCGTTAACCAAAGAAATGATAAGAACAATATATGAAAGAGATGAAGAATAAAGCAACTTGTATTATTAGGAAGGACGAGATGCCTTTATATAGCATGACCTCATGTTTGATTCTCGAAACCCTCCCATATCGTCAACGCATGTGTCTAGGCTAACCATGTCAAGTTTCACTCCATACAAGCACAAATTGAAAAAAACTCAACATTGGCCCCATTCACATGTCACTATGCGAGGTCAACATGAGGAAACACTAATTTTTTAGGAATGAAATAACCAAAGATATGATCAAATAATATATAATCATAAATAGTCGTAGAGTAGCTAGGATTTGATCATATGGAAATTTATAGGAGAGCTACAATAGTTGTAACATCATGAATTAACAACATTAAAAAGTGCATCATGAATTAATAATGTAATGGCATAAAAATTAAAAACATCATGAATTAATTATGTAACCATATAAGTCAAATATAATTCTATCAAGAAATCAATATCAAATAGATAATATAATCGCATAACTCATACATTTCAATGTCATTGATCTTCTTCTTCATCCAACTCTTTATCTGTATCATCCAATCCAAATTCGACATTGTAAGGATTGGTCATATCATCATCATCGTCATTGATATCAGTTTCAATAATGTCATCATCCACACACATATCATCTTCATGAACATTAACTCCTACATCATCATGATCTAGTTCCTCTTCTTCGACATCTTCGTCAAGCACATCATCAACTAACTATTGATCCTGATCATCATCTACATCATCTTCTAGTTCTTCAGTATCTTCTTCTTCCACCACATTATACTTACCGACCTTCCTCTTGGATCATGTCTAACAACAAATGACCAACCCGGTTTACCTGGAACCTTTGAGTAAAATACGTGCTCACATTGGCTTGGAAGAATATAGGGCTCATTTCCAGCTCGCTCGATCGACCTTGTATTAACCATGGTAAATCCATTATCATGTTCAATAATACTTCTCTTGGGATCATTTTCATTTAATCGTAGCCTGTACCATTGGATGACGAATAAAACTAGTTTGAAGGACTTAAATTCACACTCAAGTATATCATCCAAAATCCCATAGTATCGATTTTCTAAGACTTCTAGATGTATGTCGCTTTTAGATGAAACATTAGTCACCTGAAAGACTGCAGTTATCCCAGAATCACAAGTTCTTCGTGTCATCCAACTTTTTGATTCAAAATTTATGACCATTGCACTACATAGCCTTGTGGTGTTTCACCTACAATATGTCAAACATGTAAAAATTATTGCATTGTCAGTTGATAAACATATTTATTCTTGGCTGAATGTATGCAAAGAAAAAAAACTCAACATATATATGCATCAATATAATTGAAAATAATTAAATAATATGGGTGATTAATATATTTATACGTACCTGTTTATCTCTTAAACCATATGCTAAATCAATTTCCCTTGGTGTAACATTGGAATCTCCATTACGGTGAGCTTCTTTAACCAATGAAGCCACACCTTCCCATGTTAATGTGCGACCAAATCGTTGACATCGTTCAATCCATATTGTCATCCAATCAAGATTGTTTGTGACATACTAATGTAGTGTGTCCCACTCTTGACCAACTGTATAAAAAAAAATGAAATTCACAAATTATGTATAATTATTTAATTACCACAGTATACGACCTTAATTTATAATTGATGTACCTGAAAACCTTAACATCCCACTACCAATGATCTTATTATCTTTCGTTGTTGGATGAATTCAAATTAAAGGAGTATGCACAAAGAATGAATTATGACCCTAAAGGGTACATAGACTCTTGTAAGAAAAAGAAAAACCTTAGTGGATACACCCATGTTCCTATACCGGGGGAAGATGTGTTTAAGAACAAAGAAGATAAAGAAGCAGAGGAAGTTATAGAAAATTTCATGAAGGAGTTAGAGCAAAAAAAAGCGAAGGTTGCAAGAAATGGATGATTCATCTGAAGAAGAATCTGCAAGAGAAAATGAAGCACAGTCACAACAGAGAACAGTCTCTCGGATGATGAATGGTGAATATGAAGAACTCCTTGACAGGGACTTACAAGTAGCCAAGGAATTGCGTGTAGATGAAGATGATAGGCTTACAACCTATGAATCCTTTATTTCTGATAATGAGTTTGTCAAGTCAAGAGAATTTTAATATTTTTTATATAATTACAAAGGCAAAAGGTTGAGGGAATCCATCCCAAATATTACCCCTAAAAATGAACAACAATTGATGCAAAGGTTGAAAGATGATATAGACAATGAAGTGTAGAACATGATCCCTGAAAGGGGCATACAATTGTTACTTGAATTTGGTGTAATAGTATTTCTTCGTTGGGACCTCAATGCCTCTTTAATTTTTGATAGTTTTTTGCATAACAAGGAAGGAGAATACAAGTTAGACATAGAGGGTGTGAAGGAAATTTATATAGGGTCAAGATTTAATCCTGATGAAAATTCAATGTTGATATGGGCACTATACCCACCTCACAAAAGGCCAAAGATCATCGATATCGAAAAATCCTTTGGACACATGATGACCCTTAAAGTTGGGGAAACTGACCTTGTGGCTTCAACAAACATGGGCATAAGCATTGCCAAGTTCAACAAGGCACAAACAATACAGTTGATGAAATAAATAAATTATTACAAAATGAAAAGTGAAAAATCAGATTTGGAAATTACTACCATGAAAGATGCCAAAATGAGGATCACCTCTGGAACTGATACAGAGTTGCAGAGTGAATATGAGCAGTTGCAAGAAGAACATCAACAACTAGTAGAAAAGATGAAGGACCTTCAGTTTGACACTGTGGCAACGATGTTGCACAAGAGATTTATAAACCTGAAGATATGCCTTGATGATTTTCGACATGTTCACAAAAATAACTATGAAGCCATTCTTGAGCATGGGAGAGTGAAAAATAGATTGGGTACTAAGAGACATGATATGCAACTACATGAGGGATTTGACACCAATTCCATCTCGACCATTGACACAATCATGGGAAAGCATGACAAATATGATGAAGACTTACACTCGGAAAACATAGGGTTTGATGATACTGTGAAGTTGGGATTACCCAAATTATGTGATAAGAACAGGTTTCTGAAGGAACGAGATGATTGGATGGATGAATGCAACAAGATACTTCAGGAAGCATTGGATACAATTAAAGCAGAAGGGATATTGTTGGATGGAGCATGCAAACATATGGAATTGATGATAAAACTCAAATATGAAGCCGAAATGCAGTGCATGATGCAAATACCCATACCTTGGAAGAGTATAAAAAGCATCTCTCAGCGGCTAAGTCAATGTTAGGAGAAGATTAAATTATTTTATAATTTTAATTAAGATTAGTAGTTTAATTATTTTCCAAAAGACAATTCGAAGAGACACCTTTGTTTGGTCTTCTTCTTATATATATGAAATTCGAATTGTAATATTTGATCATCAACACTTTTTAAGATTTTAATACTTTTCAGTAGTGAAAGACTTATTTTCTGGAGTAATACAATACCAATACTTTTCTATTTGTGTGTGGAAGATTCCTTCATTTGGATTGGTTCTCTGTTGTTTCTTTTCAAAAAATTGAAGGCAATGTAAAATGTATTCTAATTAATCTCCATAACCATCTTATAATTACCTCTCACTTTCCTCAATCTACCTTTCCCCATCAGGTACTCCCCTTCGAATTTGTTAATGGAGTTGGGATCCCAAATGCGATCTACATGGATATTTGTTGCAAACTTAGGAAGATATTTAGTAATGTACACCATGGTCTAGTATACCATAAATCCCTCCACCATAGAACCCTCAAGATGTGCTCTTTGTCTAACCAAAGCCTTCAAAAATTTCAAGTGCCTCTCAACCATCCACATTGACCTTGTGTGTACAGGTCCACACAATTCAATCTCCTCAACTTGGTGTATGAGGTAGTGTTCTTAGATATTGAAAAATGTCGAAGGTAGACACTTTTTCATTTCACACATTAAACGAGGAATTTTTCTCCTCCAATAATTTATATCTTCTTTATGGATTTCTTTAGATGACAACCATCTACAAGTGATTCAAAACACAAATATATTAACGAGATTTTAAAAAAATATACAATATATTACATAGCAAGTAAAACAAATGGAAAATATAAGATCTATACAACGAATTGAACAAATGTCGCTATTTACCTCGTGTATTTTTCAAGATCATATATAACTTGCTTGACATTGTTGTCGAAGTTGTCTGGGAGAGATAGAGGTAGAATGTATTGCAACAATTATAAAATAATTTTTTCATTATTTTTCCAAAACTAGTAAACATAATACACTGAAAAGAACATGCAGTATACAAATATATATAAAATATACCAGAATAATTACCTTAATGAAAGTATTTCAATCATGTGTTTTCATCCCTGACCCAAATTCACCTTTCTTTGTTATGATATTGTTTATGTTCGCAACAAATCCTGTGGAAAATTGAATTTTTTGTATGACTTCTTTTATAGCATTGCTTTGCTGCTCCGTTAATAACCAAGGAAGGGCACTTATATTAATTTGGTCTCCATCGTTATTTAATTGAATGAAATTTTTCATTGCATGATTGGCTTCTTGAATGTCACTACAAATTTTGACAATTTTTTCTTTGTCATGCCCTCTATCCAATATTTTCCATAACGATTCTGTTATATTCTTTCTGATATGCATTGTATCAAACAAATGCACAATTTGTAGTTGCTCATAGTAGGGCAACCTACTAAATTGTCTAGGATAACTTTTCAATCCCTGTGGAAGTTGACCATTAATGCCTTGACGACCTTCATGAAGCATATAAGTTAAACAAATTAACAACGACAATCATTGTCAATTATAATATGAGTAAACAAAACACAATATAAAAATATAAATTCCAAACATATCATATATGATAGATAAACAATTTGATCTGATGTATAACCTTGACGATTAATTCTATTATATTCCAACTTCCATAGGCGAGGTGTCATTCTTCGTGGTTTTGATGTAGTCTCTTCTTTCCCATTGAAAATATGTTTTTCAGTAGTTCAATACTTATGATTTATGTGGAGGAAGTGCCTATACTCATCAAACACCTATTTTCCTAAACTTATTGAACGACGAGATTTCATCTTTGGACCACAAACTGGACATGCAAATTTTCCCTTTGTTTGAAGACGTGCAAAATCATATATAATTGGATTAATATTGTCAATTTTTATAATTATATATAATGAATAGATTATTTAAAAAACATGCATGATATCTACTTCATAAAATTAAGTATCGTTAAAGTGTAGTCGAACGTTATAACATACCATAAAAATGTGTTAGCCTTGGGGCATCATGAATTATCCATACAAGTATTGCATGTAATTGAAATTGTCTTTGTCCTATTGGTCTAGAGACGTCATACATAGTGACACCATTCCATAACTTTAGTAACTCGTTGATAAGAGACTCAATATATACATTCATATCTTTAACTTGGTACTTACCTAGTTGAATGAACATAAACATTACACAATTATTATAACCAATTTACTGCAATATATATAAATTAATGTACATGACTATTAAATGAAAAAAATATAAGTCATTATGCAACAAATAAGACAAATGAGATGCTACTACGTTAAAGAAAATTAATGTAAAAAAATACTTGGAACAATCATTGCCAACATTATGTGCTCCCTCTTTATTGACATCCATGGAGGAATGTTATTATTGATAACAAAAATAGGCCACATCGAGTAAATAGATCTCAACTCTCCAAATGGATTGACACCCTCCGCTGCCAATGAAATCTTGAGATTATGAGGTTCTTCTTTGAAGTGTGGCCATTTTTCCTCCATGTCCCTATATGCAGAACCATCTACAGGCATTCAAAGAATGTCATCTCCACTTCTATTTCGTGCATGGTAATCCATAAATTGTGCTAAACTTTCACACCTAAATAATCGTTGCATACGTGGAATAATGGGAATATAATGAAGAACTTTGCGAGGCACCTTTTTTGTTAGTTGATCTGTTCAATATCTACTGATATGACATTCTGGGAATTCTGTTGCAAATTCATGCTATTTATGATATAATATGATCATTGGGACATGCATCTATTGCTTGATACTCCATTCCAATATATTTCATAATGGCAGATACATCTTGGTATGAGTGAGGTGAAATATTTGATGGTGGTAACAAAAATTCACCTATAAATCTACAACAAAAAAATAATTTGTTAATATAAAGAATAGTAATGGTACATATTTCATCCTTTACTTACTAGTGATGAACTAACAACAAAAATAGATGAAAAAATATGACACATATGACATACATCAACATCCATGAGATTGCTATGTTGGATAGACCATTCATAACCTTTGGTTGTCATCCACAAAAGGATATAAAAGTCACAACAAATCCTAACCTGGGTATTGGACATTCCAGCAGGTGACTAACATCTTGTCATGGTCGTTCATTTACTTGTCAAACCAGGGAACGTATACTTGAAATGGAGCGGCACTGTATGTGCACTAAGAACTAGTTTTAGCCACAACCTACTTGAAATAAATGCTTGAAAGGAATTATAACTCTAATGCAGGAACGTGAGACAAAATCTTACTAACTTAAGCATCACTTAACTAAAGCAGGAATCGTAATAACCATTACTGGGAAACAAACCATGAACTGGCCTTATGCTGCATGAATAGACACAGGGATGGATTCCTTATGCTGCAGGAACAATGTAAGATTGAGTTTGAATTAAAACTAACTGGAATGAAATTCTAACAAATAAACAATAGGAAGTAAACAACTAACTACAGATACTTACTAAGTGGGCCCCCTTAGCAAGCATCAACCAAATTAAACAAGAGTTGAACTCAAAATGTCATTAGCTTTTTATTCATGAATTTTAAATCACATACATGGCTATTTTATGTGTAAGAAAGCTTTAACACAAAGCTCTGTTTTTCATTATAAGAGTAATCTCAATACATTATGTTCTAACTCTATTCTCTAGTCTAGTCTCTTCCTAATCATCTCGTTCACTATCGCAAGAGGAACATTTATTTAAAGAGAAACAACTAACTAACTAACTAACAGAGAAATATGCAGATATAAATGCCTCCTGAGGCTGAGGAACAGATTTCATAAATGCAAGTTTATCCGCTCAACAGATTCAGAGGGAATCTAGAACTCCACTCTTCCTAGATTGATGATTCATTCAGTTTCCTTCCCAATGACCCGAACAAAGAATCTTTGCTTGAAACGACTCCTTCAATGGTGTGCTAGAAATGGCTTTTATTTGCAAGACCGCATTTTGCTGTGCATTGACCCATTCATACCAGCTTTTAACAACCTGTAGGACACATGGCAACAGAGGCAAAAAGAAGGCATGCACTCATAATAGCACGATACCCATCATTAATCACACGCATAAAATTCATCTTACTTATCCAAAACTAAATATATCGTATTAATCAATTGAGAGGTCAAAACAGGGTAATGAACATAAACATACTAAGATATTTAGGCTGTAAGAATACAGGAATGATTGTCATAGAATACTACCCATTAACATGAAAATTTTATAACCAAAAAGTTTAAAACATCCATAAAAAAGAACAAGGGTATTTAAAACTATAACATAATATCCAAATTATAAACATATTCTGGGCTCATCAACCTTCAAGTTCACTAGCAACAATACAACAAAAAGAAGAGTTGTTTGGGAGCCTTCATAAAGGGGCTTGTATGCTTTCTCAAGTATAGGTAAATCATGAACATCATCAAAGTCATCTCGATCATCATGATCAGCTATGCCACTAAATGTGTTATGGATCAATGTATTTGTACCATCATCTTCAACTGTGTTTTCTGGTGCATGATTATCTTCTTCCATAGGATCATTAACTTCATCTTCGATATTCACAACTCCATGTTCCTCCGCTTGCAAAACCACATTCTTTGGGCCGTGATAATCCATATCATGCGCCCTAGGGTGCACCACCTTTATAATAATGATCGACACAAATAAACCATGATCATGATCAAGTGATTTTTAATATTTATAAAAAATGTTAAAACGATATAAACATTTACAAATTCAATCAATATAAAGACATATAATGAACAACTTACCAATGGACAATAATCATGCCCCCCTTCAACGTGACCATGATGCCTACAATTTTTCTCGATTGTTGTGATTAAAAGTCTTCTCATCTTTAAGCCAATGCAATCATTGCAAGGACCATAACATTTCCCATCACCCTTTCTTTTCAATCTAGCCCACAATCTAGCAAGTGTCTCTTCATTTTGTTCTGCACTGATATTATCTGACATGATTTTTCTTTACCAAGCTTGAATATTTAGATCTTCAAAAAATATCAAACTCACACTCCAATAATTTTAATCATAGATAGGTAACAAAATCTAATAATTTTGATATTTTGCACCAAAAAAAATTGGCCTATAACCTCCACAAATTGTCACAAGTATAGAAAATTTGCAAGTATAACAAATTCACAAGTATAGAAAAACACTATTGCAAGTATAGATAAATTGTCAAACTCACTTTTATTTATTAAAAAACATTCGTCGGGACCCCGACGAATGCTAACCATATACCCATCGGCCCACAAATTAAGGAGGCTAACCATATGTCGGCCCACAAATTGATGGAAGGGGATGGTTGACTTTAAGTGTATGTCAAAATAGCGACGAAAATCATGGAGCGTCGCAATTTCGACGAACATCGGGCACAATTTTTTTTTAAAAATGAAAATTTCACATTAAATACACAGGTACCTGACGATACATCTAATTATACATCTTTCGTCGAAAATTTTTGTCATATTTTGCAGTCAAATGAGTTAGTGTAGGTAGGGCTGCCCTTTATCTCCATTTCTTTATGTTTTAGTTGTTGATTCTCTTGGTATCTGCTGCAAAAATATAATCAAATGAATCTGATTAAAGGCATTTCCATCCCCAACAATGCAATTGTTATAAACTCTCATTTTGTTGATGACAGTTTGCTATTTATTCAGAATTTTGAAATAGAAATCAACAATGTTATGCAGGTTCTAAATTTGTATTGTGAAGTTTCTGGTTCTAAATTGGCTCATCATAAAACTAAATTTATTATGATTGAATCTGATCCTCCCCTGGAATGGATTCCTAAAGATTGGAAACAAATTAGACATGGGAAAATTACAAGATACCTTGGTATTCATTTTAGTTTTGGGGTTTCTCTTCATGATATGTGGAATTGGTTTGTCACTAAATTGAAAAATAAAATCTATAATTAGGAAAATATATTTCTTTCATTAGCTGGTAAATTACAAGTGATAAACTAGATATTCTTGGCTTCCCATGTTTATTATTCATCATGTTGGATGCCTTCCAAAAAGGGTTATGAAGACTTAAATAAGCTCATTCAAAAAAAATTGTGGACTAATTGGGATGGTAAAATGGGTTTTAGGACATCCTCTTGGTTGCACTATTTATAAGCTAAGTCCAAAGGGGGGTTGGGCCTGGTAGACCCCAAGACACAAGGAATTTATTTAGCTGCTAAGTGGATTATAAGAGTTATGTCAGGGGAGGAACAATAGAAATTTTTAGTGCAACATCGTATCTCTCTTGCTATGACGAACAATAAATGGCCAAATGTGAGATGGATGGATAAAATTCTACTTGCTCATTTCTTTCAGGTTAGAGGATCATTTCCATTACAGTCTATATGGAAGGCTTGGCAATAGGTCTGCAAGTTTCTAAATTGGAAATAAGACTCTTTGCAGTATGGTTTTAGCTTTGCTACCTCATCTATTTGGTGGAATAAGCTAGTTCAATATCATGGGAAACCACTCGCAGTCACATTCACTAAACGATCTCATTATCTATTTAGTAAAGGGGTGAAACAGTTTGGTGACATTTGGGATTTTAATGCCCTTGATTGGGTTGCTTGGCAAGATTCAAAACAAAACTTCAATTTACATAACAGGTATAAAGGTTTCATGGCCTTTGTGAAATTGTTAGTCCCTATTGAACACCTCATGAAAAATTGCACTCCTTTGCACTACAACTTTTTCAAGGATTGGTTGTGGGTCGATAAATACCCTTTCTTATGGTTTTCTTTGAATAAGTTATATTTCAAGATTCTTCCAAGTATGAAATTGAATATGAGACTTAACAAGAAATGGAACCGTAAGTTTAAAGGAAGAAAATGGAGACTGTTAAGTCCACAGATTTGGAAGTCCAAGACGATGGCTAATGCTCAAATGTTGGCCTGGAAAATTTTGCACCATAAACTACTAGTTAGGGATAGAATAAAATATTTAAAATTACAAGCAACCAAGTGTCCTTTTTGTCAACACGATGAAAACTTAAAACATATCTTTTGGGACTTCCCTCGTACAAAAAGAAAATGGAATAGCATTTTTTTTATCATTTCCCTTCTATTTTTGGTCATGTTTTACACTGGAAAGAAGTTATTTTTGGTATTGGACTGCATAAAAACATAATTGTTGATTCTATGAGGCAATGTATTTTATTGCATTTATGGAAAAGTAGATGTTCAACACTATTTTCTAAACACATTTTACATCGTGAGACAAATATTCTAAATTTTTACTGTGACATCATGTTTCAATTCAATTTTCTTTGTTCTTAGCTGAAGAGGGGGCTCATAGAAGATTCAAAATTCAACAAGAATTTGGAAGAGATCAAACACCAATTTTTGCAGCTCCATGAAAGGGAGCTTTGTTGTGCTCGTCAATTGCAAACCATGTTCGAATTCAGAGTGTAATGGTGGCATAAGATTGTTGCATCCTAGTTGTGTATTTGTGTCAGTGTAAAATCAATATTGCTAGTTTTTTTCAACGGTGTCATAAGCTTGATGCTTATTGGCTGTACTGTTGAGACATTGTATAAATTTTTAGTGTTGTTGTTTTCTCTCAATAGTCTTCTTTTGGGATTGCATTTATTATTCATTGTAATTCCTTATGCTTTGTTCAATACAAGAAAATAAAGGAAAGTTTCACCTTACACAAGGTTAAGCAAAAACTTAGATTACAAATCTATGATTGAGAACTTGCCCTTGACCTATGAACTCAACTTTTGATAGAGCACAAATTTGACATAGATTTTATGGTCTTCACTCTAGAATAAATATCAACTCTCTTGACTAGATACTAGTTTGATTCTAAAATATTCCTCATTGCCACACAATATTTTACCATAGCGTTAAGTACTCTTATATACTCCATTTACTTTCCTAAAGTTACTATTATCATTATCAAGTTTATTAATCCCACCTATCATTTGTTAATCTAGGCTGATTTATACTTAATTTATTACATTTATGTAATTAGCCTAGGTTAATCCATAGGAAAGATTGATAGTCCCCACCTTAACATGTAAATATAATGATGGAAAAATGATAATTGATTATTATTCATTGTACTTTCTAGACATTCATTTTTTTTCTTTTAATAATGCTAACATTTCTTTTTGAATATGAACTTACATATTTGTTAATTGCCACATTTTCAAAAATGAATTCTTTGAATTGTTATTAATTAAATTTTTTAAATTCTTATTACAAATTTGATGTTAAATAAGAAAAACATGTCATCATATTCATTGAAACATTAATAATATTGTCTAAGTGAAATGACTACCCCACACTATATATATAGTTGACAAAACAATTCTATATTTATATACTCTCCACGCAATTAAAACCATTTATTTCCTTAACATGTTTAATTATGAGTGCTCCACTTTTAGTCCACGAATATAAATGTGTCCTCAATAATAATGACATCCCTTTATGATAAGCTTAGTGTGCATGCTTTATAGAGACAATGGTACAATGTGTAGTCCATAGTACTAATGATATGAATTTGTTGCTTTATAAAAATGAAATAGAAATAATTGTAAACAAGTAAATGTCACTTCTATAAAAACTTGATATAAAATGTTATCTTTCCTAATGTTAAAAAATGATATATATTTTTTATGATTTTATTTCTAGAGAGTATTTGTTATAAAATACTTTTTTTTTTTTTTTAGAGATTTTGAGATGTTTTATTTTTATTGTCTAAGATTCTTAAATAAATATAATATAATTGTTATAATGATAATTAAATTTAAAAATATTTTTAGATTTCATAATGTTTAATAATATGTTTTACTATTTTAGTATTATATTTAAAATACAATTCATTTAAGAAATATATATTTGTTAAAATTCTAAGTAATATTTGATTGTTATTCAAAATAATGTAAAATACTTAATTAAAATTAAGATAATTTAAATATTATCATAAACAAATTTGATTTTAAAATTTAATAATAATTATTTATAATATATTTGTTTATTTGAACTCTAAATAATTATATAATATTTGATTATTATTGAATATGATAATCTTTATAAACTATTTTATTTACTACATAGATAATTTTTAATTTTCAATTAAGAATTATTATATTTTATTTTGTATGTAAATTTTAATTTTACTTTTGAAAAAGTCACCATTTAATTTTTGTTAACTCTTTTGTTACTTTAAAAAATATAGCAAATATTATATACTTGTATGATATTTTTTAAAATTATGTTATTAAATATAAAATATTAAGTAATTTTTATGTATATAGTCATTAGAGAGCATCTCTAAGAATATTCAAATTTGGGTAATTTAATAATATTATGAAAGATTTTAATTTTAAAATCTAAAAATATATAATTAAATTAAATTATGAATACATTTTAACAAAAAAAACTAAATCTAAATGATTACACTTATTTTCTTTTATAATTATATAAAGTATATAAAAAGGTAACTTCTAAATACTCCAAATAATATTTTCATACAATTGCAATATAGAATCTCGATAATTTATCTCTATATGTGCTTACTCCATTTGGGAATTAACTCAAGGCTTCCAAAGAGTATGAGAACACACATGTAAATAAAAAATGGAACTAGATATGCATGTGCATGCAAAACTTAAGATTAAAGAAAGTTGTAGCTAAACATACTTCACGTATCCATCTCAAATCAATAATATTCCACATACAATAGAGAGAGACCGCTACAAAAAGGTTTATAATACACTATAGTGTTTTCACATTAATTACCTACTCATTACATCAACTAAAAAATGTAGCAAGTGAGAACCGATGTCTAGGATGAAAGGATCCCCTAAAGTATTAAAGTATTACTTGCCATGAAAACATTTGGTGGCAAGCTATTATTTACTTGATTCCCCCTCCCTATTATTAACAAAGTATGTTTCATTCCTTACCAAACTTGACTTGTACCACATGATTCCCTAAACTAGATCTAAAAATGTTACATACCATAAAATTAGTTCAAGGACCAACCCTAAAAATGCAATAAGATTGCATATAGAGAATTTTACATTCAATGAGTACATGCAACCTTGAGGTTGTAGAAAATAAGTACCTTGAGGTTGTAGAAAATAAGTCCTTTCAAGTTTAGAAACATCTTAATATAGCTCATACAAATATAGGATTTAAGCACTTGTCATGATCAAACCCTATTTGTAGGAAAAATGATGCACTTGTAAGAAGAGAAGAATCCACATGAGATCAAAAAATTGGTACTTAGAATATGGGATGATACCTTGCATAAAAAATAAGTCAAATCACCTTTAAAAATACATCTAAAATTAATGAAACAAATATCTCCAAGGTAGATGCTATGGTTGACATGTCAAGTCACATATTCATAGAAACTAGAATTATTTCCTTTGATAAGTAGATGGGATGCACAATGAACCTAGGAGTCAAGGGAAATACCAATCAAAACCATAATATCATGATGCTCAAAATAGAAAAATAAAGGAAAATTGGCCCTACAACAAAGAGATGAGCCAAAAAGTCCCCACTATAGCACATTGGATGCACTCATTATAGTTCAAACTACCCATGGGTGATAGGTTGAGATGTATGATGATTTGGTCAGTTAGATATTCGTTTTGTCAGCACAATGAAAGTTTAAAGCACATTGGATGCACTCATTACAGTTCAAACTACCCATGGGTAATAGGTTGAGATGTATGATGATTTAGTCAGTTAGATATTCGTTTTGTCAGCACAATGAAAGTTTAAAGCACATTTTTTGGGATTGTTCAGGGGAAAAAAAATGGAATGTTATTTTAAAATGTCTTCTTGCTATTTTTGACCATGTATAATGTTGGAAAGAAGTTATTTTGGGTTTTGGTCTTTAGAATAATGTTGTAGCATATTTTATGAGGTATACTATTTTTCTTAATATATGGAAAAGTAGATGCTTATTAGTCTTTTCAAAGCATAATGCTCACGAGGAAACAAAAATGCTAAAATTTTACTTTGATATCATTTTCCAAATTGTCTCTTTCTGTTTTCAACTACAGGGGGTTCCCAAAGAGCATGTGAAGATCAATAATCATCTCGATAAGAGACAACTGCAATGTATGTTAAAGTTTAGAGTTTAAGATTGCACTTTAATTATGGGATTTGTGATCTGTTTGGGGGTTGTGGGCCAATGTTCTTGACTCAATCTTGTTCTTTTTTCTTTGTAGTCTACTAGTTGCCTTATTCTATGTAATTCTTTTTTGCATTGTTTCAATATTTAAAAAAATTCTTATTTATCATTTGTTAATCTAGATGAATTTATGCTTAATTGATTACATTTATGTAACTAGTCTAAGTTAATCCTCATAAAAACTTGTTAGTTCCTATTTTAACAATTAACAAGTTGTGATGGATAAGTAATAACTAATTATTATTCATTGTACTTTCCACCCAAACAAATTTAATTTTTAATAATGTTAAGATTTCCTTTTTTTGTAACCATATATATTTGTTAATTAGCACATTATAAAAAATACATTTGTGAATAATTATTGATAAATCATTTAAGATTTATTAGAACCTGTATGTAAATCATGTCAATCAGTAAATCAAGAAAAATATCTTTATCATATTCATTGAACCAATAATGATATTATAGATGAAATGACTACTCCATAATATTATATATATTTATTTCTTTCATATAAGTGAAAGAACAATCCCCTATTTTTATTTTTATGTACTCCCCATATAATTAAAACCATTTCTTTCTTTTTAACATGTTTTTATTACGAGTGCTCCACTCTCCAAGGATATAAATGTGTCCTTATTCATGATATCTCACCATGATAAGATTAATGTGCATGCACTATAGAAACATAGTACTAGTATATGGTCCATAATAATAATTTTACTCCAGTGTAATTTTTACTCTGAAACACTACTCAACACTCCAAGTAATGCTTCGTATAGTCTAATCTCAATATTTATTTATTTATGCTTTTTTTTAAATGTTGAAATTGATCTCAATAGTTTTTCTTTGTATTCACTTGCGTAATCATTTGCAAGTTTTCTTTTGTGGGACAAGAAAAACACGGTTTCAAATGCTCAGGGCCAGGTAAGCCTTAGTATTCCTATTCCGTAGAGTTTGGCTTCTGTCGAAAGCAAACTCCACTGGTTGGTAGTGCGTTACAGCCAAACAATGCAACCTCTTCTCTAGGAATTCTATTTTGCATTCGTCATTTTGTAGATAGACTTCAGACCCAAATCAGATATGGACAAGATATGCAAATGCACAACTTCCAATTTTTAATTAAGCCCATATCATCTATGAAGCGTCTTGTACCGAATCGTATGCAACTAAAGAGACATTGTGCACAGCTGTAGCAAAGGGTACAAGTCTGGACCTCGGTTTGAATGAATATTACTTAAGTTCGCACCGAAAATTCTGCCTATTATCTCACTTTCTTTGGTCTCTTGTAAATGCATTGCTTTCTCAACCTTTTTCCTTGTGCTACAATCCATTATCGTCAGAGTTGCTAAGCAATAATGTAGTTACAATGGAAGGAAGGCTCACGCATTCAGTACAACAGTAATCTGAGTTACAGTGCATTGATAATATCCTTTTACGTTCAGAAGTATTAATAACAATGACATGCATGGACATTCCCAAAATCGTTCATCCGAAAAGGTCAATTTCTATCCACTAGGCTGCCGACAAATCTCATGAAATGTAGGACCAGTGATTTATGGATTCTGTTCATCTGTGCTGAGCGTTACATTTTTGAATTTTCCCCTTCGAAAGCAGGAATCTTCATGATATAAGTAGCTTTAAATGTCCACCGACTTCATTAAATTTTCTTAACTAGCATTTGATGACCATTAAGGCCTGGTGAACTTGAGTTTTGAAACTATTCAGGTGGGGATCCTGTTAAAGTTAGCACGGGTATCATCAAACTTTGGAGAGGATCAATTACTGTTTTGAAAAAATGGGTTCGGCTATTCTAATCCAGATTTTGCTGTTTGGGATGTGCCTGCTAAAACTTTTGAGAGGCTCTGTGTGTGTTGGGGAGGATGGAGGTGATTTGGTGGTTGGTCTGAAGCACAGAGGCTTTGGGAACATCAAAACCACGAGGAACCCCTTTGAATTGCTGAAGGTTTCAAGTAACAGGAGCTCTATTAGGCTTCATGCTCTAAGGACGGGAAGAACACGTCACCATCAGCGAGGGAG
Source organism: Sequoiadendron giganteum (assembly GCA_007115665.2). Lineage (NCBI taxonomy): Eukaryota > Viridiplantae > Streptophyta > Pinopsida > Cupressales > Cupressaceae > Sequoiadendron > Sequoiadendron giganteum. Next base: position 187,189,952 of record CM021104.1, on the reverse strand, counting down.
AAAACACCATTCTCTGGATGTGTCACTGCCTCTGAGAGCAGCAAGTGACTACATAATCCCTCTGATGTTGGGCACGCCACCACAGAGGCTTGAAGTTTTTATGGATACAGGAAGCGACCTTGTTTGGGTGCCATGCTCAACCAATTCGAAACGTTCTTTCGAATGTATCATGTGTGAAGGCTTAGACATCCCTATATTCTCTGCATTTGATTCTCATTCAATGAGACATGAAACCTGTGCTAGTGAGTTATGCTCTGCTATTCATAACTCAGACAATCTCAATGATCTCTGCATAGTGGCTGGATGCCCATTTGATACTATAGACATGAAGCCTTGCCAGAAACCCTGCCCTCCATTCTATTATGCCTATGGGGATGGCAGTTTAATGGGTAGGCTGATCAGAGACAGGCTTACTGTCCACTTGGCCAAAGGTGGGACTAGAAAAATCACAAACTTCACTTTTGGCTGTGCAAGGATTTCACTAGGGGAGGCGGTAGGGGTTGCTGGATTTGGCAGAGGGAGCCTTCCCTTCCCTGCCCAACTAGGTGAAGTGGGGAGAAGAGGCTTTTCCTATTGCCTTGTCAGCCATAGGTTTGATGACAATCTTCATGTCTCCAGCCCTCTTATGTTTGGAGACTCTGCCATCCCCAGACAAGGTAAAATCCACTACACCCCTATGATCAATAATTATAAGCATCCTTATTTCTACTACTTGGGTTTAGAAGGAATCAGCATAGGAGGACACTGGCTCAAGCTCCCTTCAAGCCTGACTGCATTTGATAGTGAAGGGAATGGAGGTTTGATCATCGACTCTGGCACCACTTTCACCATGCTTCCCGGGTCCCTGCATAGAAAAATCTTGAATAGGCTCAAGTCTGCAATTCAGTACACCAGGTCTCTTGAGCTTGAGGAAGCTTCTGGGCTTGATCTCTGTTATAAGTTTCCCATTGCAAAGGAGCCTCCTATGTTTCCAAGCTTCAAGCTTCACTTCAAAGGAAATGCGACTATCACACTTAGTGCAGATAATTACATGTTTGTAATACCTGATTCAGATGAAGATGCTACTACTAATACCGGTGCCGCTTCAGCAAAAGTTGGGTGTCTAATCATTTCGAGCAGTGGAGATGAATTATATGGACCTGCTGCTGTCTTGGGGAATTTTCAACAGCAGAATTTGCATGTTATTTATGATATAGAGAAACAAAGGGTTGGATTTCTGCCAAAAACATGTTCTCCAGTCGCCCGCTGATCTTTCTCTCTCCCTCTCTACACTGTTCCTGTTTTAAGTCAACAATCATAGCATAACGGATCTTTGGTAAAACGAATCTTCTAGATTAGACACTATCTGTGACAGTATCTATTTTGCAGAGCTCAAGTGCATTCCATGAAAGCCTCTGGATTGCAAGCATCTCAAAACTTGCAATCGACTTTTCGGGCAATTTACTACCAAAAGAAATCTGGAGTTTGGTCTAAGTGTAGGCCTCCAAACACTTTTTTCCCTTTGTCATTGCCTTGGCAGACTGTAAATTTTTCAACAGACAGACAGCCGATCACAAATATGTAGTGCAGCCACTAATAGTACTGCCTTGTTCACACTGTTTATAATCAAATGATGCATTAATTTCACCAGAACTCGAGTTTCATACATGAATATACAGAAAATAGCTTTTGGTTTAAAGGTGCAAATTTTGAATTCTTATATGTAGTATATATGCCTAGCTATTGGAATACAGTCCCAAAGCGGTGATTGAAATGCCAGCTTGTGGACACTGAATGACAGGCCTTAAAGATTTTTCAGTTGCGTTCTGCCCTTAACCACACGTCATACATATTCAGTTTGAAATACCATTTCGCTAAGCAGAGTTTTTCTCTAAAGAGTAAAGCATGATTAATTCATTAGTGTAGATTGGTTTCCATATCCCACCTCCACTTAGTTTGGAATTGGCTAGAATAGCTTGAAACTTTTAAGGTATGGTAGTTTTTTCTTTATGTAAGGTCAAACTTTTCATTCCAGAAAGTATTTAAAAAAATTACAATATTAAAAATCTCAACATCACTGTTAGATTGAAACTTAGGTATATAGCAGTATGGTCAATCTTTTGGTTTCAGAAAGTGTTTAAAAAACGTACAATCTTAAAAATCTCAACATCAACGACAGTGATGTTGAGATATTGCTATGAGAGGTGTTGCAAAACACATTTAAATTTTTAAGTTCGAGAAAATTCACAGAGAAATCTACTAGAGTTAGCATCTAAATCTGTTAGATTTCAATGTGCCATTTGTCCGAAGAATTACTGTCTTTAACCCAAAATTGGTTGTAACAATTCCAGAGCTATTACTGAGGTACTCCTTAAAGATTTGCACACATTTCTTCTAAATCACTGTCTATCCATATGTGGATTGCCATCACTAAGCTCTTAGGGCTTTTTCCATGGGATTTGCTTTTGAGACTTATGTGTTTTGGCTTTCTTTATTAATAGACTGCTTGCTGAAAATCAAGGATTCAAATTTGAGCTGAGCCACTTGCATTCCATTGAACTTTCAGTTATAAATATTGTTTTTGAAGCATCAGTTATTGATGTGAAAAGAATACGGCCTTCAACACAAGGAGACTGCTTGAACGAGTCAGAGCATTGTTTGTTTGGTCTCAAGTTGGTTTTGAATGGCTTTAGAGGACACATTTGCCTATTCATTTTCTCTTCCACTTCATTGTTTTTTGGCACGGCCAAAGCATTAAGAGTTTATGATTTTGAGTTGTTTCCTTTGTGTGTGCTAAGGTTGCTCTTTCTATGCATGTCCTCTTATCATTTACCCTTGATCAACGAGGATTTGCCTTAGTGATTAGATATTTGTTCTTTAGTTAGGCCAATTAATTGTTGCTAGGTCTTTGAAAGTTTGTTACTTTTGATCTTTTTGGGTAGCTTCTTTGTTATATGGTTGATGCATATGTGATTGGACATTTGTTTGTCTTTGGGAAGGTCCGTTGATTCTTAAGAAGTTGCCTTTGATTTGTTTTGGTAGCCTCTTTGTTATTGTGGTTGGTGTGCAGGACAGACTCTAATCAGATGACCATATTCATGACAAAGCCTACACTAAATATAATCTATTGAACGCTTACATTCAATTCTTCCCATGTCATATTCAGTTGGGCAATCCTTGCGTAGTTAAGAACCTCAAGAAACTTGATAAATTTGAGGCAATAATGTACACTCCTGTTGTTCATCCAATTTTTTCGAGGATGGATTCTTGTCAGTATTCACTAGAAAACAAGACTAGCACAATGTTCAGCAGATCTTTTAGGATCCAAGGTAGGTACCAATGCTGCATAAACAAAACTGGTTTTTCATCAACGAGGGGTCTCAAAGAACCAGGTCCTTTTTATGTTTGGTCAAAAGGATTTCTATGAATATTCCTTTGGCTCATGAAACTATGTAGAAAACCATCAAGATTTTCAATATTCTTGCATGTAGATTTTCAATATTTTTAGTCTTGGAAAAGCCTCAATAAAATTTGTAGGGAGAAAAATTACAATTGGTGGGTTTCCATCCTAAGGTAACAACTGTTTTATGTTCTTGGTGAGGAAAGAAGGCATACTAATCTTCCTATGAAAATGGTGCTGAATGAACCGGAATATATCTTTGTTATATAGCTGAGTTATTCCAGAGGACACTACAGATTTGAATGAGGGATTGAATTGAGAGGAGGAGTCTCCCCATGATGGGGCCTTGCGCGCCCCCCAAAGGAGCAGATCTTTGTTCCAATCAGTGCTAGGCTAAGGCATGGTAGCTGTTAACTGTAAAAGAAGATTCCTGGTTCAAAGGTGGAAAGGGCATGGACCTTACCATACTAGGCAAGAAGGAGCTTTGCATATCTATAGATGATACAACATTGAATGCCAGAATCGTAATCTGGAATTATGAAAATTGTGATAGCATTTTTCTGCTCTAAATAGTTTCCTGTTACGTGATCATCTGCTGAAGGAAATCAATATTGGATAGATCTCCAATCATAGATTAGTAAGACACCATTTTCTATATGGTTTAGGTTAGTTGCTGCAAAATTTATTATTTCTTTTATCATAACCATGTTTATTACTCCATTTATGTCACATTTATGGCATACCCTATTTTTAACTTTGGGAAACACTTGTCGAACAACCCTGCACCAAATTTATAAGTGAATTGCCCATTGGAAAAAATAAGTTAATGTTAAATCAATTTGTGAGTATCCACCCTTCTTTCACCATATTAAAACTATGAAGTTTAACTTTTTTGTTTCAAATGTAGCACACATTCTACTCCGTCTGCTGTTTCTTTGTACGTGATGCAAAGACCAAATGAAATTGAGAATTCTTGTAAGTCCTTTGCACGCATTGGAGAGACCAAACAAAATTTAGGACTTTGTTGAGTATAGACATGCACAAAAATAATTGATCTCAACTGAAAATTTGAACAAAAGTGGACTTAAAAAAACTATTACCCTCGCAAATTTTGGTGGCAAGAATGGCATTTTATTAGCTTTGGTTGAATATTTGGTATCAATAAACACTATTGACCTTCCTTTGCTAGACACTTGTCTGTAACACATGGTCTACCATCTTTGCTTCTCTACCTGTGGTGTTTGGATGCATACTATCTTAGAAAGCTGCTTTGTTTGGATTCTCTGTTTCTCATAATGTTGCTTTCAAGACGTGTTAAAAAACTATAATGAAGCAAATATGGAAAGCAAGATGTTTAATGGCATTTTTGGATTTTATATATCATGATGAAGTTTGTATTCAACTATTTTAATCTCACCTCATTTTGTAGATGGCAAATCTATCTCACCTTTTGGAGGGCCAACTCAAGCAATTGGTAACAAATTAAGATGGACTGACCAAGCAAATGGAAGCTATATGACGGGTGTTAACAAACTGTTTAATCTAGGGGCTACCTTACATTCAAAATATTTAGCAAGCATGAATCAGATGGTTGACAAAGTGAATATAGACACTAGAACTCAAATTGTCGAGTTCGAATGGTAGATGTTTAGCTTTTTTAGTTTGGTTTCGTTGCTGACTCTGTAGGATTGACCTTTGGACTTGTTTGTAGGATGTTAGTTTCATGCTGCTGCCCATCTCTGTGTTCATTATTTGTTTTATGGCTTCTAGAACTCTTATGATATTTTATAATCAGCTTTCATTCAATATAAAAAACTTTAGCTTCCTTATTGAGACAAAAAATCCTTCAGTACTTAAGATTTCATCCTTTTATTCGTAAACCTACATTGTGTCTTATATCGTTGGTTCTTACATCTTGACCAGCCTAAACATCCTATCATAATTGAAATAACAAAAAAGATTACTCGTGATGAAAAGTTCATTAAATATGAGTTGAAACCATGCCATACAAGGTCTAGCACAATTTTGGTTTTGATAAAGAGTGTAGAGATGCACATTATTTTATCAAAGATCTTGAAGAAAATCTGCAGCCCCAAGATGAAGAATTGTCTTGCTGACATGTTTTCTTTATGGTAGATGTCCTTTGGATATCCTATCGATGGAACTTGTGGTTTTCACATAGGGCTTTCCTTATTGTAGAGGATAAAAGTGTATATGTTGCATCTTTATGCCTTAGTTTCATTCCACCCTGCATGAATGTTGTAAATGCATTGTTTTAGCACACAATTTGTCTGTATTGATGCTTAGTTTCATTCCAACCTGCATGAATGTTGTAAATGCATTGTTTTAGCACACAATTTGTCTGTATTGATGCACTAGCTGACTTTCATTGGAACTATCACTCCTGTTTGCTTGACTCATATTAGGAAAGACCTATTTCCCAAGGATTTTGCCACCCTAGGACTATGCTAGACATGAGGTTCCCTAGATAGAATCGTGCTTGTGAATTCCTAGATAGAACGATGCTTGTGATCTAGTGCTCTTAATTTGAAATTCAAATCCTTGCTTTCCTAAGTCAACATTCTAGGAATATGGTTGTACCCATTAGCTTGCACACCCAAAGGTCTCAAGTTGTCTGTTTAGGACTTGTCCTGAAGGATATCATCTTATATGATTTTAATCATTGATAGATTATCAAGGTGAGAACATCTTGCATTTGCATATAGAACATTAATCACAATCTCAATCTTATATTAATTTTGGTATACTCAGTTTCAATTCTGTTGGCATTGCATTCTTTGATTTGAGTCATCAATCTTGTTACATTTGTCACAAGGTCTAACTGCTATCAAGGAAGCTGATGATCTTCCCTCTATCTATAGTAGGTTCTAAATGTGATTTTAGCACCACCAAATTCTCAAACATAAGTGTTTAGTGGGGAAATGGCACACTACCAACTATTTGGGAATCAAATATATGATTTCTCTGTTGAAAGGAGATTGATGTTCTCTCCAAGGTCTCTATGATGCTCGTTCTTAGCTTTGTGGGACAGCTCAAGGGAGATTGTATTATAATGTTTCACAAGGGCCTTGGTAAAAGTCACCTCAATGTTTAGTTGAGAGGTCAAATTGAGCTTAGTTTTATGGGGAGTTGCAAAGTTATCAAGCACTTCAAATGAACAAATATGTGGTAGCATTTACATGATCAACTTGTAGCAAGTAATGTTAACATGTAATCTACCGCTGATCAATTAGAAAACAAAAGATGAGGGTTAGACAAAACAGAGCTTGCAGTCCTAAGAAGGAACAATGTGCTACTAGGAGAACAAATAATCAGTTAGCCAAGTTTCTGTGCAATCTGCAGTTGCAACCAAAGCAAGAATTGATGCTATCTTCAAGGAAACATTCAACAACAGGAGCTCAAACCCATCATACACATACGTGTATAGTACGAGTTTAAACACTTGGCAATTGACAAGATTTGAAAGATTTTTCTTTATATTCATGAAATAAAGAGTTTGCTACAGTTATAGCACATGGAAAACCCTTCAGAATAATGTAGGTTTCCAAGATAACAAAAAAAAACTGGTCTAGAAGAAATTTATAGAACTCCCGAAAGGAACACTCAAACTCCTACCCCCTCTACAAACTGATCTACTTTCTAAAGCCTAATGTCTAATGCCTTGTTCAGAGCTTTTTGTGTCTTACGTCTTCCCTTTGAAGCCCAACACGTTTTACAAAAATCTAAGATAATCATTTTCAAATTAGCTCCAGGCATGCATATTCCTGTGTGTGGCACTTTGGACCTTGCAGGAATGTGTCTGGAGTGTGCAAGTTGACCATAGGGAAGTACCAGGCGTCAGCAGGGATGTAGGGCTATACCAGCGAAAGAACAATCAACCCATGCTTGTCTTCAATGTATTTGGTTTTCTGAGTACCTCAAATCTATCGTGGAATAAGTTCCCCAAACACCTAGAATAATCATTTTCAAATCAGCTCCACGCATGTATATTCCCTTTTGTTGTACTTTGGACCTTGCAGGAGTAAGTCTGGAGTGTGCAAGTTGACCATAAGGAAGTACCAGGCCATCAGCAGGGATGTAAGGTTATGCCAGCGGATGATCAACCCATGCTTGACCTCAGAGTACCTCACATCTATTGTGGAGTAAGTTCCCCAATCGTTGGATTATTCATTTGAGGGAAATCGGCCAAAATAAGCCTGCACTCGAGCCATGCCTGCATTTAATCTCTCGCTAACCCAAAGTCCGTTCGCAAAATTAGGGGAAACAAGTTTAGTCCTGCAAAATAGGGATTAAATGGTAAATATTAGCTGAACCTGAAAAAAGGATTGAAAACATGTTAGCAGGGTATTAAAATGCTTAAGCAGGCAGTAATTAGGTTGTAGGAGGATCCATCTATGCGAATCGACCAAAATCGTACAGGCAGATAAGCCCTAGACTAAGACAACCGAAGACTTGAGAACGAGTGTTTTGAGTCTTTCACTCATATTTTCTATTTGACCAACTTTAAGTCCTCATATTAAGAATGATATAGAGGGGTTTCCTCATTTTCCCTAGAAATTAGGGATGGTGTTATAAGGCATAAACAATAGGGGAAAGTACTACTAGTCATTATAATTAATTTCGTGTATTTTAAGTTCTTAAATGGTATGTTGGATTTCAATAGTTTTTTTGGATTTCTTTGTATGTGATTTAAGAGCTTATAGCTATTGTTTCGGCTTTTGGGTAGTTACGACGAACACGAGAGGATTTGTTATGTACACAAAGATCAAAAAGTGGTCATTTCAAATTGACATCTGATACATATTCTCTAGTGCCTCGATAATTGTTTACTTTGACCATCACAAAATTTGCACAATTTATCCAATACATATGCAAAAATGCTTGAGTAATCATGCACTATTGGTACTAATAAAGTTGCACAACTCCTCCAATTAAGTACTTTTTTTTTGTAACTACTAGATATAAAGTGGACAACTATTGATACATTTGAATTTTTTTAGTGGGCTTTTAATCATGTATCAATGAATGGTTATTGGAACATGGGTGGTAGTTGGGGCCTTTCCTCTAGATATAAGCACAAACAAACATTTTTTTAAAGATCTTGAAAGTAAAATTCAATATGGACGAGGTTGCAATCAATTTGTTGACCATGGTCCCTTCTTGCGGATGAGAGAGAAGTCTAGGAGCAAGTATCTCGGGTACCTCCTTCCTCAATAGTGCTTGTGAGGAGGCGAGTGGCCCCACGTCTGGGAGCATTGTTGCAGTGGTTGAGGATCACCTAAAAGTGGACTACCTCAAGTTTGTTAGCTTGCACTTGAAAATGTAATAAAATATTATAACATATCATAGCTTTAGAAAAAGGAAACATCAATTGAACAATCGACAAAAATAGTTGAAATCTTATGTTGAAGAGAATCTTCACCTTGAAAGCATGATAAATCAAATTTGAGGGATGTGAGGCCAATCCCCTAAAATGACCATGTGTTTAATGTTTTGGGCTTTAGCCTCATATGGAATTTAGGGTGTGATTTTATATCCACCCACCTTTTTTATGAATATGTGTAAAATTATTTAAAAATGATAATCTAGACATATCTTTATTAAAAAAATAAAAATTGAATATGGACAAAATTGAAAAACATCCCAACTATCAAAAATCATTTGCCATAAGACCTTGATCGTTGATTGAGTATTAGTTTTGAATTTCCAATTCTTTAATGTAACATTTTAGTTAGTCAATGTAGTCAAAGTCAATAACACACGAAATGTTATAAATGCTCTTTCTCTTCTCAACATTTTTTTGGTCTTAATTACTTGGACCTTGATCCCCTTATTTTAGTCTAAACTTTTTTTTAAATCTAGGTTTTAATTTGTTTAAGGTTTTATCTTTAGACCCCTTTTATGTATGAAAATGTGACTTTCATGCCTACCCTTTAGGGTTTATGTATAGTGCATGTATTTTCTTACATTTCCATGCCTATCCTTTAGGGTTTATGTATAGTGCATGTATTTTCTTACATTTCCATGCCTATCCTTTAGGGTTTATGTATAGTGCATTTATTTCCTTACATTTTAGAGAAAATGTAACTTTCATGCCTATCTTTTAGGATTTTTTTTCCTAGTTTGTTATAGTATGCATTTATTGTTGTTCAAGTTATTGTGTTTAACTTTGCATGCCTAAGAAGCTTTTAAGGCCCTAGGTCCTCTATTCAAACTAGGTGTTGCACACCTTGCAAATCTTAAGGAAGTTGTAATTATTTAATTATTATAGTTTGTTGTAATATTTGGTTGGAATAGGGCACCATGCTTGGAGGGAATTTCAAGATGCATTGGATGACATATAATTTGCAATTATATTATGATGGGTGAAAGAGGACATTGAAGATGAGGCCTACATAATAGATTAGGAAGAACAATTTTGATTGACAAAAAACTGTTGATGTTATTGAGTAGCTTCGGTCTGCACTTCCCAAGAAGAAAAGAATAAATTAAATGTATAGCCTCTAGGCTATTTAATTTATATCATACAATATACTTGCTAAGGGCCGACCCTTATAGCTCGCCTATCCTTGTCTCAACTTGAGCCGACTTCAAGTTATATTATTTGTTTATCATTTATTATGTTTTTCCAAGTAAGGCCGACCTAAATGAAGAGGCGCCTATGTTGTATAAATGAAAGGTCATTATCATTGTAAAGGCAATTCAATTCAAGCAAGTTTGCATATGTTTGTCAAGAGCAGAATTCGCACTTCAAGAGCAACAGTCTGATTTCAAGAAGAAGACAGTCATTTGTATCTTGCATACTTAGAAGGAGGGCGAATATATTATCAAGCATTGGCCATTGTTGGGCCTGAGTTGTAAGCAGATTTTTGCTATTGTGTTATCATATATATAAGAGAATCATTTGCTGGGTTTTTCTCCCTCAAGAGGAGGGTTTTCCCAGGGTATCTTGTTGTGTTCATTGTCTTATGTGTTGCAATTCTATTGAGTACTTTATTGTCTAATCTGATCTAAGAAACACTAACATGGTATCAGAGCGGGTGTGAAAAAGATCGTGATCAGATTTAGTGTGCAACACTTACTTTATTCTTTTTCAGTCTATCTCTTATTTCTCAAATTCAAGATGGTGAACGGTCTGAAAATTGAGGATAGACTCGAAGGGGTTTCGAACTACACATCATGGAGGTTCATAATCATGCTCACTTTGGAGGAGAATGATTTAGCTGAGTTTGTGAAAACAAAAGTTCCTGAACCTGAGGAGGAAGAAGAGAAATTGCAGCGGAGGAAGAAAGACACTAGGGCAAAGAAAGTATTGGTTGATTCCGTCAAGGATCATGTTCTACCTATTGTCTTCAAGTTGGATACAGCAAGAGAGATGTTTTCAACCTTGGAAGAGATGTACGAAATCAACAACACTAGTCGAGCTCTCACACTGAAGCAACAACTTCATCATGTGAAAATGGCGAAAGGAGAATCTGTCATTACATACTTCATGAAGATTTCAGAGATAAGAGATCAACTCTCTACTATTGGCCACATGATTGATGATAAAGACCTGACTATGCTTGCTCTCAATGGTCTTCCGCTTTCATGGGAGGTGTTCATTCAAGGAATCAGTGCAAGATCTGAACTTCCCAAGTTTGATCGATTGAGGATTGACTGCATTCAAGAGGAGTCAAGAGTAACAGCAAGGGGAATTGGTCAAAGTTCAAAGAATGAAGATTTACAAGTTCTTGCCTCTCATTCATCAAACAAAGGCTTTAAGAAAGGATTCTTCAAGAGGAATCGAGGAGATGGAAATGATGATGCTCTTGCCTTCAAAAGGAAACGAGACATGTCCAAGATTCAATGTTTTCATTGTGATAAGTATGGTCACTTTGCGAGGGTTTGTCCTCAACGACCTAAGCATCAAGTTGCCACTGTAGATGTTGAAGAAGTCGCTCCACAAAAGGACTCCAGTGATTATTTGTTTTATTCAGCTTTGTCTAGCAATGTTTCTACCGACTCCAACACTTGGCTGATTGATAGTGGTGCTTCTAGGCACATCATCGGTTTCAGGGGTCACCTTTCAAACTTAGTGGAAAGCAACTCCAGTGATCAAGTTGTTATTGGAGATGATGCTAGATATTTTGTAAAAGGGATTGGAAATTCCACTCTTCACTTGGATTCTGGGATTTCTTTGGAGTTGAATGATGTACTGTTCGTGCCAGGGATAAAGAGGAACCTTGTTTCAATTTCAGCATTAGAAGACAAGGGTTATCAAGTTGCCTTCTCTAAAGGCAAAGTTCTTATATGGGCAAAGAACTCCAGCTTCAAAACTGCTCAAGTGATTGGAGTTAGACATGAATGTCTTTTCAGGCTGTGCACTCGTCCTCTTCAAGCGCTTGTGCATAACAGTACCAGCATGTGTGATCTTTGGCATCGAAGATTGGCTCACATTCACTTTCGTGCTCTACCTATCATGGAGAAGATGGTCACCGGTCTTCCGAAATTCGATCAAGAACATGAAGGTACATGCAAGGGATGTGCCCTAGGCAAGAACACAAAAGGTACGTTTCATTCCAGTGAAAGTAGATCTAAATGTATTCTTGATCTCATTCATTCTGATTTGTGTGGTCCAATGTCTATTGCATCATCTAGTGGTTTCTTGTATTATATTATTTTCATTGATGATTACTCTAGAAAGACTTGGATTTATTTCTTGAGATCTAAAGAATCAGAAGAAGTATTAGAAAGATTCAGAGAATTCAAAGCACAGATTGAAAATCTGTCTGGGAAAAGGATCAAGGTATTGAGATCTGATAATGGTGGAGAATACACTTCTGGCACATTTCGTGACTTTTGTATTGAAGTAGGGATTAAGAGGGAGCTTAGTGTTCCTTATAATCCACAACAAAATGGTATTGTTGAAAGAAAGAATAGGTCTATTGTGGAAGTAGTGAAAGCTATGATCCATGATCAAGACTTACAAATCTCTCTTTGGGCTGAAGCATCAAGAACAACCGTCTATGTTCAAAACAGGAGTCCCCATAGGATCTTAGAGAATAAAACTCCTGAAGAAGCATTCTCAGGCGTGAAGCCTGAAGTTAGTCATTTGAGGATCTTTGGCTGTCCAGTCTATGTTCATATTCCAAAGGAAAAGAGAACAAAGCTAGAGCCTTCTGGGAAGAAAGGAATTCTTGTAGGCTACAGTGAGACATCAAAAGCTTACAGGATATACATTCCAGGACAGAAGTCTATTGAGATTAGTAGAGATGTCACATTTGAGGAAGATGTTGCTTACAGAAGATCCAAAGGCACTCCTATGGAGATTGATGAAGAAGAACCTCCTCAAGATATGGAAGTTGACCATATTCCAGAGAACCTAAACGAGGATACAGAATCTAGAGAAGATATTGATCCAGCTGAGCCTTTGGATCCTACTGATGGGCCCCTAGACATTGTGATTGGAAAGAAAAGACCTCTTTGGGCTCGTAGGACAATGCAAGAAGCAGAAAGTTTTGCAGCTCCAGGAGGATCTTTTAGAGAAAGCAAGAGACCTCACAAGTTCTCTAGTTATGTCGCCTTCATGAGTCAGATTATTGAGTCAGAGCCTTCAAATGTTGAAGAAGCTTCTAGTCAACAAGTATGGAAGGATGCCATGACTGAGGAGTATCAGTCCATACTTAAGAACGATGTTTGGGATATAGTTCCTAGACCCAAAGACAAATTTGTGGTGTCTTCTAAGTGGCTCTTCAAGATCAAGCATGCAGCTGATGGGAGCATTGAGAAACACAAGGCTAGATTTGTGGCTAGAGGGTTCTCACAAAAAGAGGGAGTTGACTATGAAGAAACTTTTGCTCCTGTGGCTCGTTACACGTCTGTTAGAACCATCATTGCTATTGCTGCATCTAGAGGATGGAAGATTCACCAAATGGATGTAAAGACAGCTTTTCTGAATGGTGTAATAGAAGAAGAGGTTTACATTGAGCAACCAGAAGGATTTGAGGTACATGGGAAAGAGTCTCATGTTTGCAAGCTGAAGAAGGCCTTGTATGGTCTTAAACAAGCTCCTCATGCTTGGTATGAAAGAATTGATCAGTATCTTTCAAGTCTGGGTTCCTCAAAGAATGATGCAGATTCTAACCTCTACTTCAAAGTAGTAAATGGTGAAGCATTGATTTTGGTTTTATATGTTGATGACTTGATCATTACTGGTGAAGAACATCTAATTCTAAAATGCAAGAAGGAATTAGCTTCAGAGTTTGAGATGAAGAATCTAGGTCTTATGCATTACTTTCTTGGCTTAGAAGTTTGGCAAAAGTTAGACGAGATGATTCTAAGTCAAGGCAAGTATACTGTTGACATTCTCAGAAGGTTTGGTATGATTGACTGCAAACCTATGTCTACACCCATGGAGACTAATCTAGATAAGTTGAAAGAAGCTGCAGCTAGTTCAGAACCAGTGGATTCTACGATGTATAGACAGTTGATTGGTTCATTGATGTATCTAGTTAACACTAGACCTGATATCTGCTATGCAGTGAGTGCACTTAGCCAGTTTATGTGTGAACCAAAGCAAATACATCTTGTAGCAGCTAAACATATCCTGAAATATTTATGTGGCACAATTGGATATGGGTTAAGATATTCTTCAAACGTGGATTTGGAGCTGCATGGTTTTACTGATTCTGATTGGGCAGGATGTGTCTCAGATCGGAAGAGTACCTCTGGTTGTTGCTTCAGTTTGGGGACTGCTATGATCTCCTGGTGTAGCAGGAAACAGTCTTCAGTGGCCTTGAGTACAACTGAAGCAGAGTATATAGCAGTTTGTGTGGCAGCTCGTGAGGCAGTGTGGCTTCATAAGCTCCTTGCAGGATTGTTTGGACAATCAATGGAGCCTACTATTATACATTGTGATAATCAAAGTTGTGTCAAGCTATCTGTCAATCCCGTGTTTCATGATAGAACAAAACATGTTGAGATAAAGTACCACTATATTAGAGACATGGTGCAAAGGAAAGCTATACAGTTGAGGTATATCAGCACTGAAGAGCAAACGACAGACATTCTCACCAAGCCTCTCGCTAGGATTAAGTTTGTGTACTTTCGAGAGAAACTTGGTATGGTGGAGAATGCAGCCTTGACTGAGAAAGAGTCTCAGTAATCAGTGATCCTTGATTGATAATGCAATTCTCTGCTGAGAGAGAGTTGAGGTGCAAGCCCTTGATAATGCAATTCTCTGTTGAGAGAGAGTTGAGGTGTAAGCCCTTGATAATGCAATTCTCTATTGAGAGAGATTTGAGGTGAAAACCCTTGTTTCCACCCTTTGGGAGAAGCTATGGTGGATGTCATGTGTGTGACTCCATGACAACATCACGTGAGGATTCCGTGATGATTTATACCATCTATGGAAGTAGCCATAATGGTTAATATCACGTTGAGGTGATATTCTATTTTGTTTTTCATTCTAATATGATGTGTCTTGTGCAGATGGAAGTTCATCCCTAGCTGAGAGGGAGTGTTGATGTTATTGAGCAGCTTCGGTCTGCACTTCCCAAGAAGAAAAGAATAAATTAAATGTATAGCCTCTAGGCTATTTAATTTATATCATACAATATACTTGCTAAGGGCCGACCCTTATAGCTCGCCTATCCTTGTCTCAACTTGAGCCGACTTCAAGTTATATTATTTGTTTATCATTTATTATGTTTTTCCAAGTAAGGCTGACCTAAATGAAGAGGCGCCTATGTTGTATAAATGAAAGGTCATTATCATTGTAAAGGCAATTCAATTCAAGCAAGTTCGCATATGTTTGTCAAGAGCAGAATTCGCACTTCAAGAGCAGCAGTCCGATTTCAAGAAGAAGAGAGTCATTTGTATCTTGCATACTTAGAAGGAGGGCGAATATATTATCAAGCATTGGCCATTGTTGGGCCTGAGTTGTAAGCAAATTTCTGCTATTGTGTTATCATATATAGAAGAGAATCATTTGCTGGGTTTTTCTCCCTCAAGAGGAGGGTTTTCCCAGGGTATCTTGTTGTGTTCATTGTCTTATGTGTTGTAATTCTATTGAGTACTTTATTGTCTAATCTGATCTAAGAAACACTAACAAAAACAACTATGTAAGAGGTTATGTATGTCTAATTATTGCTCCTAAATAAAGCACTTAGAAGTTACATTCAACCCCTTTGATCATAATGGTCAAAGGTCTTCATTTGAACTTACAGTATATTCCATACAAGAGTAACTCTTGGAGGAGGCACATGGGTTCGACTTGGACTAGTTGGAGGAATACTAGCCTCATGGTTTTGGGAATCCAATGGTGGTTTCTCGGGCCTCCTTGGTCTATACTTTGAAGGCATGGGAATGAGATTGTATGATGATTTTATTTCAAGGTTATATTGTTGAATTAACTCTAGAATTAAAATAAATATTTTGATTGGAAGCACTAGACTTGATATTGTATTCTAACCTTGGTTGAATTTAATATATTGTGTGTTTTTGTTGTGGGGTTTTCCTAAGGCATGTCTTGTGTTCTCTTTGTTGTTACTCTATAGAAATGTGTATAAGTTTTCTCTTACTGGCATTGTTTCTCATATGATTAGTGTAAAGATCAAATCTAATTTTATTTCATTTAGTATTAGATCTAAAGTAACTTATTAGATCCATGTGAGATGTTATCAAATTAATCTTTTTTTTTTTTGTGTTGGAGTTTTTCATAAGTGACCTTGTTTTTGAATCATAAAGAGTAGCTAGCACATCCAAAATAAAGATCGAAAATTTCAATGACACAAACTCTAAGCTTTGAAACCTCAAGATGTAAGATATTATTGATAGAGATACAAGGGGCTACAAATTTTAGTTAGAAAACTCTACTATATTTGTTGAAGATTAAGTAGTGATTGATAAAAAACACAAAGCTTGACTGTTCACTTTTTCCTTTTTAATTCATTGGTCTTGAATGTATCAAGAGAAAACACCAACAAAAATATTTGGACAAAATTATAAAACATGTAAGAGACAATCCTTTGTCAACAAACCTTTTTTGGAAGTTCTATTCATTGAGGATGAGTGATGGTGATTTTAATGGAGTAGTCGAATGCCTTAAATAACATGGTGAGCTAGTTAGCTTTTATTGATGTAAAGATGGATGAGAAAGACTCGTGTAAATTAGCTCGATGCATTCTTTGCTAGATTCACAAGATAACTTTGTCATGGTGATTACTAGTATTGTCTCCAAACTAAAACTTGATGACATGGTTGGTTTTTTATTGTTAGAGGAAATGGAGTGGAAGATGCTCTTGTTGTCAAAGGTTTTTAAAATAGAAAGAACAAAAATACAAAGGATGAGTGATTAAATTATAAGGTGAGATCAAAGATTTTTAGCATATCTAAAGTTAAATGGTGGAACTGTAATGTCGTAAAATTGCACCCCTTGAAATTTCACATACATTCTTGTATCCACTTTAGTGTCCACTCTCTTAGCACTTGTGTAGGCTCATTTTAGCCCCATGCATCATCCTTTTTTCCCTCTCAGGATCCTTAAGACCCCTTTTGAGTAGCCACCTTCACGCGTCAGCTTTGCATCAAACCTTGTGCTTTTCTTATTCTCATCATTTTGTAGTGTGATGTGTCTGGACACTAGCGCGTCGCACGGGCGTCTGTGTGACGCGCTAACATCCTGTGACATTTCAACATTCAAATGGTCATTTTTTAGCATGTTTGCCACTTGTCAGCTACTTTTTATCAGTGGTAACGGCTTGGGACGCCTTGTAACCACTCGGGAATCTTTTTTCCCTTCTCTCCTCTCTTTAAAAGTGGTCCTTTCAATCTATTTTTCCTTCTTGGGTTCTACCTTGAACTCTCCTTTCCTTTCTCACTCTCTCAAGCTTGCATAGCTCTCTCTACAGATTTCAACAACACTTTCAAGCTCTCTTTGCAACACTTTCAAGCTCTTACAATGCTCTTTGCAACTTGTTTGGCTCTCGTAGCCCTCTCTTTCGTCCTTGCTCTCATTGGCTTCCTTAAGCCTTGTAGGTGATATCTCTTTTATCTTGTTCTTGCGAGCACCCTAGGATTTCTCACGTCCTTGTGATATGGGTTATCCTCCTTGAGCGAGGATTTTGTTTATCACTCTTGCATTCATTTCATTTCTACGTATTATATATATCTATCTATCTTGTTGTTTGTGGAGGTGGGAACACCAAAATGGGGGTTTGACTTAGGCAAACCCCTATATAGCCCCAAGATTTTCCCTCAATCTTATGTGTGTAGGTATTGAAGATATCTAATTGTTGGAGGCTTCATTAATTGGGTTGTTATGAGCATTCTCTTTCTCTATCCTCTTTAGTTATATCATTTACTTTACTTCAATTCAGTTCTATCATATTGTGCTACTTTCCTTCATTCTAAGAGTTCCTAGCAGTCGTAGTAGAAGTAGTCGCTCTATGTTTTCTTTGACATTCTCAATTTTTTGTCTGTATGAGATGCTAGCATGTGTTTAGGACTTAGGACTCTATCGTGCCACGCTATCATCCATTTTTCGTGTTGACGTTCTTTGGCTGAAAACTCGTTATTTTGTCCAAGAAACCTTTGTGGCCTACTCTTTCTAGTTCTAGAACTCTCGCTCTGTTCCTTGAGGTAGTTTAGGGAAATTCGCCCCTTGGGAATCTCTTGAGAATAAAGAGACTCATGAGTAGCAAATCCCCCTTCTCTACATTTTGGTGAACCCGACGTGAATCACAACTTTTTTCAAAAAACTAAGAATTTATTTACCCCAACTTGGTGGGGTCATAACTTTTGACTCGATGCTCAGAATTCATAACCATTTACACCATTGGAAAGGTCTCCAAGGGGACTAATTCAATCCTTAAAATATCGTGCCTTCGACAACCGAATTTTAAGGACTAACACAAGTTTCAACCCTAAAATCTGCTCCAAAGACCTAAAAAAATGCAAATTACTAAAACCTAGAAAATTAAAAAAATCTAGATTTTTGGTTTTTCTCAGTTTTGTCACCCCTAGACTACTCCAAATCAGCCAAATTGTTTATTATATTTAGCTTACTATTTTCAAAATGAATTTAATATCTTCTTTTATTAGTTCAATTTCTAATTATTCAAAATGTCAATCCATTTCATGCATGTGATAGTGACTTGGCTTTGCCCATGTCACTTTGTATCTTTGAACCTTCTTAAGAAATTCCTCTTGCTTCGGAGGATATTTTGTTGCAAGAAGATGAAATCATTGATACTTTTCTTAACATTACTCTACCTTCCTTGCATTCCAATGCACTCTCTTCTAGAGACAATGCATTAGTGAATGATGAATCTTGTCTCTATTCCAATGCACTCTCTTCTAGAGATGAGGCATTAGTGAATGATGAATCTCCTTCTACATTTGATCCTCCCTAGATCGATGTTGAGAATACGTCTTCAAATAATTATTCCACTAGTTGCGATGATTATGTAAATGTAATCTATGTCTCTATTGCCCCTCAAAGGCCTAAGAGACCAGTCATTCACCTAACTCCAACTAGTCCTTCTCCTAAAAGGGTTTGTTCTATTAATGGTGTTCCATTTGATCGTGATTCTCTTGACCTTTCCAAGGCTCCCTCTTATAGAGTGATAGCCCATACTTATAATACTAGAAAGAATAAACAAAATGTTAATCAACCTTCTTCTTTACCACATTCTCAACCAATCCTTCCTCAAGCACTTAAACCTACAACTAAAGCACCCGGTAATTACGATCTTATCGAGCAACTTCGTGTTACTCCGACTAAGATCTCACTTTGGGACATTCTTCAGTCTACATCGGTTTATCAACGTATGCTTCAGGAAGCCTTACAAAAGATCCTCTTGCCTTCTTCTACTAGGCCAACAAATGTTAATGCGTTGATAGCTCATATTAGTGCGGATTCGTTGAATATTACATTCTATCTGTAGGAACTTTCGCCTTTGGAAGTACAGAAGCAAGCATACCTTCTAATGATCGTAGTTAATATTAATAATACCGACATTAGACATACTCTCGTTGATGCTAGTTCGACACTCAATGTATGTAGCATTGATCTATTGCTTAAGATTAATATTGATTCATCTTCTCTTAATGCTTCTTTTGATGGCATTCATGGGTTTGATAATGTTGGTCGACAAGCCCTAGGCATGATAGTCTTGCCTTTGAGGTTGGGACTCGTTACTATACCCACCCTTGTATATGTTATGTCAAAAAAATTACCATATAACCTTCTTTTTGGTAGACCGTGGATTCATGCTATGGGTGCAGTCTTGTCTACCTTGCATAAATCTATTAAGTTCATTTGTAACAATCGAGTAGTCATAGTCAGGGCTGACCCTGAGGCTATGCACTTATGTGAGATGGCAGTTGTCGGTTAGGTTTTGATTTTGTCTACTTTTATCCCTTTAGTGTCTTTCGATGGGTTGATGTCTACTTCAGTAGTATCTATCACAAAGGATGCTCTTGAGACAGATGTCCCTAAAGAAGATCCTTCTGAAGCAAGAAATCCTAAGTCTATCCTTCTTCTCAAGAGAATGCATGTCTTGGTGATGATTGGGGTTCTCTAGACTTTACAAAATCCTTCATTGGAGAATGTAAAGTCAACTTGATCCACTTAAGCCTTCCAATAACATCATCCAAACCCGCTATCAATGATGATTGTTCTTCTGTATCGCGAGATAATGTAAGCAATAGTTGCAATGTCCTTAATGTTGATCCTCCTCCCTCTGAGGAAGATGATCACACTTTTGTTAAAGAGGTTAATGTTGGTATTCCTATCAAGGAGGTTGATGACGATCCTATAGAGGAGTATAATCCCCATTGCTAGAATAATGCTCTCTATGAAGATCCTCCTCCTTCTTAAGATTTGCAAACATATTATGGCCCTGGCTTTAAGCTTGTCTCTAAATATGGCTATGAGCGTAAAGGTTGTGGGGTGTAACGAACAAAGAATTCAAGTCCCTATAGAATATGTACCTCGTAAGCGTAATTTGGGGCTCGGTTTCTTGAATGAACAATCTAAGCGGAAATCATAGTTGAATGTCGACATGATTTCCGCTCAACCTCATCTTCCATTATATGCTATCTTCATGTCTTCTTATGAGCAGTCAAACTCTTCTTCACAAGAGAAAGGGTTGCTTCCCGCTCCTCATTTGTCTAAGCAAGAGTGTATTTTGTTGAGGATTCTAAAAGCCTACTTGATTACTCTTCCTTCTCCTACACGTAAGAAATCTCATAAGCATGATAAAGAAAAACATTTTTTTGTGCATACCATCAAGTGCATGGCCATTCCACTAGTGAATGTAAGGCCTTGAAGGATAAAATACTTCTTGATTCAGGTGTCATCACTCATTTATTTGCTGATGCACTTGCCTCTTCTTTGCATGACAAGTGATATCGAGGTCTACCTCTATCCTCTATGTTCTAAATATCTTGCATGGTTCTCCTCCCTTGTATGTTGGGGGTAGTGATAACTTGTTTTGGAGATGTGTGTCCTCCTTAAAGGACCCCCTCTCTTCTCTCTGTGCTTTTCAAATGGTGTGCCCCTTAAGTGGACCCCTTTTCTTTTGAAGAATTCCTGCGGGACCTCTTTGAAAGCCTTCAAATTACCGACTATCTGCTTGTTTGCCTATGTGGCTTTTTTTCTTCTAACATGTTTTATCTGTGGATTAACATGTTGCTTTGTAGGTGTGCCTATGAAGCCTCTTTCCAATTTGACTTTGTTGAGTCCCCTACATTAGGCTTCCCTCAGGAGAGATTACTTGGGGCACCTTCTTTACAAGTCTAAGGACCTATAAAGCGCTTTCATCCTGCGGGATCTATTCACCATTGGTCTGCGGACCTCCGATGCAATTTGTTCAACTCTGTAGGAGAGAGTACCTACAAAGCCTTTCGTTCACTATTCGTAGGTCTGCGGATCTACGGTGCACTTTTATCAACTCTCCTTGTGTCTGAGGACTATGGAACCATCTCTCTTGGAATTTGCATTCCTCCTTCTTGCTTTATCTTAAGCCTTATCACTTCTCTTCTTTTCTTTTCTCAATTGTATATATACCAGATCGAAGATTTGCATCCTCTTCATCCTAGGTATATGTTCTTTCTCTCTTCAACAGTGGTTGCTTCCTTGACTTCTGGGTGCATTCTTCTCTTGAAGCAACCGATCCTTATGTTCTTCTCTCCATTTAAGAGTTCTTCTATGTGTTATTTCTTAATTTGGGGATGACGCATAGTACTAAGACAACCTTCCATATCGAGGTCTCTTTCACTTTGCTGACTCAAATCCTTTAGTTTGTTATGTTCTTGTGTGTGTTTTATATGTTCTAACCCTATGATGTAATAGTTTTTTATGTTCTAACATTGTTGTCTTGTGCAAGTCTTCCTTGTCTAATGTGTTTGTTTTATCTAGGTCTTCAACTCGGGGGCATGCTTCCTTGGTTTGAAGAGTTGTCTACTTCCCCTATAGTATCCTTTTGGTATTGTGCAATGTTATTTATGTTTAGTAGATTTTCTTTAGCATGCATATTAGTGTAGATTCATATGCTCGCTAAAGTGGGGGCAAAATGTAATGTCGTAAAATTGCACTCCTTGCAATTTCACATGCATTCTTGTATCCACTCCCTTAGCACTTGTGTAGCCTCAATTTAGCCCCTGCATCATCCTTTTTTCCCTCCCATGATGCTCAAGACCCCTTTTTAGTAACCACCTAAAAGCGTCAGCTTTGCATCAAACCTTGTTCTTTTCCCATTCTCATCGTTTTGTAGCGTGATGTGTCCAGATACTAGTGCGTCACGCGAATGTCTGTGCACCGCACTAGCGTCCTGTGACATTTCAACATTCAAATGGTTGTTTCTGAGCATGTTTGCCACTTGTCAACTACTTTTTATCGATGGTAATGGCTCGTGATGCCTTGTAACCACTCGAGAAGCTTCTTTTCTCTTCTCTCCTCTCTTTAAAAGTGATCCTTTCAATCTATTTGTCCTTCTTGGGTTCTACCTTGAACTCTTTCCTTTCTCACTCTCTCAAGCTTGTATAGCTCTCTCTACATCTTTCAATAACACTTTCAAGCTCTCTTGGCAACTCGCAAGCTCTTATAGTGCTCTTCGCAGTTCACTTGGCTCTCGTAGCCCTCTCTTTCATCCTTGCTCTCATTGGCTTCCTTAAACCTTGCAGGTGATATCTCTTTTATCTTGTGCTTGCGAGCACCTTGGGATTTCTCACAACCTTGTGATACGAGTTCTCCTCCTTGAGTGGGGATTTTTTTTATTACTCTTGCATTCATTTCATTTATGCTTATTATCTCTATCTATCTATCCGGTTGTCTGTGGAGGTGGGAACACCAAAACGGGGGTTTAATTGAGGCAAACCTATATACAACCTCAGCATTTTCCCTCAATCTTATGTGTGCAGGTATTGAAGATATCTACTTGTTGGAGGCTTCATTACTTGGGTTGTTGTGATCATTCTCTTTCTCTATCCTCTTTAGTTTTATCATTTACTTTACTTCATTTTAGTTCTATCATATTTTGTTACTTTCCCACTTTCTAAGAGTTCCTAGCAGTCGGAGTAGAAGTAGTCGCTCTCTATTTCCTATGACATTCTTAGTTTTCTGTCTATATGAGACGCTAGTGCACATTTAGGACCCTAGCGTTTCATGCTATCATCCATTCACTGCGCTGACGTCCTCTGGCCGAAAACTCGCTAGTTTGTCTGAGAAACCTTTGTGGCCTACTCTTTCTGGTTCTAGAAATATCGCTCTATTCCTTGAGGTATTTTAGGGCAATTCGCCCCTTGGGAATCTCTTAAGAATAAAGAGACTCATGAGTAGCGAATCCCCCTTCTCTACAGGAACTTCAACCAATTTGGTCAAATTAATGACTTAAAAATAGAAGGGTAAGAAGGAGTTCAATGTTGATTTATATTTGAAGGCCTCAAATGAAGACACGTGTAATGTATTTTTGGAAACCCTTGCTATGCATGCACATGACGATACATAGATAATTGACTTTGGATCTTCTTCCCACATGAATCCCTAGAAGGAGTGGTTTTTTTACTATGAAATCATTAATGGTGGAAAGGTCTATTAGAGAGACTATTTCTCAAGATTTTTGGTCATGGTAGAGTTAATATTGTGTTTGGAGATGGAAAGACTAAATCTCTTTCTAACATTGTGCACATCCTTGGTTTGGAAAAGAAACTCTTGTTTATAAGTAAAATGCATGATGTGGGTGTATAGGTAGTCTTCAACAATGAAGAAGATGAAACATGGAGCCATGGTGGTGGTTAAGGGAGATTGTTTTGGAACTTTGTTTTGCCTTGACATGACCACTCCCATTGAATATAACTGTTTTGAGATTCATGTTTCTTGAAATCATAAGATTCACTTTGAGAAAATTACATTGTGGAATGAACACATGAGGCACATTAGTGAGAAAGACCTTAGGGCTTTGAGATGTGAAAATATAATAGATGAGTTAGTTGACTGTTACTTGGATTTTGACTTTTATAAACATTGTATATATGGAAAGTAAAATCATGTAAAATTTTACTTGAGATTTACTATATCTATAGGGATAAATTGAACTTGATTCATAGTAATATATTCGGTCTTGTTGGTGTACCTTCACTTAGAAGATCACTATATTTTTTTAATATATTTTTTTTAAAACATAAACATTCTTCCTTAGGTAAAAATATAAGTTTTATTGTAGACTCAATGAGTTCAAAGCTTTTATGGAGAACAATACAAAGAAGAAGATCAATATCTTGAGGACAAACGATGGTGGAGAATTTTGTCTAGAGTTTCTTTTTTTTGTAAAGACAATGGAATTGTGAGATACAAGACAACTCCATACATGCCTCAACAAAATAAAATTGTATAGGACATGGACATAATGTTGATGGGTATACTTTTTCAGATTACATCCTAGTATTTGATTAGCATATCTCTTACATCAACACTTGTTGATAAAATCCCTAAAAAAACATTTATATTCATCAACTATAGTGATATGGTTAAATCATTCAAGTTTTAGAATCTTTAGACATTATAGAAATCGTCTTCTCCTAGGGTTGAGTAACCAAGTGATGATGTGAAGAAGCTAGTGTTTTTTAAACCCAAGTACAAGAAGACTACACTTGATGATCAACATGAACCTAATAAAGAGGATTATTCAAATGACTTAGAGAAAGAAAAAGCTCATACCTTGGAAAAAGTTTCACTCAATAAATAAAGCAACTATAAAGGCATAAACCACCTAATTTTCATTACATTTTTATTTTGTCTACTGACAATAATTGGCCTAGAATTGTGGAGACAATTGAATCTAGTTTCATGAGCAAGGAGATAACTGTTTTGGAAAAAATAGAACATCAAAATTAGTATAGTTGACAATGATATAACTACTTTGGAAAATAATAGAACATGATACTTGGTACAATTCTCTAAGGGTAGGAAACTTATTAGTTGCAAATGATTTTACAAGAGGAAATCTAGTTTTAAGGGCAATGTTTAAAAGTACAAGGAAAGTTTGGTTGACTGAGGTTATTCCCAAGTTAATGAAATTGGTTTTAGTGAGATCTTCTCTATTATTGGAAATATTTAATGGACCATTGTTTTTTTCTATTTGTTGCTACTATATTTGACCTAGATCTTGAGCAAATGAGTGTGAAGACACCTTTATTATATGTGAATTTGTAGGAGGAGATTCACATGCCATAGCCAAAGAACTTTGGGGTAAAAGGTAAAGATGATAGAGTTTATAGAGAGAACAACCTTATTATAGTATGTAACAATCCTCTAAGATGTGATATCAAAAATTTGAATCATATGCTACATAATTGAGATTTGTTAGAGCTAAGTGAAACCATCATGCTTATTATAATTATATAAATGATCAATTTTGTTATTATTTTATATACCAATGAAATTCTAATAAATAATATTAAGGGTATGATTAAGGTTTTGAAATCTTAGATTTAGAAACAATTTGATATAAAGGATTTGAGTGCTAATTGTTGGTATGTGTAGCTTGATCATGCTCCAGATTAATATTTTGGCCACTTAAGCAATTAACGGGGGAGCGTAGGGGGAGCAAACGCCCTCCTACGAGGTCCAAGAGGACCAACCCCCCCACCCCCCCTCAATGAGGGCTTGTGGGCTCTACCCACAGTGGGGGTCTAGGGGAAACACCCCTAGCTGAGGACTCAAAGGCAGTGCCCCCGAAGCAAAAATTATCCATATTTTAATAAAGAAATTTGTAATTAAATTATGTTGAAAATCATTTGTAACTACCCACAATTTTTAGTTATTTTCTTTGTTGCAGATCAATGAAAACTATGGCACACAATTGGAAGTTGGTAGGTCGTGCAGTTTTATTTGTGTAACACACAACAATGTGTGTGGGTTTTGAGCGCAATATCACATAACATAGATTGTGCTTGGAGCACACAACTGTAGTAATTGCTATGAATTAAACAAATACTGTAACTCTATTTTTCATTATCTAGATTTTAATAAAATAATGGACTACTATTTGTGGACATAGCCCAAAGGGTGAACCACATTAAAAATATTATTGTTTGTGGATTTCATTACGTTCTATCAATTTATTTATACATCTGCATTATTTAATTTGTTTCTTAATTGCTTCAATCTTGCTTGAGATCCCAACAATTGGTATTAGAGTGGTGGTGTTTGATCGTTTTGTAGGAGACTCTCACGATTGAGCGGGAGCAATGTTTGAAGAGGGGAAATTGAAGGTCATTTAGTTTGATGGCTAAAATTATCAATGATGGAAAATACATATGGAGGATTACTTGTGTCAAAAAGATTTATGGCAGACATTGCAAGGGAAAGCAAAGAAACCATCAACAATGATAGATGAAGAATGGGAAATTATAGATAGGAAGACACTTTAAAGTATTCAGTTGTGCCTGGCATTGTTTGTGGCATTTAATATCTCCAAAGTAGAGACAACAGATGATTTGATGCCAACGTTAGCAAAATTATATGAAATCCCTCAACTTCGAATATGGTATTCTTAATGAAGAGATTATTTAATATGAAAATGGTTGAAGGAGGTTTTGTTACAGATCATTTAAATGAATTTAATACAGTTACTAGTCAATTAACTTTTGTAAATTTTAGATTTGATGAAGAAGTTACTAGTTTCGAAGAGGGGGAAAATGTAGACACCTAAATTTGGCCACTCCCAGATGGTCAAATTTACCCTTATATTCTCCTCATCCTATTTCCCTATCCATATTAATTAAATAATTCATTATTTGATTAATATTTATCCTGTCCCTAACATTCCCTAAAGTGTTTAATTATTTAATTAAATACTTTACCCACTTTCCTCTCCAAATTAAATAAATATACCAATTTATCTAATTTGGTCATTTTGACTCACATTGATGAGGGCCACACTGCCTAAAACCAACAAAAACCACAACAATATAGATACCAACATAGAAGATGTGAGACAAAAAAATATTCAATCAATTCCTCTCAAGGATTTTTGACCCTTGATCTTGATCATCCACCTCTTAATCCTGATCATCCATTCAAATTAGACTTTTCTATAAAAGAAGCCCTCATTCCTTTTTGAAGGCTAACCACGATTCTTCGACGTTTTACATCCATTTATCTTATTCATGCCCATTAAGCTTTATGATACATAGTGCACACATAACTAAGATCAGAGGAAAAATAGAGAGGAGCAATGGAGATAAATCAAGTTTGACACAAGGTAATTGCATTGCTTTGTTATTTGATTTCATTGTGTTGATTGTACATCATTGTTTGATTGGATTGAGTTAGCTTGAATTACAGTTTAGTGGTTGTTGTATTAATTCATGCTTTGTTATTATCTCATTTCCTGGTCAACAAAATGGTGAACCCAATGTGAAATACTAACCTTCTTTGAATAACCTTATTGTTTGCAAGTTTTTGGTGCTTTTTGTCTTGCAAGTTGCAAGTACTTTTAACAAATTTCGAAAATCCCACTTTTAGGAGCTTCTTAAGGAGAAATAAACATCACAATTGTGTCGGGAAAGGTCAAGGGACGAATTTTCATATATTATACCCCCTATTTTGGTGCACAATAACATTTTATGCTTAGAAAACATGATTTTTTACATTTGCAAGATCCCATGACACTTTTGCATATTTTGTGATGCTTTTGTTCACTGACTTTTGCATGTTATACTATGATGCTTTTGCATGTTATAGTGTGATGTGTTTGCATGTTATCGTGCAACACTTTTGCATATTCGGTGACGCTTTTGTTCACTGACTTTTGCATGTTACAATGCGATGTTTTTGTAGGAACCCAACACTTTTGAAACCAGTTACAACGACGCTTTTGTAGGGATTCAACACTTATGAATGGTAATCGATGCTTTTGTTCTGACATTTATAAATCATTTTTCAAAGATTTCCAATTCGATTAACCCTAACGTGTGTTTGTTCTCTTGAAATTTCTAACATTTGTAGCCTATGGCAATTGTTAGGCAAAGATGTACTTTGAAACTATTAACACTTTTATTGCAACTCGCCGATTAAAGACACCTTCTAAACATGCTAATGAAGTTTGATATAGGTTTGATTGTTGAAGATTATCTACGAAACTTGGTGTCTTTCTTTTTCTAGATTAAATAATCTCGTTTGGGCTTTAAAATAAGATGATTGTATTATGTGTTTAGTGAAACTATGACGCATGTGCTCTTCCCTTGCACCTTGTGTGATCTTGGGAATAAAAAATGTTACATGTTTGCAGTATTTTCATACACCTAAGGTGTAATGTAATGTATGCTCTCCCCTTGTGACTCCTAAGAACAATCTTGGGGATCAAAAGTTACACTATAGTTGTTTAATTTAGTAGTGAGACTTGCTTTGGGGCCTCATCGCCCTTTTCTTTGATCTCAAGCATGTTTCCTAGCGGGCTATATAAAAGGGGGAGAGCGAAAGTTGTACCTCAAGGAGTGGCCAGTGTCCTTCAAGCCAAGCCTCATAACCCGCAGTCTGCCGAGATAGGGAGCTCACTATTCATAGCAGCCCCCCACTATAAACCTTATTTTTAGTATCCTAAGAGCCTTCCAATCATGACTTGTAGTGGTGTAGGGTATAAGGATCAATGCCCTAAGCTACTCACCATGTCCTCCCTTGAGTCAAGATAGAATATTTTTGGGTTGCTAGCAATAGCCTCTCAAGGAAAGAAAGAAGGTGAGCTTGTGCTATATTGGGCCTGTGCCGCTAGGAGTCTAGCTATCCACTCTCATATAGAAAGGTATTGAAGAATTATTTTTAATTGTTTAACTATCCAATCTTTTAGAGTATTTATCACTTTACTGTGAGGTGGGCCTACTGCAAGTTTACACACCTTGATTGAATAACTAAGTTGTCTTCGATCTATTATTACCAATGATACTAATAACATAGATCGACTGCCACTACACCAAAATTCTAAGTTGTCAATGAGGGTGACATCAAAGAGGTTAAGGGGTGCCGACGAGGGTTGAGGGTCCCACATGACAACAATTTACCCCCCCAATCGAGAGGTCGATGGATATAGTTGATTGCATCACCAACTTTGTTAACACTGACTGATTGCCACTACACCAAAAGCCTAAGTTGTCAATGAGGGCGACATCGAAGAGGTTAAGGGGTACCGATGAGGGTTGAGGGTCCCACATGACAACAAATTACCCCCCCAAGTCAAGAGGTCAATGGACACAATCAACTGCAAGACATAAAGAGTGTCAAGAGTGGGAGTCAAACCCTCCCCAATGGAGTCGCCAAATAAATTGTTGTCAATCAGGATTGCACCCTAGCTAAGATTGACTCAACTATCTTGTTGAAACATGGAAACACTCTCAGGTTGTGGGTGACGTATAGCGAGAATGAATCTCCAGAAGGGTGGTTCCCCTGGCAGATCATTCCTATCTCAAAATTTTGTCTCATTTTGCAATAATAATCTAATGTAGTCATTGTGATTCTGAAATTTTGAATCCTTTTTATGTCTTATTGTTGCAATCGTGGTACAAAAATTTCATATAGCACAGGTTGTATGTTGTGTTTTATTTCTAAACCTTCATGCAAATCATTGTTGTGTTGTATGATGCATTTGAGGTTGTGAAAGTTATTGTTTTGAGAACTGGTTGTGAGTTAAGTTAGTGAAATAAGTTAAGTTTTGGTGCATCACCCCTTAGGAGTTTAGGATTTTCATTTTCAGTTATCTTTCTAAACCCTTTTCTCAGAAATTTTTGTAGTTTAGGTGATCTACCAAGGGAACCAACCCTTCTGGAGATTCATTCTTGCTATAGGTCACCCACAACTTGAGAGTGTTTCCATGTTTCAACAAGATAGTTGAGTCAATCTTAGCTAGGGTGCAATTATGATTGATAACAGATATCACTTGGCCTTAGGGTCGTATCCTTGTTACCAAGAGTCAATTTGAAGAGTCAACAGTTGTATCAAGTATTGTATTCTATGTTTTATCAATGTCATATGTCCAAACTTTGAAAAATAAAACACCTAAAGCCACTTAGAAAAACCAAATTTTAGGTAAAAAAGTCAAAGAGCCACATTTATTAGCCTATGTGCCACAACTATTTTTGTAACACAATTGCAGAATTTGTGCAACACATATGTCTCTATGAACCGCAACTGTGTCAGTTTTGAACCGCAACTATTAGAAGTTTGAAAAGCATCTATGTGTCAAACCCTAGAAAGTTAGAACACCACAATTATAGAAATTAGCACTGCAACTGTCTCTGTCTTGCAACAAAATTGTCTTAAAGTTGAACTGCATCTATGTTCAAAAACTTAGCAGTCACATAATTGCATTTGTCATAATTAGTACTACATATGTTTTTGTACCGCAATTGTTGAGTTTTGTGACACAATTGTTTCTCTATGCACCACATTTGTCTATAGTCTATACTGCATATGTTTATCCTCTATTGCATATATTTAAACAGATAAATAAGAGTTTATTTCAAAATGTACAGACCTCAGACAGTCTTATTTTACACAGAAAACATAAACCAAAAGCAATCTTTTCCAATTCAGTCTTGCATTTTCAACTTTTTCTAGCATTACCTAGATTTAAACTTGCATCCCTAGTTTAGAATCATCATCCAAAATATTTTAAATTTGTCTTGGTGTATTGAAATGAGAAAACAAAAAAAAAATTATTGATCAGTCTAGAGTCATCTCTTCAACATCTTAAAACCTTGTATTTTCCAAAATTATCTCACCAACAAAGTAGGATTTTTAACTCACAAGTCTAGTTAAAATTCAACTTTTATCAAACCATCATCACTTGTCCCTCCTTGAGGTTTAGGGTTTTCATTAGATCACATTAGTTCTATCAAAAGTTTGTCACATACCCTCCTTTTAAGATCAAAAGGCAAAAAAAATAGGATTTTTGCATTTGCAAAAATCTTTCCAAAAAGTCAAAACCCCCCAAAACATAGATTAATCTCATACTAGTATTGCATTCATCCAAAAAACATCAAAAAGTCTTAAAAATCCCAAAAACATTAAAAAAAACCAAAAATCCAAAAAAAGAAGTCTTTGATTGCTTATTCGCCGATAGGCTATTGCATGAGGTTTCGGTCGAAAACAAGTCTCACGCCGTCAAACTACTATGGTTTCCCGTGAAACTTTTGGTGGAATGTTGGTAAACTTTGTTGTCGATGAGATATAGAGGAACCCACTTGCCAACTCGATAAATGGCAATAGATTGAGTTTAATGCTCATATCATGGGAAAGTTGTGTCAGAGCCATGTTGAATCGCTTTAGTACAGGAAGTGTTTTTAAGTAGTTTCGTGTACTTGCATTGTCTGTGAATTAAATGCAAAACTATCAATTCACCATCTGTTAGAGGACAGTGTAAATGAAGTTATCTTAATGCGA
Organism: Sequoiadendron giganteum; assembly: GCA_007115665.2. Taxonomy (NCBI): domain Eukaryota; kingdom Viridiplantae; phylum Streptophyta; class Pinopsida; order Cupressales; family Cupressaceae; genus Sequoiadendron; species Sequoiadendron giganteum. The sequence goes on along the minus strand of CM021104.1, from coordinate 187,158,630 downwards.
TGTAGAACGTACCTTCCAGATTTGAAATCCCATCCCTAGTAACAATCCTACCGCTATCTCAAATGTCATCAATTTCCACCCTCTTCATTTACTGATGTTGGCAAAAATATCTGCTAAATTACCGCTGATTTTGCCTACAAGAAGAATGAACACCAACTTTGATTGAGACCACAACTGTAAGTAGCCATATTTCTTACACCAAATTGCACGAGACTACGCAGAGGGCAGAGGACATATCAAGACAAAGAATCTAAGCAGAGTGTAGAGGACATATCAGGAAAATAAATCCACACAGTGCACGGTAATATCCACCTTCCAGCTTTCATTGTAGTTAGCAGTTGTTAATATCCCTCTGTCATCATTATTTGCAAACCCACTGCATTGGTAGAGTTTATGTATTGTCCTTAGATCTCTTTCCCACATGACTTTCATAGTTGTTCAACTTTGTCCCATACTCATCACTCCTCGTACCTTCATAGATGTGGCCTGTAGGCTTCCCTTAACACATTTTTTATTCAGTTAAGGTAATTCTCTCCCTTATTCGACTTTCACCTTTGTTAGGAATCAACACCTCTCCTTACTACACGCCTCCCACTCTTCTTCTCGTTTGCCCCTCTTTTTATCTCATCTACCAACATAGCGATTAATTGTGGCACCACTTCCTCTCCATGGCGCGATCTCTCTACCTAGTCCTTTGTCTCCTGTGGATTGTACACTTCAACATATCCCTCTCTATCACCAGCTGCACATACCATTCATTTTGTGCTTTCATGGTTTCCTCTCTTCACCGTGGCCCTTGGTCTTCAATTTCCTTTCACATGACCTTTGCTTCATGTGTGTATAAAGTGTTTGTGAGATAAGTATCGAATATTAAATACAATAGTTATTTTATTATATGTTTAACTGTTTGTACATGAATTTAATGCTTCTATTTTACGAAGCTACTAAAGCCTTTAGTTATGTTACATGTGGAATACAATAACAAACAATAATGGTTCCATAGCATTGCTCCAAAAATATGCATTACCTTCTTAAGGACAATGTGCCCTTCAATTATTAATTGAGAATAAAACAGTTAATAAACAGATAAAACATTTTTATACAAGTTCAAAAGGTTAATACATTCAGATCTCTGGAGTCCTAAGAAAGTCAACCTCTTTAGAATGAAGGATCTAGCAGGTCCTCCATATCAACAGAAATATGAGCTCTTATATTTATGAAATTTTCATTTGGAGTTATCTTGGACCAACACCACGGCCAACATGCATAACACATTTTTGATAAACAATTTTTCTCACCTCTACCATCAAACTCTTCAAATTTCCTAGTCAATTCATTAATCCTTTCTCTAAAATGCAACAACCCTCCTATCCGTCAAATGAAGTGATCTCTCTACAGCAATTGTCTTGTTGTCTATCAGTTTTATTAAAAAAGGTTTTGATGGACAATCTTATTTTGATCCTTCCTCCATCAAATACCACATTTTCTTAAAAACTATAGCTGCTAGAAATTTTTTTTAAATGATATTATTCAAATGAATCAAAATAGATTACAGATTGCTAATATTGAATTAGGCTTATTTTACTATGAGGTGTTTTGTTGGTTTTAATGTTTGCATCTGTGTTTCTAGTGGCAGGTCTTTACGCTTTGCTTGATGTTGTGAAATGGGTTCTAAGGTTCTTTGTTGTATACTCTTGTGATCATCCTGGGCCTTCAATTTTCTTTCATATTTTCATTTGAAAAAAAATTGTGGGGCCATGCATCCATCTATCCCCTCTTAAATTTGCACTTCTAATATTTTTCTTCAATTTTGCCTCACTTGATCTACTCCTCATATTCTTTCTTTTGTGTTCATCATTTTAAATCTTTAGATTTTTTTGAAACCAAGCATTCATTTGTTTTATCTATGGGTTTAAGGTTGGGAATTTTGTTCTCGCTAAAATACAAGTAACCTATGTATGTTTATACAAATAATATTTGTGACCGGACACTATCCTAATAATGAGCACATTTAAGTTTTAACATTACGACATCCCTGAATATACATTTAGATATTATATATTATTCTCTTCAACAAAACTATTAAATACATGTATGCAAATATTATAATTAAAAGTTATTAATTAGATTTTATATTATAGTGTATAGCTTTTATAATATATTATTTTTATTATAGATGTAAAATGTTAACTATCAAATTGATTAAAAAATAATTATAAAATGATATGTTTTCAAGAATATATTAGATAAAAATAAAAATTTATTATATTGTACAGTTTTTTAAATATACTATTCTTATTATAGATATAAAATATTTACTATCAAATTCATCAAAAAAAAAGATAAAATGATATGTTTTCACATCTACATTAGGTAAAAATAAAATACAAATGGGAAAAAATATTAAATTACATTTTATTTATTATATTTAAATAAATTTTTATTCAAATCTTACTCAAATAGTGTACAGATTTATAACTATATTTATTAGACTTTGTTATATTTGATCCCTTTTAGTCAATTTGGCCACAAATAGTTTTAAAATATACTATAGTGTATAGTTTTTTTAATATACTATTTTTTTTAGATATAAAAGATTTACTATTAAATTTATTAATAATTACAAATAGAAAAAAATATTAAATTACATTTTACTTATTATATTTAAATAAATTTTTATTTAGATCTAACTCAAATAGTGTACAAATTAATAATTATATTTATTAGACTTTATTATATTTGATCTCTTTTAGTCAATTTTACCACAAATAGTTTAAAGGTTTTTTAGTATATTTTATTTATTCTATTTGATTAGATATATTATGCAAACTTGTCTCACGTAGTGTAAAGATTTGTTTTTATATTATTTTTACTCAATTTCTATTATAAACACTCATAAACAAACTTATTTGTAGTATTTATATTTCTATTATATTATTTTCACTCAATTTCTATTATTTTATGCAAACTTATTTTTACACGATTTCAATTATAGACACTTGCCACTCCATTACGAAAACAACCAACCTCCTTTATGTCAAACCAACACAACATTTAACCATATGAAAGTACACCCCAAACTGAATACCTTCTTCAAAAACAAGGGTATCCTACTCTAAACATCATTATCAATGATCAAGAGTCTTCTACTCTTAAATATCAACAATCTTGCGTAGCTTCTTGGTTTTATAGCAGTTATGGAATAGAGATAGCTCTTTAACACCAGAGGGAATCATAACTTCAATCATCATTCACGCATCGTCCCATCCACAAACTACGCACAGACACATGAGAACAAGCTATATCGAAGAAATGAACAAATGATTGAGGTGAAGTAATCATTGAAGAAAAATGGACAAATAAAATTCAAATGGATACCAAAAAATACAAACAAAAACATCCCTATCAACCTCCATCAGTGAAAGAAACTATGGGGAAAAAATAAAGAAGGGAAGTTCATCCATCAAAAAAGTCCACCAGTGCGCAGGAAAGCTTCAAGAGCGACCTAAAGACATGAAAAAGTTTGTCCCAATCGAATCTCCAATTCCACCTACCATTGCTCATCTCCCAAGTATGGAATAAAAAGATCCAATCTGTCAACCTAACAATCTACATCTCATATCTCTCAAAGTACACCACCAGAAACTTTGGCATCCATAATATCCAAATCTCGCATTAACCGTGTGTTGGCAACAAGTCTTTATCATAAGGACTCTAATGGCTCCCTATCACGATGTTTACATCTAGATGAGGTTAACTCCAATATTTGCAAAGAAAAAAAGACACTTCAAAAAACAAACAAAAAACAAAACAAAAAAGAAAATTCACAAGGGAAATCATCCTTTATTGAGAACCACTATAGTGGCAAGAAAGGCATCATATGTATAGTCAAACATCTACGTGCGCCAAATCAGGTAGAAGCATCTTACCCCATCCATAATGTATCCAATACTCAATCCATCTTATCCATCAAAAATTCATTCATCCATGAACCATCTATCAAATCCATGTTCACTGATCGCCATCCATATTCCAAATCATCTTGATCTTGGTCGACATTTAGTGTACACTTAACACTTGCTTATGGTAAATTTCTTGACATGGATCATTATCATTCACCATACCCACTGTTATCTGAGCCATCAACTATTCTCCAAATGACCATCTGCAATCCAAATTGTAATCCCTGTCATCCTTTGCATGCCTCGCATTTCAATTTATCCATTCATTTATCCATGCATCCACCCATTGCATTCCATAGACTACTACAAACTAGGGGCAAATACTTACAGCTTGCTTCAAGAACATTATGATCTATATCCATCAACTCATAATATAAATTAATGTTTTTTCTATTTAGAGGATTATGCCATCTTAGTTTACACATACATATATTCTTTTCATAGAATATATATTACAAACAATTTGTATTAAATTCTACAAAATCGTATATATTTGGGAGTACGCAAAACATGTCAAAGGTGTTCTCTATATATTATTGACATTTTCTATATAACTTGAACAAGATGGGATGAACACATTGTATGTTTACTTATTTATTCTGTGATAGAGATGTTTATACACCCATTATCTTTTCGTAATGTCTATTTTGTTCTGGTACTGGTGTTTGGCTGTATCTCCAATTATGTATTACATCCAGTTTGTAAAAATATACAAACACTATTAAACAAGTGCTACACTACACGTCACTCCCCTTCTTAATACTCTATATTTTCCTATTAGTGTAACCCTTGCAGCCCCTCCGGTGCAAGTGCTAGTCTTTACCTTGCACTAGGGTTTAAAATCCAACCATTATCCACCAACTTATCCATCTAAACCATCCCATTGTCAATCTTAACCCAAACTCACAACCATGTCTTCATTTTCCCTTGAGATTCATCGTAGTCAAATTGAAAACCTCATACTCCATCAATACCAACAAACCACAATTTCTAGTAACCTATCCATCAATCCTTCATACCGACCACCTACAAGCTCGATTAACCCATCCATCTATCTTCAATATCAAGAACCAGTTAACACAATCTATACCATTGATCCCCAACAAACATCCATTAGTTGAATCCTTATCCTAACCATGACAAGCAAAACCAATCTTCCATCCAAAGCATTCCTCAACACCAAACCATATCGCAAATCCCTATCTCCCCCATGCATATCCTAAATTGTCATTCCCATCACCAAACCAAGAAATTCTTATAGCCTTTGCATCCTATTGCAATCCATCATCCATTAAGCCATTACAATCTACTCCATCTCAATCCACAAAACCATACAATAAAACCTCATTTGTCAATGATCTCTTAGGAAGTATAGAAAGGAATGCTCAACTTCGACATGAATATAAAGTTAGGCAATCCCATCATATGGCTACTCCTACATCATCCAACCATCTTCCACCATCATGCCCTCCATCCCCTACCAATATCAAAAAATATCTTCCTATTGAAACTCCATTATTACCATGCCAAAATCCTGAGTCCATCGAAGAAAATCCTATCATTGTCCAAAATCACATTCCATTGCCTAAACCTATGGATCTATACCAAGATAACCTTCCTGAGCATGGTCAAAACCAGTTACCTATGTCTAGCAATGGCCATAACATGTCCACCTCATTTGACTTCATGATAGGATGTCTTGGAGAAGTGTGCCTACAAGAAGCCTCCATCTCTCCTTCCATCCCTTCATCATTAGAACCTTTACAATATCAATCCACGTCACCCCCATCAATCGAATCATCCAATAATAACACATTCTAGGATTTCCCCCAAGGGCTATCCACAATAGGTAATCCATTGTTTGATACAAATCCAATCCATAATCATGAAATTTTAGACAAAAAGACCATCATATATCCCATCCATCCCGTCACACACTCCAAATATCCCTATTCAAATTACATTACCACCATCCCAACATATTGAGACTACCCAAGAGTCCTTTACTCATACCACATTATTAGAACCCAATCTATGTCAAGAACACTATCCAAAGCATCAAGTAGAAGTCCTTGAAACTAATCAAGATCAAGTTACTAAAATCCCGCCATTTCATTCTATCCTTGATCAAGTTCCCATTATCCATTTTCATGATTCCAAAATCGAAGTTGATCCTATCCATATACCAATAACCTCCACTTCCACAGAGACACTTGCTTCCACTAGACACACAGATGATCTCTCCCTTGTTCATCCAAAACAAGAATCTTTCTCTCGACATATTTGGAAAGAATGAAGTTATAGCTGAATTCAAGTAACTCCATGAAAGTATCTCACAGAATGTAGAAGAAACGAGCATAAAGACAAACAAAGCACCAGTATCTTATCAACTTGGATCACTCACTTTTGTTAAATCAAGCCTTCTTACCGATGAGAAAACGACAACCATTGATGATTCCCAAGAACATAAAGAAGAGTTAGCATCTTGTTATCAGAACAACAAATATCCTATTGCAAACAAAATCTGTCAAAGAATGTAGTATAAAGGAAAAGGATTAGGTCTACATGAATAGGGTATTCTAGAGCTAGTACAATTTTTTGATAATCCTAAATATCAAGAACTTGGTTATTCATCAATCGAGAAATCTAAGAATGCTAGCGGTGGGTGATCCCACAATGCTGGTTTACAATTTGTGGGAGATTCTATTTTTGCTGAAATCAAATATTTTTAGAAAATATAATGATTTAAGCCTTAAAAAGTTCCATTTGAAGGATTCCAATTGAAGAGGGTTTGATCAAACCACCTTAGATCAAACTGCCTTGGATAGAACCTCGCTAATTTTAAACCATACCTATAATGGAGTCTCTTTTACACCTATCAAAATGTTGATAAAAAACCATTTTTGACTTATCTTTTGGGGGATCAAATGAATTCATTTAAAATTTATTTTTTGTAAATATGTAATCCTTATTATAAGCTTCCCAAAAAGTATAATTTTAAATAAATTTAATTTTATTATTATATTTATTTTTTATTTCTTGTGAATGTAGGTTTTTCACCGAAAATCAAGCTCTTTGTTCTGCACATGTGGAAAAATAGAAGATTATCAAAAAAAATTGAAAAAAATGAGTGCACTAGATATTGAAGTCCTTGATCTAACAAAAAAAAAAGAATTTTGATACATACAAAAAAAGTTGTGTTATACGGTTCGCCTATGTCTAAATTGTAATTGGTTTGACTTTGAAACTTGATTAAGGAAAAAATATTCAATAAAACACTATGAAACAAATTGGAAGCACTAGATATCGTAGTTACAAATCTAAATTCGAAAAAAATAGAATTTTATCCTTCATGGAAAAAAAATTATGTGTTATACGGTGAGTGTCACTCCTTAAAAATGGTGTTTTACTAAAAAAAACTAGTTTTTGAAGGAGATGAAAAAAGAAGTGCAATCTAATTCCATTTTTTTGAAAAAAAATATATTTAGAATCTACAAACAAAATGTCACAAATCACTAGTTTGCATCATCTTCAAATTCCTCACGGTTTAGCCGCTATAGGTGTCCGAAAGTGAAGATTTGGTTAGAAAAAATCAGTTCAGTGTCCAGTTTGGCCAAAAATTGTAAATCAGTATTGTGGGATCACCCCAGTACCTCTCTGATACTGGGAGCAAATGCATTTGATGCAAACATTGAAATAGGTGTTATGAACAATCCTTATCATAAGGTTGTTGCCAAAACTCCATCCATCCACCTAATGAACCATCATTCCCTTATTCTTCCATCCAATAAAATGAACCAACAAAAGAAAAATAATCTTTACAAAGAAAAATATCAAAGTCAAACCATTGAAGCTAATAAATACAAAAATCAAAGTGGACACATACAATCAAAATGGATCTCAAAGAAAATTGGATCATGTAACATATTGAATCAACATCCAAATCCAAATCCAATAGTCAATGAAACTTTTGAGCCACATCAAAAAGGCCTTCAAACTATCAAAAGTGTCTACCTCATTCAAAGAAGACTTCAATACCAACACACAAAGGTGTATAAAATCATTGGTCCCAAACAAACTCAAAATCTCACATTCATACTCCATCATCCACCATCCCAAGAATGGAGAATAAAATATTCACAATCCAAACTATCGAATAATTCATCTCCATCTCACAGCCCCCACCAAAATCCAATATCTTGCCTAAAACCCAAAAATCCCACATTCATCGTGTCTTGGCAACAACATTTTATCATAAGGACTCTAATGGCACTCTATCACGATGTGCGCATTTAGAAAAAGCCAACTCAAGTATCAAAGAGGATCACAATAACATTCACGAGTTATACACAAGTGCTACTATTTTGGCAAAGCAACTCCTCAAGGTAGGACATTATTGGCACACTATGACAACAGTGTCTGCATCAACACCACTAGGTGGTCCAACATAATTAGTGATCATTAAAAAAAACAAAAAACAAAAAAAAAGTAAAGAAAAAATAATCTGTGCAATAGTGAAAACCATTCTTGTGGCGCTTTGGGCAAGTACCATGATGAAAACCTGGCAAATAGGCGTCATACGTAAAATCAAGCATCTATGTGCATCATTCTAGTTGGGAGCAACTTGTCTTATCCATAATAAATCCAACATCCTATTCATTCCATCCATAATAAATCTACGATCCATCCATTCCACTTGCATCCATCTTCCTTATTCACCTTGATCTTGATAACGAAAAGGGGCATATACTTAAAAATATGCTTTTGGAAAAATCTTGACATGGTCATTTGCCTTTGACCATATACTATCACATGTTGTACCACCACCTACTAGCACTATCCAAACATCTTGCTTGGATCAAACATGTTATCCTATCATGAGATAGTCCTTGGAAGTAAAATCCCTTATCCTAGATCTATTTACACAATGCCTATCTTTCACGTATCCATTCCCATTGCACTAGTTTAGTCATCCAATCAAAGTGTCCCACACATTTCTAGGCACTAGGGGTAGGTACTTACATCTTGCTTCGGAATAAATTTTGATCTATGTATTCTAGCTCACGTTGTGATCTAGGCATCATCTAAACAATCCAAACAATCCATATTAGTTGCATCTTGTTGACGCTTCAACGTAGTATCAAAACATTCAACAACTTTTTTTCCCTAGCCTGGCTACAAATCTTGATCAGTCTTATTCGATCAATCAATCATCATCTTGGGATGTATCCTTCCCAATACTTGTGTTGTTCCTATCTTGACAACACTATCCTTGCATTGTTGTGTATTCTCAACAATGTTATCACTATCGGTAATCACTCAATCAAATCAATTGATTTTAGCTTGGCCAGCGACAAAATCTCAAAAGATCTTTGATAGCTACACATCAATATCTCTTCATCATTCATCCATATCATCATCATTAAAAATCCCAAAATATCAAATATTTCAAAATATCCAAAAACATTCAAATTTCCAAAAATCCAAAAACATTCAAAATTTTCCAAAAAATCTGAAAAACATAACATCATCTACCATATCCATAATAAATTGTCCTTTATCAAGGACGACACTTTGATCAAACACAAACATAATATTTTGCAAAAAATTGAGCTTAACAAATCATGAAACAACAAACAAACTATCAAACTAACCTACAACCTAGTCGATCAATTGCTTAAATATCTATTAACAAAATCTGCCTATATTTATCAACTATCAATTGTCTTTTACAAGTTGTTGCATCCTCAAAACCAGACCAGGTGCTTATACGAGGTGTTTCATTCCTAAAACCAAACACAATCCTATCAAAACACACATCTTTGGCAAGAAGATCTAAATGGTTGTTGACTCGTTTGGTCTAGTTAGTCTTATCTTTTTATCTGATTTAGCTTATGTCATGGTCTTATGCTACTCAAGGATATCTACAAGTGATTGTGATTAGAGGAGAGAGGATGGATCATTACATCTCTTTTGTTAATTTATGTTTGTGGTTTGTCTTGATAATACGACTGGGGCAACTAAGTTCCTTGTGTGTGATTGGGGTTCCATTTGGCATAATCAAAACATCCTATGTAAGTTAAAGTCAGCTAATGCTTTCTTGCATTAAGATCAAAATGTTTTGTGGCTACTTCCTCACATATTCCAACAAGGCTCTATTGTTACTAGTATGAATCCAAGCACTCCTTATTTGTTGTGTCTTTGTCTTGACAATGGATACTGACATCACCAAGGTTTGTCTCAACTTAGTGTACATATATCCACTTGTCTTATATCAAAATCTTTAGGCAAATGAATTCAAACACTACCATCACAATTCATGCTTTGGTGTACATACATCCGCTTGCCACATAATAAAACAATCTATGATGATAAATGTGCACTATTTAAAGCTCAAAATCTATCAATCATACATCAATCTTGATTTGGATGGATGGTCCAGCTAACCATTCTTCACTTCTTGATAACCTTCTCTCCTAGTTTACATTTCTTCTATCAATCCTCACACCTAAATGAATAAAATTAGCTTGTCGAAAAAATTGCCAATTTTTTTAGAATTTTTCGAAATTTTGTCGAATTTCTCAAAATTTTGCCAAATTTCCCGAAGGGGGACCATGCTATCCTATCATCACCGAGGCATACCGGGGCATGTCCTAAACATGATTTTTTGAATTTTTTTGACACAATGCTATAAGAACGCATTGTATCAAAAAGGGGCAAAATGTAGATACCTAAAATTGTTCTAGTTTGTGACTAACATTTTATCACTAATTATTGTCCTTCCCTAATGATTAAATAATGTTTAATTATTTAATTATTGTCTAATGTCATATTCCACTATTAATTAAATGATTTCATATTATTTAATTAATTCACTTATTTATATAATTTTGTATTTATTTAATTACGTCTTCAATTATCTTATTTCTCTAAATTAATTAAATACTTATGATTAGTTATTTAATTAACATTCACTCACTTTCTAAATTAGATAATTACTTTAATTATTTAATTATCCTATTTCCTCTCAACATTATCCACTCATTAATCATAAATAAAAAATATTTATTTATTTATTTATTCCCACTTGCACATTCCTCAAATAATTAATTCATTTAATTAATTATTATCTTATGCACTCCCACCAAATAATCAATGTCAGTCCACTGATCAATCAAATCAATTCACTCCCACTCGGTGTGAGTTAACGAAACAATCAATTTCTCATGCAATCAATTGACTGAAATCCTCTTGCAGCTAGTTGCAGTCAGTTAACTCTTCAATCAAATCCTTGAGAGGATTCTTGACCCTTAAACTTGATCATCCACCTCTTAATCTTGATAGTCCATTCAAATCAATTTTTTCTATAAAAGCAGCCTTCATTCCTCTTTGAAAGCTAACCATGATTCTTCGACGTTTTGCATTCATTTATCTTATTCATTCTCATTAAGCTTTATGATACATAGTGTGCACATAACTGAGAGCAAAGGCAAAACAAAGAGGAGCAATGGAGGTAAATCAAGTTTGACACAAGGAAGGTAATTGCATTGCTTTGTTATTTGATTTCATTGTGTTGATTGTACTTCATTGTTTGATTGGATTGAGTTAGCTTGAATTACAGTTTAGTGGTTGTATTAATTCATGCTTTATTATTATCTCATTTCTTGGTCGACAAGTACAAGTTGATGCATTGTGATGTGGTGATCCTTTGATTTGTGTGGGTTCTTTCCTTTATATGTTTTTCATCCAAATTACTTACAAAAGTGGTGGTATCGTCCCATTGGGAGATATTATCTTGGCATCCTTGTCATGCCAACCACTTGAATGTCAAGGATTCTCATAGTAATGCCCTTGTTGATGCCAATATAGCTTAAGGGACTCTTGGGAAAATTTGGTTTTTTTTGGAACTAACTAAATGAAGTGATTCTTAGGAACTCTTTAAACAAAGTGACTTCTTAGTAACTCTTTAGAATAGATGAGTTTCTGCTCATGACCTAGCCATTATTACTCCAAAACACAAGCATCCCCATTTTATGATCAAGCTTGGGAATAAACCAAATCGTGCTAATTTGTTCAAAACAAGAGTAATCCAGATACTAAGGTAAGAAAGTGGCACACATGCAGAACATGTTGTCATTATATGTTTCAACTTTCAGCACATCTTTATCTAAATCAAAACAATAGATCCTTTCGTTCCCTTTTGGGAGAGATCATATGTAGTTTTGAGTTGGTTGAGCATGCAGCTAGAAAGTTTCTAATAGTGAGGACAACTAGAAAAATCTAAGAATTTAGCATTTACTTAGAGCAAACATTTTTTTTTTTCTTAAAAAAGTGAAGCCATAAATTAAATGATCTCACATTTAGGGTTTCTAAAAGCTAATCATGACTCTTAGATCCAAGGAAAGATGTTTGTGTTTGAAGTTCGGTGAGTCAAATAATAAACATAGTAATCTGGTCATAAACTTGCACATGAATTGTGTCTATGGCTAAAATAGACCAAACAGATGTGAAATACACGTTTGAAAAGATATACCATTGAGATCAGGTTCATGGCTCTTCAAATATCGAATTGAATTGAACTTCAAACATTTCCACTATATAAAAATATAAGAAATGCGCCCTTATTGAATTTCACATATAGTATACAATTAAATTCCATTGTTCATTATGCATTATTCTAATGGTGGTTGAGAATGTCTATATATATTTATAATATCAGTCCTAAAATAATTATAAGTATTAAAGATGAGCATGGAATGTGGAGATTTTCTGATGGTGAAAAGCAAGAGGCTGCAGGTCTGGGTACCCATATTATAATGGAACTCATAATTTGGTATCTGTGAATATAGCCACTTAACCAAAAGACCAAACTAGGATCTTCTTATACAAAGAGAAGGGGAAGACAAAATAAGATAGCAACTCTGAATTTATCTGCAGTCATCCAAGAAAAGATGATCTTGAGAAAAAATGATGATAATCAATACATAAAAAATAGATTCCTAGGTTATAGGTTCAAATCTGGTGGAAAACAAATGTCTCCCTAAAAAGTAGGTACAGGTAAAGATGATCTTTCAGGTCATGGCCTAACCAGCACATCAACTTGCCATAGATGACGCCCTTTGTGGGAACAAGGAATATTTTACATAATCTTATATATTGTTGAAATTTTATACCCTTTTTAGGTCTTGGCATTGTTCCCGCACTCAAGGATAAGCCAAAACAATTAAAGTGGAATTAATTTTTTGACTGAATTAAATAAGTTTTACCGTGTTTTCTCTCACCTTTGACTGTCTTTCATGCTCAGAAAAGCAACCTCAAGTTCAGGTGTACAATGAAAGCCCATAAAAACAACCATGCTCTTCTTAGTAGGTATCATTATTCATATTGTTTTAAATGCTTGAATTGCATTTTTATCAAGAGGATCATTTTGCTTGGTCATCAAGATTCCTAATGACTTTGTCCATGTTCTCATTTTCCCTAGTACTTTTTTGTCCATTATCACATCTAATCAACTTGGCTGATATTATTATTTGTTCCAAGTCTGATTCATATAGTTTTGCACTGACTTCTATAAAAGTCACGGACTTAGAAGTTTTTCTTCCCTTCTTCAAATTTGCTCAAATTTCTGTTCCAGTTTATACTTCTCTCAAAGGACACTAATATTACGCTAAAGGCTCCAATGCAACATGAAACTGTGTCACACCTTTAGATTCACAGGAAAAAATGGCACAACACATATTTAAGTGCACATCTATGAAAACAAAGTTTATTTTATTAAATAGCTAAAAGATCATGTTACATGGAAAAAATGGCACAACACATAGTTAAGTGCACATCCATGAAAACAAAGTTTATTTTATTAAATAGCTAAAAGAAGATCATGTTACATTGTACAGGTACTTTTAAGAAGTTTCTAATTTTTTGTTTATCTATTTTTTATGGTCTCTACTATTAAAATGACATTTTAAAAAGTGAGATATATTACCATGCTTTCACTGATGGGCACTATGTTGTATACACCAACCCAACTAAAACGAAAGAACAAAGAGAAAGAAACTATACCAACATCCAAAGATGACCAGAAGTAGGACAATGGGGCTTCAAAACTGAAGTCAGTTACAATATAGAAATACTAGGATAAACGGTCCTTAGGTTATGAAAAATAACTATATAATTAGCAATACGCAACAAAAACATAATGAGGGAGAGCCCCTCAGACATCAAGACCTTTGCAAGGGATATAGAATTTTCCTATGGAAAATTTTCAAGTACAAGTAGTTTTTAAGAGTGTTTCCTTACAAGATTTCATTAATTACACAATCTCTTTTGGAAATAAAAGAATATTACATGCCAAGAAAATGAAGCCTTAACCCAAATTCATCTTTTGAAGGACACAATTTGAAGAGTAAGTGTACGGTAAATTCGACCGTTCATTACTCTTATGTTGGTTGAGTAATGCCTATATATTTTGAAATCATACTGCTACTAATTAGAACAAGTATTTGAAGAATACGATAAAAGCTGCAGAGATTCTGAATATGGAAGGGTAAGAGTTGCAAAAATGGTTAAGCAGATCTGGATCTTCATCTTAGGGCAAAGTGGATGAAGCCCAACTTGGGTAAGATACATTATACATGAAGGAAAGAAATAGAGAAAAGACTGTTGGTAAGGCTCAGGGATGAAATTGCTAACCCATGGTTATTTGGAGATTGAACAACTGCAGAGAAATTCTCCAGCAGGTAGCATGCACGGAAAATGCAAATCCTGAGAAACAAACAAATCATGTAAGGGATGAGTCCATTTCCATAAAAAGCATTTAGCTATTAAAGTTCAAAACACTGTTGAGAACAACTTCCCTGTAAAGCTATGTATACTTGACCATTTGAGACCAACGCCAATATTGTTTCCTAAGATGCACTATTGAATTGTTTAAAAGGTACAATAACTGTCAAAGAAATCATATTAAACTAATAAAGCTGTTGGATATCACCCATTACCTTCTCACGGTCATAAAGAATTTGTTAGGTTTGACATGCAAAAGCAATCAGGCAGAGCAGAGCCCCTCCCATCAACTAAAGCTTTACTATGAGTTTCCCATAAATATTCTGCTAATTTCTCCCCTTCGAGGCCTTGAAAAATAGCTTCTGCAAATGCTTTCCTGTTGAGAAAAAGTGTCTTTGATTGTCCATTCAAAGCCCTCATCGCAGCTACCATCTTGTCCATGTTCCCAAAGTATGTACCAATATATGCCTCACTGTTGATGGATACATAGTAGTCCAAAGCAGCTCTGCTATTGCCCCGCATTGCCATGAGACTTGCTTTGTCCAGAAGAGAAGATTTGGTGTAACTGTTCCTGTAAATTGAAGTAAAATCCTTTGATTCCAATAGGCTTTCACCAGCAGCCAAATAAACAGTTGTGTTGGTGGGAATTCCAAGTGCTTGCAGAATAAAGGCTGTCTCTCTTGGAGTAAGAGGACATTTTCCTCTCTTCCTCCATGCCACTGCAGCATCACCTGAGATGATTGTCCTGCCATTTCTAGCTGAGTTGATCGCATCCAGAGAGCTGTAGGAAAGATCATTGTATTGGCATCTACTGTAAACTATCATGTCAGGCTCAAATCTCATATGTAGAGACAGAATGGGTTGAGGTATTTTTCGCAGGAGTTCAGCTCCCATTTTCTGAATGGCAGGAACAAGTCGTAAAGCTTTGAAGCATACATGACAACGAGCTGCCTTGGCAAAAAATGGGTGTCTGCAAATTGTTCATGGAGTCAGTCTATAGTTCATATTTTCCTTATCAAAGGACACCAAAATCTAGGACCATATATTCTTAAAATTGACTGAACTTTAAGTTCAGAAGATAAATTTATTTTTGCCTTCTAATAGAAAAAATCTATATATATCATAAAACCTTATATTTACTTAAAAGGAAAAAATATAAATATCATAAGTTTGTCACTACCAAGAAATTGTATAGAAGTGTATCATGACTATAAGTACTGTTCTCAAGGTGTATTAATACCACAGAAGCAAAAATATTTTGGGGAAAAAATCGGCAAACCAAAAGAATAAGATATTTTGAAAAAATCAGGAAAATTTTGGATTTTTAAAAAAAAGTAAAAAATTGTAGAACAAGAGATAAAAACTATTTTTTTGAAATCGAAAGGTTCATAGCATAGAGATATAGAGAGCAAATAAAATAAAGATTTTAACTAATGAATTGTATAAAATAGATTTTTGTAGTTTATATTCATATCGCTGATTACATTGCATTGCATATCTTTCAAACTCAAAGCATTACTTCACATTGCATAACTAATAACTAGATGCTGATAGATGACAAAATTTCAATTACAATATAGTTTTTTACAAAGTCAACCTAAGCAGTTATGCAATTACTTCACATTGCATAACTAATAACTAGGAGTAGCTGCCAATTTCATTTTCTTGTCATAGCATTCCATAAGACCACATTTCTTTGAGGCATTTTTTCAAACAGTTCACTTCCTTGTCTATGCTACCACATTTTTCATACATGTCTACCAAAGCATTTTATCAAACGTTCACTGCCTTGCTGCTATGGCTAAAAGCCTAAAACAGGTGCTTTCGAACGAGCTATGGATGCTTGGAAAAAGTCTATCAAAGCATAATAGTAAGGAATAGCATAGACAAGGCAGTGAACTGCTTGAAAAAATGCCTCAAAGAAATGTGGTCTCATGGTGAAAGAATGCCTCAAAGAAATGTAATCTCATGGTTATGGCATTCCATCACCATGAGACCACATTTCTTTGAGGCATTTTTTCAAGCAGTTCACTACCTTGTCTATGCTACCACATTTTTCATCCATGTCTACAAAGCATTTTATCAAACAGTTCACTGCCTTTCCGCTATGGCTAAAAGCCTAAAACAGGTGCTTTCGAACATGCTATGGATGCTTGGCAAAACTCTATCCAAGCATAATAGTAAGCATAGACAAGGTAGTGAAGTGTTTGTTAAAATGCCTCAAAAAAATGTGGTCTCACGGAATGCCATGACAAGCAAATGCATAGACAAGGCAGTGAACTGTTTGAATTGTTTGGTAACCATAGACATGTATGAAAAAAGTGGTAGCATAGACAAGGCAGTGAACTGTTTCATAAAATGCCTCAATTTCAAAGACATGTGGTCTGTTTGATAAAATAGACAAGCAAATGCTTAAGACAAGGCAGTGAACTGTTTAGGAATGTGGACCGTTTGATAAAATAGACAAGGCAATGAAATGCTTACCTGTAGGCTTGTAGCAGAAATCGGGGCCCGTGGGTGCTTGAAATCGCGAGCAGCAGCAGTAGCAGAAATCACGGGAGCTTCAAATCGTGAGCAGCAGAAATGAGTGGCCCAGAAATCACCTCCAAAACATGTCTGAAGCTGACACGCGAGTGGACTAAATAGGGTTTTGGCACCAAAAAAACTGGACTAAATAGGGTTTTGGCACAAAAAAAAGGGTTTTTTTTGTGCAAAAATCAGTGCGATTTTATCTGCTTTTTTTGCAGGTTTTAAACACGTTTTTTTGGTGATTATGCAATTTGAAACAGGAAAAAATCGTCCAGCCTGCCAATCTTTTGTGGATTTATGCTTCTAAGATTTAAACTACTACGAATTGACTAGAGGACTGACAAAAGTCTATAATCTGTATGTTGAGCAAATAAATCTTTGATAGAAAAAAAAAAAGTCTTTCTAAGTGGAAGTAGGAGAGGACCCATTTGTCATGTGGACTAATTTCACATCAATGCTGTTAATACCACGTCCTTCTCAGAAAATCATAAATGTCTTATGATCACATTTTATGTCTTTGTGACTTTATTATCATGCTTTGTCTAATCCAATCGATGCTAGTTTTATTCTTGTCTTTTTCTTTCATTGACGTCTTTGTCTTATGTCTGGTTGTCTCAGACTTTTAGATTTTGAATCGGTGTTATCTTCAGTCAGATATTTACAAAATTACATTCTCATCTTTGATCGATCTGAAACATCTTTTTGATTTAGCATTCTTGTCCTTGTGAATATCAATACAATGTACATTCTGATATGCACAAAAACTTAATTATGCTGATCTTCTATTTTACCTTGACATCAATGACAATATTTCCAACAATCTCCCCTTTTGTCATTGATGGCAACACAAACTTTCTTGCATTGCTCCCCCTTACTCTATTCCTCCCCCTTTGACATCAATGGCAAGGGGTCTTCCAACAATGTTTTGCATTTTGTTCCATGGAGCTACAAGATACCATGTATAGCTCCCCCTGAATATATGCTCCCATCTGTCAATTGGATGGGTGTGGGACTACTCCCAATTTGTCCCTTAAATACTCAAAATGTATCCCTTGGTAGTGGTTTGGTGAATATATCAGTAATTTGCTCTTTGGTAGCAATGTATTCCAAACTCACTTGTTCTTAAGCCACTTGTTTCCTTAGAAAGTGATACTTGATAGGTATGTGTTTGGTCCTTGAGTGCATCACCGGGTTTTTTGATATGTTGATAGCACTTGTGTTGTACTTGTCACAATAGATGATAATAGGATGATTGTACTCCACCTTAATGTCTTTCAAAGTTTGTTTCATCCAAAGTACTTGGGTGCAACATGCTGCTACTGCTATATATTCAGCCTCTACAATAGATAAAGAGACTGATGCTTGTTTTTTGCTCATCCAAGATACTAAGTTTCCACCAAGGAGAAACGCTCCTCCACTTGTGCTTTTCCTATCATCCAAGCTCCCAGCCCAATCGGCATCTGTGTATACTTCTAGAGTGAAGTCCTTTCCACTAGGATACCATAGGCCATATTCCAAAGTACCTTTCAAGTACTTGAAGATTCTCTTAACTGCTTGAACATGTGTTTCCTTTGGTGCAGATTGAAATCTTGCCACCATTCCCACAACTTGCATTATATCTAGTCGTGTCGCTGTTAAGTACAACAAGCTTCCAATCATTGATCCATAGAGTGTTTGATTGGCATCTTGTGATTCATCCTCTTTGCTCAATTTACAACCTGTAACCATGGGAGTGCTTACAGGATTGGTCTTCAATCCTAAACTTTCTCAATATCTCTTTCACATACTTGGTTTGGGAGATGAAGATTCTTTTGTTTGATTGTAAGATTTGTAAACCAAGGAAGAAAGATAGTTCTCCCAACATTGGCATTTCAAACTCCTTTTGCATCATCATAGCAAACTCTTGACACATGTTATTATTCTTGCCTCCAAAAATAATATCATCCACATATACAACCACTATTAATTGATCTTCTCCTATAGCTTTGATATATAGGTTACTATTAGCCATGCCTCTTTTGAAACCTTGTTGTTGAAGATATTTATCAAGCTTGGCATACCAAGCTCTTGGGGCTTGTTTCAAGCCATAGAGTGCTTTCTTCAACCTACAAACATAATCCTTGTTTTCTGATAGTAAAAACCCTTTAGGCTGCTCAACATAGACTTCTTCCTCTAAATCTCCATTTAGGAAGGCAGATTTTACATCCATTTGGTACACTTTGAAGTTTTTATGGCTTGCATAGGCTAAGAACATCCTGACTGCCTCCATCCTAGCAACTGGTGCAAATGTTTCTTCAAAGTCCACACCTTCAACTTGAGCATAGCCCTTGCAAACTAGCCTTGCTTTGTTTCTTACAACTTGACCTTCTTCATTGAGTTTGTTCCTAAAAACCCATTTGGTACCAATTATATTTGTCTTTTGGTCTTGGGACAAGTTCCCAAGTGTCATTCTTCTCAATTTGGTCCAACTCTTCATTCATTGCCTCAATCCCAACTTTCATCTTTACTTGCTTCTTGGAAGGTTTTGGGTTCAACCTTGGATAGTAATGCAAAATCACAATCTTCTTGGTAGTTCACCATTCTTCTTGTTGATCTAAGTCTATCATCAAGGATCAGCTCTTCTAGGTGATTTCTTTGCACAAATTTAGATGGTGTCTTTGGAGTCTTCATAGGAGTCTTTTGTGGAGTTTCTATACTTTTCTCTTCATTATTCTCCTCAACTTCTTCTTGTTCATCCCAACATTCTTTTTCTTGATAATCAAATTCGGGTGCCTTAATTTTGTACTACCTTTCCTCATCAACTCTTACATTAGTGCTTTCAACAATTTTCTTCAATCTTTTGTTGTAACAGCGATAGGCTTTGCTTTTTAAAGAGTAACCCAAAAATATCCCTTCATCAGATCGGGAATCAAATTTTCCCAAATTTTCATCATCCCTCTTTATGTAGCACTTACTTCCAAAAACCTTGAAATACTTGATTGTTCCAGGTCTTCCCTTCCATAGTTCATATGGAGTTTTATCCATATTTCCTCTAAGTTGTTCTTTGTTCAAAATGTGCATATTTCCTCTAAGTTGTTATTTGTTCAAAATGTGCACTAATGTAAGAACCGCTTCTCTCCAAAATGAATCTAGTAGATTGGCTTCATTTAACATAGTCCTTGCCATTTCTTGGACTGTTCTATTTTTTCTTTCTACAACACCATTTGGTTGTGGTGTTCTAGCTGTTGAATATTGTCTTCTAATTCCATATTCACAAAATTCTATGAATACATTTGAGGTGAATTCTCTCCCTCGATCAGATCTCAAACACTTTATCTTAAGACCTGTTTCATTCTCAACTAGTGCCTTGAATATCTTGAATTTTTCAAAGGCTTTTCATTTTTCTTTTAAAAAGGTTTACCCAAGTCATCAATGAGAAGCATAAAGTAAATCTCACCTTGTAGACTTTTTGTTCTAGTAGGTCCACATAGATCTGTGTGAACAAGTTCCAATGGCTTTGATGATGAATACTCCTTTGTTTTGAAGGATACCCTTGTTTGCTTCCCTAGTTGGCAATGTTTGCAAATGGTATTGCTTGGTTTGCAAATTTTGGGCATGTCTCTTACAGCTTCCTTCTTGCTTATCTTAACCAAGTTGTCAAAGTTCATGTGTCCCATGCGTCTGTGCCACAACCAACTTTCATCTTCTTGGCTCATAAGGCATCTTTGACCTCTTATCTCACTTAGAACATACAATTTGTGCTCAAATTTATTTGCATCTGCAATATGTCTTCCACTCTTTCTAATTTCACAACCATCTTGATGAAAGATTAAGGTATGACCTTGGTTGCACATTTGGCTCACACTTAGTAGGTTGTGTTTTAGGCCTTCAACATATAGAACATTACTTGTCTTTGTTCTTCCATTGTCTAGACTCAAGGTTCCTCTTCCCACAATCTTTGTTGTGGTATTGTCTCCAAACCTTACTAAACCTCCATCTATCTTTTGTAGATGAATGAACTTGTTCATGTCTCCGGTCATGTGGTTTGAACAACCACTATCAATGTACCAATGATCTTTTTCATTTTGCACATGAAAAGCCGTTTCAACAAGCATAGCTTTCTCTTTATCTTCTTTCCTTTTCTATTTCCACACTTTCATACTCTCCCCATGTGTTTTGGGTAGTGTTTCTTCTTTTCGAATTGTAGTTGGAAAAATGGTTCTGCATTGCCTTGTTGTATGCCCAGAGTTATTGCATTTGAAACACTCAATTGCAAGGTTAAGTGGATAAAATGAATTATAGTTCCTCCTCTCAGGTTTACTAGGATCAATTTGTGAGAATTTTTCGTCAAAGATGGCTTCCATAGCTGTTTTACTATCAAAAGCTGCTAGACTTTGAAGATCTTAGGCAAGGACCCTTAACTGTTAATGAGTATTGGGAAAAGTATACTCGGCTGTTAAAATATGTTCCGCAATACCAGCAGGATGAAAACTTTCGTGTTTTGAAGTTCATATTGGGGTCGAACAACCATATAGGGGGTCCCGTGGATGTTTTCGCACCACGAACTATGGATGAGGCATACGAAAAAGGATGATTCCTTTAGGGATAAAAACCACAACAAAGTCAAATGGAACCAGTCGTCCCAGAATTTCAAAAGGAAGGGCTATAAGAACAATCAGTATGATTGCAAGAAGGATAAGAAAGGCAATAACAGTACTAGGAAGGATGAAGCTAATTCAAACAAAGGGTCGGAAAAGAAGGGACCACCAGGGGGATGCTTTACTTGTGGAAGAGAGCATTATGCTAACCAATGCCCTACTAAGAATTAGAATGGACAGCAGCAACGAAAGCCTCTACCACCTCAGCAAACAGCTTTCCAACAAAGGATTCATGCAGCAATAGATAATAAGCAGGAGGAATATCAAGTCACACCCATTGAGACTATAAGTATGCTTTACGAGAGCCCGATAACCATTTTAATAGACACCGGAGCCATTGAATGTTTCATATACCCTAAATTGCTTGGTAGATTTCCTAAAAGAACCAGGTTCATGGCCAAATCATGGATGGTTGAATATGCTAATCAAACGAGAGCTCGGGTAGAGCAGTGTCTGTTTGAAGCTAGGGTAGAACTTCCAAGCTTCACCACAGAAATTAACCTTTACGTGGCACCTCTGGGTTCCTATGATGTGATCATTGGAATGAATTGGTTGAGAGAGCATAGGGCCAAGGTTTTTTTTTTTGCAAAGACAGTGGAGTGTGTGGATGACTTAGGAAAATCGGTGTTTATTCAAGGAGTACAATGAGAGGTTAAGGTACGACAAATTTCAGCCATGTAGTTAAAAAGAAATAAAAGGAAAGGATGTCAAGTATTTGCAGTTAAAATGGAAGAAGTTAGGGAATACAAGGAAAGCATATTTTTTGATGATGTGTTAATGCACACACAAAGTAAGGAAGAGGAAATGGAAACTGACTTTAAGGAAGAAACCTTCGCTGAAAAATATCCCTACCTTCGGGAATACCAGAATGTGTTTCCAAAGGAACTACCTGGTTTACCACCAAGAAGGGTGTTTGATTTCTCTATAGATTTAGTTCCAGGGGCTGAACCTGTTTCTAAGGCACCGTATCGTATGACCACCGTGGAACTAATGGCACTAAAGGCGCGATTGCAAGAATTACTAGATAAAGGATTGATTCGACCTAGTGTATCACCTTGGGGAGCACTAGTGATAATTGTCAAGAAGAAGGATGGGACACTTCGCCTATGCATAGATTATCGTATGTTGAACAAGCTCACTATCAATAAAATATTCCCCTTGCCCAAAACAGACGATCTTTTTGATCAAATGAAAGGGGCAGCAATGTTTTCCAAGATAGATTTAAGGTCAGGATATCATCAGCTAAGATTGAAAGAAGAAGACATTCATAAAACGGCTTTCGGAACTAGGTACAGTCATTATGAATTCACAGTTTTGCCATTTGGTCTCACCAAATGCCCCAACTGCGTCTATGAATCTAATGAACAGTATTTTCAGTGATTGTGTAGATAAGTTTGTGTCAGTATTCGTTGATGACATTCTTATTTATTCCAAAAACGAGGATGAACATTTTCAGCATCTCTGGGCGGTTCTTCAGCGATTGAGGGAACATAAACTTTATGGAAAATTATCAAGTACACCTTCTTCCAGAAGGAGGTACAATACTTGGGAAATATAATATCAGCTAGAGGAATAGCAGTGGATCCAGGAAAAATAAAAGCTATAGAGGAATGGCCAGTACCGAAAAATGTGCATGAGGTTAGAAGTTTCATGGGATTGGCGGGGTATTACCAAAATTTTGTAAGAAATTTCTCTAGGATCGCCCACCCCATTACCTCCCTTCAAAGAAAAGGAAAGAGATTCGAATGGACAGAGAAATGTCAAGAAGAATTTAATACAATGGAGAAGTTAACATCAACACCAATTTTGGTAGTACCAGACCCTAATGGTCATTTTGTAGTTATAATGGACGTGTCTGGTGATGGTTTGGGCGGAGTATTAATGCATGATGGGAAGGTAGTGGCCTATGAATCTTGAAAGTTGAAGCAATATGAGAAAAATTATGCACCTCACAATCTAGAGTTAGCAGCTATTGTGCATGCCCTACAAATGTGGCGACATTACTTGTTAGGAAAGACTTTTGAACTCAAATCAGATCATCAAGGTTTAAAGTATATATTTACTCAACCTAATTTAAATACTCGCCAAAGGAGGTGGATGGAGTTAATTTCAAATTATGATTTTGAAGTCAGTTACATTAAGGGTAAGGAGAACAGAGTAGTTGATGCACTGAGCCAATGAAAACATATAAATTTCATGGTGTCAATCAACAAAAATTTTATAGCTCAAGTACTACAGAAATTGAATGAAGATGAATTCTACCTGCAAGTTCGTGAAGCTCTTCAGGTAAACTCACAAGAGCCTAAATATGAGGGTTTCTAGATTGAAGCAGATGGACTTTTGAGATATAAGGGTAGGAAGCATGTACCAAACTCAACAGAACTAAGGAAATTGGTATGGAAGGAGGTACACACAACTCCATACTTAGGTCATCCAGGGGTAACCAAAATGTTGGTCGATGTCAGACCTCTATATTTTTGGAAGGGAATGAAAAAAAGATGCAGCCAGATTTGTTGCAAGATGTTTTGAAAGTCAAAAGGTTACGGTGGAGCACCACCACCGAGCAGGATTGTTACAACCTCACAATGTACCAGATTGGAAATGGCAAATCATTAGTATGGATTTTGTATAGGGATTACTGATGACAGGAAGCAAACATAATGCAATACTGGTAGTAGTGGATAGACTCACCAAAGTAGCACATTTCATACCCGGAAATTTAATAGATGAGGCTTCTGTGATTGCTCGAAAGTTTGTACAAGAAATTTTTTGTCTTCATGGAGTTCCGAAAAAGATTATTTCCGAAAGGGATGCCAAGATGACATCCAGGTTTTGGCAAACTCTATTTTCTGCCTTGGGAACTGTCGACGAGTTTTTTATGACGACATCAACACAGAATAAAAATGCCCAACGGTCATTCTATTCTCTCTTGATCAAAGTATTCCGCATGCTAAGATTGCGTGAAAGTTCATACGTTCAACTCCAAGGTTCCTTTAACGCGAATAGACTCAGTTGGCTAATGTGAATATGCTGGGTATTCAAGGGGACTTACGTAGTTGTTCGATTTTGTGAAGCAATTAAGACATGAATGATTTGACAATATTGCTCTGACTCCTAAATTAACCGGGAAATACTGAATTAAAAGGGGATAGGGATAGAAATTCTACAAATCTACTTCTAAAGGGTGGAGGACGAGGATCGACTTAAACAATCTTCAAACCAGACTTTGCTTCGTCTCCTTTCGGACAACTCCGACGAAGTTGGTGCAATCTTCAAAGGATGAGAAAGGTGTTCAAATTATGACACAACATGTTCATACCATCACCACGATGCATACAGACATATGAGCCACAATCGAAGTTAAGTGTCAATACTCCAGTTGACCACGCAAGGCGAACTTACCATCAGTAAGCCCGCTAGTGGTATGGATGAAAGAAGATATGCTCAAATCGCAGCGCCAAACTCCACAATTAACAACTACTTGCATAAAACAAAATTTACTCTACTCTATCTACTTGAATTGGAAAGACGAACAAGCCTTGCTAGCTACTCACAATAGAAGATAGAACCACCAAACAATGATAAATCTTTATATTATGAGAGTGTTCACAACAACTTCTTACAAAGTCCTCAATGGGAAAACTTCCTTTCCTCCTCAATCTAAGCAAACTTCTAAGCTAAATGCTATATGCCTTCTATTCTCTAGCTCAACTCTATCTCTGACTCAATTCTAGTTCTAATTATTTACAAATGAGGGGGGATGCCCTTTTTATAGTTAGCCCAGTCCAATGGACGGCTTAGATTGAATTACAATGAAGGGCTCAGATTGAGCCATTTATGCCCTAATTAGGGTTTTTGCCATAAAAACCGCCACGAGAGGAGTGGGGCAATGAATGCACAGAATATTCTCCACTCCTCTGCAGGAACCATTATCTGCAATTAATGCCCACTATCTTCTTCTAGAAGATTCTTGTTCGGAAACGCGTTCCCACTGTTCTCCTCTGCCAATCTGTTGCGTTAGGAGGAGGCAACAACACTTGGTTCAAATCCTCCTTGCAAAGAGTTCCTCTGCATTAATTGTTCTTGTTGCTTTCATTCCTGGATGCATTTCCATCTTGTAGCTTTCACATTTCTTTAGCCCACTACCTTGGGCGCATTTGCTTCTTTTGCATCACGTTCTTAGTGTCTTAGCCAAATCTTCACTGTCGTTTCTTCTTTCCAAAGTTGCAACGTTGTCTAGCTTCATCAAGTCCTCATGCCTTGGCTTCAACGTTCATCCTGCAAAACAAAATAAGAGTATCAGAACACTTTATAATCTAAATTCACTTTACTTACCTTATTTCTATGTTCTGACCGCTTGATCTCCGGATCTTGATAGAATTCATCACTTTTCTAACAAACTTTCATCATGGGTGTATCCACCACCTTGCCTAGAGTTTGTGCCTTAGAAAATATTTCATCTTGAGGATGCATTTGAACGCTTGATGTTCGAGCTTCAGTTCATTTTCAAATTCCTCCACGCCTTAGACAAATTTCTTCCCCATGAGTGTATTTGACCCCCTCTGCTTTCCTTTTCCATGCCTTAGAAAATTTATCCATTTGAGCCTTAGGAACTTTGTTGAACGGGTGCCAGGCCAAAATCCTTGTCGAAACAACGCGAGGAAGGCATGGAAGAGTTTTAAACCATCTCCTAATTGGAAATGTCCAATACCCAGAAGAAAATTCCCCTCATAAATCATAATTTCCATGTGTACCCAAACGAAGGGGTAAGTTTAATTTTTATTATTTTGAGAAAAATAATAAAATTTGCTAAGGTTGATTCCATTTTCATTCTGGAGGAACTCCACGCCTGTAAATTCCATTTTTCCTGCCTTAGTATTTTCTTGATTTTCCTGAAGAAATTCCCTCCTGTTCATGGGCGCATTTCATCCTGCCTTGGGAAATTTTAGCATCACCCCCCTAGGCGTCCTTCACACTTTCACCCTTGAAAATGCCTTAGAAAATATTTAAATTCCTTGATTTTACCTTGGGCGCATTTGAGGTCTTCCACTTCTATTTCAAACCTTAGGCATTCCTACGCCCTAGCAATCCTATACTATTTCCTCCACAACCAAGAGCGCATATTCATGGGTCAACTTCCACCTAAGGGCGCATTTAGGGGGTGGAGAAGGAAATCCGCCAACACTTAAAAACCTCTCTTAAAATCATGCCCTCTTGTCCACACCTTGGGCGCATATTACATGGGAAGGGGGGAAACTTTTCACTTTGAGGGCGCATTTTACCTACCAAGCTTCCATTTTTGATGCCTTAGAAACTTTCTTTTGAGTGACACCTTCATGTTGGGCGCATTTGAGGTATGGAGGAGGAATTTTGCCAACACTTAGAATATTTTCTTTCAAGCCTCCTCCCTCAAGGGCGCGTTTAGGGGTAGCTCCTTCCATTTTAACTTGCCTTAGAATTTTTTATGCCAACCTTGTAGCCTTGGGCGCATTTTACATCGGAAGGAGGAAATTTTAAATACTTAGAAACTTTTTCATGCATCTCCTCTGCCAAGGCGCATTTGAAGTAGGGTGGAGGAATTTTTTGTATTTAGAAACATTTTCACTTGTGATTTCTCCACCTTGGGCGCATTTAGCCTAGTTGGCTTCCACATGTGAGCGCATTTGAAGGGGTGGGGAGGAATTTTTACCACTTCGCGTATTTTCACCCTTGTCTTTTCATCTTGTTGTGGGCGCATTTGACATGTGCTAGAGGAACTTTCTCTTGCTTGAGGGTGCATTTGCCCATGTCAACTTCCATCTTCACCCTTGGGCGCATATCACTCATGCTACTTCCATTCTTGAGCGCATTTGAGGGTGTGTGAGGGAAAAGTCCACGCCTTAGAAACTTTTTAAACACTTCCTTCCTTGGGCGCAAATAGCATTGGGTGGAGAAACTTTTGGGCGCATTTGCTATAGGGAGGAGGATTGCCTTAGAAATTTTTGTGACTCTCCTCTATGACTTGGGCGCATTTGAGGGGGTGAGGAGGAATTTGCAAACACTTAGAAACTTTTCAAACACCACATTGCCTTGGGCGCATTTCCCATGGGGAGGAGGAAATTTCATGCTTTGGATTTTTTTTTTTTGATGCCAGTCTTCATGCTTGGGTGCATTTCATACTTCCTCCTGCCAGTTTCCATTTCTAGATTTGAAAATTTCTTCAACGCCTCAGCTACCTTTGCCATCTATTTTTAGTAAGTCCTTGCTTTTCTGACTTCCAGAGCTCCGTTTGTCGTGAAATTTTCACCATGTGATCCCTGTAGTTCGATGAACCTGCTTTGCTTGTCATACATGTCGACCTGCTATTTATAGCCACCTGCCATTTATAGTAAGTTTCAAGGTTGCCTGTCTTCAGTAGCTCCGTTTGACTTGAAACTTGCTCTGCCTAATCCTGATAACTTGAGTGCCCTGTTCATACCTACCTCGGGTGCAGACCTGCTATTTATAGCCCTGAGATGACTTACTAAAAATAGTGAGTTCTCCGATTTCGCTCAAATTTTGCCAATAGGTTGCTTGGATGATGCTGATATCGGTGGGGTATTTTATTCTGGCAATTTTTGTGACTCGCCCCTATAAAAGTGGAAACCCTAATTTGATTTGCATGTGCCAACACCGCCTCAACCTCCTGAACTGAAATTGGTGGAATATGGTTGAGCTGAAATTCCAAGACCGCTACCGTTTGTCCGTGCCGAGTGTAAGACTTCCTCCATGCCACCGAGGCGTCCTGGGTATTCTGGATTATACTGGAGAAAGTGGAGACATTCTCAAAGTCATCCTAGACAAGCGACCTCGCAGTTGAGAAGAATGGAGCCAATTTGCCTCTCAAGCTATCAACAGTTATTTCCTCTGGGGCCAGCGTCCTAGCAAATATGGCCTCCAGTGTATTAAGAACTCCCTCCACGATGTTACCCATTGCCTTCTTGATCCTGGCCGAATCTGCCCTTGCTGCATCGTGGAACCCACGGCCTGTGACCACCGAGGAGTACCAACTGGTGAAATCATACCTGTCACCATCCCGAATCACACCTCCATCCACCAAAGTCCGTAGAGATATATGCATCAAAGCCCCTAAACGAAGAACAGTCTTCGTCCGATAGATGAGGGTATTGCCCCAGGCTTGATCTACCATATCCATGCACGTCAAAATATTTGAGGCCTGCTGATAAGCATCGGCAAGGTCCTCCATAAATTTCTCTGTATCAGCCCGAAAATGGTTGACCCACTTGTCTGCCTCCGTCTCCACTTCTTTAAGTCCTCCAAGCCAATAACTGACTCCCTCGGAAGCTCAGGTGGGAGTTCTACTGCTGGGTCTGCCTGTTCACCTAGACGTGCTAGACTTTGCACATATCCAATCAATGTTTTGTGCTCCTTCTTCAATTTCTTATACTTCCCTTCTGTTCCGAGCAACTGGTCTTTCAGCGCTTGATAGGAGTTATCAAACTCCTCGACAATCTGGGCTCCCGTAGGACGACCCAACTCTATGGTGGTGATCACATAGTTTTCGGGCCTCTCCTCGGCTCGATCATACTCCTCCCTTGGGACAGCAACTTGGAGTGTGCGGGAGCCTGACTCGTCAGTCGAAATCTTCGAGAATTTCCTGGCTCTCTTCTTTTCTGGAGGCGCACTAATTCTTCTGAGGAACTCCTCCATCTCGACAGCTGGATCCGTATCATCCTCAGGCTCTCTTCTCATTCTCTCCGTGAGCCAATCCGGCACTGTCTGCTGTGGATTGCAAATGACAAGGGGCTGCTCCTTTGTTGCCTCCACCTCGTGTACTTCTTCTCTTCTTGCACTGTTATGCTCGGGCTCATCATCTTCCACGAGCTGCGTATCTCCTGACCCTTGGGTCCCCTGTTCTGTGTTTTCCTCTTCCTCCAATGTCCTGTCCAACATATGCTGGAAACGAGTGTCGACCACCGTTTCCTCTTCTTCCTCTTGTCGGCCAGCCCTGGATGCACTGACGCTTATATTATCTGATTTTCGGATGTTGGGTTGATCCACCTCCTCAAGCCCCCGCTCTTCACCCAATCCTACCCTCTGATCAGCAAATAATGAAATCACTCTCAAACTCGAAGACTGAGTTTGTGAGTGTATAGGTGATGCTTGTTCCATCCTCAATGGTATCGGTTGGGTTGGTACTTCTACTTGTGCTTCCGGTGTTTGAGCAACCTGTTTTCCCCTTCTCACTGATAGCGGCCTTGGGTCACCCATCAAGTTATAAGTAAGGGCGATCGATCTGCTCTTAAGTCTGCATAAATGTCTATCGACCCAAGCTCTTGTGAAAGTCAACACCGGAATAGAGAGCGTGTCCAAGTCCATGATTTCTGGCTCAGACCAATCAGGTGGTGGGACCGGAATATCCCTGACTGAACCATAGTCGGGCTGTATAACGTTGACATCCTCTTCCACCTGGTCGGGAACTGGGATGATCTCACATTCCCTGATCAATTTGAGGGGAAGCCTAGAAAACATCCTTTTCCTTATTTCAACCTCATCAACAGCATTTGTCCAAAAGTCCTCGATGTGGGCCCTATGCCGGTACTCAACGTTTTGTATCATTCAGATGTTTCTGTAAGGATCGAAATCCTGTCTGCCGGTGTGATACGATAGATGATAGAATTGCAGCTCATCCTCCGCCTCTCGAGTTGCCTGCAAGGAGGGACACACCTCAGTGGAATTTCCCATGGCAATAGGAAAGTCAAGTCCACCCTTCTTTTTCTTCTTCTGAATCTTATCATAGGCGATCAATTGCCTAGATATTTCCAGCATTATAATGTGATCGATGGGGTACCTCGGTAGCCGGTATGGATACGAAGTGAACCCCTATAGCCTAATGTAAGTGAATTTCAGAAATTGGATGAGCCCATATCCGTATTCCTCTATCAATGCTTGTGCCTCTTTGGATATTCTTTGTTGCGTTCTCCGCTGAAGGGTTCTCGTGATGTGCATTGTGAATGCATCATTAGCGCGTTTGTAACTGGCAGGGTTAGTTAGATGCAACTGTGTGCAGGCCTCATGGATTTTGAACTGATTAGGTGCACAGCCTATTGGCTCCTTGTATGTAATCCCTCGGTACTTGGTCATTCTTGCCAGCATATATATCACATACGAGCTCATATAAAAGGTTTTCGTCCCCCTCAGGCTCTTGAACTATTCATCTATGTTATCACTGATCATTCTTGCCCAGTCAACACACTCCTTTCCCTCCAAGATGATCTCGATGAAGTAGAACATCCAAGGCTCGAAGAAGTAGGCTTGTGCACTCCCATTTATTCAGCTCAACATCATCATCAAGTCGCAGTATTCCTGTTTCACATCTTCGGCAATTATCTGCTTTGGGAGTTTAGTGCGAGGTGGCTTTGGCTTCTGCATCCAGACTCTGTTGATGACCGCAGCAATCCTCTCGAAGGAGGTGGAGTACATTTTATCCGCCCTCTCCTTTGATCTGTACAGCATCTTTTCGGCGGTAGGAATCCCAAATGCCTCTCTGATGGCATCTGGCGTGAAGTTGGCAAGCAATTTGCCATCCGAAGAGACAATGGTTCTACGCTCCGGCTTGTAGTAGTTTGCACACTCCATAATTAGCTTCGGGCATTGAATTGTTGGTGGAAAACCAGTGGCTGCGTAGATACCACTCTTCATGATGTTATGTGCCGTGACTGACGGTTGATGGCCTCCCAGTCCGTACATCCTAGACTTGAGTGCATTTAGATTAAACGACCCCAGGTTGGTGTCACTTAATCCTGCCAACTTTGAAACAATTGCCGATTTTGGAAGAAATGACTTGGCGAGCCTTTTGATCATTGCCTGTCGGGATGAGCTAGCCTTGCCCGTTTCAGTGTTTGCAGCTCTGCCTGCAGCTCTGCTTGTTCCTGCAACATCCTTTGCTCCAGCCATCTGCAAGAATAAGATAGAATAATAATAAGTTAGTTTGCAGATTTTTTAATAAAATAAAATAGCCTCCGAGACGGCTGCGGATGTGGAGTTAGCTTTTGAAAATAAAATTCTTCAGCATAATTTTCTAACTCCAAACCTCAAACTATATAAAAACCCCGAGCTCGAAAAAACTTTCAGCAACTGCACTCTAACTGGCGAAGAAAATTACGGCAAACTAACAACTTTCAACAATGTGGCTATTTTCTCAGCACAGAATAAATTAAATATTTTGCTTCAACTTCTGTCAACCTTCAACTTTCAACTTCAGCAACTTGAAGAATGAAGAGATCACTGCTAGTGTGGAAATTCGAATTTCTTCTCAACTCCAACAACAACTAGCTTTCAGCAGCTCGAATAAATAAAATCTACAGCAACTTTGAGAGTCTCTGCAACTTCGAAAATGATTTCAACAACCTTAACTCTCAGCAGTTTGAAAATAAAATCTCCAACAACTTCGAGAACCTCTGCAACTTCAAAAATCCGTAGCAACTTCAACTTTCAGCAATCCGAAAATATCTCTCCAGCAACTGCAGTATATGATTTCGAAATTTGCAGCAACACCCTCTCAGCTCTTCGAGAATTAAAATCTTTAGCAACTTCGCTCTTAGAAGAATAAAATCCAACCTCCCTCTCAGCAACTTCAAAAAAGATTTTGATCTCTCACAAAATTCTTCACTTCAGCAATTCCAAGCTCTTTGAAACGTGTGAAGAAATGAAAGAAATGAAGTTGTTTAAATAACTCTTCGCGAGGAATCCTGCTGAGTAGTGCTGGGGCTATTTTTAGTACCTTCATCAATTCTCCACTCTCTCCGTTTGGCATCTTCCATTTCAGGCACAGTAGTGGGCTAGTCGTCAGCCAGTCATTATGGCAGTTGCCATTAATGAAGATTCTTTCTTCTTCAAATTTCGAATTTCCTTTTCTAGTCTGCCAGTTAACTGTTGGTAATTAAACAACTCGCGAGAAAATCACCCTGATTTGTTTGAGAACTCCATTTAAAATTCTTGTCACGTTTGATTAAATTCAACTTGAAGATTTAATGGGAGATTTAAAAAAAATTATTTCCCTCACTTAAAATATCCATCATTTGAATTATCAAATTTGCCTTAGAAAATTTAAATCCCCCCTTTAAAATAATTCGACTTGCTGACAAAAAACACTCGCTCGCTCCGATCAATTCATCCTCTGAGATTTAATTTCCGTTAGGAAAACGATCTAGTCAAAACGAATTTCCTCTGGAAATATTAAAATTTCCCTTAGGAAATCGATTTTTTAATTTTGTCAACCCATTGGTGCCTTTTGAACGGGTTCATTTAATCTTTATTTGACCCATGGAAAAATATTCAGTTGCTTCCGCCTTGGAAATAAAACTTCGTCACTGTGTCCACTTCATTTAAATGTCTCTAGAATTTTTTTTTAAAATTCATCAAGTCATCTTTCCATGCCAAGGGCGTGTTTTTCCCTAGTGAAATGTTATTTCACTTAGAAAATATTTAACACTTTCTACTTCTGGCGTACTTGACCCTTGGTATTTTTTATTCTCATCACTTAGGAAATAACTCTAAGTCATTTCCTACCTTGGGCGCATTTGGGGTGGTAAGCTTTTATTTTTGCCTTAGAATAATTTTGGAAGGTACTTCATCCTTGGGTGCGTTTCAGACCCCTTGCTTTTATTTCGTGCCTTAGAGTATTTTCAAGGTTCTCATCAATTCTTTGGGCACATTTCCATGATGGAGGTTTCGATTTTGAACACTTAAAAAAAATTCAAGTCAATCCACCTTAGGCGCATTTTAGCTAGAGAGCTTTTATTTCCTTGCCTGAGCATATTTTCCACGCCTTAGACTTTTTAAAATTTCATCAACCTCTTCAAGGGTGCATTTCACATGGGCTACTTTGACTTGAGGGTGCAAATACATGGGCAAGCTTTCATATGGGGCACATTTCAATGCCTCTACCTTCATTTTAACACCTTAGGAAATTCTCAATGCCTTAGAAGATTTTTCCACCCTCTTGACCCCTTGGGTGCATTTCTATGTGCTCACTTTCAATTTCATCATGGGCGCATATTAGACTTGCTGGAGATGGGCGCAAATGAGGGGTTGCACTTTCATTTACTTGCCTTAGAAAAATTTCAAGGCTCTCTCATTTTACCTTGGGCGCATTTAGGCACGTCTACTCTAACTTTCATGCCTTAGCATTTTTTTGCTTGCTTGACATCCTCCATGATGGGCGCATTTTGCCCCAAGTGCTTTTACTTTCATACTTTAAGCGCTTTTCCTTGCTTGAGATGGGCGCATTTTACGTGTGCTACTTTTATCTTATGCCTTAGCAACTTTTCGGCCTCTCACTCACTTTTGGGCGCATTTTCACTAGCATGCTTCCATTTTATACTTAGAAAATTTTCAAACACTTAGAATTTTGCTTGAGGGCGCATTCTAGAAGGGTAGCTTTCATGTAAGGGCGCATTTCAAACCTCATGCTTTCATTCCATACTTAGCCGCATTTTGAAGGTGACCCCTTGAAGTTTCCACGCCCTAGGAATTTTCATAGTCTCCCTCTTGATGGTGGGCGCATTTTGACCCTTGTGCTTTTGTTTTACTAGGTGAGCGCATATCCACTAGGCCACTTTCATCTTCCAGACTTAGGAAATATTTGAAGTCTTCACAACATGACTTGAGGGCGCATTTAGCATAGTGAGGTTTCATGTGAGGGCGCATTTGAGGTAGGCAACTCTTACTTTCATACTTAGGCGTTTTGCTAGGCATCCTCCTCCTTGGGCGCATTTTAGAGGCCTCACTTTCAATTTCATCATGGGCGCATATTGGGTATCAAGGTTTTGTTTCATGCCTTAGAAATTTTCCTAGCACCCCTTTTCTATTTTTAGCAGGTTATGCTATTTTTAGCAAGTTCTTTGATTTTCGACTTCCATAGCTCCGTTTTGCCTGAAAATTTCACCATACAATCTTCTTTGCCTTGTGAACCTGTTTTGCCAGTTCCCTGCCCTGACCTGCTATTTATAGCCACCTGCTATTTATAGTAAGTTCTTGACTTTCTAACTTCAGTAGCTCCGTTTGACTTGAAACTTGCAACGCCTAATCCTAATAACTTGAGTGTCATGCGGATGCCAATCTTGGGTGCAGACCTGCTATTTATAGCCATGCCCTGACTTACTAAAAATAGTAAGTTCTCCAATTCCGCTCAATTTTTTGCTAGCAGGTACCTTGAAGTATGCTGATATTGGTGGGGTACTTCATTTTGACTATTTCTGGATTTCACCCCCTATAAAAGTGGAAACCCTAATTTGACTTGCATGTATCCCGAACGATCTCCGTTTGACTTTGTTTCTTCCGCATGTCGCTTTGTATGCTGAACTGAAGTGTTGGGTGGCCGGGGTGAAACTGCTTCTTGCTTCTTTCTTTGTATATCTCGAACAATTCACCAAAAGTTGGACCTTCTGGCACCACTGGTTTGAAAATATCTCGAAAGAAAATTTCTTGCTGCAAAGCCTGATGCACCCTTGACAAGAACGTCATACAATTCAATTCATTGTGCCAAGTGGTACCGTGAATTCTGCATCTATCACTTGCTGCAAAGTCAGATAAGCTTCCTGGAGACAACTGCACATTCAAAACTCGATGTAGCAAGGCAAGATCAACTTGAACACCTCCATGGTCATGAGAAAATTGTGGCGGATACCCATCCATTGAGGAATCTCTGATTTTTTTTTATTTTTCAACTTTTCACTTTTTTTGAATTTTTTGACATAAAAGAGATCTAACACATCTCTGATTTGGCATTTTGAACTTGATACTGGCTCAATCCAGTTGGATTTCTCCTTTTGTTCTAGTCTCGAGCGAACTAAATCAAACCCTCCTTCTAGCGCCAATTCTGTTGCGTTAGGAGGAGAGGCGAGTAGATACAATAATGAACCGAGGTTTTCCCGTTCAAGCCCTCCTTCTAGCGCCAATTCTGTTGACGAGTTTTTTATGACGACATCAACACAGAATAAAAATGCCCAACGGTCATTCTATTCTCTCTTGATCAAAGTATTCCGCATGCTAAGATTGCGTGAAAGTTCATACGTTCAACTCCAAGGTTCCTTTAACGCGAATAGACTCAGTTGGCTAATGTGAATATGCTGGGTATTCAAGGGGACTTACGTAGTTGTTCGATTTTGTGAAGCAATTAAGACATGAATGATTTGACAATATTGCTCTGACTCCTAAATTAACCGGGAAATACTGAATTAAAAGGGGATAGGGATAGAAATTCTACAAATCTACTTCTAAAGGGTGGAGGACGAGGATCGACTTAAACAATCTTCAAACCAGACTTTGCTTCGTCTCCTTTCGGACAACTCCGACGAAGTTGGTGCAATCTTCAAAGGATGAGAAAGGTGTTCAAATTATGACACAACATGTTCATACCATCACCACGATGCATACAGACATATGAGCCACAATCGAAGTTAAGTGTCAATACTCCAGTTGACCACGCAAGGCGAACTTACCATCAGTAAGCCCGCTAGTGGTATGGATGAAAGAAGACATGCTCAAATCGCAGCGCCAAACTCCACAATTAACAACTACTTGCATAAAACAAAATTTACTCTACTCTATCTACTTGAATTGGAAAGACGAACAAGCCTTGCTAGCTACTCACAATAGAAGATAGAACCACCAAACAATGATAAATCTTTATATTATGAGAGTGTTCACAACAACTTCTTACAAAGTCCTCAATGGGAAAACTTCCTTTCCTCCTCAATCTAAGCTAACTTCTAAGCTAAATGCTATATGCCTTCTATTCTCTAGCTCAACTCTATCTCTGATTCAATTCTAGTTCTAATTATTTACAAATGAGGGGGGATGCCCCTTTTATAGTTAGCCCATTCCAACGAACGGCTTAGATTGAATTACAATGAAGGGCTCAGATTGAGCCATTTATGCCCTAATTAGGGTTTTTGCCCTAAAAACCGCCACAGAGAGGAGTGGGGCAATGAATGCACAGAATATTCTCCACTCCTCTGCAGGAACCATTATCTGCAATTAATGCCCACTATCTTCTTCTAGAAGATTCTTGTCCGGAAACGCGTTCCCACTGTTCTCCTCTGCCAATCTGTTGCGTTAGGAGGAGGCAACAACACTTGGTTCAAATCCTCCTTGCAAAAAGTTCCTCTGCGTTAATTCTTCTTGTTGCTTTCATTCCTGGATGCATTTCCTTCCTGTAGCTTTCACATTTCTTTAGCCCACTACCTTGGGCGCATTTGCTTCTTTTGCATCACGTTCTTAGTGTCTTAGCCAAATCTTCACTGTCGTTTCTTCTTTCCAAAGTTGCAACGTTGTCTAGCTTCATCAAGTCCTCATGCCTTGGCTTCAACGTTCATCCTACAAAACAAAAGAAGAGTATCAGAACACTTTATAATCTAAATTCATTTTACTTACCTTATTTCCATGTTCTGACCGCTTGATCTCCGGATCTTGATAGAATTCATCACTTTTCTAACAAACTTTCATCATGGGCGTATCCACCACCTTGCCTGGAGTTTATGCCTTAGAAAATATTTCATCTTGAGGATGCATTTGAATGCTTGATGTTCGAGCTTCAGTTCATTTTCAAATTCCTCCATGCCTTAGACAAATTTCTTCCCCGTGAGTGTATTTGACCCCCTCTGCTTTCCTTTTCCATGCCTTAGAAAATTTATCCATCTGAGCCTTAGGAACTTTGTTGAACGGGTGCCAGGCCAAAATCCTTGTCGAAACAACGCGAGCAAGACATGGAAGAGTTTTAAACCATCTCCTAATTGGAAATGTCCAATACCTAGAAGAAAATTCCCCTCAGAAATCATAATTTCCATGTGTACCCAAACAAAGGGGTAAGTTTAATTTTTATTATTTTGAGAAAAATAATAAAATTTGCTAAGGTTGATTCCATTTTCATTCTGGAGGAACTCCACGCCTGTAAATTCCATTTTTCTTGCCTTAGTATTTTCTTGATTTTCCTGAAGAAATTCCCTCCTGTTCATGGGCGCATTTCATCCTGCCTTGGGAAATTTTAGCATCACCCCCCTAGGCGTCCTTCACACTTTCACCCTTGAAAATGCCTTAGAAAATATTTAAATTCCTTGATTTTACCTTGGGCGCATTTGAGGTCTTCCACTTCTTTTTCAAACCTTAGGCATTCCTACGCCCTAGCAATCCTATACTATTTCCTCCACAACCAAGAGCGCATATTCATGGGTCAACTTCCACCTAAGGGCACATTTAGGGGGTGGAGAAGGAAATCCGCCAACACTTAAAAACCTCTCTTAAAATCATGCCCTCTTGTCCACACCTTGGGCGCATATTACATGGGAAGGGGGGAAACTTTTCACTTTGAGGGCGCATTTTACCTACCAAGCTTCCATTTTTGATGCCTTAGAAATTTTTTTTTGAGTGACACCTTCATGTTGGGCGCATTTGAGGTATGGAGGAGGAATTTTGCCAACACTTAGAATATTTTCTTTCAAGCCTCCTCCCTCAAGGGCGCATTTAGGGGTAGCTCCTTCCATTTTAACTTGCCTTAGAATTTTTTATGCCAACCTTGTAGCCTTGGGCGCATTTTACATCGGGAGGAGGAAATTTTAAATACTTAGAAACTTTTTCATGCATCTCCTCTACCAAGGCGCATTTGAAGTAGGGTGGAGGAATTTTTTGTATTTAGAAACATTTTCACTTGTGATTTCTCCACCTTGGGCGCATTTAGCGTAGTTGGCTTCCACATGTGAGCGCATTTGAAGGGGTGGGGAGGAATTTTTACCACTTCGCGTATTTTCACCCTTTTCTTTTCATCTTGTTGTGGGCGCATTTGACATGGGTTGGAGGAACTTTCTCTTGCTTGAGGGTGCATTTGCCCATGTCAACTTCCATCTTCACCCTAGGGCGCATATCACTCATGCTACTTCCATTCTTGGGCGCATTTGAGGGTGTGTGAGGGAAAAGTCCACGCCTTAGAAACTTTTTAAACACTTCCTTCCTTGGGCGCAAATAGCATTGGGTGGAGAAATTTTTGGGCGCATTTGCTATAGGGAGGAGGAAGTTGCCCATGCCTTGGGCGCATTTCACATAAGGTGAAGGAAATTTCATTGCCTTAGAAATTTTTGTGACTCTCCTCTATGACTTGGGCGCATTTGAGGGGGTGAGGAGGAATTTGCAAAAACTTAGAAACTTTTCAAACACCACATTGCCTTGGGCGCATTTCCCACGAGGAGGAGGAAATTTCATGCTTTGGATTTTTTTTTTTTTTATGCCAGTCTTCATGCTTGGGCACATTTCATACTTCCTCTTGCCAGTTTCCATTTGTAGATTTGAAAATTTCTTCAACGCCTCAGCTACCTTTGCCATCTATTTTTAGTAAGTCCTTGCTTTTTTGACTTCCACAGCTCCGTTTGTCGTGAAATTTTCACCATGTGATCCCTGTAGTTCGATGAACCTGCTTTGCCTATCATACATGCCGACCTGCTATTTATAGCCACCTGCCATTTATAGTAAGTTTCAAAGGTTGCCTGTCTTCAGTAGCTCCGTTTGACTTGAAACTTGCTCTGCCTGATCCTAATAACTTGAGTGCCCTGTTCATACCTACCTCGGGTGCAGACCTGCTATTTATAGCCCTGAGATGACTTACTAAAAATAGTAAGTTCTCTGATTTTGCCAGTAGGTTGCTTGGATGATGCTGATATCGGTGGGGTATTTTATTCTGGCAATTTCTATGACTCGCCCCTATAAAAGTGGAAACCCTAATTTGATTTGCATGTGCCCTAAACTGCTCCCGTTTGACTTTGTTTCTTCTGCATGTCGCTTTGTATGTTGAACCGAAGTATTGGGTGGCCGGGG
The DNA here is from genome assembly GCA_007115665.2 of Sequoiadendron giganteum. NCBI lineage: Eukaryota > Viridiplantae > Streptophyta > Pinopsida > Cupressales > Cupressaceae > Sequoiadendron > Sequoiadendron giganteum. The sequence goes on along the minus strand of CM021104.1, from coordinate 187,118,876 downwards.
TGAAACTGCTATTTATAGAAACTTCCTAAAAAGTGACTCATCCATTGCCGGATGATTTTGCATGTCATATCACCTGTGGGATCTCAAGAAACCCAGAAGAACCCAAAAAACTGGTCTGCATGCGGGTACTGGCTAAAAATAGTAAGTCCTTGAAACTTGATCTTCTCTGCTTGCATGTCACACTGTCATGAAGCTCTTGAAAAACCCAGAAGGAACCTCCGGACATGCATTGAAAAACTTTGCATGCAAACCCTAAAAATAGCCTCTGAAGGCTGAACTCTGAAAGTGATCGTCTCAGTTTGCATGTTATATCGTTGCGGGGGTCTTGAAAAACCCAGAAGGAATATCCGGACATGCATTTAAAAAGCACATGTGCAAATCCTGAAAATGGCTCCTGAAGCCTGAACTGCTAAAAATCGCAAGTTGTCTGATCTGGCTCAAAATTTACGCGCAAGCAGCTTGATGCGTTCTGAATGTGTTGAAGCTGACAGAATTCCAAAATCCTGCTGAAACAGTCCCCAATTGAGTACTTACTATAAATAGTAAGTTGTCAAAATTCGATAAAAATTCAGTGGGACTTTGCTGGAAGCCTTGTGATTGTTGTACTAAGCTCAGATTTCAATTTGATAACCTGGTTTGACCTTCAAAAGCCTGAGGGATAGAAAACCCTAATTTCACAGACTTGAACAATATTTCTACCTGGGTCAAACGATGGGACATCCCCGGAAGGACAAAAGACCAGAGAGAGCGAACCAAAGCCAAAAGACCAGAATGGAGCAAAATTTAGGGGGGGTCCCCATCTTGGATGGGGTGATGTGTGAAAAAGGTCACAACAAGAACTCAGCTAAATATTAGTATAGCTTATCATCTTGAAACATATGGGCAAATGGAAAGAGTAAATCAAGTCTTGGAAGACCTACTAAGAATGTACTGCATGGACCAACTATAGTTTACATACTCGGAATTGGAGAGTACTCGGCAAGCCCAAAAATTTTGACTCGGGAAAAACTCAAGAAATACTCAGCAAATGTGTGTGGATATTTATGTATGTGTATACTCCGGACTGCACTGTGCACACATACATATCTATAAACATACACAGGATGCCAAGTTTGCATGCATATACACACATAGACATATTTATACACACATAAACATGCCAAGTTTGTGGGTTTTTTTGCGAGATGGTGGCGATTACTCGATAATTTGATGGGAGAAAATCCATCTGCATACTACTCGCAAGTAAAAGCAGAAATTACTAAGCATGCAATTTTTTTGGAGATTACTCGTCTACTTGGAGAGTATGTAAACTATGGGACCAACAATATAAATGGGAAGAATATTTACCATTGGTAGAATTCAATTATAACAATTCATATCAATCAACTATCAAAATGGCAACCTTTGAAGCACTGTATGGCGGGAAATGCAGAACACCTATCAGTTGGAACAAAATGGAGGACAGGATCATTCTAGGACCCGAGATGCTTCAGGAAATGGAAGAACAGGTTAAGTTAATCAAACAAAGGTTGAAGGAAGCTAATGATCAACAGAAGAGTTACGCTGATGCAAAACGAACCCTTAGACAGTTTGTGGTGGGAGAGAAAGTTCTCTTGCGAGTTAAACCTCAGAAGAGCTCTATCAAATTTGGAAAAACCTCTAAACTAGCACCGAGATATGTAGGAACTTTTGAAGTCCTGGAAGTTATCAACCTAGTAGCATACATAATTGCTCTACCTTCGGCTCTTGCCAGATTGCACAATGTATTTCATGTCTCCTATCTTAAGAAGTACTATGCAGAATTTGACCATATGATTGACTGGAATTCCTTGCAGGTGCGGGATCCTAGGGTAATCACAATCGAACCACTCAGAGTGCTCGAGGTATGTAAGCTACGCTTACGTAACCACAAGGTGGTACAATGCAAGGTCCAGTGGGACCAATAGTTAGAGGAAAATGCTACCTGGGAGGATTATGATGAAATCCTTCAAAAGTTTTCTTATCTATTTATGAACAATTAAGAACTCTATATATATTTATGATTTTAGACCTGAATTTTTAAAAAAGAAATCATCGGGGACGATGATTCTTAAGGGGAGAAGTATGTTACATTCCTTTTGTCCTGAACAAGATTATGGCAATGAAATTATGGTCATTATGTTAGTTGTGATTAACTACCCTTCATGAGAATGTGAAAATTGGGAAAATAATTTTTTAATTTATTTGTTATAACTGCAATTATGAATGATTTCCTTATATATGTATATAGTGAATGTGTTGATGAGATTTTATTTTAAAAATGATACCGAGAACGGTCTAACCCTATTTCTTTGTCAAATGGTTGCAAGATTGCCAACACCTCAAAGGAAAGGGAAATATCATCAAGGAGAGGTCGTAGTCTATAAAAGATCAAATTACCATCAAGTCACGAGTTGGTGTAAGGTGGCCACATGGAGGTCATAACCTTGGAATATACCTCATTTAATTAAATAGTTATAAAAAAAAACAAGTCAATTTAAATTTGTTCATCATCGTTTCCATTTAGGAGTCATGTATTTAGCCTTAAGCGCACCTTGGAAGTTTGGAATGAATTAAAATATTAAGCTGATGTTAATATCAATTCTTTTGTGGCGATAATAATGGGTCAGGGGTGGCTCTTACCGTGGGAAAGGTTCGATGAGTAACTCTCTGCCACCCTTGCCACCTTTCTTTGTTGAAACGTCCAACATGAATAGGCATGCGGACGCATATCGGGAGTCCTGTTTGCCTTTGGGGTAATCTTTTGGGGCATTCTTCATTCTCTCATTTTCACCTCATACGCACTCTTCCTTCCTCTCTTTTAGTTGGCTCTTTGTTATTGTATTTTTCTATATAGTTCTTCCTAGCCGAACGCCATCTTCTTGCATTCATCCACTGTCATTCAAGTGCGAGAAAAAGGAAACATTCTAAGCTCTTAAGAAAACCATCTTAGTCTCTTTTCTCTGGATTGTGAGAATCGAATTTCTGTAGCTTACGTCCTGTTCATTGGAAGAAGACACCAGAAAATCCTCAAGTTGAAGAAACACATCTCCAGGCACATAATGTGTGTATTTTAATTTGTTAAATCTTTAGCATCGAAAAGTTTTTTACTTTGTTCTTGTGATCGTCATGCAATGGATAGAAAATTCATTGAATTTTATTGTCTTGTTGAGTATAATGATATCGGTTCCTTGCAAAATCTCAAAGCCTTGTCCATGGAAAGACTCTTTCTTTATTAGTCATGAACCTATGTTGTTTATTCGATCTTGCACTTGAATTAATCTTTCTTTATTGTTATGAACCTGATTTGTTTATTCAACCATGCACCCAAAAAAGCTCTGTGTTCTAATGCTTTGTTAGTGTTTATTCCATATCAAGAGGAGGTTCTTCTTCATCTATCTCCATATGAGTGCCCTTGGATCTTCTGAATGCAACATCTTCCTCAAATGTGACATCTCTACTGATCTCAATAGTCTTCTAACCTGGAATGTAGATTCTATAGGCTTTTGATGTCTCACTATAGCCCACCAAAATTCCCTTTTTCCCAGAAGGTTCCAACTTTGTTCTCTTTTCCTTTGGAATATGAACATACACTGGACAACCAAAGATCCTCAGATGACTGACTTCTGGCTTCACCCCTAAGAATGCTTCTTCAGGAGTTTTATTCTCCAAGATTGGGGACTTCTGTTCTGAACATAGACGGTTGTCCTAGATGCCTCAGCCCATAGTGAGATTTGCAAGTCTTGATCATGAATCATTGCTTTAACTGCTTCCACAATAGACCTGTTCTTCCTTTCAACAATACCATTCTGTTGAGGATTATAAGGAACACTGAACTCCCTCTTATTCCCTACTTCAATGCAGAAATCACGGAAGGTACCAGAGGTGTATTCACCTCCGTTGTCAGATTTCAAAACCTTGATCTTTTTCCCGGACAGGTTTTCCACCTGTGCTTTGAATTCTCTGAATCTTTCTAATACCTCCTCAGATTCTTTAGATCTCAAGAAATAAATCCAAGTCTTTCTAGAGTAATCATCAATAAAAATAATGTAATACAAGAAACCACTAGAAGATGCGACAGACATTGGACCACATAAATCAGAATGAATGAGATCAAGAATACATTTAGATCTACTTTCACTAGTATGAAACGTACCTTTTGTATTCTTACCTAGGGCGTAGCCTTTGCATGTACCTTCATGTTCCTGGTTGAATTTCAGAAGGCCGGTGACCATCTTCTCCATGATAGGCAACGCTCGAAAGTGAATGTGAGCCAATCTTCGATGCCAAAGATCACACATGCTAGAAGAATCATGCACGAGAGCCTAAAGGGGACGAGTGCATAGCCTGTAGAGACACTCATGTCTAACTCCAATTACCCGAGCAAACTTGATGTTGGAGTTCTTCGCCCATTTAAGAACTTTGCCTTCTGAAAATACAACTCGATAACCGTTGTCTTCTAATGCTGAAATGGAGATAAGATTTCTCTTTATGCCTGGAACAAATAGCACATCATTCAACTCCAATGAAATGTCGGAATCCAAGTGAAGAGAGGAGTTCCCAACTCCTTTCACAGAATACCTAGCATCGTCTCCAATAATGACTTGTTCGCTAGAATCATTCTCCACCAAATTTGATAGATGCTCCCTAAATCCGGTGATGTGGTGAGAGGCACTGCTATCAATCAGCCAAGTGTTGGTGTCGGTGGTTACATTGCTAGACAAGGCTGAATAGAACAGATAATCACTTGTGTCCTTCTACGGAGAGACTTCTTCAACATTTGCAATGGCAACCTACTGCTTAGGTCTGAGAGGACATTCCTTTGCAAAGTGGCCATACTTGTCACAACGAAAACATTGAACTTTGAATAAGTCTCGCTTCTTCTTGAAGGCTAGAGTACCATCATTTCCATTATCTCGATTCCTCTTGAAGAATCCTTTCTTCAAAACTTTTCCTTTCTTCGACGAATGAGCGGCGAGAACATGTAGATCTTCATTCGTTGAACTTTGACCAACGCCTCTAGCCGCCAGCCTCGACTCCTCTTGAATGCAGTCAACCCTCAACCGATCAAACTTGGGAAGTTTAGATCTTGCACTGATTCCTTGAATATACAACTCCAATTATAGCGGAAGACCATTGAGGGCAAGCATGGTCAAGTCTTTGTCATCAATCATGTGACCAATTGTAAAGAGTTGGTCTCTCAATTCTAAAATCCTCATGAAATAAGCAATCACTGTTTCTCCTTTCACCATTTTCACATGGTGAAGTTGTTGCTTCAATGCAAGTGCCCGACTGGTGTTGTTGATTTCGTACATCTCTTCCAATGTTTTGAACATATCCCTTGTCGTCTTCAACTTGGAGACAATCGGAACAACATGATCTTTAACGGAATCAACCAACACTTTCTTTGCCCTAGTATCTTTCTTCCTCCACTGCAACTTCTCTTCTTCCTCCTCAGGTTTGGGGACTTTGGTTTCCATAAACTCAGCCAAATCATTCTCTTCCAAGGTGAGCATGATCTTGAACCTCCATGATGTGTAGTTAGAAGCTCCTTCGAGTCTATCCTCGATTTTCAGACCATTCACCATCTTGAAACTCAAATAGAGAGACAGAAAAAGATTAAGGAGAGTGCTGAAAAACAAATCTGATATCGGTCTTTTTCAAACCTGCTCTGATACCATGTTAGTGTTTTAAAGATCAGATAAACAACTGAAAGCACTCAGAAAATGCAACACATGAGACAATAAACACAACAAGATACCCTGGGAAAACCCTCCTCCTGAGGGAGAAAAAACCTAGCAAATGTGCCTCTTATATAATGAAGGAATAAGAGCAGAAATCTGCTTACAACTCGGGCCCAGCTCATGGCTGAATTTGATACAATGAATAATAGCACCTCTCCTGGATGCAAAGATACAATTGAGTATGCTTCTCCTTGAAATCGGCCTGTTGCTGCAAGATGATGCTCTGCTGCTCAAGTGCGAACTTTTGTAGGAATGCGAATTATGCTGATTGAACTTGATGATCAAATGGACAAGGTCGACCTTGTATATATACAAAATGAGGTGACTCCTCAATTAGGTCGGCCACCTTAGGAGAATAATTAAATTACAAAAAAATGCTAAGGAAGGTCGGCCCAAGGATGATCATAAATTAAATACAAAAAGTCGGCCTCCTCTCAAGCATATAAAAATTGAACAGCCAGAAAGCTACATTCAATTTTATTATCTTCTTGGAAATCGTGTGTGCTAGGAAGTAGACTCCTGCGGCTGCATTATCATTAACATGCTTAAGTCGAAGTCTTTCTCCACACTCTATTCTTATGCCGAATTGGACAAATCATTTAACTCTATTCCATTATAATTAAATGCAACTTTATCTAACTGTTGGAATCTTCAAACTGTCGAAAGACTATCATTCTCTTCTCTTGTAAGAATGAAATGAGTTTATTACCTCTATTTGTAAAGGCATGAAATTTTGAGCTGAGTCATAAGACCTCATTCTCTCCTCTGTAAAATAGAAATAAAATTCTACTCCTGTTTGTAAAGAAAGAATTATGAGTTGAGTCTCAGATAATATAAACTATATGGGTTAAGAATTTAAATGCCAAGTAAGGGTGGGAGTGCTAACATCATGAGAAATGTGCTCATTATTGATAAAATTCGTGGCCAAGGTTATGATGCTTCGAATAAGCATTAGTCAGCCATAAGGAATCAGATATACCCCTGGTCAGAATGATCTTTCTAGTTAGGAGAACCTATAGTGAAGGATCAACCAAGGTAGTATAGGTTCTTGACACCAGACTCGGATGGCATGATGGTAATTTGTGAGATCCTTTATTGACTGCCCTCGTGAAGGGTCGGGCTTCTTCAGTTGAAGAAACACGGAAGACCAGTAGGTCTTTGATTGGGTGGAAAGCCCTTGATGATGTTTCTTTTTCCCTTGAAGATAGAGTCTTGTTCAAGCATTCCAGCAGGAAGCCTTTAGACTGTACTTTCTTATAACTCTCTCTCTCTTTATTTCAGATATATATTTACTTTGTAATTTTCATTTCATTGTTGTATTACATGCTCTATTCATTTCACAATAAATGGAAAATTTAGTTCATAACCAACTGTGGTTTTCAGTTATATAAACTGTTAATTGTTTCTTTTCAGCTGAAAAAAGAAAAACTAGAAGTTAGTTAATGAATGTTAAGAGTAGTTAATGTTCAAATTGTTTGTCTTTCCTATTCGTTATTGCAAAGAAAACTCTCATAAGAAAACTAGTTAGTTACACTTCAGCTGAATCTGGTAGTTAGTTACCATTCTTAAACTATAGAATAGCTTGTATGTTACAGCCATGAATAACATTTCATCTTCACAACTTTCCTCCTCAAAGCCACTTGAAGAATCATTGTCTCTACATGAGTATAGGCTCTTCTTGAAATTCTTGTTGTTTTTGTGAGACTTATAGTTTTCCCTTCTTGAAGGTCTTCCTTTCTTTGGTTTGTACTCTTCTTCTTCTTCACTATCACTAGTATGAGCATAAGGGCATGATTTTGCAAAATGTCCAACTCTACCACATGAGAAGCATGAAAAATACCCTCTCAATTTTTTCTTGATTTTCAATGACAGTTACAATGTAATCATGCACCCGTTAAGGTTAGCTCCAAACCAAAACGATGCAGAAAAGAACTCTAACCAAGAATGCGCCCTAAAACCACTTAAGGAGGAGGGGCGGGCATATGGTCAGAGGATCCCTAGGATCTACTTAATCAATAACTGGAATGATTACAATTAAATGAGAGGAATTAAACTCAACACCAAGAATGTGCACACAAGATCCTTTTGAAGGCGAAGTGCTAACATATGGCGGAGTGCTAATTACAAAACTGAAAAGAACTTGGGTGGATACATGAGAGAATTTCCACTCTTCCACCAAAACAGTGGGGGGAAAGAAAATACAAATAAACAATTCATCTGTTGTGGCAAGCATCCACTCTTGAGTGGGGATTCTCCACTTTTCAGTGGGTACAATGAGAGATACAAAATTTATTCTCCACACTGGTGGTCAACCATCCAGGGGTAATTAATGTTTTCTTTAGAAATTACGAGTAAATGCAGCAATAACATATGGTTGGATTAATACTACTAATGCACAACCTTACAATCAAAATAATCTGCAGTTTACTAGTATTACAATGATAGAAAAATTCCAATATGTGAAGAATGATTCACTCAAATTACAAAGCTCTCAAACATTGAAAATGAAGCCAAAATCTGATCTCTTTTGAAGTCTGATAATTAAAACCAGCAAACTGAAACTGTAAACCAGCAACCTGTGAATCAATGAAATGCTCATAACTTTATCAATTTACCTCCGAATTGAGTGAAATCAAATGCAATGAACCTTTGGAGGATAGTGTTGATGTTTTACAGTGTCTGGATTATACTTCCAGCCTTGCACAACTTACAAGAAGAATGAAAAATTGAATGTAGCCTTTGGCTATTCAATTTTATATGCTTGAGACATCGAATTATAAGAAGGCCGACTTCATATAAATAATTTAAGTATTTAATAAGGAAGGCCGACCTCCTTGTTGAGTTACCTCATCTTGTATATATATACAAGGTCATGTTTGTCATTTGATCATCCATTCTATCAAGAGGGAGTTCGCACTTTAGCAGCAGTCCGCCATGTTGTAGCAGCAGTCCGATTTCAAGAAGAAACATATTCAATTGTATTTACTTCATCTAGGAGAGGTGCTATTATTCTATGTATCAGATTCGCCTGTGTTAGGCTTGAGTTGTAAGCAGAATTCTGCTACAATTGTTCATCATATAGAGAGACTATTTGCTAGGTTTTTCTCCCTCAAGAGGAGGGTTTTCCCAGGGTATCTTGTTGTGTTCATTGTCTTATGTGTTGCATTTTATGATTGCTTTCTTTCTGCATATCTGTTCTTAAAACAACAACAGATAGGCGCCCATGTCATGATGAAGAAACAGCTTCAAAAGGCAATCATTAATTTATTTGCACAATTCCCAATGCTCACAAAATGGTACGGCCTCCCAATAGGGCGAACTTCAATATAAAATTGGAGACTTTGAATTAAAATCTGCAAATGCACAAATGGGGTCACCTCTAGCATAGGAATCAATAGAATCAATACCCACAAGCTAAATAAATTCACACCCAAAGCTGTAAAAGAAAACTTAATTCAACTTGTCATAAACCAGCAAACACAAAACTAGAAAATATCACCAAATTTTTCAGCGTTGATGCACAATATGCACTTCTGAATAAAGCACACTCTCAATCCATCACCTAGGGAACCATAGTTTCAGGCCCGAAAAATGGAGTAGAATTGCTAAGCTCCCCCTTAGCTAGGTTCTGGATTCATTCCAACAGTATAACTTTGCTTTCCAAAACATAACATAATCAGCTCTCCAAAAATGCAGCAATATATAAGTTTCAATGGGCAAATAAAACACTCTAAATTCCAAGAAGTCGAATCACTTCAACTTCCCAAGGGACGTCACCTTTAACCATTCACTTTATTTTGAAATAATAAAACATTATTCACCTTCCCTTTAGGTGTTCATTTCAATTTGCAACAATAAAGCATTTATTAAATCATTAAATGCTCAACTTGACCCCTTAATGTCCCCTCTTTAAAAAAACATGAAGTTATCACTCCTAAGCATGGGGGTACAACTTAAAAACATGAAATTGACTAAGTATAAAACTTGGTCCAAGGAGATAACCAAAACCAATGCCAATACTAAAACTGAAGGATTACCAAAAATAGCATAATGACTTGAGTTGAACTGCAGATGATGATACTGCCAAAATTAGACTTACGAAAAATAGCCACTGCCAAAAATAGTAAGTTCACTTCAAACTCAATAGAAAGCCAAACTGATCATTCACACTGAACTGCAAAAGATTGAGTTGCTGCTAGAGTGATACTGCTATAAATATACTTACCAAAAATAGCACATTGCTATAAATAGTAAGTTTGCCAAAACCACATATGTACGCCAACTGAGCAGTATCATGACTTACTATAAATAGTAAGTGTTTCCAAATATCTTTTAAGCACAAACCGGGCAACCATCATGACTTACTATAAATAGTAAGTGCCTGGAAAGGATGTCAGATTCAAATGCATGTCACACCACCCTGGAGATCTCTAAAAACCCAAAAAAAACCCAAAAACCTTTCCTGCATGCAAGGTATCAGTCAAAATTGTATGTCATTATTTTAACATGCATGTTACCTCATCCTGAAGCTCTTCAAAAACCCAAAAATCTCCACTAGACATGCGTCAAAAAAACACACATGCAAGCCATCAAAATTGCATCTGAAAGTGGAAACCCTAATTTCCAAATCTGCTTAGCCTACAAGTTTCCGGAAATAGGCTAAATCCTCAAGAAGAATGTAGGGCTAAAATGGGGCCATTACAAAGCATTTGAAGGGTAATTTGCCCTTATATTTTCCAAATCCTTTCTTTAGTTTTCTCACAAAATTTGCTTCTTCCTCATCTTTTAAATTACTGTCTTCCACTTTCTTCCCTTTTGAATTCTTGGAAGCTTTGAATGCAACCTCCTTTTGTATTGATGTATAATTTCCCATTCTCATCTCATAGGCTGTTAAGATTCCATGTAGTTCATCCATGGTCAAAGTGTCCAAGTCCTTCATTTCCTCTATTGTTGATACTTTGGGGTCAAATCTTGGTGGAAGGGATCTTAACACCTTTTGCACTACTACTGGTTCCTTTACTTCTTCTCCAAGGCCTTGAATGGTGTTGACAACTTCATCCACACGCAAGAAAAATCCAGCAATGTTTTCCTCTTCACTCATTTGAAGACTTTCAAAATGTCCTCTATGAGTTTGTAGTTTGGCTCCTTTTACTATTTTGTCTCCTTCATAGGTTTGCTTCAACTTGTCCCAAATCTCTTTGGCAGATTTGCAATGCATTATTTTCACAAGTTCAGATTCACTTAATCCATATAGGATTGCATTCTTGGCTCTAGCATTATTTTCATTTGCCTTCTTTCCTGCTAAATCCGTTGGAGGTGTTGAAGGAGCTTTATATCCATTTACCACTAATTGCCAAACATCAAATCCTATAGCATTAATATAGGCTTCCATTCTCATGCTCCAAAATGCATAGTTTGTCCCATCAAACAATGGAGCTCTGTTGGAAGAGAATCCTTCTCCACTCATGATGTGTGTTGTATGGATCTCCCTTCAAGTTTGTTAGACTTATTCGAAGGGCTGGCTCTGATACCAATTGATGAGCACACAAACTTACTAAGAGGGTGAGGGGGGTGAATCAGTAAGTTACAATTTTTACCCTCACAACTTTTATCAACTTTAACTCTAACACAATAATCAACTATGTAAGAATGTAACAATATGAACAAGTTGACACCAATATTTTACGTGGAAACCTTGACGGTGAAAACCATGGTACAAAAATTATGTACTTTATAATAAAATGGATTTACAATGGTAGTAGGCTCCAACCTACTAGAGGCACCAACCTCTTACTCAATTATGTAGGCACCAACCTACAAGGAGCAGCAACTCCTTCTTGCAAGGCACCAACCTTGACTCTCTTGACTGAAAACTTCAAATGTAGGTTAGATCTTTCAACAGATCTGCTTCATGCATCAATCTATCTCTCCTTTGTGATGTATGCTCTTCTTTTGGACTCACACAAGAGATACTTCTGCACTTACACTTCCAAACTCTACACTCTCATTTTAAAATCTGGATTGAATCTCCTCTTTATATCGATTTCTTTGTACCAAAAGATGAAGCCTTTTCTTTTAACATGTCTCTTGAAATATGCCTCTTCAAAATTTAATTACTAGATCACACCTTTTCATTGATTACTTTTGTTGATAAATCTGAAGCATAAATCATATTTTATCTGAATAAAGTATTTTATTTCATTAATGAAATCGCACCTCATGATATATTATTATTGCTTTTCATACAGATTGCTGCCATTCTTCACAAATAAAATTGTACCTTTTCTCTTAAATGGAGCGCTTCATTTTATTAATGAAATCGCATCATTCCATTTAACTTTTTATTATTTAAAGAATCCCATTTTTTAAGAGTGCCATTTTTGTTAGCAATTTTTAATGAATCGCTTATAGTTAAACAGCGATTAGACTTTTGACTAACGTAGAGACCAATGATGATATTTGTTTGCTCTTCGTATTCAGATTTTTGCGCAGTTCATCAGGTGGTCACGCCCTTTCTTCATTCTAAATCCATTCACTTGAATTTTCACCTTCAGAATTAAAGAAACTTATTGCTGTTAATACCACGTCCTTCTCAGAAAATCGTAAATGTCTTATGATCACGTTTTATGTCTTTGTGACTTTATTATCATGCTTTGTCTAATCCAATCAATGCTTGTTTTATTCTTGTCTTTTTCTTTCATTGACGTCTTTGTCTTATGTCTGGTTGTCTCAGACTTATAGATTTTGAATCGGTGTTATCTTATGATCATATTCCTCTATGATCATCTTCAGTCAGATAGTTACAGAATTACATTCTCATCTTTGATCGATCTGAAACATCTTTTTGATTTAGCATTCTTGTCCTTGTGAATATCAATACAATGTACATTCTGATAAAACTTAATTATGTTGATCTTCTATTTTACCTTGACATCAATGACAATATTTCCAACAATTAACTGACTAAAGGTATTGATTGGGGTCAGGGTCATTAAAAATGTATCTGGAATTACTCATCATGAGGATGGTGGTCATTTAGTGGTGATTTTGAATGGTTAATTGAAACGTGTGCAGGAAGGGCCCCAATAGTTACACTCTATACTTACCAAAACAAAACTATCAGAACCCCTATTCCTATGTGCCTCACCACCAATACCACATTACCCTCCACATATTAACACGTAAAGTGACCCTCCCTTAGCCAATAGGCTTGGAATTAAAATTTTAAAAGTAGTTAGGGTTGGAAAAATATTACTAGGCTTGGTATCTCAAGCACTAGGTTTGGATTTAACTTTTATGTTTTTACCCTCAACCTAATTAATTCACTGCTTACTGTCACTCTCACATTTCTTGCTCTACTACATATTTTTTCAAAATTTTAGACACACTTGAGATTGTTGACCACAACATAGGCGAAGGGTTTGAAGGGTTGCTGTCACCCACAACCTGCAACTGCTATTGCAGCTAATGATTTTTTGTGCCCTCTTTTTGCCTTACTGTATTCTGATTCTGATTTTTTGACAGTTATTTTTTTAATTTGATAGTTTCAATGTGCCATAGATTCAACTCTCTGCAATATTCAATATTTATATATTTGCAGTGTATGCCTTCTTCTGGGATCAGGGTTTTTTATGTATGCAACATTTGCATTTGTGTGGCTGTAGATGTGCAACATTTGCAGGAGTCCTTAGATATTTCAGCTTTTTTGGGAGGTTTTACTATGCTGTGTTGTCCATTTGTAGGAAACAATTTCAAAATAATGTATGCCTTGTTCTGAGTATGACTCCTTTTGCCATGAGTAGGCTGAAGAAATAAAATATGCCTTCTTTTGGGTATGAGGGTTTTTATTCTATGCATTCTTCTGTGTTAAAAAGTTTTGTGTTCAAAATTTGTAAATATGCAACCATAGATTTCCTAAATTTGAACAGTATGCTTCCATGGTTAGTTTTTTGGGTTGATGGTTTCAGTATACTGTTGATTCTGCTCCCTGTCATATTCTATTAATCCACAAAGTATACCTTATTCTGGGAATGAAGGTGATGTAAGGGCATCTGCAGGTCCGGGTAATCGGCATCACCAAAAAGGTATTTATTTCATTTTAATATTGGTAAGTGTGTAGTTGTTTTCATTTTTAATTGAATGTGAGGTCCCTAGGTGTGGAAATAATCCCAATTTCCTATTTTAATTTATTTTCCACATCATCTTGGGACATTCAACTTGGCAGGAATCTTGGAAATCCCCCTCATGACATTTATGGACAGATTTAGAGCATCCCATGTTATCATTTTAAGGGCATCACTTATGACAAGGATCTATGACATCTTGAAGGAGTTACATGTAGCAGCTTGTGACAACCTGTAAGAGCATCTATGATGTGTCAGAGATGGGAATTACTTCAAGAAGGTATCTTGGACCATAGGGTGCCCATCTGCATTGCCTCTTAGAGATCTTGGTTACAACTCAGGTAATAAAAGAGTGACACATGCCAAAATTGGATTCTTCTAGATTTGGGTGCCATTTTGGATAAAAGATGAGAAGCCAATTTTGGGAAAGGAAAAAGGTTTTAGCTTTCAGATTGTTTCTTGTAGATTGTAGGTAGGAATGGATGTGGAAGACTCCATCTTGCAAATTTGGGAGCTCAAGGGTATAGTGTGTAGTGGGGTTGCTAGTAGCCTAGTTGTAGCTTTGTGCTTGTGTTTCCATTGCCATGTAATAGTTGTTTCCATTTTTAGTCTTGGGTGTCTTATAGGGTTTGATAATTCTGATTTTATGTTTTTTATAAGGGGAGACTGTCAAAATATCCTAGTGAAATCTGGTGTAAACAAACTTGTAAGAAGATCAATAAAATCTGCCTTTCTTTCTATATTATGGTGTCTTTGTTGGATCCAAATCATAGATAAGGTGTGGGTTATGGTTTTTTATTTTTGTTCTGATTTTGTATCAATAAATTAATATTATATAAATAATTATAAGTTATATTAGAAGGTAAGGATCTGCTTTAGTAAAGAATTTGAATGTCTTTGAAAGCCCATGAAAATCTGTTTCAAAATGCAGTCCATCAGGACCTAGTGTGAACATTTTGCTGTAGCAAATTCTCCACATTGTTAGCATATTGGAATACCATGAATATCAAATTATTTATGTGTAATAGACTTCATTATACCCTTTTAATAATTGTATTGCAAGTCCTTGTTGCAAGAGAATGGTCACCATTCAGTTGGCTCCCTAACCTTGTCTGGAACAAATGGTGTCAAAGCATGTATAGGTCTTGTGAGTGAGCATGTATCATTGGTGTCCTGTTCAAAATAAGTAGGTAAAAGTTTGCATGTGTTTGTGTGAGTTCATTGTGGTCACCATGCCTCCTAAAAGGCAAGTGTGAGCGGCTACATTGACAAGAAGAGTAGAGAAGTTCCAAGGTCTCCAAAATATAATAGCAGTAATAGAAATTAAGCATAGAAGGGATCCTACACACGATAGAGAAGATAGTGATGAGGAAGAGAGGTTTGAGGATAGGAGGAACAACCTTTGGATGATGGATAAGACTGATTCCTTAGAGCTCTTGCAAGGATTGGTAAGGAAACAAAGATGGATGTTCCCAAATTTTCAAAGACCTTGAACCTTGAAGAACTAATTGAGTGGATTAACGAGCTTGAGTATTTTGAATATGAGGATATCCAAGATCCTCAAAGGCTTCAAATGGCACAAACAAAGCTAAAGGGGCATGCAAACCTTTGGTAGAGAGTGAGAAGTTGAAGAGTGGTAGAATGAAAATCACATATTGGAATTAAATGGTTTCCAAGCTAGTGGAGTTCTTACTAGGAGATTATTAGTTGGAACCGATGAAGAAGCTCTAGAACCTGAGATAAGGGGATATGAGAATCGAGGACTACATTGAGAAGTTCTACAAAATTGTTATCAAACTAAGCGACCATGAGATGGATTGGGGATATGGTGGCAAGATATATGAATTAGTTGAGGTTCAACATCCAAGATGAGTTGAGCATAATGGAGGATTGGATCAATAAAAGAAGCCTATTAGTTTACTTCAAAGGTAGAGGAAAAGATCTACAAGAAACAATTCAATAAAGGGAGAGGAGGATTCTCAAGAAGGAGCCAAGGAAAATTAGTTAGAGGTATAGGAAAGTCAAAAGAGGAAACGCACTTCCTAGGATCAAAGCTATGAATAGAAAGGAACTACCTCATTTCAAGGTAAAGGTGGTTATGACCATGGTGGCAAAGGATTTACTAGAACTTGCTCCCATTGTGGCTAAGTTAGACATTGGCCCTTGAATGTTCAAAGAGCCAAATAAGAGGTGTGGAGAGGAGGTTGGTATCCATCTTGTTGAAGATGAAGAGGAATGTGTTGCATCACCTACGGAAGAACCAAAACAAGGGGAAGCACTCATGATGAAGAGAGTTTTGTTGAAGCCAACAAAAGAGAGCAATGAACCCATTTAAAGGAGGTCTTTTCAAGACCATTTGCAAGTCCAAAGGAAAATGTTGCAAAGTTAAGATTGATAGTGGGGTGATAGATAACTGAGATAAAATGGAAATGGTGAAAAGGTTGGGTCTAAGGAAATCAACTCACCCACACCCATATTGTGTTTCATGGCTACAAAAGGGGCAAAATGTGGTGGTAAATCGCTTCCTTGTGAGTTTCAATATTGGGTCCTTACGTGATGAGGTACGGTATGATGTCATGTAAATGGATGTGTGCCATGTCTTACTTAGGAGGCCATGGCAATTTTATAGAGAGGCTATTTATGATGGCAAAGCTAATACCTACACCCTTGTGAAGGATGGTACTAAGTATAGCTCAAATCCAATGAGGGAATGAGATAATGAGTATGCTATAGAACCTAGTGTGATGTTAGTTAATGGAAAGGATTTCCTTGCTGAATTGGGTTCAAAAAATGATGGTTTTGCACTCATAGCTAAACCTATTAAAGTAATGTTTTATTTATAATGGTCAATTAGCTTTTAGGAATATTCATTATTATTTTTCCTTTATTAGTTGTAAGCCTTATCCTCTTAATTGTCGCTCTTATCCTATTCAGATAAAGAGTTTGTAATCTTATTTAAAGAGACTTTTGCTCCTTTGTTTATTATCGAATATCTTGGCAATCATTGTGTTTAATTTTCATAATATACCTATACATAAAAACTTGCAGGTGGATATTGAGTTGCCAAAAGAAGTAAAGAAGCTACTCGTTGGGTATTGAGAGGTTGTGTTCATCAAAGAGGAGCATAGATCACCATATTGATCTGATTTTAGGGGCTAGTTTGCCCAACAAGGCGGCATATAGAATGACACTTGTGGAGAACAATGTAATGAACTAATACGTTCGAGAATTGTTGAAGAAGAGTTTGATTAATAATAGCTTGATCCCATGTGTAGTCCTAGTTGTATTAGCACCTAAAAAAGGAGAATGACACATGTACATAGATTCCAAGGCCATTAACAAAATAACTATCAAATATTGATTTTCATTGCCTAGGATGGATGACTTGATGGATTGCTTGAGCGAAGCCAAGTACTTTACTAAGATTGACTTGAAGAGTGGATGTCACCAAATAAGGGATAAGAGAGGGTGATGAATGGAAGGTTGCCTTCAAGACTAAGGAGGGCTTATATAAGTGGCTTGTCATGTCATTTGGGTTGACCTATGCTTCCAGTACATTCATGAGGCTAATGAACAAGGTATTGAAACCTTTTCTTGGTAAATTTGTAATCATCTATACTCCACCAAGATTTCAGGATTGGGATATTAGGGGACAAGGTGATACAATTATGGAATAGATTTTTGGGAGACCATTTTTAAGGGTACTACTATTAAAAAAAGGATTTTTTAAAAATATAGGAAATTTTAGATATCCATATTGTAATGTCCCCTATTTGGGAATTACTCTAAAATTTTCCCTAGAATCACAAATTCCATTAAAATAAGAATTATCAAATAGCTAGAGATATAACTTACCAATTAAATGCCTTTTAACAAGATAAATCCTAAATTAGGTCCTGCAATCATATCAAACCATATTGCATATGTATATATAATTCATAAATCCAATTATTTCTATTAGGGTCAATAATCACACATATGAATACAAATAGGTAAAATCATCATAACTCATTAGATAAGCCATGTTACATTTATACTTATTTTTTGTATTCAATCACAATAGGTTTGAATGAGGGAGCATGATAGGTTGGCCCAAGGCAAACCCCACACTAAGCCCAAGAGCGAACACTCACCCTCTTGGCCCCAAGTGGCAGGAACATTGGACATCCAGCATGGGGTAGTCTACCTAGTAGGGTGCTTGTATCTTCCCTCCCTATTCATATCTCCTTATTCATCCTCTTATGACTTGTGATTTCTCCAACAATCAACCATTGTAGAGGTTGGAAAGGAAATCGTAATAGGGTGCCCAGAAATCCTCCTATCTAAGCCCAAGAGCGAACACTCACCCTCTTGACCCCAAGTGGCAGGCACATTGGACATCCAGCATGCGGTGGTCTACTTAGATGGTGATCTCGTATCTACTCCCTTTCCTTGCATTTCCTCTTCTCCTCCAGATGATTGCTTGTCGGGTTATAGATAGATTAATGATTTTGAATATGCATTTCACATTATCACACCACAATTATTGATTCTATTATTCATACCACTATTCTTGTAGAAATTAGATTATATATATATCTTCAGACTGCTGTTGCAATTTAGACAGATCTAACTTTAATACTGCTTCCTTCTTGGGATGCTGATCGCTGCTCTTTTTGGATAAGTACTATTGCTCCTTGGTTCGATCTATCTATTTTATTGCTGGATGTTGTTTTCCCTCTTATGAGGATCAATGTTCCTTTGAATATGATTCCTTGATGCCCTTCCTTCCTTCCCTCATCGTGGTCTTCCCCATTTTAAATCTTAATGCCTTCATCAAGAGAGATGACTCTTGGGAAGTTGCTGCTCTTTCAGGAATGGACACAACCTTTCTCGTAAGTCGCTGCCCTTCAATATTAATCTTTATTTAATTTCAACTAATAACATTAGTCAATCTCTTTACTCCTGCGATTTATATGTTAATCCTTTATCAAACTTGTTATTAGCGTGATCATTTCCTTTTGTTTTCTTCAATTGCTGCTGTATTTATTAATGATAATCGCAGCCTTCTACATTGGCTTAACATATTTTTTCCTAGAAAATCGTGAAGTCTTAAAGACGATTTTCTTGATTATTGACATCTCCTGATTGTATTGGGAGTGTTATGAAAATAGTTTGCTGATCGCTGGGCTTGCATATTTTACTTGTTATTTGGTGCTTAGAGTTGGGGCATGACACATATGATACCATTGATAAAGAATTCATTGTATACATTATAGAACCTTATTACATAACATTGAAGTGGAAATGAGATTTCACATGAGAGTCAACACACAAATTAACAAATTTCCATTGCTTTAACTGTTAATGTGTATATTATTATATAAAAATTACAATAAAATTCCTAAAGGATGTGGTCATCTATGTATATATACATGTTTGTAAGGATGTGATCTAGGGATTGTGATGGTGTGTTACCAAGTGAAAGACTTGATAACAAATCCTAGCAGATGTGGAGTCCATATGTGCAGGTGTGTTGAGAGTGGGAGTTTGACCAATGTCATCTTTGATAAAATGGAAAACTCCAATGTCTAGAAGCTTCTTTGGCAAAATGAAATAAATAAAAAGAGCACTTGGAATTTTAATAAAACCATATGCATACATTAATTAGTACAAACCACATGCTTCAGTTCCAGCTGAAGAACATATTCAAATGGCATTCATTATATAATAGATTCACAAAAGCATTATAAAAAAAATTATTTTTATTCAATATTATGTTACCTCTTGTAGTCCTTGCTTGTGCATCAACACATAGTACATACACATCAAGTATAAATAGTCCAATAATTAAATATCAGCAAATGATAATGGAAAAAACACTATTATGTAATATGTCTAAGTTACCGATCCTTGTATTGGTTCAAGTTCAAGTTTGCCGGTTTGGGTTTGGTTTGTGCGTTCAGTCAAAACAAATTGAGGTTGGGTTTGTTTGGGGTTCATCCATACAAATGCATATAAAAATTACATATATCTGGCTTTTCTTATATTATTAAAAATAAATATAGTAACATAAAAATTATATCTAACGTCCATTTATATAAATATAAATAAAAAATTAAAATATATTAAAATAATTGTATATATAGTATATATATGAAATATATAAATATAATATTTATTAATATTAATAATAATATAATTATAACTTATATTAATATTTATATTTATATTATATTTAAATTTAATTAACAATAATTACTAATAACTAATAAATATGAATTTGAGGAGGGAATGTTAGGAATTGTTACATTATAGATAGTATTTATGGTTTGGTCATATTTAAGTTAATTATATTAAATAGATATAACTATTGATTAGATAGATATTATTTAACAATTCCTAACATTATCTATTAATAACTTATATGAATATAAAGATTCATTCAAGGGTGAAGGAGGGAGTTGAGTCATAGAGGAATGGGTATGTTGAGTGAACTGGCCTAACATACGAGTCTATTCTTCGATTCAACTATGCTTCTACTATTGTCAACCATAAGTACTGAGACTTGGGTGAAACATTCTTTGTCAGTAGAACACGACAAAAAAAATAAAACCCTGGATCCATTGCAATGTTACAGAAATGCATAGTAATTCATTCTAGGTTTGTCTGAGGTCAATCAAGATGAATCCACAGTCATTTTTCACACCTTGAATGACCCACAACAATTCTAAACAAGAATTTGAACCAACTTTAGATTGGGCTTGAATTTGGGGTTTTTGGCTAACGAACCGATAACATATAATATGCTCATAAAATATCACTAGGACATTTGGAATGCTTATAGACAAAGTTTAACTCTTCCTAATGAAAATTGGCTCTTGTGAGAGTGATGACATACCCTTTTTCTTCAATTTTTGTGTCTTTTTATTTAGAATTGCTTCTTATTTTTTATTGGGTCATAGGGGATGGCTAGTTGTCCCCTAATATTTCCTAAAAAAATTGATGTCTTAAGGACATTTCCATTTTTTTCTATGAATTGAGGATGGGTTAGGGACATTTCCAACCCATCCTTGCATCTCCAAAACAATTTTGATAGGGGACATTGGTTTGAAAATATAGGGAATGTGTCCTTGGAGTACAATTGTTTGTCTAAGCGATGAACTACATTCCATCAAGCCTTTGGGATGGGAGAGCACATTTCCAAGACAATTAGGATGAGAGCCCATATTTTAGGGAATGGTAAGGAAACAATTAAAAAAGGAAATTTTGAAAATATAGGAAATTTCAAATATTCATATGATTGTTCAGGAATTGAACTGGTAAAATTACTTGCATTATAAAAAGAAAGGATCATTACAATATATAGAAACTACTGATTACTGTAGTCATTAATGAGCCTAACTACTAACCTTTAAGAGACAAACTACCTCTACCTACTGACATTAAATGTCAACCTACCAAAACCAGTAAAAATCTTACTTAAGTACATTAATAATTGACCATTAAATATAGAGAATTTAATATTCTAACACCCTCCCTTAATGATCAATCGGTCAAAAACACCAAGCTGCCCCTTGAATTTGACAAATTTATCTGGGCACAGAGACTTGGTGAGCATATCTGCAGTCTGATCCGTTGTTGGAACATACTGCAGCTGAACTGATCCGTCTTCTATCAACTTGCGGATGTAGTGACAATGAAGCTTGACATGCTTGGTACGTTCATGGAAGACTAGATTTTTGGCCAGTTTGAGCACCCCTTGATTATCAGTGTACAAGAGAGAAGGACCTGCTTGTGACATGTGCATGTCAGAAAGCATCCTGCGAAGCCAAACTGCCTCACATGCTGCCTTAACAGTTCCTCGATATTTTGCTTTAGTCGAGGAAAGAGCCATTGCTTGTTGCTTCTTGCTGGTCCATGTTACAGCACCTGTACCCAAACTGAATACATATCCAGAAGTAGATTTTCGGTCATCCACTGAACCTGCCCAATCTAAATTTGTATAACCAATCAGTTTTGGATCCTTGCATCTACCATACAGTATGCCAAAATCTGAAGTGCCCTTAACATATCTCAGCACTTGCTTCGCTACAAGCCAATAATCATCTTTCGGAGCTGTCATGAAGCGAGAAATGTAGCTCACTGCAAAATTGATGTCAAGTCTAGTGGCAGTGAGGTAGATGAGACTGCCCACTAGTTGCCTGAATGTCGTTTCATCAACCGGAGTTGAATCAGAGTTGGTTGATAACTTTAACCCCTTCTCCACAGGTGTGGAGGCAGGTTTGCAATCCTGCATCCAAAATTTGTCAAGCAGACTTCAGGCATATTTGGATTGAGAGATAAAGATGCCACCAACGGTCTGCAAAACCTCAATACCCAAACAATAATGGAGAAGCCCCAAATCTGTCATGTCAAAAGCCTGACACAAGTCCTGTTTGATTGCTGCAATCAAATGTGCTGAACTGCCAGTAATGATCAAGTCATCAACATAGATAACAAGAAACAAAACATCATCACCAGAGTGTTTGACACACAGATTACTGTCAGAAGGGCTGCACTGAAAACCATGATCAACCAAGTACTGATCAATCTTGATGTACCATGCACGAGGAGCCTATTTCAGTCCATAGAGTGCTTTCACAAGCCTACATACCTGATGTTATTTGCTGGCAACCTTGAAACCAAGAGGCTGCGTCATGTAGACTTCTTCCTGCAACTCATCATTGAGAAAGGCACTCTTGACATCCATCTGATGAACTGTCCATCTGAATTGGGCTGCAATAGCGAGAAGAAGACGAATTGTGCTCATCTTGGCAGTAGGAGCAAAAGTCTCCTCGTAGTCAATGCCCTCCCGCTGTGTGAATCCTCGAGCAACTAATATTGCCTTGTATTTATCCAAAGTACCATTTGCATGATACTTGACCTTATAAACCCATTTGCAGCTGATAGGTTTCTTCCCAGGAGGAAGATCAGAGAGAACCCAAGTGTGATTCTTCAGAAGACTATGGTATTTTCTCTCCATAGCCTTTTCCCCCACTTTGGAATTCCTTTAGCCTCTGAATATGTCTGAGGCTCATAGATGTTGTGAATGTTGGCCATAAGAGAAAAATTGACTGTGTTTGGCGGCTTGCTCTTTTTGTGAGTTGATCTTCCCTCAATGAGTTCATCATGATGAAGATCTTCGATAGTCTTGAGCCACCACTTAGGCCGACGAGCAGAACTACCAACATTTGGAGTAGGAGAAACATCTTCTGGGATTTCTAGAACAAAGTCATTTGGATATGAATCCTGAGGAAGATCAGGTGGTGCTATATCATAACCGGTAGACTCCTCATCTTCAGAGTCAGAATGCTCTAAAGCCCTCCCATTAGGGGAACCAAGAGGAAGACGAACACCATCATCAAGAACCTTCATAGGCTGATCCTCAGGGCTGGTAGTAGGAACAAATGGACTAGTAGTCTCATCAATCACAACATCACGACTGAATATGGGACGATCCGTCTCCACATCAATCAACCTGTATGCCTTGTGATTGTCGTTGTAACCAGTAAACATAAGTTTCTGGCTCTTGGAGTCCAACTTGGCACACTTGGCTTCGGGAATCCATACATGAGCTGTAGAACCAAAGACTTTCAGATGGCCCACCTTAGGCTTACGTCCTGACCAGGCTTCTTCTGGAGTCATCTTCTTAACGGCCTGTGTAGGTGACTGATTCAAGAGGTAGCCTGCAGTATAAACTGCTTCAGCCCAGTATTTCTTGGGTACACTTCGATACTCCATCATAGAACGAGCCATTTCAGTAATGGTGTGATTCCTACGTTCAACGACACCATTCTACTGAGGGGTGTATGGTGTGGTGAGTTGGTGTTTGATGCCGTGTTGAGCACAAAAAGTGGAGAAGTCAGTTGAACAAAACTCCCCCCATTATCCGACCTTAGAGTAACAATGTGAGAACCTGATTCCTTCTCAACTAAGGCCTTGTATTGCTGAAATGTACTAAACACATCTGATTTATTTTTCAAAAAATACACCCACATTTTGCGACTGAAATCATCAACAAATAATAAAAAGTACCTGGACCCAATAACAGATGGAGTGTTCATTGGTCCACATACATCAGCGTGAACCAAATGAAGTACTTTGTAGGCACGCCAAGAATGGTGTCCGATGCTACTTCCCAGCTTGACAGGCTCCACAAACTCCATGATTTTGAGTTTGGATCTCGAGTAGACCAGCAACCAAACCCTCTCGAGACAATTGAGAGAGAGAGTGCACATTCAAGTGCCCATAATGCTGATGCCAAAGCTTGCTGGTGGAAGTACTCCGAGTTGCCAAAGCGTGCTCTTGAGAATCACCAGAATCAACAAGAATATACATACCATGATCCTCAAGTCCCATAGCAATCGTAGTACGTGTCGCCTTATCAACAATGTTGCAAGTGGACGAACTAAAAATAACATCCAACTGAGGAGAATGCTTCATGATCTAGCTGACGGAGAGAAGATTATGTTCCATGCTTGGAACATAGTAGACATCAAGAAATAGTAAGTTTCTCCCTCCAGAGTGAATCTGAACATTGCCCTTACCAGCAACTGTGTACTCTTCACCGCCTCAAAAGATCACTGAATCAGTGAATGGTTCATATTTGGTGAACCAATCTCGACGATGAGTAAAATGCCGAGAAGCCCCTAAATCAATATACCAGGCAGAAGATTGTACTGGATCTGTAGTTCTCTTGGCCATAAAAGCATAGAATGCAGACTCTTTATGCTAAGTGTGCTCTGCGACATGTGCTTTTTGTTGAGACCCTCCTTGCTTCTTTTGCTCAGAAGGTATCCGAATTCGACAATCAGCCTTCTTGTGACCATATTTATGGCAATAATTGCACTGAACATTCTTTTTCTTCTTGCTGTCCTGAGAAGAACAAGAGCCTTTCAGTTGAGAAGATTGAGCCTTCCCTTTGTTCTTAGTAGAAGATTTGGCAGAGAACGCTTGCTCTGTGGAGGTGGAACTGGTATTGCTTCCAAATTGTTATCGCCATCGATCCTGCTGCAAGAGCTTGTTGCAAAGATCTTCAAATTTGAGATCAATGTTGGTGGAGGTGATATTCAAGGTCTCGATGAAATGTTCATACGAATGTGGGAGACTCTTCAGAGTAATGACAACCATGTCCTCTTCCTCCATTGTTCGACCAATCGCCTCCAACTAATCACGAATGTCCTTAATCTTAGTCAAATGTTCCTGTAAGGACATTTTCTCATCCATCATGATGGAAAAGAGCATGTTCTTGAGAAAAAACGCTTTGCTCTTGTCGAAGGTTTCATGAAGGGCCTTCAAGTGATCCCAGATTTCCGGAGAAGTTTTGCCAGACGATACCTGAGGTAGCTGCTCATCTGTGACAGAGAGTTTGATGAGCATGACAGCTTCCCGGTTGCGTTCATCCCATTTGTCTTGGTCCTTTCCGACTACAGTGGGACGAGGTGAGTTCCCCAAAATGATCTGATCGAGGCAACAATATTCGAAGATTGTAATCATGCGCTACTTCCAGGTGTTGCAATTCTTCCCGTTGAACTTCTGGTTGCTTTTGAGCATTATATTTGTCAAAGATGCCATCACGTACACTGAGGTCGAACTGGTGAAGGCAAAACGAAAACAAAAATTGCACAAACTCAAAGCAGAAACCCTAACACGGATTTCGATGCACTTTGAAAACAAAACCCAGAAGATCTAAAGAGTACCCAAAAAAGGATGTTGAAAACCCAAAAAAAATCATCAACACCCAGTTGCACAAATTTCGAGGCACGAAAAATGAGATACCCAAAAAAATCTAACGACAACCCAGTTAAGCTTATGAAAAACCCACAAGGAATCTGAAATTGAAAAATTTTCTGACCTGAAACAGTGCTCAAAACCCTAGCCAAAATCAGAAAAACCCTAATCGGCCATGGATGCTTCAAAAAAATGGTAGAAAATTTGCAGAAACCAGCACCAAAACTAGGGGCGTTTCTTAAAAAAAACGCGCAGATCATGAGCTAAAAAACGCGACTATGAGAACCTGCAAAACGCGTCCAAACATGACGAAAAAACGCGGATTTGCGTCTGAGAGAGACGCCGAGACAAAAAAATCGTGGGCAGAAGAATTCGCGCCCTACAAGCAAAAGCACGCACTGAGCAAGAGAAAATTCTTGCACGAATTCATGCCCCAAAAAAACGCGCTCAGAGGCCCTTCAAGACAATGCACGGGTTACAGATGAGGAAGATCGTGCAGGCAGAAAAGGAGGACGTGCCCAGGAAGAATAAAAAACACGTCTAAGAAAAAAACAGCGCCCAAACAGAGAGATGTTGATCTAAAAAAACACGCCCAGGTCTGTAAACCGCGCCCAGGAGGAGAGATGTCTTTGACAAAGAAATGGCACCCGAAAAAAACAAATCCAGCAAGAAATCGTGGCCAGAAAGAGTGAAAATAAAATCGCGGTCAGGAGGTTTTTTAAAAACCCACAAAATTCTGGGTTTTTAAAAAAACTGCGATTTTTTTATGCAAAACACCCTCGATTTCGATCAAAAACAAACCCATGAAATTAGAGCCTTTGATTTTCCTCTTCACAGTTCACAAGCAGAAAATTTGTCTTTCAAAACCAGAAAAAATTCCTTTCGGAATTTTTAGAAAAACAAATTTTGTTTTGTGGCTCTAATACCATGTTCAGGAATTGAACTGGTAAAATTACTTGCATTATAAAAAGAAAGGATCATTACAATATATAGAAACTACAGATTACTGTAGTCATTAATGAGCCTAACTATTGACCTTTAAGAGACAAACTACCTCTACCTACTGACATTAAATGTCAACCTACCAGAACCAGTAAAAATCTAACTTACTTAAGTACATTAATAATTGACCATTAAATATAGAGAATTTAATATTCTAACAATGATAAGGCATTCACCATATTCATTATATAACCATATTATGAAAAATTAGAGCTAAATTAAAAATTCATATGAGACAACATACAAATTAACAAAGTTTTATTATCCAATCATTAAAGTTTTCATTAGCAATGTACATATACAATAAACTAAAAAGGTTGAATGGCTACAAGCCTACAACTACAAAACAATAAAAAGTAGATGACTAGATCTATTGTTACTATGCTTGTGCCTCATCTTTGCTTAAATCAAAATTGAACTTTGAATATGAGTCACTACCTATATGAGGGATTTTATCATCCAAAGGAACCCCAACCAATCCCTCTTATGCCTCCTCGTCAATATGTTGGCATATTTGGAATCAACATCCAATCATAAAGCTAGATTATATTGATTGAAGTTGCAATGCACTATACACAACCACCACCTTCTTCACTCTTTGAGAGGTAAGCTATTCCTCTTGATTGAAGGAATGAAGTTGTACGTGGACCAATTTCTCCCTACAACAAAGGAACTAGCAACATGTTCCTCTTGATTGATTGGATGAAGTTGCATGTGGACCAATTCCTCTTTACAATAGAGGAATTAGCAACCTATGAAAGGAGGCGAATGGCAAGCATCATTGACTTTGTTGCATCCTTGCCATGCCATGTCCACTGTCCAATAGGGTCAATTTGAGCTAATGCAGATCTATTTGTTCTTGCCTTTGGCTTGCTAAATGTTGGGCCCCAAAGATTGACAAATGTTGGCCACTACATTCGAAGTAAATTTGCCTACTCGTTGCTATACATCTTTTGAAGGACCTTTAGGATCCTTTCTTTCACCTCTTCATCATCAAAAGGAGGCATTCTCCCAATTTTTAATGCATACCTTTTGGGATTTAGAGCATAGAATGCCATTTGAAGCAAGGTGTTCAATGTTCCACTATCACATCACAATGGGCTAAATTTTCTCCTCATATAATCCCAAACAAGATCCCAACTAAGAATTGCTTGCTTCATTTGCTCAAGCATGTTGTCAAATGTCTCATAAATTTCTCCAAAAATAGGAAAGTTTGTATTCACATATCTAATGATCAGCACATGTTAGATGAAAGAGCAAACATGTCTACAAACAAATATTTCAAAAAAAAAGACTCAAACAACAAAGAGCGAATGCTATTACAAAAATGATAAAATTTACAAGTTACAAACATTAATATAATTATTAATTTAATAATAAAATAAAAAATCTCTTAATTTGCAAGGGACCACCAATCGTCATCAATGATCTTTTACTTCACCCTTTTTCCTTCAACCGTGTTCACCTATGGCCATCTATCTCACTCTAGATTAACCATCATAAACTATAGAGGCCCCTACATCTCAAGCATCCTATCTAAGAAAACTAAAATAGTTGGCATATCTAATTCCAATTAAGGAATTCTTTCCCCTAAAAAGTCCTAAAGAAATCAAGTTGTGGTGGTTGTAAATGAACATTTGTATATTTCTTGATTCTACCATCACTCTCTTCACACAATCAATTTTCTCCATGTCTTTCAATGAATTGTTCAACACATGAATACAACATTGAAAATAGGGTCAAAAATGTGCTTTTAAGCACACTCCACTATTATGCCAACTAGTTTACACACACATGCTAAATCGGTGACCACTTTTACAACATTTCAAGACACAACTCCCTGTATGGTGTCCTTCAAAATATAAAATTGATTGTGTGCATCCTTCCACTTCCTTGAACAATCAATAACTAAAGAAAATAAGAGTCAGTTGTGCATGTGAATATGATACTGATGAGTGGTCAATGTCTAATATTGGTCCACCCAATGATAATAAAGTAGCCTATCCTAAGCCAAGTTTGCCTCATGTCTTATATCACCAAACACACCTTAGAACACTCTCCATCAAGGAGGCTAGTGTAGATTTTATGTTCTCTAGGGAGGCACATGAAGGACTAACATCGTTTTTATTTTTCAACAATTGTTTGAAGTAGGGAGAATGTACCACATGCAATGGGATGGCATAGGCAAAAATATGGTAGAATCTTTTGAATTTCTCCAATTAGTGATAATGCATGGAAAGATATTATTGGCTTGGGTTCTTCTTCTTCATCTCCTCCTCCTCCTCCTCCTCCTCCTTGTTCTCCTTTCACTAGCACCCATTTGCTTTAATCTAGTGATAGGGCTAAAGTAGTTGTTTGTAAGGCTATTGCATAATGTGTCATGAGTACCTCTTGAAAAACAGACCATGTAACATCACATCCCTTTTTTTTTTTTCCTTTTTACATAGACAATGATACTAAATGAATTGGTCTAGTTCCAAGTATAAGGATGTCACTGCAACCTTCTATTAACATGATACATGATGAAGATCAAAGAACTACTCCATTTGATAGAGTCAATTGGTTGGATCCTTTCCATCAAACTTTTGCATATCCATCTTTGGTCTGAAGTGCCTAGCCATAGAATTAGTTGGATGATGGTCCACCTTTAGGTTTGAGTCAAACCCAAAAGCATCATGACCTGACCCTTAGAAGACACATATTCTTCCCAAATATTTTCACTAATGCCTGGATGTCTTCACTCTTAGTGAATGCTTTCATCTCCTCCCTCAATGCTGAAATAACATCCTTAAGAGATTCCACATCTATAGAACCCTTCTCCTCAATCATTACATCATCCTTATCCAAAGATTTTCCAGGTGTGATAGGATTCCTTCTCTCGCCTCTTGTTGAAGCCCATGGTGGCAAAAAAAAATTGCAGTAGATTACACAAAACAAATTTGAATAGTCTAAAAATTTTATTGTGATTTACTGGGGCCCAAATCTCACTTGTGAAGAAAAATCTCTAAGAAATTCACTGATTTGCAGCATTGATAGCAAATTTGGTACAACCCTAATTTCACAATAACTCCTTCAATTCTGCTCCAAATGACCTTGAATCTAAATTGTAGTGGCTTCAATATGTCTTTGACCAACCCTCCAACATTCAGAAGAACGAAAATATTGTTTTACAGCCCTAAGAATGAATTTAGTGAAAACACTAATTTTGCAGTAACTCCTTCAAATCTGCTCCAAATGACCTCAAATCTGGACTGTAGCAACTTCAATATGTCCTTGATCAGCTCTCCAAAAATCAGAAAAAATTGCCAAATTGAGATATGTGCTTCACAATTCAACCTTCTAAATAAATAAATAAAATCACCTTGTTTCTTGCCTTTTGGATGCCAATACCATGCTCTAAATACCACTTGTGATGAAATAGCTTGCAGAAGGGAAGAATGTAGTATGAAATGCACTACAAATACTTGATAATAATTGAGAATAATAAGTCACTTTGAGGGGGAAAGCCTCCAAAAGTCTCCAACCAGAACACAATTCACAATATGATCATCATAAACTAACCACTAGCTCATATATATACCATAATTATGTCTTAGATGCTGCCCAGGCTGATTTAACCACCTATATAAAACTATATAAATGATTATATAACTTAATTAAGAGTTATGCTAGCCACACATCAGCTACACATATCCCAAACCACACTATGGGTTTTGGGCATAGCACTTTTAAACTGTTGCATGTGGGACATCAAGGATATGGTAGTAAAGTGAAAACGAAATTCATTCAGAGTAGAGAAAATTGCTGTCATATGCAACTTCATTCACTATATTCTGCAAGTTGAAGAGGGTGAAAAGCCTGCTGTAAGACTCTGCAAACTGCTCAAGGACTTGCTGAAATATGTTGGAACCCCAGAGATTTAATGAAATTAGCAACATCGATATGGAAGCTGCCATGATATCTGCAAAGAAAAAGGCTTCCAAATTACTCCTGTATTTGAAAATCCATGATTACCAGGAACTGACAATGAACTGTAATGATGACTAAATCCTAGGCGGTTTGAAGAGGCAGAGAACAACGGGACATGAATGATACTAAAGACTAAAAATCCCTTCAAACCCTAGGCACGCTTCACTAACATATGGATTTCTAAATTTAATGGCATAAAACCCTACTAATCATAAATAGAAATCCTGCACAATATGGGCATCGCTGCTGAAAATTCATAGGAACTGCTGCAACATAACTGGAATGTGCCTACAAGCTGCTGCAAATAACTGTTACGATGATACTATCTCCTTAGATAGGTTTTTGCAGGTTTTAACTTTAAGTCTCTGTTATTTGCTTTAAAACTGACTTCAAACTATTGGTGCAGACTGCTAAAGCTTTTGCTATCCAAACTAACCAGGCAGAGAAAATGAGTGGCAAAGCCACCAGAAATGTGTGCTTCACTTTAAAAAATTTGTGGCTGATTCTACCTTCATGTGCACTGACAATCTTTTAACTATGCTTTTGCTGACTGAGTGGAGAGTTTAGGTGGCTCAATCACCTCTAAAGTGCGCTTGGAGGAGATTTATGAGGGCAAAACCCTAAACTGCAGCTCATTTTTAACTTAAAAGCTGGGCAGTGTTTGATTGAAGTTGAGCCAAGATTTGGGTGGAGCTGTTTGTGGTTTTAACCCATCAGAAGTGCACCTATATTAGTCCTTTACCTATGGTGGAAATCACTTAACACATAACCCTATTTTCATGTGTTTGGGCAGAGCTTTGAAAGGTCAAAATCCATGCATAAGCGTGCCTTCTTATGACTTGATCCATCTTTCCGTTATTGGAGTGTTTCACTAACCTATTTGCCACTTTCCTAGGTGCACTTATAAGTTTGCCAATATCATTTCAATACTGGGTGGGGTTTTGAGGTGGCTCAATCACCTCTAAAGTGCACCTGATTTGAAACTTGTATTCATCCTTTGGGCATAAACGTGGATCACTTAAACTTCTGCCACCCTTTCATATGTCTTGGGCACAACTTCATAAGGATTTTGCCTGCCTAAAGGTGCACTTGGAGGAGAGAACACATGGCTAAACCATCAAAAAGGTCCAACCATGTTTGTCTTGTAATTTGCTGAGGTCTTTTGCATGCCAACTTCCGGTTTTTCTTTTACTTCCTTCAAAGCTGGGTGCAGATCACTCAAATCTTAGCCAATTTTTGCAGTTTTAGGCAGAACTTTTGCTAGGATGGACCAGCCACAGAGTGCCCCAGCCTTGAAAAACATGCTAAATATCCATCCTTGAACCCTAGGCACACTTCACTAAGGAACTTGCCAACCATTTTTGCTTGAGAAGAGAAACTAGGCAGTTAAGCCACACAAAAAGTGTGCCTTAATTAGCTGAGTGGAGATTTGGGTGGAGAATGCCACTGAGTTCGCCATTGAAATTGTGCGCTGGCAGAGAAAACATGTGGCAAAGCCACCTTACACATGCACCACAGGCTCTTTAGCCCATTTTAATGTTTAGGTGGAAAACACTTCAAGCATTTGCCAAAAGAGGAACTTTGGGAAGATTTTTCCAACCACTTTGCCACTTTGCTAGTTTGTATCCCTCATAGCCTTCACCATTTCATGTTCCTTCACACACTTAGGTCAAATCTCAACTCATTTTGCCATGTCCACTTAGTTGATCTGCTCTTACATGTTCCCTTGCTCTGCTCCATCGTCTTCATCATTCTTTAATTCTCCTTCAGCCTTTGAATATCATCATTGTTTACTTCTTATCAGCTTGAGGTAATCATTTTTTTCCCTGGAAAAGTCATTATTGAAAAGACCAAGATAGACAAGTTCTTCCAAACTGAATGGGAAGATCACAAATCAAATGGATTGACAAACAACTGACGATAAACTGAAAAAAGGGAGCTCGAAGATCAAGTTTCATATGGGGTACCAACACAACTCATAACAAATATATGAAAACAAAATTACACCAAGCATATTGAAGATCTGGTCAGAAAATGTGCCCATATCTTAATCAACTTGATACATGACCAGAAAGGCAGCTCCTAAATATTTTCCATATCAGTGACACTAGAAGCTAATCAAAGTTGCCTGTTTCTAGCTTTATGATCAAAACGAATTTGCAGCTATAATATTATTATTATAGTTATTATTAAACTAAAATTCTGATCTGAGCAGGAACCAAGAACCATCTAAACTGGATATTAAAAACAGTTCAACGACAGATATTTTAGCAGTTCAATTGTATAGAAGAGCATTCAGTACTTGGTCACAAAAATGGATATTAACATCCAAATTGGATATTAAAAACTTTTGTGACTATGTAATGCTTTTCTATACCATTGAACTACTCTAATATAGTAAGCATTATTACTATCTTATGTAAAACTGTTACAGAATAAATTCCTAAAATCTTCTTTGGATGAGACAAGAAAAACATTTCAGTATCCACATACTCTTAAATGTCAGGATAATGCTATCAAAGGTTTAGTTTTAAACAACACCCTAAAAAACAATAGGGATCGTGATATCTTCTATTCAAGATGGCATTTTCAGTGTCTTGATAACATCTGATAACATAGTCTGCTTTTAAATGACATCTTCATGTTTAAAGATCTCTCATCCAATGAAGCTGTGACTGAAAGATCTAAGACTCTAAACTTACGTTGGTAAGAACAAGAGATCAACTTTATAGATCTCTACACTGTAAAGGCAAATGGGTCCTAATTAGAAGCTGGGCATTTCTTGTACATATTGTACAATGGGGAAGAAAATATACTTCCGTACCAGAAGAAAACTGTATACATCTTCAGAAGGTTGTAATTGCAATCTTCTCTTACATGTCAAGAAACTTGATATCAAAATGAATACAAATTGCACCTGCTTTAGGTAATTTGGAAATTCTCTCAAACCTTTCATCAGTCTTTAAGATAAAACCAAAAACCCCGCAAGCTGAAAGCTGTAGCATCTTCAGCTTTATTCTCCAGTACCTACTCTCTAAAAATATTGAATATTTTATGTCTTCCTGAAAGGGAGTGTGACTGCATTTTTCACCCAGTCTGCTTTTAAAGTCATGATATGCCTTGAACAGTTCTCTAATTCTTCAATCTCAAGTCTCTTCACATGGATCCAACTTCACTGATATGAATAAATCCACAAGACAGAAAATTGTAGATCCGATACCACTACAATAGTCAACCATGTTGTACCTGCATGGCCTTTAACAAAGGTGAAGCAAAAGTGGAATGTCAAGAGTGGACACACTTCACTTTGAATAAAGAGTGGCAGATGTGTAAGGAATGTTTATTGAAACGCATAGAAATGTTCACCTTAATAGGTTTTGGAGCAGACTCTATGAACACATGGGTATTGAAACTAAACCATGTTATACACATGCCATCCTAACAGAAGCACAAAATGGTACAAGTCTAATGTAAAACAACTAGGAGCGTTTCTAAGACTAGAGTTTCAAATCTTGTCCCAGTGAGAGGGCATCGTTATCTAAATTGAATTGCTATTTCTTCATCACTCCCAAGTTCCAAACAGAATATTAAAAGCAATGTCTGACTGAAACCAACAAAAATAGAAATCTTATTTGCATTCTATAGAGATTCCATATTTTTTTTGAGAAACAAATTAAAAACCTACAGAAATTGAAAGCCAGATTGAAAGAGAAAGAGGCAAGCTGAAGAAATATTTGAAATGTTACTTACCTATCTGGTGTTTGACTTGCTGCTGGGGTTATGACAATATATTGATGCTTAATTAAAGATGGAAGTACAGATTCGATGTAATCAAAATGACCCTTCTGCTTACGACAGTCAACTCTAACTGGCATTTTTGAGGCCAACTCTTTTGGTAATTCTTTCACAACATGGACAAAGTGCTCTGTCTGTTGAATGAAGTAGTCTACATCAAAAATATCTGCAAAACCACTGAAAGTAGAGAAATATCTCAGGAAAATAGAATAATGGATAATATATAAATCAGGTGTGAACGAAAAATCAATTTTAATTCATTAATTCTGCTAGCTGGTGTATTGTATTCTGGAAATCATAATAGCACCAGAGACAAGCTATGTTAAAATCAAGGCATGTAATTAACTCTATATGAAGATGCAATAATGAGAACCTTTCTGAAGTATCATAAGAAGAAAGTTACTCTTGAGTTGTTTGGATTCCCGTACAATAATTTAAAAAGGTTAGATTCACACAGCATTCTGAATGTAGTATATACAAAGCTGAGATCCATGGGTTTATAAAAGCTTTGCTAATATGATACGTCTATAGCAAGAAAAAGAAATAATAAACTATTTGGTGGATATTTTCTCACTGAAATGGCCTATTTAGCATTATAGCAGTAGTAATTACGCCTTTCTGTCATGCCCCCGAAATTGCAACCCTGAAGTGTAAAGTGTTAAGATACAATTAATTAAATAAAATAAATAACAAATATAAATATAAATATTTATTATAATTATAATCATTATAATATATAAAACTATGAATGTTAAAATATACATATAACTAATATAAAAATAATAAACATATTAACATATAATATATTATATAAAATATATAAACATACAATAATATGTAAGGGAATGAAAGAGCAGCGATTAGTGAAGAAAGGAGATTAAGACAATAATTACATCTTACAAAGGCAGCAGTTGATAGTAATCTGTATAAGACAAAAGACTCCCTTAAAAGGCTGCGATCCCCTTAAAAGGTGGTGATTCTCATAAGAAGCAATTCGTTAAAAGAAAAGAATTACATTATGGAAGAAAGAATTCCTTAATGAAAAGGACAGCAATAAGTTGAAGAGGTGTGGCTGTTAAAAAGTTATGTCCGTTGGTGAAAGAATGTCTCTTTTGGCGATATGGAGATATAAAAGGTAGGAAATAAGAAATAAAGAGGGGGAAGAAGGAGAGGCAGATGAAGGAAGGAAGGAAAAGAAATGAATATATGGAAATGAATTAGAAGCTGGAAAACACACCAGACTGGAAACAAGGAATGAGGTTTTGAAGATGTAAATCTATTGGATTAATTATTATTATCAGAAATATATTAGAGAAGAAAGTTAATATAATTGCATATGCATATATATAAATATATAAGTTCATGTAATGTGATTATTAAATTGAAATCAATTAGAAATGTTTATGCAATAATGATGCTAGCAGCAATTATTGGGCCTTATAATAAATTATGGATTTTCAATATGAATATGGATAATAGATTCTTATTTGTTTGATTTACACTAACAATATCTTCTGAGTGTTAAGAACAGATTGAACAACATTGAAGATATATATATATATATATACAGACTGATATCTACAGCAGATCGTCTAGGATAAATTATCTGCATTAATACTTAAATGCATATTGAGATATAGCAATAACATAAAATCATAGATATTGTGGTATGCTATTTTATGCATTTGTTTTAAATATAATTGATTCCATGTACTTCATATAGAACCTAATAAGAAATGTAATTCATATTAAATTATCAATCTAACCATAAATTATTTATGCCTCTATAATCGATCATGGGAAGAAGAGACGAAAAAAAAAAAAGAGGGAGAGATTCCATGCTAAGTAGACCACCCCTAATGGATGCCCGTGTGTCTGCCATCAGTGGGCCAAGGGGGTTGCCTATCCACCCTTGGGCTTAGAAGTAGGAAAGACTCTGGGCACCCTATTGAGGTTTCATCTCCAACCTTCCCAATGATTGATTATTAGGGGGATAATAACTCCAAATCAGTATTGTTAGTTACTTATCTAGATCAATATATATATGTCAAATAATGTAATGGATGTGCAAACAATACAGATGATCAATTAATAACTTTATGAATCATTGGCTAACATTATTGCAAGGTTAAACCGGAGTTTATTGGAAGTTGTCATTTAATAAAATATATCTCTTACTTTGAAATTGTGATTTTAGGGCAAACATCAAAGCCTATCCAAACAAGGGACATTACAGTTGGTATCAGAGCTTTAATCCTGCCAGCCTACAGACAAACCCACTTTAACCACCATTCAATTAGAATTAACTATTTAGCCTTCTTCTTAAGTAGGCCAATAATGCATTTCTATATGCGTGTTCCTTTCAAGTGTATACTTCGCAACATATGTGTATTCATGTAAATACTTTGTGACTTACGTGTACTCATGTGTATACTTTATGACTTACGTGTATACTTTGCAACTTACGTGTATCCATGAGTGTACTTACATATATTCAAGTGTATACCTTGTGACTTACATGTATTCAAGTGTATACTTATGTGTATTAAAGTGTATACTTTGCAACTTACATGTATTCATGCGTATGCTTTGTGGCTTCGTGTATTCATGCGTGTACTTCATGTATTACATGTATTCATGTATATGCTTCATGCTTCCTGTGTATACTTCATGTATTACATGTATTCACATATATGATTCATGCTTCCTGTGTATACTTCATGTATTACATGTATTCACATATATGATTCATGCTTCCTGTGTATACTTCATATATTACATGTATTCATGTGTATGCTTCATGCTTCTTGTATATACTTTATG
Source organism: Sequoiadendron giganteum (assembly GCA_007115665.2). Classification (NCBI taxonomy): domain Eukaryota; kingdom Viridiplantae; phylum Streptophyta; class Pinopsida; order Cupressales; family Cupressaceae; genus Sequoiadendron; species Sequoiadendron giganteum. The sequence goes on along the minus strand of CM021104.1, from coordinate 187,081,651 downwards.
TATTACATGTATTCACATATATGCTTCATGCTTCTTGTGTATACTTCATGTATTACATATATTCACGTGTATGCTTCATGCTTCATGTGCATACCTCATATATTACGTGCATTCATTTGTATGTTTCATGCTTTGTGTCTTACGTGTATTTATATGTATACTTCGTGTATTGCGTATATCTATGTGTTTGTTGCATGTCGGATGTATCTTCGACAAGATTACTCCATGTGTGTTTATAATTATTGTATGCTTAAAAATTATGAAAGTGTTAAAAACATCATCTATCAAAATGCTTCTTGGGTTGAGAAGCACTAACGAATCATCTTATTTAAAATTGAATTAGTATTAGTAACCAAATGCAATAACGAAGAGTTGTAACTATTGAAGTGGAAGGTGGGACTCCCTCAAACTTGTGATATAAAAGGGAAAGCACTTCATTTGAGAAAGACATCCATAACATCATTGAAGAATTCAAGTGAGAATAGAACCTTAAGCAATTTTACAAACAAATTAATTTAGGTCTTCACGAATAGTGATGATGTGAGGAATGTGTGAATCCTAATATGAAAGATTGTGACTCTTCAAATGAAAGGTCGTGACTCTTCAAAGGAAAAAAGTTGTGGCCCTTCAAATGGGAAAGACTAGGACTCTTTTATAACAAAGGGTGGTGATTCATTTATTGTGAAGGGAGGTGACTCCCTTCACAATAAATGAATATTAAGGAATAATCTATCCCATGGATTCACCCCACCACTAGCATATGTCGAAGTATTAAAAACCTAACTAAGTACAAAACATGATTGTACATGATTTGTCACTATGTCAAGCTTCTTGAATAGTCAAAATCATAAATTGTGTTAAGGAACAACTTTCACACAAACAATTAGGATTCAGTAAACGTATTCCTAACATCATAAGGTCTTTGTTTTATGATAAGCATTACCATAGGGTATACTCATATCTACTATATATAACATAGTTATTCCATCTATAGCTTCTATTGTAATTGGGGAAAAGAGAACTATTTTACTAAAGCAGATGATATCTTGCCTTGCATCTTGGGTGAGGGTGAAAGAAGACCAACATTAAACATCACCTTTAAGAAAATAGATGTGTGTCATGCTCATCTTAATATGTGGAAAAATAGCAAAGGTTGCTTGAAAAATCTAAGGTCCTTGGAAATTCATTCATGCATATTCCCCAACAATCCAATCTGTGCGATCTCTTAAATTGTTGAATAGACTAAGCCTCTTCATTAACAACATTTATGCACAACCAAATCCACAACACATATGATCTATCCCACACTCATAGAAACAATGGTAATGCATAACCTACAAATCGATCTAGTGAACTTGTCTTATAAACCAAATTCACTTCTATATAATATCTGGAGTGGATCACTCATCCAAGGGTCTTCTTCTCCTAAGTCCTTTTCTTGATCAAAGTAATTCTACATTCATGATAAAAGATCAAGGACATCAATATTAAATACCAATCAAATTGCTACATAAGTTAAGGGCCCATAACCCACAAATCCCAAGATCATTCTCACCTCAAACTTGATTTAAGTGTCTATGTGAAATTAAGTATAATTTATCTAAGGGAAGTTGTCATTTGGTTTTCACTTTTCAGAAAGAAAGGATACAGCATTAGTAAAGGACACCTAGATCTTTTTTTTATCTCAAATGTAAAATTGGCTTTGCACAAAGGATTTTGTTATTCACTACACTCCCATAATCCATCATGATGAAGGATGCAATATTTTTCTATCATTTTAGAGTTCAGCAAGGGGTAATGAAGAATTTGTATCATTGCATAGGATCTTTGAGGTAATGAAATGAGAGAAAACTTGTCTTAAATAACAAGTCTAGCCGCCGATTTCCAACTCTTGGTTTTGTTGTCGAGAGTTTTTGGGTATATGAGCACACAAATCAGAAGGAAATCGGACAATAAATTGTCCTCGTACTTGAGAGAATGATGTTAACCCTATTAGTAGAGACAAGTATACTTCTATTAGTAGAGACAAGTATACTAACAACTACTTCATTGTAGTAAAATGTTAGACATAACCAAACTATATCAAGGCATCACAACAGAAACTGATTACATTACAAGAAGGAATAATGTCTAAAAATTACAAATATAGGAAGTTAAATTGGGATCTGGGTATTGGCAAAAAAATAATTCAGTGACAAACTAAAATTGCTTGAGGACAAGCAATCTGAGGCAGGGTGGACTGTCATGCCCTTGAAATTGCAACCCTAAAAGTGTTAAGATACAATTAAGTAAATAAAATAAATAACAAATATAAATATTTATTATAATTATAATCAGTATAATATATAATACTATGAATGTTAAAATATACATATAACTAATATAAAAATAATAAATCTATTAACATATAATATATTATATAAAATATATAAACATACAATAATATGTAAGGGGATGAAACAGCAGCGATTAGTGAAGAAAGGAGATTAAGACAATAATTACATCTTACCAAAGGCAGCAGTTGATAGTAATCTGCATAAGGCAAAAGACTCCCTTAAAAGGCTGCGATCCCCTTAAAAGGAGGTGATTCTCATAAGAAGCAATTCGTTAAAAGAAAAGAATTACCTTATGGAAGAAACGATTCCTTAAAGAAAAGGACAGCAATAAGTTGAAGAGGTGTGGCTATTAAAAAGTCATGTCCGTTGGTGAAAGAATGTCTCTTTTGGAGATATGGAGATATAAAAGGTAGGAAATAAGAAATAAAGAGGGGGAAGAAGGAGAGGCAGATGAAGGAAGGAAGGAAGGAAAAGAAATGAATATATGGAAATGAATTAGAAGCTGGAAAACACGCCAGATTGGAAACAAGGAATGAGGTTTGGAAGATGTAAATCTATTGGATTAATTATTATTATCAGAAATATATTAGAGAAGTAAGTTAATATAATTGTATATACATATATATAAATATATAAGTTCATGTAATGTGATTAGTAAATTGAAATACATTATATATATATACGATTATGCAATAATGATGCTTGCAGCAATTATTGAGCCTTATAAGTAATTATGGATCTTCAATATGAATATGGATAATAGATTCTTATTCGTTTGATTTACACTAACAATATCTTCTGAGTGTTTAAAAGAACAAATCGAACAACATTAAAGATATATATATATATATATATATATATATATATATACAGACTGATATCTATAGCAGATCATCTAGGATAAATTATTTGCATTAATAATTATCTGCATACTGAGATATAGCAGTAACATAAAATCATAGATATTGTGGTATGCTATTTTATGTATTTGTTTTAAATATAATTGATTCCATGTACTTCATATAGAACCTAATAAGAATTGTAATTCATATTAAATTATCAATCTAACCATAAGTGGGCCAAGGGGGTTGCCTATCCGCCTTTGGGCTTAGAAGTAGGAAAGACTCTAGGCACCCTATTGAGGTTTCATCTCCAATCTTCCCAATGATCAATTATTGGGGGGATAATAACTCTGAATCAGTATTGTTAGTTACTTATCTAGATTAATATACATATGTCAAATAATGTAATGGATGTGCAAACAATACAGATGATCAATTAATTACTTTATGAATTATTGGCTAACATTATTGCAGGGTTAAACCAGAGTTTATCAGAAGTTGTAATTTAATAAAATATATCTCTTACTTTGAAATTTTGATTTCAGGGCAAACATCTAAGCCTATCCAAACAGGGGACATTACACTTTCCTATCCTTGTCAGAGATTATCTTTTCCTTTGATTGGGCTTTAGATTTGTATCATTGACAATCATCGGTAGGTCATTGGCTCTCTCTTTGCATCTGCTTGGGAGGCCAACCCATGATAAGAATGCATAAGATTAGTTGAAAAGCGATCCTGGAGTATATGGAGCACTCATTTTAATTGTAGAAGTGTATAATGGGGAAGCTTATTTATTCAAACTTCTTGTTCATCTCTTGTTTATAATTTTCAGAGTTTCCTATTAAAGCATGTGATTTTGGTAAGACATAATTTTGAGTTTTTAGTTGTATCAATCAATTAAAGAATTGAAAGAGTACAAAGGTTGGCAAGAGCCCAATCTCTGAAACCAGGGAATCAATTCAAACACGCTAGAAAAGGAGTTACAACACCCAAAATAATGGGTCTAGTTACATTATATGATATAAGTTGAAGCATGGTTGAGAAGCTTCAAGCCTTTGGGAAAGATTCTGCAACTTGTTAGAGTGACAAAATATAATTACAATTCGCAAGCTTTGAAAGCTTGATTTTAGGTTTCAAGACTTTCCAGTCAATTTCAGGATAGAAGACTTGATGTACTGCTCCATCCAAAGAAATCTAAGGTTTGTGCCATCACATTATGAATTTGTGAACAAAGAATTCACAGGTTGTCAAGCATACTGAGCAACTGAAGCTGCTGTAGTTTTTTTTTCAATTACATAGAGTTCCAAGATATTAGAAGAAATTCTCAGACTACTATAGGTTTCAAATTTTCAAAGAAATAAATGAAGTTTGACAATTTTATCTTACTGGAATCATGTCAATTAAAAGATACACGTTGTCATTATTCACTGCAAAAATCTGAACAGTGAAGTTCTATAAAAGTTCAGGCTAATAGAACTTGGCATGGGGTGACTCAAATTTAAAAGCTGCATTAGATTAAAGTGATGTCAATTAATATTGTGTTGGTCAAGAGTCAACACAAGATTACTATACCCATGGAAAGAAACCTTCAAGGCAAATTTTCAACCACGACAAAAATTGACATGCGGCAACTTGTGAAGCTCTGAAAATATTTCCAAAGCCAATGGATGTCCAAAATATAGCATCTTGAAGGAATTGTTGAATTTTAAGGATGTACTTTTAAAATTTCTAACGTGACAATAAAAGCAACCCTTGGCATCATTAACACTTTCTGCAAATTGAAAAAGAACTTGATAGAAAAGAATTGCAACTAATAACAGGTTACAAGGTAGTACGACCATGACTCTTTCAAAAGTCAAAGGAGAGCTAAAGGGGAAAAGTCTGCAAAAAGGCAGAAAAGTAATTTCGTGCTGACAGAGAGACAAGTAATATTGGAAAATATGAAGCTCAACTGTGAATGCCAGTGAAGAGATAAGATATGATTAAGGATGAAGAAGTGCTCCTTCCTCACATTAGATAACTAAATTATAGGAATACAATTAAAGTACCACATAAGAGGGAGGACCATGGGATACTATGTTCCATGGCGTTTTGGGGACGGGGACGGGGGGACGGCAGGGGACGCATTTCCGAGACGTTTCCTAAGGGCAATTTTTAGGGGATGGCGAGGGACGCATTTCCGGGACGTTTCCTAAGGGGCAATTTTTAGGGGACGGCGACATACAAAATACATATATTTATATATGATTCTTTCAAAATTTATTAATATATTAGAGAGAGAGAGAGGGAAAGAGAGATAGATATGTCAATAAATTAATAATTGATAACAACAATATCAATATGTAAATAAACCGCGAGAGTAGTACTATAACAGCATAAGAAATGTCATTAAAGCATTATAAAATTTATCACAGCAGTATCAAACATCAATAAAACCATGGTCTATCAATATCCAAATGTCTCAAACATGTATCCAAATGTCTAAAACTATTTGTGGTTCTTCTAATTTACTTGTATCTAGATCATCTAATATGGATGGTGATGCTATTTTTGAACCCATATGATAATGGTTGATCGGTGATGACTGATTGTTGACACTTGACATTATTATTTTTTAATTTTAATTTACAATATATATCATGACATTCAAGTTTGACTAATTGATACTTTAATATTTTTATTTTTATGGTGGTGTTGTTTACTATACAATATATGATGCTATGTGTGGTATTTTGAACTTAACTACTGCTGCAAATATGTATATACTATATATTTGATATTTCTCATTTTTATATGTTTTCGTATGCATGAACCCAAACCCAAAAATAAATTTGACCAAACACAAACCAATACCAAGACTGGTAAATTGGGACAATAGGGTTTGGATCATAAATAATTAGTGTTAAATTTATGTAGTGCCTTTTTGTCAGAGTCTAGTCATAGAGGCAATAGGTATCTTTCTTTTTGAAGTATTTACCTCAACTTTTGATATACTATATCTGATTCATCTCTATTCTTCTAAAACCATAATATTTACTGAACAATCAAGTGACTGCGGAAGGTTTCTATGAGGCATGTTAGAAGTTCTCCTCTACTGCATTTTAAAGAACTATTAAAAAATTAAAATGAGACTTAGTAATACTAATGACAAAATGTTAATATTTTGTCTCCATCAAACTTTAGCCAAAAAAAATATTAAATTAATTTTGGGAGAGATGGTGGGCCCCGCGCAACCTTGGGACGGAGAAATAAACTTCAAAAAAATCGAATTTTTTATTTTTTTTAATGTTTGAAGCTCTCAACCTGCAGGGGACAGCTAGCCGTCCCCGAAACATCCCCAATCTGTACCGGGGACAGGGAACCGTCCCTGAAACGTCCCCAATCCATACCAAGGATGGGGAACCGTCCTCGAAACATCCCCAATCCGTACCAGGGACAGGGAACCATCCCCAAACTGTCGGAAACGTTTCCTGGCGTTTCCTATGAATTTTGTTGTTTCTGGGATGGCAGGGGGGCATCCCCTTTGCATCCCCCCGTCTTGGGGATGACAAGGGATGAGGACAGGGGTTTTGGGGCAGGGGACGCGTCCCCGTGTAACCCTGATGGGATATTTATGAAAGCATAAAACTAAAAATCAAATGACAACATATAATTGACAAAACCAATGGAAGCTTAATATCCAATGGACAAATCATCATAATTAAGTTTTCATTCTATCATGAGAAACATATGGTGCAAGGTCAAAAGTGTTTCCTTGAAGTTGAGAACTTTTTTTCTTTTTTAAGCAAATTGTTACCAGAGAGGGTAACACTCTTTTATTGATTCCATGAGACAGTTACATCAGGGCACTGATACCCGATCCAAGCTCCAACAACCTTCTGAACTTGAAATCGTCCATAGCACCTTTGTTCTCAAATACATGGTCAAGGATCTGTTATGGCGGCTCATTCACAGAATGGTTGCCGGGTCACCATTGCCTGGAGAAATTGCACCTTTTGCCAAAGCATTTTTGGTCCTGCAGACCACTAGCGACCTTAGAGAAGCACTGCCGCATAACTTGAGCACCAACTCCGCAGAAGAATCCTCAAGGCACTTCCCGTGAGACTAGCCAATCTTTGCATCATTCTCTAAGATCTGCGCCATCCCTTCCCAGCCGATGGTGGAGTTGGAGGCCACCATTTCAAACTTCTAATTTAAGGCGTATTTCGAGAGGAAATTGGCTGCACCATTTGCCTCACGGTATACATGAGATAACGTGAAACCACCCACTTTCTCAAGCAACCCATTGATTTTGTCTGACCAAGCATTCAACCTCCAACTTGCGGCTTGCCTGGAGCTAACAGCCCTGATGACAATTTGGGAGTCCCCTTCAATATCAACCCAATTCCTGTTGTTGTCAACAATGTATTTTAGCCCTTCGCAAAGAGTCGAGCATTCTGCCTCATTGTTCATCCCAACTGGTAAACCAATGGAAGCAACCCAGACAACTCTCCCAACCTCATTTCTTATTACAAAGCCTGCCCTCGAGGGCCCCAGGTTGCCCTTCGAGGCCCCGTCGAAATTCATCTTCAATCTCCCTTGAGGAGGGAGAAGCCACTTCGGAGTCCCCGACACATTTTGGAACAGAGTTGGTACCCCTTCAAAGACACGATTAAAGGCCAGTTCCTCAGCATTTGTTGATCCCAGGCAGACACGTACCTGTATTTTCTTAATTTTTCTTTTGCATTACAAAGCTCAAAGATGCCCCTCTCCATCTTTCCAAGAAGCTTTGGCAGTTGAGTCTGCACATCGTTGAAGATTCTAGAGTTTCTTTCCCTCCACAAGTGCCATATAATCAGTGTTGGAGTTGCTTGCCATAAGCTTGCCATAGCCGAATCTTTACCCAAGCATGGCCAAGCTTCAAAGACCTCAAACAAATGATTTGCAAGCGGAGATTTCCACTCCAATTTTGCGTAGAAAAATTTCCAACAAGCTTGAGCCGTTTCACACTGAAGCAACAAGTGATCTGTCGATTCACCATCCTTCCAACATAACACACATCTTTGCGGACCTACAATACCAATCTTTTGTAAACAATCCCTTGTGAGAATCCACCCATGAAGAGCCACCCAGGCGAAGGCCCCAGCTTTTGGTAGGACACCTTTACCCCAACACAATTGAACCGGCCAGTGAATGGAGCCTCTCTCATTTCTGGTGACTTCATACCCTAGTTTCATTAGTATTCCCCAGATTTTGAGGCGCACCATTTAATCAAATATTTCTCCTCTGTGAGGAAAAGTCTTCGATTGGCTAGAGCCCCATTCAACGGTGATTTTTGTGCTCCGAAAAAACATGACAACTCCTTCCATAATAATTCAACCCTTCCATTAGATTTCCAAATATTGATATACCCCCTGATGCAATTACCATATTGCCTCACTGCTTCTTGAATTGATTCCGCTGGGTGTGGCAAATTGGATAGAGGCTCATAACCATTCCAAGAATCGTACCAAAACAAAGCCTTCCTCCCGTCTCTTACCATTCAAGTTAAATGGTCGGTTATGATGGACCTGCAGGAGAATAAAATTCCATATTGCTGACCCTTTCGAAGGATTGGCTATGGTCAAAATTATATTTGCCTCTTGAGAGTCCAAGTACTTTTCTCTAAGGATCTTGGACCACGGTTCATCGGGGTGTTTAAATAACCGCCACACTAACTTTGCGCCAAGAGCTTTGTTCTGGATCTGCAAGTCTTTAACCCCAGCGCCATCCTCAGCCTTTGGTTTTGCCACCCTATTCCACCCGATCAATGGAATCTTGTTTTCATCATGCGCACCATCCCAGAGTAGCTTGCATTGGATGCCCATTAATCTACCTACCACCTTTTTAGTTAGATTCAAGCAAGAAAGCATGTATATTGGGATGGCCCCAATGATAGCTTTCACCATCAGCACCCGCCCAACCAGCGTTAGCAATCTTCCGTGCCAACTTTTCGTTTTGGCTTTGCACTTGCCAAGCGTCTCTACCCACTAGGACGACTTGACTTGGCCTTGAAATAATGGTACTCCCAAATATTTTGACAGGAAGCTTCCCACCTTGAAGCCCAGTTCCCCTACAATTCTGCATTGCATCCTTTTACCGATATTGAAGAAAAAAATGAAAGATTTTTCACTGTATACCAATTGGCTACTTCCTCCCTTACTTTTTCAATGACCATCTTTATTGTTTTAGTTTGTTCCATTGAAGAGCTGTTGAAGAGGATTGTGTCGTCAGCAAAAAGTTGATGAGAAATTGAAGGAGTCAGACCTAGCACCTGGACACCAGCCCACAGACCCAACCTTCTCAATTTAGATATGTAGCTGCTCAACGCTTCCGCCATTAGAACGAAAAGGAAGGGAGACATAGGGTCTCCCTAGCGAATGCCCCTAACGCTATTAAAAAAACCACATGGGCTCCCATTTATTATGACTGAAAACCTCGGAGCCGAGATACACACGAAGAGCCACTTGATCCATCTGTCACCAAAACCCATCCTCTGCATCACCTTTATTAAAAATCTCCATCTTACCCGATCATAGGCTTTACTCAGATCCAACTTTATCACTATACCCTTCTTTTTTGAGGTTTTTAAAGTGTGTAGAACTTCGTGTGACACTATCACACCATCGATGATGTTCCTATCCGGAATAAAGCCCGATTGCTCCTTAGAAATGATTTTTGACATAAGAGGTTTTAATCTATTGGCCAACACTTTTGCAACAATTTTGTACACCGAATTACACAATGATATTGGCCTGAAGTCTGAGAAGGCTTCACATGTCTCTTTCTTTGGAATCAACACTATGTTGGTGTTATTCAGATCCTTCAGCATTATGGTCTTTCTTCTTGATTCTTCGACCAAACCATGGAGATCTTTTCCTATGAAAGGCCAACACACTTGGTAGAAAAGTGCATTGAACCCGTCCGGGCCAGGCGCTTTTTCAGCCTGCAGTTGGAATGTTGCTTTCTCTACCTCCTCGATGGTCACTCTACCTGCAGTTGGAATGTTGCTTTCTCTACCTCCTTGATGGTCACGACATCCTCTAGCAACCTATTCTCCTCGACATTTACTACCTGTTCAACACCGTCCAACAAGGAAACACCAATACATTCCACCTCCCCATTCTCACCTAAGAGTTGCTCAAAATATTGAATGCCAACCTTCTTGATGTCTTCATCGCTACTGATAATTTGGCCCTGATGATTTGTTATCTGCAAGATCCTATTCCAACTTCTTTTGATTTTCATTGAGTTGTGAAAGAATTTGGTATTCAAATCACCTTATTGGAGCCAGGATTCTCTTGATTTTGTTTTCCAGTATGACTCTTCTCTGAGCAGGATTTCATTGTACTCTGTTAGCAGGGCTTTCTCTCTTTCAAACTCCACATTTTTCATACCCTGCATAACTATCCTTTCACTTAACACCTCGAGTTCCTTTTCAATTCGCAGCTTTTCTTCAAAAATATTTTTGAAGACCGTTCTATTCCAATGCACCAATCTCTCCTTCATCCTACCCAACTTTTTGTAAAAGATGAACATTTTTTAGCCTTTCAGATGCAAACGGTTCAAACCACCAGCTCTTCATCAGATCCAATAAACTCTCGTCCCTTAGCCACATTTTCTTGAATTTGAATTGCCCCTTTGCCGGTTTATATTCTTTAGTTATCATCAGTTCCACTGGGCAGTGATCAAAGATTGGAGAGGGTCTTATATAAGCTTTAGGAAGGATCTCTTCCTACATCCACAAATCTGAAACTAGAAATCTATCTAGCCTCTCGGCAATATTAGTAAAATCTTTTCGCCTGTTAGTCCAAGTATATGTACCATTCACAGTTTTAATATCTATTAAGTTATTTGCCTCCACAAAGCTACAGAAATCTTTTTGTGCTTGGCTAATCTTTCTCACCCCCACAAGCTTTTTTGACAAATCCAATATTATATTGAAACCCCCCCCTAAAACAGTCTTTGTGTTTTTTAATTCCTTAGAAATGGAATCCCAAAGTGCTTTCTTTTCTTCGGTTTTAACTGGGCCGTAAACATTAAAAATTTGCAACTTTGTTTTTGAGATCAGAGAAGTTACCTCAACCTGTATCCAAGATTTTTGCCTTGCGATTGGATTCACTTCGTATTTGGTGTCTAGCCACATGACCCCCAATCCTTCAAACGCACCTTTTGAGTTTACAAACAGGCCTTTCCACTTCTTGCAATAATTCAAAAAGGACGTTGATTCTGGTTCCATCAGTTTTGTTTCTTGCATTAAAATGATGTTTGCATTCAAGCATTCTAACTGGCGTCTAACCAGTCTTCTCTTGTTAGGGGCATTAATGCCCCTAACATTCCACGTGAGGACTCTCATTTCTTCCCAAGGGAGGGACATCCTCCCTTGGACCTTGTCAAGTATGATTTTAGTGTTGGTTGATCACCTTTTAGGATCTCCTCCTCTCTCTTTTGTTTATTGGATTTCCTCCCTGTTCTCGACACCGAAGATGTTTTTGCAGTTTGGCTAATTTGCCTTGGCTCAGCAATGTCAATGTCTTCTTTTTCATCCAAAGTATTTTCTAGATCACTTACATTTTCCTCACTCTCCTCATAAGGTTCATTATTTAGGAGTAAAGGTAGTGCCTCATTTTGTTCTCCGTAAACTTCGCCTCCCTCCATTTGGTCGACCGGATCAAGTTGGTGGGCCGCTAACAGCTTGGCCAATATTATATCCTAGGATGCTTTTCCAACGGCTCTGAATCCTGTTTCTTCCACTTTTGTATCTTCCTCTTTTGTGTTTTTCGCTTCCTTTTCTTTCGCCTTCCAAACCTTTTTATTGGTTTTTGCTTTTCTTCTACAAACCTCCTCCCGATGGTTCCTTCTTCTACAATTTAGGTAGAAGAATTTTGGGGTTTCCTCCTCGATCATCTGTTTCCAATCCCCGTTACGAGAAGTTAGTATTATCTTTGTTGGTATTTCTTTAATGGCCAGGAGTTAGATTCTCACATAAATAAGTGTTTCCTTATTTCTCATATCAACATCTATCGCTAACCCCAACTCATCCCCTATTCTTGTTAAACAACGTCTCAACCAATATTCAAAAGGGAGATTATATAACCGAATCTAAACCGGACCTTCCTTTGGATTGCACATTAGAGGATTAAAATTAGGCACCCATCTTTGTAGATAAAGATGAGAGTTCCCGTTCCACCATCTGTCATTCTCGAGGATCTTTTCTCTGGCCTCTTCGCTTGATAGCACGACAATGAAAAAACCTTTCGGTGGGAAGTTTATTATTTTGTCGCCTTGCCAGTTGGTGGAAATCCAATCCCCGATTTCTCTCCGAGTGAAACGCTTCCCCAAGAATCTCCCTATCAGTGCGATTTTTTCAAAGGTTTCGGCATCTTCTTCAACTATTACCGATACATCGATTTTGCAAGAACCTTCTGCCTATGGAATTGTTTTTTCTTCTATGGCTTTAGGTTCTATCGCCTTCTAATTTCTCGGATTGCCATCTTCCCTAAAAATTTCTTGCCTATTGGTTTTGAGTCTTTGACACCAAAACTGAAACCCACGCCTACACCTTCCGCCTCCCTCATCACTCGTTTAAGTTGAGAACTTTAAGTGCCAGAATACTATTTAGTTTAATTAGACCAAGGAAGGCATATTGACAATGTGGCAAGAGCTGATTAAGTAGAAAACAATTTTTAAAAGGCCTTCAAAAAATCTTCAGATCAATAGAACCTTGCCACATGGTGGATATTGTCTATACATATTGTTCACCAAGAGTAACATTATCAAATCACCTCCATGTCAAAAAAGAAAATAAGCACAGGAAAATCGTTTTTTGTGTGCAAGTTCTAAATGTACTAAAAATTTTGATGGAGATTCTTTCGAGTGACTTAAAATTCTTAGAATTTTCTTTTTTCAAGTTTAACATCAGTTCACAGGAAAACCAATTATAATTTTTATAAAATGAAATAACCTAGAAACCGTAGACAAGATTGAGCTGAGATTTTGACTTCTCTAGAACGAGCAATATAAATTAAATTTATTATACAATATCCTTTTTCTTCACCTATGTTGAACAAATTGCCCTTATTCAAATATGAATGCGTTTGCAAGTCAACCTTTGCAGAACATCCATTTAATACTAAACACCATATTTGTATTTAAGATACCAAAGTCTTAGCAGCGAAAGGTAATTATTTCAGCTGATAGTTAAGGGTGGTCATTGAGATTAACAAACAATCTGATAATAGTCTTAATAGGGACCAAGGATTGGGGGTTAAGTACTCAAAAAGCTCAAAAAGATGAACATTTAAAAATCAAAATGTAAAACTTTATAAGAAGTTTGAATTGTATATCATGTGATCCTTTTATTGTTCTAAATATGGTTTTTTGCTCATGTTCTTTTTTAATTTCTATTGCTAATATTTTTATTAAATCATTATATAGGACCAATTGTTAACAATGACTAGATAGTATTAAACTGTCTCATGTTTAGAGATAATTAGATATAATTAGGTATAGCTCTTTTATCTTTTTAATAATTCTTTTATTTTTAACCTTTTCAAATGGTCATTCGTATATTAATATAACTTTGTTTCTAGTTCATTTTTGAACCATTAGATCTTAGGCTTGGATTCTAAATCTTACTTATTTATTGGTAATCCATACTTTTAACTCATATTAGGGAACAAATATGAGCAACACATCTTTTAATTTTGCAATGGTGTTTTTAATTTTTTTGTCAACATTATATTAAAAGTATTGGCAACATAATGGTGACTCTTTCTAGTCTATCATTTTTATTAGTTTTAGGGCTTTTAATGTGTTTTGGCTTTTCTCTCTTTTTTCAGGGTAACCCTTCTTGGAATATTGAACATTATATCTAGAAATCTAGTATCAGACATCATCACTCATTTTTGTATTATCCTAATGACGGATCACAAAGAGTGATCATTGATGCATAAAAATATCTACACAATTTATTTCCCAAAAGCTTTATATCCAGTGACATAGACTGAAAATCTGATGTTCTTGAAACTCAGAAATACAAACCAAAAAAACCTTGTAACAAACCTCAGTCATCATCACAAATTTTCTGTACATATCAAGCCACCTTGACCTCTTTTATTATCTTGAATGTTGCCATGGCCATCATTAGCATGAAATGCATATAGGCACTTTCACACTTCAGATTTAACGAAGGTGTTTTGCACCTAGTTCTATACAAGAGAGAACAAATTTCTCTTAACACAATAGAATATAGAATGTTGCAGCTGGAATTTGACTTTTCCCTAGAAACTATGCAGCACTTTTCAAAATATTAATTTATATACATAAATTTTTCACAATGTACTGGAAATTAAAGAGGGTATCTCATTACAATGAAAATGCAGAGTTTGTACAACAGTTGCTCGAGATTTAAATAACACAGCATATGAAAAGGATAAAAAATAGCCTCATTAACTCAGCTACAAAGACACCAAATCTAACAGATAAAAGAATATAGCAATTTTGGTGGAAACTCTCCAGTCCCCTGCAAGATTCACATCCCAGGACTAGAACAAGGCAAGGTCAAAAGGATGCATATATGGTTGGCATGACAAACAGTAGGGATGAACACTGCTTCTGCTCACCAGAACCAAAGTGGCTTCACTTTGGCCCAGCAGAAAACCCTCCAGCTCAAGATAAAAGGCCCGTTCTCTCACCCTCAAGTTATCTACCAATAATCAGCCACTAAAATAGGCTCTACCTAAGGCCCCAGAATAGCCTATCCATTTCCATGTAACCAACAGCCTAAACTTTTCTAAAATACGTAACTTAAGGTAGATCAAGAATCTTTGTGAATGTATGATATGCCCATGTTCAAGTAATCAAGTCTCATACAACTACCCGGTACATTGACATTGAAAGGAAGAATATTGGCCAAACCACATAAAGGAGCCATTCTATATAGCCCTTCGTCCAATTGGAAGACTTGGAGACCAACTTGAAGAATTTTTTCTAATAGGAAGGATAACTACAAAGAAACCAGTTGAACAGTGCTTTTCCATCAAATTGCATCAGCTTTTCTCTTCACAAATTGAACAATACTAGAGAGGAATAAGCACACTTTTTGCATATTTTTGAGGATTCTTTTTATGTACTATTTTAGTTATTTTGGACCATCATTTCAAGATCAATTTTGAAAGTTGTCACAGCAATCTTAAGATTAATTTATTGTCATCTATTATGCTTGAAGTAGGTTATACTAAAGTTTTTCCTAGAAATGTGCAGTGGTTTGTATTTGATTGTATTGGACAACAAATAAAAAAAGTTAAATGTACCTCACAAACCTAAGTTTATAACAATAAATAACTCTTAAGATATATTTATTTTATTTTTCCCCAAGATAAGATCAGTCAAAGACATTGTTTAAGAACTCTTTTATCAAATGTTGTTTGTAAGTAGCAGAAACATGGAGACCCTGTTTGAACCTAGTATTACATCCAGATATTTCAGTAATACACTTGGAAAGAAAAGAGAACATGGCAAATTGGTTGAAGCCATTAATTAGCAGGCACAAATCCCAACCAGGGATGAACAACAAATGTCAAATAGCATTGTTAGATAGTAACTAGTTGGTTTTGTGAAAGTCATGTGTCTTGCCTTTCATAGATGGATGAGTAGGAGATTCCCCAACATTTCCCAATAGCGATGGTAACAACCTAGGCAGAGATCTCTTGTTCCATATCTGTCTGCAGGCAGGATGAAGGCAATCCTAATAAAACCTAAACTCCATGTAGTTTCATGCCAATTTTAAATTTCAAGACGTTAAAGAGCCCTTCTTGTGTGTTGTTTCCTTAGCACAAGAATATTGAACAAATTCTGGTTTTGCAAGAAGGAAAATGCTTGCAGAAGCTTCATAAAGGCATGAGTTACTAGTCAAACCACACAGAAGTTTAAAGCAAAAGCTAGCTTGAAAAGTTTTCATCATTCCTTATATATGTTTGACTAAAGATGATATAACAAAGCCTACAGATGCAATTAGCTAGAAAAATTTCAAGAATGAGGACCAGCAAAGATTGAGTCTATACCATCTCTCCAAGGCAATGCATAGAAAGAATGATTTTAACTACAAAAGCCCAGAGAAGAGCAGAAAATGTCAAGGTATAAGTAAATCAGGAGGATAAGTCTAAGATTTGAACTCTAATAGATACAGCATCAACTCCTTAAGGTAAATTTGGATATAAACATCTGTTATGATTAACTGAATATTGTGATTTCATCCTTCTTTTTTTAAATATAGCCCAAAAAATAAATTACTGCATTCCATAGGACATTAGAAAAGCATGCCTTTCCATTTTATGAGCATGTTCCTAATCATAAAATTATTAGGAACTTTCCAAAGTTCCAAACAGCTATGGCAGAGGTTGTTGATGTTTAATGCCTAGGATTGTCAAGTTGCTTTAAGTTGCATTGTCTCTTCAAGGAATTTTTCCTGTATTAATAAGTTTTCTAAGACTATAGTTGTATTTCAGTAATATAGTGTTTATATGCTAGACTACATCAGGGATCTGTTGAGTTGTGACCTTGAGGCAAGTTAGAGCACTTGCTGAACTGAACAAGGTTCGATTCCTTGGTAGGCATGCTTCACCAGCTTCCAAGTCAGGATGAAAAAGTCTCTTAAAAAATCCAAATAAGTTACTCTAATCTGATATTGTGGTTGTATTCCTTTATGATATTACTGTGTTAAAACATCCCAGTGAAATGTTTGGGACACACTTTTCCCTGATTTGCAGAGATCGACATATTTCATATTTGTTCTTAACTCTGATTTTCTTAAAGTAGTTTTATAACAGAAGCAGTAGTCTTTGTTTTTTTAATGGGTAAAACTGAGATACATAGGTACCAATATCTCTGCCCTTAAATAGCTGCTTACAACTTGCTGAGTCAGTGTTCACCTATATCAGAGGTCTCCTTCGGCTAAGCTGCCACAACTAGAGGGGTCCATTCCATCAAAGTCACCCAGGGATTGAATCTGGCCCTCTCCATATTCAATGTCTCTAGGGAATTATACCTTGGTGAATGGCGTGAAACACCATCCTGATCACCAATTGGGCTACAACCCCTTTGACTTAGAGTTTATTGAGATCTTCCCTTGTGTGGTGAAAACTTTAATGACGTATCATAAATATGGCCATCAGTGTCAATTTCAAACATTTGCTTCAACTTCTAGCTAGAGATTATCAAATTAGGAATCTAACAACCAGATAACTTCCTTCCAGCATAGCATTGGACCATCTATGAGCTTCATGGCTGTTCAATTGGCAGGGATGGTCCTCTCCCGACCTTTTCCTTCATAAGAAAGATGATGCTCAGACTTGGTTGAAGAGAAATCATTGACAGGTACTCTTCATCTTTGTTTATGGATTAAGTATGGGAAGAATCTATGATTGTAAAAATATTCCCTATAGATGCCATGTCGGTCCCTAATATGGCCATACTGTTTGATATTGCCTTCTTCTTCTCCGGCTTGTCATAGAAATATCCAAAGCTAAACTACTAGTGTCGATTCACTAGCTGAGCCAGCTTTGGGATAAAATGCACACATAATAACTCTCCTACAACCTTCCCTAAGTTGCCAAATAATGGGGTAGCACTCAAAATCAAATTCACTTACTTGAAGTAGTTGATGTTGCAAGCCTGCAGATATGGGTACCACTACTGCCCTCCTGAACCTCATGAAGTACAAATAATAAGATTTAGTGTTGGCTAACTATTCGCAAGAGGATTCACATGTAATTTCCTGACTCTCTGTCTTCTACAGCACAGAAGGGTTAAGACTTCATATGCAAACAGACTCGTACCAGATAGAAAAACCTCTAATAGACACATTAGACGGAGGAATACTGTTCGCTCACATCTCATGTCATATAGAGACATATTCAAGCTCTTGTTAGAAGGTATAATGTATCTAAAACATCAACGTTTGATCTGCTTACAGAAAAGGTACTTTTTTTATTAGAAAACCTTTTCAGAAGACTATGGAGAGTAGCAAAATCCATTTTCTGATATACACTTGACAACCACATTATCAAAAAGAGGGTTCCCATCACTTTAAAACTGGTTCATTCTGGAAGTAAGCACTCCAACTTACTGATTGACCATACCCTGAAGGATTGCATGGACTAGACAGGTGAGACTATTCAAGGAGAATCTGCTGGGATTGTTGTTTACTTTTGCAACTTCATACATTAACATTTTCTGCTAATATTCTGTTTATACATTGCATTTCTTCAAATTCCAGATGACAGTTCTCACCTTTAGTTATTTTGAAATGTTTATGGATTATACACATATTAATATAAAACGTCTTGAGTCTTTACTTGGCAAAGAAAAAGGGCATTGTTATTCGACTTTGTAGGAAGGTATTTGAAGGTTACCTTGTATCATTCCAATATGAAGCTGCTTCAAAATCTGGGAGAACTAATGTGGCATTGAGCAGACGGGCAATGTCTACCCCGTCACATAACTACAGAGGCAGAGAAGTAGATATAATAAACATTACAAATAAATTTCAGTTTTCTGAATTAAAAGATAAAAAATAAAATCTAAGACAGATTATTCAGCTGCAACAAAATAACAGAACATTTGTTTGGGTACAAGAGAACTTTTGCCGAGCTAAAACTGGTTTGTCATTTGAGCGGCTTACATCTCTACGCATCTGATTCAGACCACCATAGCAATCAACTTTGATGTATCCGGTGCTTTTTTGTGGAAACCCTGGACATTTTTGACACAACCAGTGAAATTGTCTGTAAATGAATCCAGACCTAGCTTCTCAAAGAACAATACACAGTTAGACATAGATCCAACTGCAGTCATACAGAAACTTTCACATGGTAAGAAAAATAAAAGTCAATTTTTACCTCTCAAAGGGCTTGCAGTCCACCATTCACAAGGCTTCCAATGCACACGGCTCTGCACATTCCATATATGTTTTGAAATAAATGGCCTTCTGTATGTCGTACTCCTGTGCTTGTATCAAAACAAGAAAGAGTTTATGCATTTGGAATGTATGCCACCAACTTCTAAGTTAAAATGAGGTGATATGTTTTTTAGCGTCTAACATTTTTTTCACCAATTATCTTGCTCTTTTTGTATTTCCTTTCATTCATCCAGACAACAGATGTGTATTCTTATTGGCAATATTTTTAGGCAATTTGATTTTGATGAATTTCAAAATATTAGAAAAATGGAAACTGCCAACAAACCCAGCAGTAACATATATACCTCAAATCAAGTCAAGTCTATGTAGCTTCCCAGATTCTTTTCGCTCTTAAATAAATCATTTATTTAGAGATTGCATGGTCAATCAATTATTTATAGTCTGACCAGGTGTTGTTATATTACCAGTGACAGAATTGAGAATAGCAAAGGACTGCTACATTCTGAAATCCATTTCTCGAGAAACTAATATCAGAATATAAGTTTCCGAATTACCTGTGTTTCTTCGGCCATTTCTAGCCTGCAACAGATTGCTTGCTAAATCAGAAAATAACATTTCAATACTCCATACCAATTGTGTCCCTTATCCAGTAACCATTTCAACATCTGTCCATAATGAATCCCTCCATTGATCTGTCAAACTTAACTCCATTTTGAGATGAACTTTTGTGTATAATCAGTCTCTTGTTGCGTGTTTCACAAATTTGCTGGCATATATTTTATATTTTGTCCTGTTGAGGAAACTTAAAGTATTAATCGACTAAAGTAATTGCCATATGAACGTCATTTATTATTTCTTGAATCTCCAAGATAAATCTGAATATGTGTTCTTACTTATGGAAAGCTGGATTTATTTGTAACTTTTTTTGGTGTGATATACTTAAAATGTAACAATTTTTACTTGTCTATAGAAAAACCCTAAAAGGTTACTTATTCCCAAAACCTAAGAACCCCTGCTTTAAACCCATTTCTATTTGATTTCATGTTTCTCTTAATGATAACATAGCAGTGTTGTCAATTTAGCACACGATCATAATCATTAAACATTACTAAAAAACTAAAAAGAATATAGACGCTTAAACCGATATAAGAAGGGCGCAGTATACATCAGAAGAAGAAAACGCTATAAAAGAATGAGCACCCAATTGCGTGCGCCTCTTAACATTAACACCAGAATGCAATTCTATGCTTATTAACAACCAGTATTTTCAGGTTGGTTATATTGCTGGTCGTTTTTTCAAAATTTTGAGAATGGAAATACTTAATCAATACTTGCATATGCTATTCTTCATGTATAACACTACAGAGGAGGATAGAGAATACATGGTAGCAATAGTTTCGAGATACGTTTGATGCCTGGGACTCAAATGCATTATAAGCAAGAATACAAGAAGAGCTGCTGCTGCCATTAAGCCAGTAGATACTGGTTTTGTGAAAGCCGGCATTGAAACAGAAAGCTTAATCATTTTTCTGCTCTCCTAAAAACATTCAAATTGTTTCTACCCACTTGTGAATTCTCACAGATATCCTCACAATTCCAGCGCCCACTTGACAATTTTCACTGTTACAATGAACCAAGAACAGATTCAACTTAGATCTCAATATTACAGCAATGAACCAAAATTTCAAAGCAAGGCCAACCAAAAAAGTATTCAGACATACAATTCAGGCCAGAAGAAAGAGTTTTCAAAGCAAAATTAGCTTCACCAGCCATACGGAATACTTCTTTGAAAAGGGCATACTTACCATGGATCCCGAGCTTCTTCTTAAGTGATCGATGCCCATACCCTCCTTAAAAGCATATATAAGGGCATATATAAGGGAATGCTTAAATCGCAGTATGTGGATTAGATAAATCAATGGTTTAATTGTAATTTCCTCTGCAAAGTGCCCAATGATTCGTGGTAGAGATCAGTTCATATGATCTGTGTGAAAGTCTGCAGTCAGTGAGAAGTTAAACACAAAATGTGTTTGTACGGATTCGCATTGATGGCAGATCAGTTTGACGTGATCTTCTGTTATTTCGGTTGGTTAACAAATCGTTAAAAGTTTTCTTTCTTTCTTTCTACACATCGTTGATTATGTGAGGAAGGGCAAACTTGATGGCAAATCATTCGTTCTCGGATTATCATTTTGACAGACTGCTTGAATGATTCTTTAAATTAGCCTGATACTGCTTTCGTTTTCTTTATATATAATAATACGTGCTTGCACTTTTCCTCTTCTTTTTGGGTTAGCTTTGTCGTGATTATTCCTTATGTAATGCAAGTGTATAACCAAGTGATAGCATTTTCTTTTGAAAGTTGGTTTCAATCTACATTCATTTTTAGTTGGGTTAGCTTTGTTGTGATTATTTCTTATGTAATGCAAGTGATAGCATTTTCTTTTGAAAGTTGGTTTCAATCTACATTCATTTTTAGGGATTAGTTTTGATTTGGATACAAGTTGTATAGGTCAAGCGTGTGATTCATGGAAAGTAATCTAAATTTTTTAATTTCAAATTTAAATTTAAAGTCGATATAAATCTTTTTATTAGTCATTATGTGTCTATTTGAAGTGTAAAACATTTTAATTGTCATCTTTGAAGTTATATGCACGAGTTAATCCTAATTCATTTTTAACCATTTGATAAAGAGTGTTCAAGATACATCGATTCTCATAATCAAAACATTTATTATTGTATTAAATGCTTGAATCAACATCTAGACATCTTTTTCATGCTTGTCCATTTTTCTTGATCATTTCCAAAAGTTGTTGACTTGGTATCTTAGGGGTTTGGCCAGAGACATATTTTGTTTCACTGACTAATTCATGATTAGCATAAAAGTGAATTAAGAGTGAACAATAAAAAAATTACATGAAGTAGATCTATGCATCCAAATCAAATATGCACTTCTATACAAATTGGATCTAAACGTTTGTGATTGATCCTACAATTATAAAAGTGACCCATAGTGATAGGCAATGTGTTTTCATATCCCAAGACATTTGTCTAGTTAATCCTATTTTTTGGCACTCTAACAAGTCCTTTTCATATAGGGGAGAGGGGCTCATAGTGGAGCACACTAACTTCGTGCTTCTCAAAATCCTATGTAGAAATTTAAAATCGCTCCCATTTTTTATAGCAACTTACCTGGCAAGTCCTTTGATTATTATATAATTTTCAAGGCCACATCATCAAATTTGATGTAACATCAACATGCTTTTTGTAGAGTTGTCCAAAAAGGACCCAAAAAAAAGTGAGACCAATAGTTGTGCGTTGATGTGGCATCACATGATTTGTACTTTATGGATAAAAATTGTTTTACGATTGGATATTAAAGTGTTCCACTATGGGGCCCATTGAGGACTACAATCAGGCAATGGATATAGAAAGTGAAGATAAGAAATCATCTCAAGGGAAGAGGAGGACTAAAGACGATAAGTGCATAGATGACAACAACAAAAATGAATAAAAGATGATTCAAGATTTAAGGAAAGACATGATGAGAATGGTGAAGGATCTAAAATTTGAGAAAGAAATATAAAGGAAAGTAAATAATTATGGTGCACCAAGTGCAAGGTCAAGGGTCACACTAAAGAAAACTACCCCAACAAATTATTTTGTAACATTTGTCAAGTAACGGGACATTCCATCAAGGAATGCTCATACAACTTGAAGAAAAGAAGCGCACAAGTGCTCTTCAACCAAGGGGAACAATCAACTCCTCCAATCGCACCTCCAAAAGCACAAAACCATAACACTAATGTATATCTCGATAGATATCATAATAGATGGGGAAATAATAATTATTTCAACAATAGTGGACCAAGAAGCATAATCCAATACAATGTGAAAGGAAGACCAATTATCTAGTGTTGAAAATGTAATGAATGGGGTCACTTAACTAGAGAATGTTAGAGTAACATGTTATAGCATAAAATTGCACCCTAGTGCAATTTCCCATAACACCACCCTTACTTTATCCTTATAAATTGATAATTCTAAATCATGATGTCTTAAGCCTTTTGTCCCACCTGTACCTTGTTTTATCGGTGGAGGGAATTTTTACTAGGGCGCTTACACGTCGCGTAGATGTTTGCACACCACATGAACATCCTTGATAGATTTCTAGGTCAATAGACGTTAGGATGTTACACTTCCTATCACCCACAAAGTGTAACGTTCCCTGTAATTGTAAACCTGCCCGAAAATGGCTCATTTACCTCTAAATCTCCATTTTGAACCTACATTCTCATTCCATTCAACTCTAATCTTCATTCTTGCAATTCTACTCACTTCATTCTCAATTCTTCCACTTCATTCTTTCTCTTCTCTCCTTCTCACTCCCATTTTTCTCTCTACACCATTATTCTTGTAGGTTTCAATATCTACTTCACTCTTGCACGATTGTCTTGTATTCTCGAAGCTCTCATCCTTCCTCTTGGTTTCTATAAGCTTGTAGAAGGGAGGGTAACACTTTGTTATTTCATTGCATTAACGATCCTATTTATACATTGTGGTCTATCTAGTTGTTCATGGAGGTGGAAACACCAAAGCGAGGGTTTAACAGGAAAACTCCAAAAAGCATACCTAACATTTTCTCATTTTTGTGTGTGCAGATATTTCATTCGTGTGGAGCTTGCAGGAGACTATATCTACTTTGATTTGGATACTTCTTTCTCTCTACTTGTCATTTCATTCATCGTTAGTTTATCTTTCATTTAAATTAGTCTACTTATACTTGTTCATCTTTTTACGCATTTATAGCATTTTGTCTATTTATATAAAATAGTCAGATTCCAATATTCGAATTGTTAGCAAGCCCTAAGCATTTTTGGTCACAAACTCTACTCTTTATATGTACAATAGGATAGCGCGTCCCTAAGACGACAACGTACTGCACTGTCATTTGTCTCTCACGTTAACGTCCTCTATCCAAAAGTCAGTTAGTTTATTTCTCGAGACCTATGTGGTTTGTTCACCTAATTCCTATAGTCCTCCATCCTGAAAACCAAAAAACATAGTCTATTTGTTCCTTCATTTGGCATTCCTTCCCTTGAGCCTTGTCATTGAGGTGATCGAGGGTAATTCGCTCCCTTTATACCTTGTTTGTCTTGGGACTTGAGAGTAGAAAATCCCCTCCACATTTTTGGTGAAGCCAATGTGAATGTCCTTCTCTCGTCATCCTTATTTTGAAAAAAAAATTCTCATGTGTTAGGATGTGTAGTTGGTAGTGCATTATGACACTCTTTATGAGCTTTACAACCTAGTCAACTACCTTCAACCACGTTGTTAGAAGGAGTTATCAAAATTTAGACATGGGATCCAAGAGGTTCAGTCCTACCCATTCTAGCCCAACTATTGACGAGTTCACTACAGGACTCTCAACTAGGTGCACTCCTCCTATCAATGAAGCTAAAACTTATGTTCCTACCCCTCCTACCTCACCCTCGACCTCTGCCTCTTTTGTGGAAGATGAAGCTCTCAAGGTCCATGCAGAGCAGATTTACTCCTTGGCGTTGAGACTAGCAAAGCTTGCAGGATTCTTGGTAGGAGATAATTATTTTTCCCAAGTGCCTCTCATGGTTGAAAATTTAAGAGATCTATTAACTAAAGATCAAAGGGTTCTAGAGCTCCTTCATGGTATTGTCGATATTGTAGAGACCCATGTTCCCTCCACCTTACCCTAGGGCTACTCAAGATGTGTGATCGGGGATCGTTGGAAGACAACTGGAAATCCTGATGCCTAAGGTGTCGGTGTGCATGGCTAACATGGGTCCCTTTACTAACACCAACATCGTACTTAAGCAAAGTTGAACTATTAAAGTAAATAAGGTCCCTTTGGGCTTCAGTTACTCCACACCTGAAGTTCAGAGCATCCATGTTTTTGGTGCTAGTGTCGGTGCCTCTACCAGTGTTGGTGTCAGCTCCTCTTTTGGTGCTGGTGTTGGTGCATGTGTTGGTGTTGGTACAGGGGGCTCTTTTGGTGCAGATGTTGGTGGTTTTTTTGGTAGTTCTACTAATCATACCTTGTATGTTGATTCGGTCCTTAATGCTCTTCTACAAAACATGGGGTGCATGTAGAATCAATTAGTGAATTTTACCATTTTTTCTCCTAGCCTATGTTTTAGCCTTTATGTCATTGTATTCCTCTTTCTATTTCCATTCTAAACACTCTTATCCCTTAGGAGTGGATATTCTAAAATTTGAAAAGTACAATGGCCATGGGGATTCGTGGATGCATGTCTCGTCCTTCAATACCATGTGTATTGATTTCTTCCATAATGATGTACTCTTGGACAAACTATTCCCACATTCTCTCAAGGATGTCGTTTTGGAATGGTATTGTCCCCTACCTAATAACTCCATTTTCTCTTTCGACCAGCTAGTTAATCAATTTCTCCAATAGTTTCATGCCAACATTGGGTCAAGATTGTATTCAACGATCTCATCTAATGCAAGTAGGAAACTCATGAGAAGTTATCTAATTTCATAGCTTGGTATCAGACTGTATTTGTTTAAATTTCTTATCCTTTTCTTGATTTTGATGTTCAAAAACTACTTATCAAGAACTTGCAACCTACATTGCAAGAAAAGTTTATTTTTAATGAAATATATATATTTTTTGCATATGTGTGATGCCTTGCAAGAGTACCATCAAGTGGTTGTTTAGTACAAGGATTCATCCTCGTTCTCTTGTCAAGATGGTCAGCCAGTTGTGGCATTCTCTAGAAAGAACAAGGTCATGGAAAACATGGTATATGTCCCAACATATAAGAATGCTACAAGACGTAATAGAACTTCCACTAAATTATCAAAATCATATAATAGCATCTTGCAAAAGTTATTGAAAGATAAAGTAATAACTTTTCCAGAGATTTGACCACTATTTAAGCCATATCCTCAATGGTGCGAATCCTAGAAGTTTTGTCAATACCACCGAGTTGTTGGACATGACATCAAAAGATTTGTTCACCTACATCATGTGATTCATGACCGCATTAATGACGAGACTATTTGTCTCGATGGTAGAAAATAGAACTCTAACAAGTCTATAACAAAGTTGAACAACTAGTTGCAAATATACATAAATCATTTCTCGTCACACTCAGCTAATTCGGTTACTCCTTCATTGTCTTCTGATTTCACCCCATCTAAATATGTGAATGTAGTCTCATTCACTCATATTCCTCCGACAAAGCATGCACGAATGTTGTCCCTAACATTACATTCACTTCACATGATTTGTCCCAGAATAAGGAGCCCTCTCCGCTTTATGTTCCCACTTGCATCAATGGTAACGTCATAATGGGCATTATGGTTGATCCCTCAAGTCATACGAATTTCATTATAGAGGAGACCTTTTTTATCAATAGTTTACATAAGGATAAATAGGATGGGTCATAGGCTACCCTTCACACACACAATGGGTTTTCTATTGCACCTATGGGCACTATTTCTTTGTCAGTCTTGGTAGGACCTAAGGCTATGGAAGTCCCATTTGTTGTGATTCTGAAATTTGACTTATTCAAAGTAACATTAGACATCCCATGGTTGGCCTCTATGAATGTCATCACTTCCATGATCTACAAATCTTTGAAGTTTCCCCATGAGGGCACAGTGCATACTGTCCAAGATACGAGATACAAACCACTAGTGCCATGTGGGGGCTACTCCCTAGACCACTTTTGGCCCACCCCAGTCAAACCTCTCCCTCAGAGATCTTTTTTATAGAGCTTATTGTAGATATAAGACTGGGGGCTTGACATTGAAGGGTGGTTTTCCCCCATCTCCTTATGTTGTTTCTCTAAAGGCTTGTCTATGTGCACAACAACATGCTTTGTCTTCTACCCCTCCAAAGGGGAAGTACAAGCTTGCTCTTGCCCTTGGGAATCCCCCTTCTAGTTCTTCTTTTGCACCATTTTCTTCCTCTACCCAATCCTTAGTAGTGTATGTGTTCCTACTATTGTGCATAGCATAGGAAAAAGAAAGGCAACCATGTTGTGAAAGGTGAAGCCCCAATTCTTTCAGCTGCATGTCTTGCCCACAGTGCCCCGACCCACCCTGTATGGTAAGGGGAAGTCTTGCCATGGGGTTATTCTCATGTCTCGGCCTCCACCTATTCCTCCACCTGCCCCTAGGGTAGAGAAATGAAAGAGGGCCCCTAATGTGACTCTTGCCTCTATTTTTGTTTTTGTGTCTATTAATCCTCTTGCTCCTCCTAAGGAGACCACCCTTCCACCAGTGATGGTTATGAAGGTTTCTCTTGTGGTAGAGCAGGAGCTTTTGACCTCTTCTTAGGTTGCATCTTCTAGTGCCAACAAGTGATGTAACTGGCTTGTGCATGAGTGTAAGCATCAACAAAAGGCTCTAGCTAAGGAGCATGCTACTTTGCAGAAGTCTAGGGAGGATCCTATTGTTTTTTTTTCCACTCCAAAAAAATTTGTGGTTACTTCTACTCTTTCCATTTCTTCTTCTTTAGTTTCCATCACCTCAATTCTTCTTTTGGCTTCATCGGTGAATCCTGATGAACCTCACCTAAAAGGGTGCAAGTGTTCATCGCTACCTCGGTGGAGCCTCCCCTTCTTACCTCTCTTATTGAAATTCATCCTTTCTCGTAGCTCATGGATTTGTCTCCTTTTTCTTTTGCTTCTACTTCATCTGTGGGGATTTTACATCCCTTGTTAAAGCGTAAGCTTGAGGATGGCCTCACCTCAAGTGATGGTCGCAAGAAAATTTTATCTTCTTTTGAGTCTTGTTCTACTTTAGCTTACACTATCCTAGTGATGGAGGCAACCCCCACTTCCTCAGAGTTAGTCATCGCCCCATGCCACTCCTATTTAGTGCATGTTCAACTCGTTGGAGGATATCCCAACTTTTTTCTTGATCTTTGAGATCGATGACCTTAGTCTCACAAGAGCTCAGTGAAGAGGATTCTTGGCCCTTATTACATGTGAGTCAACTAGTGCAACCCTTGATATTCCTCCCCTCTAGGCTCATCCTCCCTCCCCTTACAATGATCTAGATCAGGAGCAAGATGACCTACTGGTGGATTCAGATTAGGGTGGCACCCCTTTCTACATCTTTAGATTAGTTTTGTGTGTTTGTTTGTGCTTCCCTCGTGCTTGTTTGTCTATGTTTTTGCTCTCGCCTGGAGGATCGTTGCTATCCTTGTAGGTGCTTGGATATAGGAGAGAAAATATGTCGTAACCTTATTATATTTGTTTCATCATTTCTTCTATATGTCATAATCTTGTATTTTCACGTCGAGGACAATGCAAATTATCGAGGCATTTAGGCCTTTTCCATGTTGACACATTTTTTTATTTTTCATTTCTCTTCATGTGCTCTTCTTCATATTCTGATACATTTGGGGGTGATGATAGTTCATAAGTATATTATATCTATCTATCTATCTATATCTATGAGTAGTTCTAACCCCAAAAATTAAATCTCCTTATGCTTTTGATTTCTTCGTCTCTACTTTTTCTACCTCACGATGTTGTAGTTTCTATGTGTTGTCCCTCGAATGTGTGACAAGATTCCATGAATACATCATGCCATATATCTTGTGCCACGATGTCTCTTGTCTTCTCTCCTTAGAATGGCATGTGCTCCTTTACGTAGCACACACATTCTAAGGGGGGGCTCTCGTATCTGCTTAATCTTCAAAAAGGTGTAATATTTCAAAAGGATTCCTTGATGAAAGAATACCTTGATGAAAACCTCTTTCCAAAGGATTCCTTGGTGTCTTATGTCTTATGTCTTGATTTCTTGATGTCTCATCGTCTAGCTTGGGGGTAACCTAACTAGACCTGTCTTGCCTTTTTTGTGACTTTCTTGCAACACAATTTGTAATAGCCACATACCTACATGCTTTTCGTATGGACTCTAGCCATGCTAGCCATACCTATCAGCACCATCTTTATTTGATCAAATTGTCTTATTGTGTCTTATGAAATTTTTTATCGTGTCTATTATTTTTTACCTTTTCGCATAACATGTTTATAGCTAACATGTTTGAGGCGAGATTACAATTGGCTTTTCTAGGATTGAAGACCCGCGTCCTCTTTACATTCTAGTGAAGTCTCTTACACATTAAGTATACCAAATCAAAGGGTTGCTTCCTCTTGATTTTTGGTATATTCACTTCAGTCTCTTTCTACTTTAGCTCACACATGCTTTGACACATATGCTCACTAAAGTGGGGGTAAAAATTTATGGTGTAAAATTACACCTTAGTGCAATTTCCCATAACACCACCCTTACTTTAGCCTTATAAATTGATGATGTTAAATCTCACCATCTTAAGCCTTTTTTCCCACACGTACCTTGTCATTTTCTATTGATGGGGGGAATTTTGACTAGGATGCTTCCATACTATGTAGACGTTTATGCACCATGCAAATGTCCCTAATAGATTCTCGAGTTAGTGGATGTTGGGACGTTACACTTCTTGTCACCTGTAAATTCTAACACTCCCTATGACTGTAGATCTTCCCGAAAACAACTCTTTTGCCTCAAAATATTCATTTTGAACCTACATTCTCATTCCATTAAACTCTAATCTTCATTCTTGCAATTCTACTCACTTTATTCTTAATTATTCCACTTCATTCTTTATCTTCTCTCCTTAGCACTCCCATTTTCTCTCTACACCATTATTCTTGTATGTTTCAAGCTCTAATTCACTCTTGCACATTTGTCTTGTGTTCTCGAAGCTCTTGTCCTTCCTCTCGACTTCTCCAATATTGTAGAAGGGAGGGTAACAATTTGTTATTTCATTGCATTATCAATCTTATAATTAGCATATTGTTGTCTTTGCTTTCTATACATCTTGTCTATTGCTTTCTTTATCATTATTTCTACATTGTGGTCTATCTAGCTATTTGTGGAGGTAGAAACACCGAAGTGGGGGTTTGACTGAGGCAAACTCTAAAAAGTAGCCCCAACATTTTCTCATTTCTATGTGTTTAGATATTTCATTCATGTGGAGCTTGTAGGAGGCTGGACCTACCATGAGTTGGATACTTATCTCTCTCTACTTGTCATTTCATTCATAGTTATTTTATCTTTCATTTAAATTATTCTCCTTATTGTACTTGTTCATCTTTTTATGCATTTCTAGCATTCTGTCCATTTATGTAAAATAGTCACATTCCAGTATTCGGGTCGTTAGCAAGCCCCAAGTGTTCTTGGTCACAAACTCTACTCTTTATCTGTACAAGACACCAATGCGTCCCTAAGATGATAGTGTGCCACATTTCCATCCATCTCTCGCATTGACGTCCTCTAGATGAGACTCAGTTACTCTATTTCCCAAGACCTTTGTGGTCTTTTCACCTGATTCCTCCAATCCTTGATCCCGAAAACCCAGAAACATAGTTTAGTTGTTCTTCCATTTGACATTCCTTCCCTTGAACCTTGTCATTGAGGTGACTAGGGTAAATTCGCTCCCTTTAAACCTTATTTTTCTTAGTACTTGGGAGTATTGAATCCCCTCCTTCACAAAACCAAAACAAAATGGGATTGTTGTGCAAGTGGTATAGACTAGGTGATCATGAAGACACCAACTACCTAAAGCAAAAAGGCATTATCATGCTGGACATGGATGTGGAAGATGAGATGAGGAAGTTCTGGAAATTACCAAAGCACAAAAAAAGAAGGAAATATATCCAGACCCTTGTATGGAAAAATAACGACTCTGAGAAGCCAAAGAAAAAGTAGAACAAGTAATGGAAAAAGAATAAAGAACTTCCAAAGAAACTACACGTACCTCATTGCAGTTAAAGTAAGAAAATAATTTAGTACATCAAGTGCTACAAAAATCCATACCAATCAATGTGATAGACCTTATCCAATGTATTCCATAACTAAGAGTGGCAATCACAAACATGGTCAGTGATAATCAAACTCAACAATAGGAAGGCCAAAGAGAAGGCATGATAGTAGAGTCACCACCCGAGGGAGAACAATTCATTGACCCAATGTTGTTGACAATGAACATAGGGAAGAAACCGATTGTTTTCCAAATGGAGATTATGGGGAAGAATCTAACAAACACTATAATTGATAGAGGATCAAGAGTTAAGGTATTGTCTGAAGATACATGGAAGTGCCTCGGGAAGCCAAATATTTGGTCACTAATATATCAATTAGTTAGCATCAACTAGCATGGTATTAATGTAATACCCCTCCGTTTTGCTTCTTGTTTGGTTTGCTTTATGTTAGGTTTGGTTGCAGCTACTTTGATACTGGACACACCTTGTTATTTGTGTTTTGATCGTTACTATTGAGCGACAACTATTATTGTGTGATATGTTGATCTAATTATCGTTTCATATGCTTTAATGGTTTAATGATGTTGTAGAGTTAGCATGAGATGTTATTATGAAATTATTGATTATGATGTTAATGTCAGTCTTTGATAGTGTATTGGTGAAGAGGACGGTTTCGCATCACTCACTTGCGAGCGCCCTGCGAATCCGTGATTTCTTCTTCACGGTGTGTATTATATGCTGGATATATTGTATTATGTTGTTTACCTGGTTTCAGGTTGCAGGTATATGACATCGACTCCACCTGGTTTCACAGGTTTGAGCGTGTCGATCCAATGATTAAGTTGAACGGGAGATAGTAGCTAGATAACATGTGTCAAGTCTACGCCCTAGCCTTAGTGTGTCGTCAGTCTTGTTTGTTGAGTCATCGTGTACCTTACTTTAATGTTATTTGATTTTGAAAGGTGCTTGTTTATTAAATAAATTTTTTAGAATAATTGCATTGGGTTAAAGTGGTGATTATTTTATATTAAATTAAAGTTATGCTTAGATGTTATATTTAAAGTTATTAATAGAATTTAATTTAATTAAATTTAAATTATTTAATTTAATTAAATTTAAATTATTTAATTAATTAAATTTAATCTCAAAAGGGTTGAATCTAGTTATTAAATAATTAAAATTAATTAATTAAGTTTATTGGATTAAATTAAATAAAAGCAAAAAGAAATTGAAAGATATTTGAAAATTACATTTTGAAATTGAAAGAAATTGAAATTGTATTTTAAAGTCAATTTGGGTTTTCGAAAATGGAAAATGAAATTAATATCTAATTTTCAACTTTGCATGCATTGTGATTTAGGGTTGTATAAGATATTTTTGATTTATGGGGAATGCATGTTTTAAATTTGGAGGAGAAGTTTTTGGGTGGAGAATTCATTTTCATAGCAGTGAAGGATTTTTGGAAAAATTTGCATAGAGAAGGGTTGAAGCAGTTTTTGGTTTTGGATTTGATTTGAGGAAAGTCAGTTTGCAATTGTTGAAGTTTTTTGGATTGGATTCGTTGCATGTTCGAGGAAAATTCAGGAAATCTTTGGAGGAGGATTGCATCATAAATTCATCTTCTTCTGTAGCTTCGAATTCCAGGTTTTGATCTGTGTTTTTCGGGTTCTTGTTTTTGTTTAATGCAATTTATATTGTTTATGAATCTGATTGTTGAAATTCATTGTTTAAATTAAACCTTAGATTGTGCTTCAACATTTAGGTTGTTGTATGAAGATTTTACCCTTTTGAAAACATTCAGATCTGTTTTTCAAAACAAACCCTATTAGAAAACTTTCAATTAAAAATCAAGATCTGTTTATTTTCCTATTTTTATTATTTGAAAATTTGAAAGAATGATTTAAAAGAAATTAATTTTAAGAACAATTTAAATAAAAATCAGTTTTTAAACATTTGTGAAGTTTAGAAAATCATTCTGGAAAATTTTATTAATTTTCCTGTGACTGGTTATTTTTAATTATTCTGTTAATTTTACTAGTTAGCAATTCTGTGTAAATTTATATATATTTATTATTATATGTATTATAGTTTTGGTAAATATGCATACATATAATATATAGATATATATATAGTTTTGTAATGTTAATTAATTATTTTATTTATTTTTGGGAAAAGGTCATCGTTGAATTTATTACACAGGCCAATGGCAAAATTTCGGTTTCTGTGTCTTTTGAAAAAATAAAAATTAAATAAAATAAAATAAAAAAAAATTAAACAAAGTTGTTTGGTGGACGGTGGCCATGACCCCACCGCCCACGCATTCCCAAGGGAAGGACGCACTGCCAATGGGCAACGCGCCTGCCACTTGGGGGGGACGCACTGTCCATGGGGAGTGCGGCCTCCCCAAAATGCACCGACCGCTGTACAATGTACAGCTGGTGACAGGCAAGGGTACCGGCGACAGGCATGGGTACCGACAGAGGTAGACAAGGGGTGGTGGTACCATCAGCGTCAGTGTACCGTCCGTCCTCTATAAGGTTGCTTTATTACATTGGACTTTGAATTTTTATATTTCTAAATTATTTTAAAAAGGATTTTCATGATTTCAGTTAATAAAATAAATTGTATTTATACAGTAAAATATATAATATGTAGATATATAGTCTATATGAAATTTTATTAAATACATATTCAGTGTGAATATAAATTATATATAAATACATACAATATATATATATGAATAAGATAATGAGGTACATTTTTTTTATTATTCTGTTTTTCTTTTCTTTTCCAGAATTATAAACTTGGTTCAATTAAATGGGGTTGAGATTATTTGTAGTGTTAAATAAATATAAATGTATATAATAGTCAATTTATATATATACATATATATTTATTTGGGTGCATGATTAAGTTTATGTATTAGTTATTTAATTTGAGAATTTGAAAGAATTAGATGAGTTAGCGAGAAATAGAAAGAAATATTTTCTTTCATGTGTGTGTTATGATTTAAATGTAAAGGAATATTTTGTCTTGCTCAATTAGAATTTATCTTTTCCTTGAAAAAAGTAAAGGTAATTATTTCAGTTTATTATTTATGATTGAAGTAATGGACTATTTACTGAAAAGCATTAGTTAGGAAATGGATTTAATATATCTAAATATAGCATATTTCCTTGCTATTGCTTGTTGTTATTACTTTTCCTTATGTTCGTGATTTGGGAAAAAGGGGTTTCATGAGTATTTGAGCTAACCTTGTTATCGTGCCTTTGATTTTGTCAATGTTACTTGTTGAATGAATATGGGTTTAAGAAATCCAAATATTAGATTTGAATTATGACTTGAATGCTTGTTGTAGTTATGTCGTCAAGTTGCATTGTGGGTTTTGGGATTTAGTGTTAGTCCAAAATTGTAAGTCTTCCAGAAGAACTTAGAGGATGAGGGTTGTCGAAACTTTATGTCAACCAGTTGTTTTTCCCTTGGGTAGTGCATGGCATCTTTTCAGTTTTTACTCGATTTCCACGAACGGGGATGTTTTTGTGCCTCCTGTGAAAGGAGTGGACTATGTGTGTTTGTTGTCTCCAAGATGTTTGGAGTGAATTGTATTATTTGTTTCCTCCTTGTGTTGGAGTGGTTATGATGCCTAGGTTGTATGCACTTGTGTTTCCCTTGGAGTATGGTTTTTAGGGTGTGTTGTCCATTAGAAGAGTGGCTTCTGTTAGGCGTCGAAGCCCAAAGAGGTAAACCAGGTAACCTTCAAAAGTTATTTAAACAAGTGATAATTAAAGTAATGTACTTAGAAGATTAGGACTAACTTCTCACTAATCAAGATAATTTTTCCTCACTCATAGACACAAGGGCTCGTTTAGACTTGGGATGAGTGGGTAGGCCTGAAATGGCATAGTCATCTATCTTGTCAGTACGAGAGGTATTTGATGCCGCATGAGTGAGCATGGGGGCCAGGATTTAGTTGAGGTCACCAGGATTACCAAAGCCTATGAAGAATGCCCAAAGGAGATCTCATGACTTCTATGTGATGACACTCTATCTAGGACAACTGTTGCTTATTTTTTTATGTGTATGGTTTTCTAAACATACTTGACCTATTTTATGTCTGGAAGCAATGTGACCTATGTCAGTAATGTCAAAGTTGTACTTGGGTTGTACTTGTTATGTGCATGTGTTTGGTTGAGTCAGTATGTGTCAGTATGAGTCTGCCTTTGGTTAGAGGTAGTAGATTCTTTGTCCATGTTACTTTGTTACTATCTCCTAGCATGGGGGGTGGGCCTTCAGGTACCACTTGGCTGGGTGGAACATGCACTATAAACTGTTGGGTCCCCTGTGATCTTCAGTTCATGGAGGCGAGACATCCAGTTGGACAACTCGCGGATCTTGTTTTATTTTCTTGCACTGTTGTATTTCAAATTATATAAGTTGATTTTACCCCTCTTGTAATTATGAGGTGGATTTATGTAATTGTAACACTTATGTATTTATGACTCATTCTAGGAATGAGTGTTGCAATCAGTTATTCTTGTAATGGATGTATCTTCTTATCTTGGTATTTATTTATGTTGAATGAATGCTTACTACTTGAGTTATTAAATGCAGTGTAATTTATTTGATGTATGTTAATGGGGATTTAAGTAATCTCGGTTACGTAGCCTTAGGGGATGTTGTCAATACGCTTTTATTGTGAATTGAAACTTCCTCTAGGGTTGTGTGGCGGGGCATTACAATTAAGCCATTGGGAATGTTGATAGTGAAGAAGGTGACAATTGAGACCCAACCATTCCTACTATACTTCATGGTCATTTTGTTGCAGAAGAAGGCATACGATGCACTTCTCGAGGGGGGATGGATGATTGTAACCAAGTCAAGTCATAATTTGAAATTAAATACCCTCTCCATAGGAAATAATGGAAATAAGTATGTGATTGACCTGAGGAATCAAGTAGTGAGTGAAGAGATGACATATTCTAATTCAAAATCGAAAGGAGGATCGGGAAAAAAGAAGAAAGAATATTTATGGAACCAAATGACAAAGGAGTCATTAACGTCCAATATTGCTCAGAGGACGAAACAAGTTCTCTCAATGGATTATTTTATTGGTAAATAGAAGACTACAAAGTGTTCCAATATGATTGTAATATGTTGTAAGTCAGAGAAATTGAAGGAGAAGAAAAGGACAAAGCCACAACAAGTTAGACATTTCCTTTAGAGTATGAAGAATACAAGCAGGGAGTGGTCAGGGTGGATGATATGCCAACTCATATTTTTGAATGAGACAAAGTGATCAAGTGTGAATAATCAAGAATGAAGAAGGTTAAATTAGGAGAGGAGAATAGTCCATGAATTATCCTAGTTGGAGATGACTGGAATCTCATGTTGAAGGCAACACGACTTAAGATCTTCATAAAATACATGGATACCTCCACATGAACATTCAAAGACTTAAAAGGGATAGCTCCAAAACTATGTGTACATAGAATCCTTCTAATATCGAGAGCACAAATCATATGATAGAGGCCCTATCGAATGAATAAGAATTATGTTGCAAAGGTACAAGAGGAAATAAAAATATGTTGGAAGCTAGAATAATATTTAAGGCTGAAGTTAGTGATTAGGTATCTCTAATAGTCATATCACTAAAGAAACAATCTAAACAAATTTTAATATGTGTGATTTAAAAAGTTTGAATGTAGTGACCATAAAAGACCCACTTTTTATTCCATTCACTAACTCAAAATTAGAAGAAGTGGTTGGTCATGAAATTTATTCATTCATGGAAGAATCTTTGGATATAACCAAATAAGCATAGTCGAGGAGGAAAAACTAAAAACTATTTTTATGGTTAAAGACATAGTGTATGCATACAATTGGATGTTGTTTGATCTATGTAATGTGTCGATAAATTTTTAAAAG
This sequence comes from Sequoiadendron giganteum, assembly GCA_007115665.2. Taxonomy (NCBI): domain Eukaryota; kingdom Viridiplantae; phylum Streptophyta; class Pinopsida; order Cupressales; family Cupressaceae; genus Sequoiadendron; species Sequoiadendron giganteum. Next base: position 187,044,789 of record CM021104.1, on the reverse strand, counting down.
ATCGTTATGCACGTATTCTACAAAATGTTAGTTGGAAAATTTAAGTCATTCCTAGACAATTAGTCGATCTATAGTGACCAAGACACACATCTAAAATATCTTGGAGAATGTATGGAATGGTGCAGAGCATCACAATTGGCATTGAATTTGAAGAGGTGTTATTTCATGGTACCTTAGGGTAAACCGCTTGGATGCATAGTTTGCAAAGTTATAATGAAGATTGGCCCAAAGAACATATAGGTGGTCGTACAAATGGAAGAACCTCAAAAAATCACTTGGGTAAAATCATTCCTAGGCCATGTCGATTATTATAAAAGATTTATTAAAAAAATTCCTAGATATCCTACCTGCTCGATGTACTCACATGGAAGGGCCAACCGTTCATAGGGATGGAAGATTAGTAGAAAGCCTTTAATTAATTAAAGGTATGATTAATAAGTTCACTAGTCCTTGTATACCTGAACTAGAGTAAGGAGTTCCAGGTACACATCGATGCATCAAACTATGCAATTGAAGCAAAATTGGCACACGCGGGACCATAAGGTTTGTATCATCTAGTTTCTTCACCAACCAATTATTTTCAAAAGTAAAGCACTGTAGTATGATGGAGAGGGAAGCACTAGGAATGGTCTATGTCATACAAAATTTTAGACATTACTTGTTGGCAACACCATTCACATTCTACATCAATCATTAGGCCCTTATGTACTTGATGAACAAGCCAATAATCCAAGTTTGAGTAAGTATATGGCTCCTACTATTGTAAGAATTCACATTCATCATTTAATTTCAGTCACATAAAAGCCATGTTATTTCCAACCAACTGTTTAGAATCAAGTCAGGTGAACCACTTGAGGGAGTGAATGAAAACTTCTCAAATTCCCACTTATTATAGATTTCAACACTACCTCCATGGTACGAGAGCGTTAGAAAATACCTATCCAGTTTTACATTCCTAAAGGAAATAACAGTGAGAGGGGGAAGGAAACTAGTTTTGAAGAGTAAAACTTTCCATCTCATCAACAAATTGTTATATAAAATGGAGGAAAACCATGTTCTATGGTGATGTGTCATGGAGGAGGAAATCCCATGAATACGTAAATAAGCACACAAAGGGATTGTAGGAGGTCATATGGGACCAGATGCTACAACCTAAAAAATCCTATTGACATGTCTATGGTGGCCAAAATTGCATACCAATGCTCGAGAATGGGTAGTGGGATGCAACACTTTCCAAAGAGTTGGAAAACCACTAAAGAAATACTACATGTCGCTATTCCCATATCTATAAGAAAGCTTCAAGAGATGGGGAATTGATTTCATCGATCAACTTAAAGTCAACCAACTACGCTAATGTAGATATATTTCCATTTCCATAGAGTACCTAACAAAATGGGTAGAGGCTTGAGCACTCCTAAACAATATGATAGTACAACGAGATTTATCTACGAGCACATTGTCATGAGGTACAAAATTCCAATATAGATCACTAGTGATATGGGGAGGACACTTCATGAGCCACATCATTCATCTAATGATGATAGAGTTTCATATTTTTCATAACCTATCAAACTAGTACTACCCAAGCGTGAATAGATAGACATAATCTATAAATAAAATATGCATCTCCATCATCCATAAGTCATATGTGACATCGAAGAAGTAGACTAGGAAGATAAATTTTAAATCATACTATGAGCATATTAAATGATGTACAAGGTGACTATATGGCACACACCATTCCACTTGATGTATGGTCAGAAAGTTGTAGTCCCTACTGAGTACATGGTACCAAGTCTAAGGATTGTCATCGAGAATCAATTATGTGACATAAAGACTCTAAAAGAATGACTATTCCAATTGAAAAAACTTGTCGAATGAAGAGTGCTTTCCCAATGGGCAATGAAAGTGATAAAAAAAGAAGGAAGTATTGACACGAAAAACATCTTTGATGAGTGAACTTCCAATCTGGACAACTAGTTGTGAAGTATAATAGCCGTAACAAATTAAAATCAAGAAATTTCAAAGTGAGATGGCTTGGTCCCTTTAAAATTTGAGAAGTCGTTGATAGTGGGGCTATTAAGTTAGAGAATTTGGATGGCACTATACTTAAAGACAATATTAATGGATTGAAACTAAAACCATACAAAGACAGAACAATTACAATCAACATAGTAGACTAGACAAAAAATGGGAGTGATGTGGGAATAGAAAAGAAACCTATAATGCAAGAACCAAGAGAACTAGAAGGAGTAGGAACATGATCTATTATGCAAGAACAATAAGGACCAAAAGGTGTAGTGGTAAAACCTATTCTATAAGAAACTAAAGGTGTTGTGGTACCATGAATTCATCAACACTTAACAAATGTATTTTTTAGACCACCTATTGAATGGATCAAGTTATATAATGGATGACACCTAAAAGAACCTTATTCAAGATAGAGGAAAGGATATATTAGCTATGAATTGGATGAAGATTAGAAGAAGAGTAAGACTACCAATGAATGACACATAGAAGAACATTTAGATGAACTTCAGAGGAAGAAGGACCTAGCCTATGGCCAGTGCTCATGGTCGAACACTACTTTGTAGTGGAACATGATGGATGCAATGAAAATGTCATCCAGTGGGAAATAGATCATAATGTGAAGCCACCTTTGTTACCAACTTATAATGGGTTATGAAGTGTAGTACACAATCCAATGACACCACCGATAATTGAGAGAGATGAAGTAAAAGGGTACCAACAAAGAGGAGGCATGTACATTGACGACAACTAAAAATATAAAGGTATGGAAAATCCATTGTTATTACAAAAAAATCTTTGATCTTGAATTCATTGGAAACTGTTGTGAATATGATTGTTACAAAAGATCATTGTTATTTTAAAAGTGACATCTAACCTCATAAATAATATACGTTGAAACATGCTATGAGAATGTGAATTATAAAAAACTAGAATTAATTGGTATATGAGATCAAGCCTCACAAATAAAATTACAAATAAAAGTTGAGCATGAAGGGAAGAAAGAAAAAGAGGAAATGAAGAAGAAGATAGAAAAAAGAAAAAAATTATTAAAATGTTGGAATTATAAAAAAAAAAATTCAAAGTGAAAATTATCTAAGGGAGAAAATATTAAATTATTGAAGTTAAAAAGATTAAAAATTTAAAGGTGAAAATATTAAAAATTCCCAATTGGCAAATATGAAAATATTGAAAGGAAAAATTGAAGTATCAAATTTGAAAAAAAAATAAAAATTTCCAATTAAAAAATACAAAAATATGAGCATATAAGTAAAAAAGGGTACGATCTTCAATCATAATTCATAAATACGACCTAGAAGAGCTCAAGCCGTACAATAGTGAATAGGTTATAAGGACATTGTTGATGGTAGGGAAGTATATGAAGCATCTCGAGGCAATGTAGGCCCTTTGTGGTGGAGAGAAGAAATTCACATTACACGATGAATAGGACAAATTGTATGATGGATATAAAATGCAGGACCACAAGAGAGAATATGACCTCAACATATTTACACTACAAATTCATGAAGTTTCGTATGGCGTGAACATCTTTACATTGTACAATGAAGTTAGAAAAGTTTCATACAACCTCATCTTTACACCGTATCATGAAATCAAGAAAGTCCCACCTTACAACCACCAAGGTTACCCACCATATGACTAAAAATTGCAAGGAGTGTGACCACAACGTATGATCTGAAAAGATCAAGCACAACACGACAAGTAGGTTACAACCTAGTATGATTAGTAAAAATTCATAAGGTACTACTAGTAGTTTTATATCATTATGTACCATTTATCATCCTTCACCAACATATAGTGAATTTCACAAACCAATAGAGAATTTTTTCAAACACCATTACTGTATTGTATGTAAGCAATTGTTATAACTAGCAAAAGTATTGGGTATTTAAATTAAGTAGTGCAATTCAGAGATTTCAAATCTAAGAACAAATAGATGCCTATGATAACAACAAAGAAAAACAAGCAATCTACAAGTCAAAGATTCTATCAATGTCAAGGAAAATGGACAAAGGAAAAAATTATAATGTAACTATTGACTCCATGACATGAGAAAGTCTTACGGGGAGTGAATGTAGAGAATGGTGGCAGGACAATGTCAAAAGACCATCCATTGAAATTTGTACTCAAACATGCTCAAGTAGACAAGGCAATGCAATTTCCTTTTTTTTAATTCACGTGATTTTGAACCATATTTTAAATCATTGGTGTTAAATTATAATCAATATGCCCATAAATATGTTATTGAATACATGGGTTTCTCAATAACTATATCATTCCAATTGGATGATTTCAAAATATTTTTTAGGATACCATCATTAGTAACTATGATTGCTAAACCTATTGGAATAATAACACAAAAATAAAAGAGGCTTTTATTAAAAGAATATGTAGATCAAATCTAACCCAAAAAGAAAAGCTATTTAGAATGTAGATAATAGAGGAGAAAATAAGAAAATGTTGGAAAATGTTGATTGGAAGTGCCTTGTGGACCTAATTAACTGTAGATTAATAGGATCTAGCTGAGCATCTAACATAGCCATCTAGATGGTGGACTACACGATCAACATCAACTTAGCAAAAATCTACAACTAGGCACAATACCTGTTAGGGCGCATAAGATAATTTCTAGCATGTAACACAAGGCATTTTATATGACCTAGCACACAATTTCTTTATTTTTGGATGCCACATATACCCAAGTTCCTGCTACCTAATTGAGAAAATTCGATTTAGTTTTTGATTATGGCACTTAATGGCCCATAGTATTACATTGGACAAACAAGCAGCTTCAAGGGAAGAAACAAAATATGGAAAGAGAAAAAGGAAACAAAAAGCAATATTAGGTGAAGGAAAGGATAACAACAAAGAATATGAACATATTATGATTACTTCTACTGATAGCACCACACACATAGACACTCACTTAGCCAAAGTAGTCTTTGTATATGTTGAGACTCAACCCATAGTCCTACTAGTTCTAGTTGTAGCAGAGGAGACATAGCCCATAGCCCTTGCTCAAAAAATTCGTACCACTAAGGAAAAAACCATAGTATTACCAAGCATAGTGGCAGTGGAAATTATTTTGGTTAACAGTTAATTATCTCTAGAGGAGCCACTAATACATCACCACAGATTGATATTTGGCTAGAACTCCTTAGCACTCCCATATACATATTCATAAGTTTCCTCCTCCAAATTCACGTAAGGATATTGAGATGGATACTAAGAAGCATGGTGTGGTTCCATCCATAAGGGAGAGTACACAACCATGCCCTACTACACAGCTTCTCATCACTACAATAGAGCCATCACAAGTACAACAAGGAGAGCCAACCTTGGAATTACAACCGTTAGTAGTCACTCCATTGATAGTCACTTCGTCGGTAGTCACTTTGACACTACCCATGGCTACAACCCTTCCTCCTATAGAGGAGGAATCCAATGATTCAAAAGGAATAGTCATTGAGATCTCCAAACCCGATGAGACTAATCCATTGGGTTTTATCTTTCAAAATTTGGAGCCTATAGCTACAATCATCCAAGAGTTTGTTGATATTTCTCAATAGTTGGATTGTCCCACTCTCCATTGGCATGATATGAGGCTTGATGTACTTTAGCATTCATGTAAACTAGCTATGAGAATGAGTTTAACAACCTCTTCATTTCCAAAGGATAGTCAAAGATTGATACCAATGAAATGATGGTGACACAGTACCCCACCAAGCCTATGATCTAGGGGAGAGATGGGAAGTTAATGCTATCTATTTTTGGAATGGAAACAACATACATGGAATTTTTTATAAGTTGAAGCATCAAGAAGTATCTAATCTCTAGCTTACTAGAAAAAATGATGAAGCCATTTCTATCTCATAGAAGGTACACATCAAGATGGATGCCCTTATCCAACACTTTCAAGACCAACTAACACAACAAACACACCTCATTGAGGCTAAATAAGTAAAAGTGGCTACCAAGGAGATGAAATTGATAGAAAGTAACAACTAGATTGAGGCCAAAGACAAGGAAATTGAAAGGGTCAAGCACCAATTGAAAGAGGTTGTACACATGGTCAAGGTGATCAAGGAGAGGGAATTGAAGTAGCACATCACCTCAAGCTAGGAACAAAGGAAGTGTACTAGCTTCACCAACTCAATTCTAGGACATCACCTCTGACCTCCTCAGTCCACCCATCTCTAGGGATATTTTCTCATCCATCCTCTCACTAGCTAGTATTTTGTATTGTCGTCTTCCAAATTTTATTTGCTACTCGTTTTGACGATGAATTTATTTTTGGTGAGGTTGATGTAGTCGACCAAATGTACTAAATAAATAATATTGTAATAAAAAAAATTAAATAATTGTTAGATGTTATAATTAGGAAGTAGTTCCAGGCAGTTGTAGTATAGTTGTCAATAGTTGCTAGTTCTTAGCAACCATCAACTATTCTATATATACTATGTTTTGCATCCTCCATGGGGATCCGCATGCATATGTATCATGTAACTATTGCATATCTAATAAATGAATGAATACATGACATCTTTTGTGCATTGTTATGAGTAATTACTATATTATGTTATTTCCATTTATTCTTTGTTAATCATTCAAGTAGAATTATCAAGTAAACATCATACTCATAATTACCATTGATTTATCATTGCTTAATTATGTAGGTTCAAAAATTAAATGAAGGTGAAATATTAACACAATTAAATGGATTAGACAACAATAAAATGTTTAATGAAAGTTCCCATACCATTTGCAAATTGATTGAAATGTGATAGAATTATATTTATTAATATGAAATGATTGTGTAGTTCATCTTCTAATGATAGTTCAACTTATAGTGTATCTAAAAAATATCAAATATAAAAATATTATCCTACCACACCTAAGATTATGCACAATAGTGTTGCATCCCCCCTTAATCTATAGAGGTAGTGGTAAGACCATTATTTGTGTTACACATTGGTCAACTTGTTTATGGTACCTCGTTTGCTTTATATGAAGCTCTAGTATTTTACAAAAGGTTTTCCTTGAGTGATAATTTATTACTTTCTACAATTTTAAAGATTCCAAGAACCAAGATATAATACCAAATCTATTTGTTGTGAAATTTATGAATTTGCCACCATTTTTTGTGTTATTAAAAACTTAGCATTACTTATAAAATTGATGAATTTTATAGAAGATTGGTCCACTTCTATCCATGTCACTTTTGTTTAGAGAAGACAAGTTGATTATGCCCATGAGTGGTCCAAAAGTGTGTTGCAACTACATTACGTGCCCTAGAAATTAGATAGCCCAAGCTAATTATGTTAGAGAGAAAAAGGTAATCACCTAATTAATTATTATTAGATCCTTATTCACACTAGCATACTTAAGCTTACTTTGATCATGTATTTTTTGTCTCAAGTAATAGGATTAATACACATGTCATGATCTAGTTTTATATTATCTTAGGGTTTCATTTGTGTCTTAATAACAAGAGTTTCATTCTATATTATAAGAAGAAGCAAGAAAAGAAAGCTGCATATAATCCTATACCAAATATCAGTGGTGAGTTGAATAGGGCCATGTATTCCATTGATAATTTTGAGAGTTTGGTGGGAGTTTTAAAGGTTGAGCAGGTTGTGGAAGATAAGGGAAATTCACAGGCTGTTGAAGAAAACCTTGAAGTAAGCTTGAAGGAAAGACCTACTTATCAGCCCCCAACAAAGGTTAGAGTATATTCCAGAAAGAGGGGAACTATGGCTGAAGAAATTGCTAGACCCACTTTGGTCACTTCAGAAATGTCTGAAGTATTGTCACATAGGAATGTAGTGCCATCGTCTTTAGGGCAGTTATCACCTGATATTGTTGATATGGATTCCCCTCTAAGGCCTTCCTGTCCAATATATCCACCATCACCAAAGAGACAGAGAATTGAAAGGACGGGGGTGGTTGATTATCCTGATGACAATGATGAAGAGATCATGGTCACCCCTGATGATATGTTGCAGGGAATGCCATATTTTCCACAAGACACTCCATCAAGTTCTGGAGCAGTTGCTTTGAGGCTTGCAAAAGATGAAATAAGAGGGATAACCAATAGTGATGACCTGAGGATGGAGGCTTGTAGGGAATTCACGATGGATGATTCATTTTTCAACACAAATGCATTCAAGGATTTTGTATGGAGGGCACATGTTCCACTATATGCTAAGAAGGTAGCTAAAGAAAGAAGTTTAGACCTAGAGCTCCCAGAAAAGGTCATCTAATCCAACGTCAGGTTGCAAATGAGGGAGATTTTCAAAGAAATAACACCAAAACAAGGCCAAGCATTGGTACAGAAGAGTGGGGTACTGTTACTTCCTGAATGAGATATTGTTGATGCTATGGTATTCGATACAATAAGAAGGGCCAATAGGCCACTTCTTGCAACCGAGGAGGAAGCTACATTGGCACTTAAAGCTTCAACCTTTAGTGAGGAATGGGATGCCTTGGTGATTTGATCTTTGTCTATCGGGTCTAGGAAGCCAATAGTTGCAGAACCATATCATTTTAGTGACAACTTGGTTGTAAGAAGAGTTGTTGATACTCCAACATTGGAGGCTGCAAATATGGTGGTGAATGTTGCTAAGTTCACCAGGGCAACTGTTGAGGATTTGACTAAGGATCGAGATACTTTGAGGGGTCTATAATGAACTTATTCTGGAATATAATAGAAGTCAACAAAAGGTTGTAGAGCTAGATATTGAATTGGCATTACTGAAGCAGCAAATGGAGACATTGAAGTCTCAAGAGCAAGCTAGCTCTAGTCGCACTATTTTTGACCCACCAGTGGAGCAACCTCAACATTCTTCACAAGGATAGTCCTTAGTTATTGTTCCATACAATATGGGACAGGTTCCCATCACAATTGAAGGGGTTAGTAGCCCGAGCAAAGGACTCTCAAGGGAAAAATTAATTTGTCAGGTTGAGGAGTATAAAGAGATGTTGCATCAGATCCATAAATCACGATGAAAAGCAATTCAATAATTGTGGATAGTGTATTGAGACACTTGAACAAGAGAGTCCAAGGAAAATTAAATAATGTTCATGCAAGTTATGATTTGATGTTGCAAGCACTCAAGATGTTCCCAAGAGATAAAGAGTTGGCCACCCCATTGCTGGATAGATGGAGTCCCATAATTGAGAAATTAACATTCATGGCAGTGGGAGCAAAGCATCAAGGGGATAAGTATCCTATGGTTATGTCAACTTATCAGTTTGTTAAAGGGATTGTGGAGCAAAAGTTTCAGGGATATGTTGCCCCAATGGAATTAAGGATTAAGGAGTTAAAGGCCAAGTATGATGAAGTTGACTTGACTTGATTACCATAGATTCTGCATAGTCATGATGAAGTGAAGCCATTGCAAGTTTGGAAGGACCAAATGGATAATATCATGATAGCTCATACATATGAAATATGCTGGAATGCTGATATTGGTATGTTGGAGAATACACTTGAGAAACTATCGTTTGTTATTAGTTTCTTAGAAGATTTTGATAAAGAGGCCACTTCAGTAATGGTGAAGTATGCACCATCTAGAGATAAAATTAATTAGGTTATTGCTTTCAAGTGGCCGTCTGAGGAAGAATTTGAATTGTGGAAAAAGGTGTTCACTAATGAGTTTGAAATATGAGCACGAGGGTTGAGAAGTGTGACTTGGTCAAGTATAATACAGTTCTGGCCTCAAAAGTTACATTTGAAGATAAACATACTTCTCTCGGCTCTAGGCACAAGTTGCTGAGGTGGAATAAAGTGCTACAACGGTTAAATATGCCTCTGATGTGAACGAGTTTCCTTTTGGAAGGCGGTTTTTTTCCTGCACAACAATTGATGATTACTTTTGTCTTATGCCTTTTTTCCCTCCAATTGCAAGATGCAAATATAATTGTATAAGGTAATTGCAGTCCAATAAGAAATGGACATGTGTACCCTCCGGCCCGAGGCTTGTTTTTCTCCCTTGTTCTATAAAAGGGAATTTTGGGCCGTGGTACTGGGTCTTTTTTTGAATCCGAGATTTGAGAGAGGAGAATTTTTGTAATACAAAGAGTATGAATATGAGTCCTTGTCTTAAGGTTTAGAGTCAGGTAAAAGAACTTGGTCAATTATGGGGTTCTTAGGCATGTTTGTATTGAATATGAAAACCTCTTGAGTCTATTTTCTCTCCAATTGTGATATCTTGCATGAATTATTAATGAAATATTGGTGAAAGACTGGTTTCATTGATTTTCATTGTTCTTTGTTGTGAATTATACTTTAATGGTGGCTCTGGTTCAAAGTATCAGTTAAATGCTTCAGTTATTGTGTAAGTTCATGCAGGTTAGCGAATGGATTTATAAGTAGTAATAGATTTTCGATACAGATACGTGGATTGTAATGCATTTCATATAGATAATTGTTGTTTAAGATGAAATTTTCCTTGTAGTTTAGTTCTTTCTTATTTGGCTTTGTGCTTTAGGATATGGCACTGGTATCTGAATCATGGTTATTGTTATCTATTGAAATTGCACCCTATAGAACCTGATGTTCAACACCTTAGTGTAACATGAGAAGACCTTAAAAGCTGTGGGTTACTTGTATGTTGAGGTCAACCTCCAGAGAAGGTCGGCTTCCTATGGTGTCACCTAAAACTACCGATTCTACAGAGGGAAAGAGTAAAAAAGATAACATAAAATAAAATAATCTCTCTATGGTGATGCACCTAATTGAAATAAGATGATGAAAACCAGAAATTCAACACTCAACATCAACCAGTAAGACGTGAACATGTATAGTCCATTACAGTGTATTCTTGCATAAGTATTTCACTAAAAGGTCTAATCACAAAAACTAGCTCAAGGAAGGTAAACTTCACAATCAACAAGTAAAAATGCACCCTTTTGACACAATTAGTGACCTACTCAAATGCACTATTTGCAGAAGGTATAAATTAAGAGATAAAACCATAAGGAAATTATGAAATCTTTCATAAATAGCTTGATCAAATCTTTACACATACACTAAACTGCAAAGAATGAAAAGACAAGTAATTCATCACTAGAACTAGCCAAGGTATTTTTTGTATTCAATATCTCCAAAAGAGATATAAATCATACTCAATTTGAGAAAGGATTGCAAAAACCACTAACTCCAAAAATTGCATAGCTAGAACTGCCTTACAAAATGAGTCAAAAAAATGACTAAGTATCCAAGCTCCACAACAAAATCCATCCAAATAGGAACTAGAAAAGAGTTTGGGTTGGATGGGCTCCAAAAGCCTAAAATCTAGCAACTGAATCTCCATGAAAAGAGCCCATTTTGAGTGAAAAAGTCATCAAAGACCAAGTCTACCAAGATGACTCATGAAACTGACCTCAAAAGGCTCTCCAAAGCAACCAAAACCTCCAAAATACTCTCCAAATGTTTTCCAATTTCTTCCTAACCTCCCCTAGATATTTGGCACATGTTCACCAACTTCTCTCAACCTCCCTATATGCTCTCAAATGAGATAACTCAAAGCATATCTTTGGACCAAGTCATTCATATTTACATTAAAGAGTAACAAAAAGACTAAATAAGGTTTATAATTACACCTTATAGCCATTTTTTTTTACAATAGATACATATGCAAAAGATGAAAATTCAAAGAAAATCCTCCAAGCATGCATGTTCAAGGCTGAGATAACAATTTGAGTTGAGGTGGACTTCATATGTTGAGATGGAATTTATTTCCTAAGGCAAAACTTGACTAAGGCACATATACCAATATGTAGGGTTGCGGGCTCATTATAGTTTTAACTGTTTTATTTGTAAAACAATGATAAAAAAAATATGCCATATTCCTCCTATCGTCATGTATAAGGAAAACCCTAAAAAAAAAGCAAAGTAAAAATTAAAAAAATCATTTTATTTGCTCGAAGCTTCTGGAGGAAGCTTACCCACCGCCATCAGAGGGTTTCGAGGGTCTTCCTCTCCTTCTCTGATTTTTGTGAGCTCCCTTCTCAAGCATTCACTGTCATCTTCATTTCTCCTTTAGATACTCACACTGGTAAGCATCATTTTGAAATTACTTTGCTGTTACTGTGATTTTTGCCTTCTATAATCATTTCAACATTTTATTTCTGTGATTTCTCCTTCATTTTTTATGGCTGCATATCCATTTGTTCTGGAAAAATACTTGAAGAAAATAACACATTTTGTAGTATAGGTTGTGACCATTGTATTTTCCTTGCTCTATATTTTTTATTAAGCAAGCCCCTCATGGCCGTGGGCTGTAGGGTCTCTTCATTCATCCATTTTGAAGTTAACCACCTTCGTTATTCCAAAACAACCTTCTTGGTTGTAAGTACCTTCACAAGAATTTTCTTGGATATCTCGAACTCTTCAACACAATTGCTTTATTTCCATGCTATGGCTTTTCACATTTTTCCGTAGATTAGCTTGCCATTATTCTTCTGTATATGACTATGTTTTCTTAAAAATTTACACAAAAAATGATAACCAAATCGTGGGTTCCACTCCCTTTTGCATTCTCAAAAAAATACACGATTCACCTCCCTCCTTATAGTATAAACCCTTATCTCTCTTGTAAATTCCATACATTTCTTCCAAATATTTGGGAACTGCCTACAAAAATACCTAGATTTTGATGGCCATGGCCAAACATGCTGTATTTTGGACAAAAAAACTATATTCTCTTTGGCTTGAGAAAAGTCTTTCTTGAGATTATTGTTCTTAACATTTTATGTGCATTATGCTGCCTAAAACCCTCTGAATACTGTCTCTTGTCATCACAACGTTGATGAAACTAATGTTAACATGTTATTTTGTTTACATGATTTCACACCCACCTTTAGCAGCTTGTACTCCATGGCTTCATGCATTTGATGGTACTGGACATCATGACTGTTCTCTAAGATGAGACACAATGAAGAAAGCTAAAATCATATTTGTAATATCATTACCATTGTCTCATTTGATGGTTGTTACTATTCTTGTAGCATTCCTCCTTGATATTGATTGCTCACTTTAATTTTCTTGAATTCTGGATGTGATTTGAGTACTTTAGCTGAATGTTTTTCAATGATCACTCCCAGGCAGTCATATAACTTTCATGTGCGTTCTCTGGGTTTAACGGTTAAATTAATCCCTTTACATTGTAGACTTATAAAGAGGAGATTTTGACTGTTTAATCACACTGAATTAGCATTGCCTCTTTTACTGTCATACTCTTGATCATTTATGAAATGACTATCCTCATGAGTTGATGGGACCACCTGAAACAAAACCATAAAAAGGTCTCCTTGATTGAAATTGTCCTTAGTCATAATACTCTGTGATGAAGAGTCAGTGACTTCTAAAAATGCAAGGTTATTATGCACATGACTTTTTGATAATTGATGGCAACAACATATCATTGTCTTTGATTATTCTATTATCTTTTATGATCCCTCATGAAGTGAATACTTTCCATTTATGATAGAGAGAACAATCAACTCACTATCATAGGTGAGAGATATTTACTTTAGGAAAAAGACATGATAATTTATACCCTCACCCCTTGAATGAACAAAGGGAAACAACATGTTGGGCTCAACCCTCGTGGGAGCCACATTTTACCCCACATGTTGTAATTGCAAAAATACAAAAACAATCACCTGTTGCTGCACATAAAACAAACAAGTTAGAAATAAAATGCCTACCTTAAGTGTGTATGATGTTCTTCTATTTTATATTTTTATGGACACTTAAAAGATAGGCATTACATTTGATGCACATAGGAATTAACATATGTATGTATGGGTAGATGTGCATGTTCATAATGCAACCTTTCATTGCTTAGAACTTAATGTTCTAACTCATTTCTTTACCCAATGCAGGTAACCAAACACCAGGCACCTAAGGGCCAAGGGACTATAGGGAGCAAGGCAAGGCAATTAGGAGCAGATTCATTTGCAGTACTAGTCATCCAGGCAATGACTAGTTACCTTCTTTACATGTTCATTTTCTTTTCAGCATTTACTCATTCATGTATATTTTAATTCTTGTTTGTATCAAATGAATAAGCCAGTCTCACGTCTTGCTGTATGAGACACATGTATCTAATTACATTCAATAAAGATTACTTTTTTAAAAAGATTGTAAAATATATTATGTTTCATTCACTTGCATCAATGTAATACTTTTGTATTCTTGTAATCTTGTAAAGTTGTTTCATTTGTATAACTGAATGTAGCATAAAAGGTTTAATAAAATGTACCATTCATTTTGAAACTTAGATGGCTCTTCCTGATTTAGCCTGTAGGTGAAAATATGGTAACAATTATATTTTTCATGTCTTTGGCTTTGATTTTAGAACATTTATTCAAAATATTTCTTATCGGCCTATCTTTGTTGTATTTACGATTCTCTGCTAATAGGATTTGAGTCTTTGAAGGAATTGCCAATTTATAGAAGAATTTCATCCATTTGGTGTTGATGGAGAGTCTATTTGTTAATATGTGATGTACATTTATAATTGTTGAGTTGTATATGAGAAGCACATTATAGGGATCACCCTCCTGGGTCTTGAAGAGGCCGAAGTGTAGGAGAATTAGCATTATTGCTTCTTCTCGTTGAGTTGGCCAATCGTTTCCAAAAAAATTATTATTGAACATGGAAAATTCAGAGGAGCTTTGAGGAAGTCCGCTTGGGTTGTAATAAAAAACACCAACAAAATGGTGACTCTGTTGGGGACCTATCAAATTCCAAGTCTCTAGTGCAGATCTGGTATAGTCAAAGTCACTTGTCACGATATTCTTTGCTACTGGAGAATAATTGTTTTAACTTTTGATTATGTTTGTCATGTTTAGTACATGAGTCTAGTCTTCGTTCATTCTTTGTCAGTGTGTTGGGTAATGTTTAGGATCTTATCAAAAGTCACGAGTGCAAAAGTGAAGTGCAATCACTTCATAGTTCCCAACATCTTGGGTGGCGACTTTGATATCTCGAACACAAATATTCATATAAATTGTCAAAAGAAACATGCAAAGGAAGATCCTTGTGCACCAAAAACCATGAAGAAGACTAGGAGCTATTCAAAGAAGAACCCAAAGCCAATGCTAGAACTCGAACTTGGAAAGGACAAAAGATGGGTGAAATTAAAAGATACACCAAGTAAGTCAGTTTCATCTCCCACTTTAAATGTTGAGGTAAATAGTGCTATCATCAGTGGAGACTCGTCTGAAGTTATTGTATCTAATATGGATCATGGTAGTTTTCCTATTGAAAAAAATCATGAGGTTGAACATGACATATCTAGAGAAGAAGAAATATGGGGTTTCTAGGAACAAGATAAACAATTCCTAGATGCCATGACACCTGGTGCTATGTCTGTTTTCAGTGGACAAAATTTCAAACCATGAGGAGCCCCTCTGGATGAGGAAGCACCTTTTATTTAGGAGGAAGATCAGGTAGATCAACCTTATTATACTCATTCTCCAAGTGATACAGGAGATATCCTCGAGAATAAGACTGATATAGATAAGGATATGCAAGCCTTGATCAAAGAAGAAAAGAGGTTGCAAGAGGCGGAGGATAGTAGGGAAAAGAAAAGAAAAGAGGATCTGGAAAGGTTTCGAGCCAAGTAGCTTGAGAGAAATGCTCAGAGGCAAAAGGTAGAAAAGATGAGAGAAGATTCTGCTAAGCGAAAAACCTTTGAAGAAAAGGTAGCTAAGGCAGCTGCTGAAAGGGCTCGTGAGATGCCTAAGGCAACAATTTCTATGGGGACCTCTACCACTACTACATATACTTCTTCTATCCCGACCACTAAAGCCTTTGACCCATTTGTTGGATCCAAGAAGGAAACCTTTGTGGATCATAGGAAAGCTCCTATTGATCAGTCCAAGAAAATTTCCCACAGTTTCTTTAATTCTAAAAGCAATACTAATGCCAATATTGAAACCAGTATTGTTGCTAATAAAGGGGTCAAAAATGATCCCGAATCATTGGATGCCTCCCCAAACCCTGAACTCCTAAGACTATAATTGATAAATGATCAATTGTAGATGGATTTGAGGAAGGTAGAGATAGAGGTTGCCAATGCCGAGATGGCAAGAAAAATAACTTTCCTAAAGATGTCTACGCCTACCCTTGAAGCCTTTGGTTCAGAACAAAGTGAAAATGAGTCACTAAGTAAGAATTCTGAAAAGAAGACCCCTAAAGGGGGTGGTGGTGGTAACCGAGGTGGTGGAGGTGGAGGTGGTCATAAGAATGGCAGTTCCTACTCGGAGGATGAGGAGGGAAGCAATGATAAAAATAGAAAAGATGGTGGTAATGGAAAAGATATAAAGGGAAGTAATAAGAAGGATGTTGAGCAACAAGATACCCCCAGAAATGGACACGGAAGGGGAGCACCCCATGTTGATAGATATAGGCAACTATGTTTCGACAACATTCGGGGGTATCCGAATCCGGTCCCTGATAATGCATGTAAACATCTCCCAAAGTTTACTTGTAATAATGATTTTAGTTGGGAAGATCACCTAAAAGCTTTCCAGAGTTTTGTTGAAGATTTTGAATTATGGGATGATGATGTAGCAATGAAATATTTCATGCAGTCATTGGTTGAGGATGCCAGAGACTGGTATAGGGGGTTACCGGATCTTAGTGTTGATTCTAGAGATGCCTTCTACATGGTCTTTAGGGAGCAATATGGAGAGTAGACTGATCCCAGGTTCAAATTGAACGATTTCAATAATATCAACAAGGGATACAATGAATTGGTTACTGAGTTTAATACATGCTTTCAGAAAGCTATGATAAGAGTTCCTACATATTTAAGGCCTAATGAAAATGCATGCCTAGTTGTTTATTGTAATGCTTATGATGCAAAAATGTGTTATCTACTAAGAGATAAAGATCCACAAAATTTAAGACAAGAATACAAGATGGCAGTAAATATTGAAAATAATAGAAGAGCTTCTAGCAAAGTGAGGAGAAGGGAAGATCCCAAAGCTTCCAAAGGCACAAGAAATTAGATCGAGAAGGTTAGCAAGCCCACGACTGTTGATGAAAAGATAGATCAGGTCCGTACCCTACTACAAAAATAGGCAAAAAATGACAAGCCCCATTTCCAAAGGAATGAAAGGCCTCCCAGGTTGCAAGATTATCCTTATAACACTAATTGGAATAATGGGAAGCCCATACATGGAAATTAGAGGAATAATAAAATTCCACCCGATCCCTTACAGAAGCATTCTGCAAATGTAACAAAAAATTTACCATGGTGTGAAGTGTGTGAGATGCCACATTCTTCGCAACAGTGTGTAGTGGCACAATCAGTGGTGGAATCTCAAGGTGACCAGGGAGAGGCTCAATCTCCCCATGATTAGGATGCAATGACTAATGTATTGCTAGGTCTGGTTGATCTTCCTTATGAGGATTATTCCTTAGATGATGAGCCATGTGGAGGAGATGTTGATCTACAAAGACAACAAAATGATGTACATCACCAACAAGTATTTTCAAATGAAGAAGATGATGGTGATTGTTTTGTAAATGAACTTGAGATAGATAACACTGTTCTGAGAAGACCATCTGATGAGGAGATTGAAAAATATACAATTGCTTTGGTTGCTAGGGTAAGGAACAATATACAGTTAAAGAATAGAATTGTTCTAGGGGATTCAGGTAAACCTTGCAGTCTGTTTGTAAAGGAGAAGGATTTCGTTGGGACAATTGTCAAAGTGGAGGCAAATAATATAGACCCAAAGCCCAAGGAAATTAGAGAACCTAGGATATGGGCAAAGAAAGTAGATAAAACCAAGATGAATGATGAAGTTACTTCCCAAAATACTAAGGTCAATGATCAGTACCTTCATGATGATAAAACTCCCAAGGGAAACGAGAAGGTAATTTCTGAGGACATATTTTTCATGAATTACCAAAATATACTGCAGTAGATATGTTCCAAGTACTTTACTAGGTCAAGGTCACTATCCCATTTTTAGAAATGATGCAGATAGATGAACATAAGGATTAAACTGTTGCACTTATTAATAGAATTCCTACAAGTAAAGGGGGTAAGGTGGTGTCTAATTAGACTAAGTCAAATAAGGATCAGGAAAAGCTAGGTGTTGTGGGAGAAGTGACCATTAATAGCCCTCAAAAATATCTAGGAACTACTATTACGACTAACCCCAATCATGTGAATCTATTTTTCTTGAGTCTGATCATTGATGGAAAAATGCTAAGAAATTGTATGATTGATTCAAGAGCTTCTAATAATGTGATTCCAGTGAAGATAATGCATGCAATGGGATTGAAAGTAGATAGTACATACAATAAGTGTTATGAAATGGATTCTCGAGAAGTGCCTGTTATAGGAATTATAAATGATGTTCCATACAGATTGGCAGCATTCCCTGAGGAGTTACACATGAGTATTACAATGGTGGATATCCCACCTACTTATGGGATGTTGTTATCTCAGCCTTGGAGTGCTTCCATGGGTGGGAGTATACAATGTGACTTATCTTTTGCTACGTTCTCTATTGAGCAGAAAGATGTTAAAGTTAATAGGGAAAAGAAAGCCCCTCACATGATAGAGAATGTGGAGGAGCCACTGGAGCCTGCTAGAATAAATTTTGTGGAAACAAATTTGGAAAAATTCCATGTTGAGGATGATAAATCAGAAGAAGAAATCAAGTTGGCACCCATTGATAAGGAAGTGTTGAATGTATCATCATAAAATGACTTGTGGAAAATGTACTTTGATGGAGCATGTTCCAAAGATGGCTCAGGAGCAGGAATCATTTTCACTTCCCATTAAGGTAAAACATTCAAGTATTCTTTCTTGTTACAATTTGCCTGTACTAATAATGTTGTTGAGTATGAGGCTCTCCTACTTGGTTTGAAGCTAGCTTCAAAACATGGTATCAAGGCATTAAAAGTATTGGGGGACTCTGAGTTGGTTGTTTCCAGGTTAGATCCTATTTTGAAGCTAAGGATCAAAGACTTAGGTAGTATACAAATGCATTATGGGACACTATTGAGACCTTTGATGCTTTTGGCATCAAATGGGTCGAGAGGGGGCAAAATTCCAGGGCTGACTTATTGGCCAACATAGCTGTTAAACTCGATAATGTCACCTTTGGTTGTATTTCACAAATAGAAGTACAAACCAGGCCTCCAGTACTCGACAATATTTGTAACTAGAAGGTATTTGATGATGACACATATATTTTGAGGTTTTTGTATTGTATTGATCAATATGAGAGCCAGGAAATTGACTTTGGCTTGTTTGTGACCGAAATTGATGGGAAAGAGACCTTGTTTGAGAATGATATAATTCAACTGAAAAAAAATACCATTCTCCAAGGCTTGGTTGCACTTGAGAGGGTTTTTGATGGCCCTGATAGGTCAAGCGCTAAGCAAGGACCTTCTCATAAGGAAGATTTAGAGGAAATAAACTTGGGAATGAAGAATGCTCCTAAGAAGGTTTATATTGGAAGGAAAATGAAGCTTCATGTTAGAAACATGTTGATTGCCCTACTTAGAAAGTATAGATATGTTTTTTTTTGGTCATACGATGACCTCAAAGCATATAGAGAGGATCTCTTCCAACATGAAATCCCATTAAAGCTAGATATGAAGCCATTCAGGCAGAAATAAAGGCCAATTAATTCAACCTTGCAACCCAAAATGCAGGAGGAGCTCGCCAAATTGAGGGATGTTGGAATCATTAAGCCCATTAGGCATTCGTCCTAGGTTTCCAACCTGGTGCCTGTAAGAGAAAAATGGGGATATTAGATTGTGTGTTGATTTCAAAAATTTGAATGTTGCTTCCTTGAAAGACAATTACCCATTGCCGAATATGGAAGCTATGCTGCAAAAGGTCACAGGGTGTGAACTACTCTATGATGGATGGGTTTTCTAGTTATAATAAGGTAATGGTCAAGGAGTCTGAGTAGTTCAAGACTCCATTTACTACACCCTAGGGGACATATGTCTATGTGAGAATGCCATTTGGATTAATGAATGTTGGTGCAACTTTTCAAAGGGCTATGGATGTAGCCTTTGCATATTTTATTGACTTATTTCTCGCAATATATCAAGATGATCTTATTGCTCATAGCAAGGAGGAGGATGACCATTGCTCTCACTTAGAGAAAATATTTATCAGGGCCTTGGAATATGGGATATCTCTGAACCCCAAGAAATGTGTGTTTGGGGTAAAAGAAGGAAAGTTGCTAGGACATATTGTCTCAAAGGATGGGGTTCAAATTGATCCAAAAAGAGTGGTAGCTATTGACAAAATTGTACAACCAACAAATGTAAAAGGTATTCAATCTTTCTTCGGGAAGATTAATTTTCTAAGAAGGTTTGTCATAAATTTTTCTGAGATTGTCTGCCCAATTTCTAAGATGCTGAAAAAGGGAGAAAATATAATGTGGACAAAGGAGCCTTCCAAAGATTTTCAAGCTATTAAAGATGCTATCAAGCAGGCCCCTGTTCTTAAATCACCTGATTATTCTAAACCTTTTCAGTTGTTTACCTTTGCTTCTTTTCACACTACAACTGGGGTTTTATTCCAGAAAAACAATGATGGTTTTGAGCAGCCAATTGCATTTTTTAGTAAATCATTGCAGGCAACAGAATTAAAATATGATATAACAGAGAAGCAGGCGTATGCTCTAGTGAAAGCGGTCAAGAATTTTAGGCCTTACTTGATGGGAGCAACTGTTGTTGCTTATGTTCCAACAACCGCAGTAAAGGATATCTTCACTCAACAGGAGACTACAGGGAGATGGTGTAGATGGATAAACATGATTCAAGAATTTAATATTGATATAGAGATCATAAAGCTTGTAAGGGGTCAAGGCCTAGCTAAATTAATGGCTGAAACCAATTTAGAGGCCAATGAAATAAACCAGATAGAATAAGAGAATATTGCACCTATCTGTGATATGCAAACTTGTGGCTGGTATAGAAGAATTATTGAATATTTACAGACAATGCAGTGCCCTGAAGGTATGCCACTTAATGAGAAAAGGACCCTCAAATTATGAGAAGTTAAGTATGTCATCATTGATGGTGAGCTTTGGTGGAGGAGCCCTGAGGGTGTTATATTTAGATGTGTGGATGGGGATCAGGCTAAATATTTATTGGTGGAAATGCATAAAGGAGCTTGTGGAGGCCACTACATGGCCAAGATAACAACTCACAAGATTCTAAGAGTTGGTTTTTGGTGGCCTACTATATTCAAAGATGCTCATAGGTATGTTAAAAGGTGTGATGCTTGTCAGAGGTTTGCTGGGAAGTTAAAGTTTTTTGGTAATTTTCCATTGAGGCCAGTGTCTACTCTGACCCCTTTCCAACAATGGGGCATTGACTTCATAAGAGAAATATCTGAAAAATCTAGTGGCAGACATGCATGGATATTAGTGGAAATCAACTATTTTACCAAATGGATTGAGGTAATCCCAACCAGAAGGGCCACGAGTAAGGTAGTCATTGATTTTTTGACGAATAATATCTTAAGTTGGTTTGGGGTACCTGAGAGAATTGTTTTAGACAACGCAATGTGTTTTAGGTCTGAAGATTTCATTGATTTTTGTAATCAATATTGCATAACTGTTTCATATTCTTCTCTATATCACCCCCAAGGAAATGGACGGGCATAGTCTAGCAATAAGAGCTTAATGAAGATTATCAAGCGGATGATTGAGAAAAATAAGAAGGCTTGGGATTCAAAATTGTAGTTGGCATTGTGGGCTGACATAACAACTGTCAAGAAAGCAATTGGTTATTCACCTTTCAACCTGGTCTATGGGGTAGAAGCATGTATACCACAGAATAATTTGTGGAATATGTACAAGTTCATACAAGGTCATTTCCCTGTCCGCCTAGTCAGTCCTCCTTTTTATGAATAACAATTTTTGCATGTGCAGGTTTTTAACTGTCAGATGAAATGATCAAATCTTGATCGTTCCCCACTGGCCTCATAAGGTTTTCTATGACATCACAACAATGCTGCGAGGTAAGCGAGATGCTACCATGTATCTCCTTTGGTCGTGGGGCCTAGTCCTTGTTTGCTGACCGATGAAGGATATCGAAGCTGACGACTGTTTTTTAACAATGCATCATGGTCATTTTTCACTGACCTCGCGCAATTAAAAAACTAGTTTTAATAATGTTGTGAGGTGTGCGAAACATTGACGCGTGGATGTCGATGCCGTATATGAGATGATTGACATGGGATCCACTCATGCTGAGATGGTGTCCCGTAGGTGGATTTCCTTTCACCTAGAGTTTGGTGAGAAAACGTGGCAGTTTCAAACCGCATTGACTCGATCTGATTTGCTCTTTCTTGCCTACATGGATTCAAATCAATGACTGGTATTTAGAATAAGTTGGTGTTGTACTATAGCCATTTTATCTCATGCGAGTGAGTAGTGATGGAAGAGTTTGGGCTGCGCTACCAAAATTTAATGCTAAAAGTCCATTGAATTGCTATTTTTGTGCACAATTCCACACCAACGAAGAATACCCAGGTACCAAGCAAAGCGAGCAATTTTCAAGTGAACTCAACATCACTACCATTAAAATGCTCTACAGGAAAAACCGTAAGTAACGTATATATCACATCCTATGTTTTCAGAAAGTCTTATGATTTCTTGAGAACAAATATCGATTGTGTTTTGCTTTGTTTTAAAGGATAGTATTGGGTCATTTTTTTAAAAAGTGTTTTAAAGCTTGTCCTGATAATTGTTGAAGTTTCTTGAGTTGCGAAGTATTCTATTTTGAGGCTATAAGGTGTAGGGCTATATCCTATAATTGTCTGATATTTCAAAAACCCTAGCTCGAACTGTAGTCTGTCTTGTGCAAATGACACCCAAGGCCCAAAACTCTGGCTCTGAAACCTCTACTAGGTTCTTTTCCCAAGATGTTATAGATTTGTTAAAAATCTCTACCAACAAAAAGCTCAAGGGAAAGGCTTTGTTTTATGGGCCCCTACTCCTGGAAGGGTTAACTGATAAACAATGTGCAATTCAAGATGTTGAGATACCATATACTGGATGGAAATTGTTCTCAAATTGGTTTGGGAACAAGAATTTGTGTGCTCCTCTGTGTAACCCTTAGAGGTTGGATCTTGGTAAGCTGGTGGTCCCAAATGTCTATTTGGATGTAGATTTGTTAAAGGATGTTGCTACAAGGTATGACCCTGTAACCAAAGTCATCAGGACGTACACTGGTATAGAAATGGTGAAAATAACCAGGGAGGAGATTGCAGGGATTTTTTATTTGCATGAGTGGAGTCAAGATATGGTTACCATTGAACTTCAGGATTTCAGAGAGGAATACATAAATAGTAAGGGTTTGTTTAGGACATCTTTGTTGATACCTCATTTGGAAACCACTGGAATTGGAAAGAATAAGAAGAAGATAGTGATTGGTAGGAATGAGACAGAGCCCTTTCCTGTAAATTGCTTTTGTAACTATTTCAGGAAGATAGTTTGTTCCTTGTGTCAGGTTCTTGGAATTAGTTTGAAAAATACCCTGCCTACTGACCTTATGTACATGGCTGTGAATCTTCAACATCCAAGTTTCAATGTGGTATATGATTTTGCCACTTATCTGGCAAATAAAATGCATGAATGTCTAGTGGCTCTTAAGGAAGGAAAAACCTTGGTTAGTTTTAGATGGAATTCTCTGTTGATGCACATGTTTATGTACAAAGGCGAGACAATTTTTGGGAAAAATATGGAATTGAAGAAGAAAGAAGATGATATTGGCATGCCTATCTAGTATTGGACCAGAGTCCTTGATAGGCATGGTCATAAGTTTGATTATGTGGCATTCCATAATGTTTTCATATCCAAATTAAGAAGATCCTTGGTTTATGATCCACCTAGGATTCCAAAGGAGATTCATGATTTCTTGAGGCCAATGGAAAGGAGACCTGAGTTGAATTTGACACATAATTGGGGGGATATTATCCCTTATTATAATACAACCATTTTCAGGGTATATGACACTAATGTCAACCCATATGTTTTGCCTAGGGATGTGCCTTTGAGAATTGGGTTTTAAAAATCATGAGACAGTTGGGGTGTGCTCAGGATGCACATTTTCCAGTAGAACAAAAGAAGGGATCTTTCTTTCCCGAATATACGACGTTTTCTAACTTTGTCATGGAAAAAGGAGGATGGAAGGATTTGTATACATTGCTTAGACCTTATGGGTTAAAGAACACATGCCCTAGGAATCATGATCCTAAGGGTTTCATTTCTCAAATGAAGTCAAAGCATCAGATTGGAATTTTCGTCCACAACTTCTATTTTCCTGAGGATATTATCAAGAACATTTTTGATTTGCAAATACAGGAAGAAAGAAAAGAAAAATATATAGTTTTTACTAAGATGGTGAATAAGAAGCAAGAAAAGAAAGTTGCATATAATCCCATACCAAATATCAGTGGTGAGTTGAATAGGGCCATGTATGCTATTGATAAATTTGAGAGTTTGGTGGGAGTTTTGAAGGCTAAGCAGGTTGTGGAAGATAAGGGAAAGTCATAGGTTGTTGAAGAAAACCCTAAAGTGAGCTTGGAGGAAAGACCTACTTATCAGCCCCCAACAAAGGTTAGAGTATATTCTAGAAAGAGGGGAACTATGGCTGAAGAAATTGCTAGATCCACTCTGGTCACTTCAGAAAAGTCTGAAGTATTTTCACATAAGAATGTAGTGCCATCATCTTCAGGGCGGTTATCGCTTGATATTGTTGATCTGGATTCCCCTCTGAGGCCTTCCTATCCAATATATCCACCATCACCAAAGAGACAGAGAATTGAAAGGACGGGGGTGGTTGATTATCCTGATGACAATGATGAAGAGATCATGGTCACCCCTGATGATATGCTACAGGGAATGCCATATTTTCCACAAGACACTCAATCAAGTTCTGGAGCAGTTGCTTTGAGGCTTGGAAAAGATGAAATAGGAGGGATAACCAATAGTAATGACTTGAGGATGGAGGCTTGCAGGGAATTCAAGATGGGTGATTCTTTTTTCAACACAAATGCATTCAAGGATTTTGTATGGAGGGCACATGTTCCACTATATGCTGAGAAGGTAGCTCAAGAAAGAAGTTTAGACCTAGAGCTCTTGAAAAAGGTCATCCAATCCAACGTCGGGTTGCAAATGAGGGAGATTTTCAAAGAAATAACTCCAGAACAAGGCCAATCATTGGTATAGAAGAGTGGGGTACTGTTACTTCCTGAATGGGATATTGTTGATGCTGTGGTATTCGATACAATAAGAAGGGCCAATAGGCCACTTCTTGCAACCAAGGAGGAAGCTACATTGGCACTTAAAGGTTCAACCTTTAGTGAGGAATGGGATGCCTTGGCGATTTGATCTTTGTCTACCGGGTCTAGGAAGCCAATAGTTGCAGAACCATTTGATTTTAGTGGTCACCTAGTTGTAAGAAGATTTGTTGATACTCCAACATTGGAGGCTACAGATATGGTGGTGAATGTTGCTAAGTTCACCATGGAAACTATTGAGGATTTGACTAAGGATCGAGATACTTTGAGGGGTTAGTATAATGGCCTTAATATGGAATATAATAGAAGTCAACAAAACATTACAGAGCTAGAGACTGAATTGGCATTACTGAAGTAGAAAATGGAGACATTGAAGTCTCAAGGGTAGGCTAGCTCTAGTTGCACTATTTATGACCCACCAGTGGAGCAACCTCAACCTTCCTTACAAGAACAGTCCTTAGCTATTGTTCCATAGAATATGGGACAAGTACCCATCACAATTGAAGGGGCTAGTAGCCCAGGAGAAGGGCTCTCAAGGGAAAAATTAATTTGTCAGTTTGAGGAGTATAAAGAGATGTTGCATCAGATCAAAAAATCAATGATGAAAAATAATTCAGTAATTGTGGATACTGTATTGAGACACTTGAACAAGAGAGTCCAAGGAAAATTAAAATAGTGTTCATGCAAGTTATGCTCTGATGTTGCAATCACTCAAGATGTTCCCAAGAGATAAATATTTGGCCACCCCATTGTTGGATAGATGGAGTCCTAGAATTCAAAAATTAACATTCATGGCAGTGGGAGCAAAGCATCAAGGGGATAAGTATCCTATGGTTATGTCAACTTATCAGTTTGTTAATGGGATTATGGAGCAAAAGTTTCAGGGATATGTTGCCCCTATGGAATTAAGGATTAAGGAGTTAAAGGCCAAGTATGATGAAGTTGACTTGACTCCATTACCACAGATTCTGCATAGTCATGATGAAGTGAAGCCATTGGAAGTTTGGAAGGACCAAATGAATAATATCATGATTACTCATACATATGAAATATGCTGGAATGTTGATATTGGTATGTTGGAGAATACACTTGAGAAACTATTGTTTGTTATTAATTCCTTAGAATATTTTGATAAAGAGGCCACTTCAGTAATGGTGAAGTATGCACCATATAGAGATAAAATTAATCAGGTTATTGCTTTCAAGTGGCTGTCTGAGGAAGAATGTGAATTATGGAAAAAGGTGTTCACTGATGAGTTTTAAATATGAGCACCAAGGTTGAGAAGTGTGACTTGGTCAAGTATAATACAGGTCTGGCATCAAAAGTTACATTTGAAGATACACATACTTCTCCCGGCTCCAAGCACAAGTTGTTGAGGTGGAATAAATTGCTACAGCGGTTAAAGATGCCTCTTATGTGAACGAGTTTCCTTTTGGAAGGCGGTTTTCTTCCTCCACAACAACTGATGATTAATTTTGTCTTATGCCTTTTTTCCCTCCAATTGCAAGATGCAAATATAACTGTATAAGGGAATTGTAGTCCAATAAGAAATGGACATGTGTACCCTCCGGCCTAACTAGTTTTTCTCCCTTGTTCTATAAAAGGGAATTTTGGGCCGTGGTACTGGGTCTTTTTTTGAATCTAAGATTTGAGAGAGGAGAATTTTTGTAATACAAAGAGTATGAATATGAGTCCTTGTCTTAAGCTTTAGAGTCAAGTAAAAGGACTTGGTCAATTATGGGGTTCTTAGGCATGTTTGTATTGAATATGAAAACCTCTTGAGTCGATTTTCTCTCCAATTGTTATATCTTGCATGAATTATTAATGAAAAGACTGGTTTCGTTGATTTTCATTGTTCTTTGTTGTGAATTATACTTTAATGGTGGCTCTAGTTCAAAGGATCAGTTAAATGCTTCAGTTATTGTGTAAGTTCATGCAGGTTAGCGAATGTATTTATAAGTAGTAATAGATTTTTGATACAGATAGGTGGATTGTAATGAAATTCATATAGATCATAGTTGTTTAAGATGAAATTTTCCTTGTAGTTTAGTTCTTTCTTATTTGACTCTGTGCTTTAGGATATGGCACTGGTATCTGAATCATGGTTATATTTCTCATGTCTTTGGCTGTGATTTTAGAACATTTATTCAAAATATTTCTTATCGGCCTATCTTTGTTGTATTTACGATTCTCTACTAATAGGATTTGAGTCTTTCAAGGAATTGCCAATTTCTAGAAGGATTTCATCCATTTGGTGTCGTTGGAGAGTCTATCTGTTAATATGCGATGTGAATTTATAATTGTTGAGTTGTATATGAGAAGCACATTATAGGGATCACCCTTCTGGGTCTTGCAGAGCTCGAAGTGTAGTAGAATTAGCATTATTGCTTCTTCTTGTTGAGTTGGCCAAACGTTTCCCAAGCTTTTATTATTGAACATGGAAAATTCATAGGAGCTTTGAGGAAGTCCGCTTAGGTTGTAATAAAAAACACCAACAGAGAGATCCCCTCTAATGGAGAGGATCGCGTGACAAATTTTCCACAGGACCCAGAAATCTCCAACAACCCAAAACTCCACCTCCATAGGAGTAGAACCCACCTCAAAAGGGACAGTAGTAGAGAAAACCAGAAAATAAAGCTTCCAACCAAAACCACAACACCCATCTTCACCTCAATAGAAGAGGAATCCACCTCGAGAGGATCAAGTTGTAGAAACAAGGAGGAATCCTCCAAACCCGTAGAAAAAGTAATCATACCACCCTTCAGCAAACCCGACAACATGCTCCACAAAAAGACACCTTTCTTAAAAAATGCTCCATCCACCACCAGGGGAAACCAACGAGATAGGGGAGCCCCCACCAACCATAAATCCTTAGCCAACCACAAGGGATAAGGCACAATAGCTACTAAGAAATAAGTAGCAACTAAGAACACCCGAAAGTAACCCAACACAACCAAGGAGAAACTCTGCAAGCCTCTCCCCAAAGCCAAAGGCCCAACAGGGAGCATATTGAACCAACCAAGATGAACCACAAGATCCGAACCCATCTAAGCAGCAGACCTTCCAACATCATAAAGATGAATATCTTTGTGAGATAACACCATAACCCCTCGCTGCACAACAATAGTGGGGACAAACAACAACAAAAAACGCCTGACCCAGCCACTAGAAGAGTGACCGAACAAAGCACAAACATCCATATGCTTGGAAGGATAGCCCAAGGACAAGGCACTCGACCCAACAAGCACTAAGGACACAAGCCTTACCACAACACAACCCAAGCCACCAGTGCTAGAGAGAAACCCATCCATCACACTCAACATAGTGATAGGTGTCCACCAATGAACACCCACCACCACCACCGCACGACCATAGAGCAGCCGAGCCTAGAACAGAGCATAAAAAATGTTTGAGTCCCCAACACAAGCAAGAGGAGACACTAGACAAGGGAGACACGCCACTAAACACAATACATACACAACCTCAAATGAAGCAGCAAGGCGGGCAGTGTCTAGATCTTCTTCTCCATCATCATTAGCTACAAAGGAGTCCAAAATCTCTAGAAACAACTCACACTTCAAGTCAAAAACCTGAGCAAAGGAAGGCAAAGGAAATCCAATCTCCACTTTGTCGCCATCACCATCCATAAGAACCAAATGTCATGGCCAAGAAAATGCAATTGACACAGCCAAAACATGCACATAGACATCAAAGACAGACACAACTGTACAAAGAGGGAGAGAATCATGATGAGTCCACACAGACCCATCACACCCCAAGTGGAAAATAGCTCACACAGGCTGAACAATCGACAGCTAGCCACCATCGCCATTGTCGTCAGGATCCTCACCCTCAACAGATTTGAAAACTCCATCGCCTCTCGTTCTCCCGCTCAGCGCTCACTCAATAAATTTCAAAACAACGTCACCTTGCATTCTCCCGCTCAATGCTCCCATTTTTCATTTTTGGCTAAGAATGTTAAATTTTTTAATTAGTGATGTTACTTTAGTAAAGAATAACTTTATTTGTAGAAAATAAAAATTACAAATTATAAATTATAAATATAGATTTGTGACACCTATATCTAGTGCACGAATATTTTATGTTGCATATTTTTTTTTATAACTTTTTGAAGTGAGATTGAATATAATTTGAACATGGGTTAATTTGGTAATACATATTTTTTGTTGTTGTATTTATCTAAATTAATTTCTTTTTTTGTTGAAATAAGAACATCGATACCTAGTGCATATATATTTTTCAAATATATATATTTTTAACTATTTTTCCATGTGTGCGGAACATACACCTTCACAATTCCTAAAAAACTTATCTTCATTAGAAAATAGAAAATAAATATAATAATCAAATTAAATATATTCAATATTATACTTGTTGGAAAGATTACTTTGAGTGCTACATACTTACCAAATTATCTTTTCATATTCATTCCATTTGGCAGTCCAACCCAAGGTTGGAAATATAAAATTTTGAGGAAACTATTTTGATTTCACCCTCAAATCAATCACTTTTTTTCTTGTGTGATAGGGTGTTGTAGGAGTTCACTATAAACTCCAACATTTTATTCCATAAGTAACCCAAATTTATGTTGACGCATTCATCGAATGACTTGAATTTATATCAAGTTAAAAATTTGGACAAATTACTATCCACATTGCTCTCAAAATAAGAAGCATATCAATACATACGAAATCAATCCTATGACAAGAAAAAATGAGTTAAAAAATGAAAGCATATGATGATATTTCTCAATGCATATCAATCTAAAACAAAATGAAATGTGTTATATCAAGTGTTCAAAATGTTAAGATGAACATTACTTACTAAGATGTAGTGATAAGTGACAATATGATACAATGAAAATAATTAATGGAAAATGTGAGAAATATTTGAGTACCCTAATTGAAGAAATATAAATCAAAATCTTGATGCTCCCCCCATAAGATGAGAGTGGAGAGATCCCATAGATGCCCCTCTACAAAGAGAATAATATATATGAACCTATATATAGAGATGCAAAACTCAATTATCCCTCTCAGGTTTTCATCAAGAGTCTCCATTAAGCTGCCCTTTTAGGTTTAACTTAATAGGAAGATTTTATAAGCTAATATCTTAGGTTTTCAAATTACAACTCAATTCTAAAAGAATAATCAACAAGATGCAATATCTATATCCACAAATAATCTATATTGAGCTACATATCTAGTGGTCTTAGTTTGTTTATTATCAATTCCCAATTAGAATGAGAAATCCTAGGTAAAAAAATTCACTATTTCTATCAACACCATAGAGACTAAGTGCACAATTATCCTTTATGGTCCAATTGATTATGGTTGATGGTGGAAATGACACAAACAACGTTAAACAAAATATCTCTACTCTATTTCTCTTGAAAAATAAAGACAACATATAGTAGCCTAACTCCCAAGGTCCTGGTAGTTGGTTCTCAAATGTCTGGTGTCACTCAAGTGGTCCATGCAACTGTAATATTCAAGGGGCCTTTGCTGGTAACAAGAAATGCAAGCAATGACATGTTCATCAATTTGTACTTAACGAAAAGGGGTTTAAAATAAAAGAAAAAGATAAATCAGGGCGTACATCAGTGAAACATGAATAAAACTTATCTAATATCCAGACATATATTTTCAACAACGAATGTTCTTCCAATAGATCAAGAAAACCATAATATGATGCAACTTATAGAACAATCCATACTATTGCATGCATCTATGGTGCTTAGTTTAACCATCACAATCACATATCATAATACCTAAAAGATTCAAAAGAACAAACTCTCATTCGTTGCTAAAATCATAGATCAACAAACATTCAATAATTCAATCCATAGACAATTTAAAGAAATAATCTTTAAATCTGGTTCCTTCTAATGATTTTTATCACATAAGAAACACTTATGCTTCAACACAATCATTGACATACAGATAGACTATGATTCATTAACCTTATCCAGTAAACTCAATTCCAACACCATATTAGGTAAAAACCTGTATTTGTATTCAACTGTAACTAATAATAACAAAGTGTCTTTTCAAACCTATAAAATTCCTATCTCCTACTATAAGGTGGCCAATTCTATTCACATTACCCGACCCTTACAATATGGTACCCTACAGGTAGATATAGATGTACAAAATAAGAAATCCTCTCTATCTAAAGTCGAGATCCACCTTTTTAGGAACTTAAATTTTCTTGGAAACTCAGATCAATTGATCTCTAGTAAATTGGAGAGAAAAAAAGAAAAAGAGAAAAGAAAGCCATGCACCCATAAGACTGTAAGTCATGCATGCAGAGTTTTCTCTAAAGTGTACTCATAATAACTAGAAAAGACTTGTTGAAGCATATCCAAATTTGGTCCATCAATCCAACTGTCTTCGAACTCGATCCTCTTCAATTCAGCAGCAACAAACTCTCTCATGTCTCTCAACTTTTTCAACTCCCTTCTAGCAGCCCTTACCTCTTCTCTAATATCCATCAATCGATCCAACAACAAATCTTCTCCATCATCTCCCTTTTGTATGACCTCTTTAAGTTTACCATCCCATTTCTCTTTTAACTGACTTAAAGGAATGCCTTCCTTCACCGGTATATAAACATTCACTAGAATAGCAATAAAAACTTCTAGCTCATCAAGTTGTTCATTTAGATCCTTGCTAGAATCCTGAACTTCATTCTTATGTTTGTACAAAAAGTCAGATCTAAACCGGATTATGCTGAGGCCTTTTCCAAGAAATCTGTGTTGTCCTCTTCAAGGATTAACTGCTCCAGAAGAGTAGATTTTGACAATTTATTGATCTCTTTTAGCTTCTGGATATACCCTCTATACTCCTCCTCTTGTTCTCCTAATGCTTTAGCATGCTGACTCATTTCTTCTATTAGTTTCAAATATTTCTCATGAACCTCATAACTACTTCCTGGCACCTCACCTATCTCTTGATTAAGCCTGTCGGTCCATCTATCCATCATCCCAGCCTTACTCCTTATAGGGGCCAAATCATCCACCTCTCTCTTGCTAAGTAAAACTAGTGTCTCTATGGTGGTAATTTGTTGTGACCTCAGAGCAAAAACATTCTTCAAGAAGGTGTGTAATTGATCCAATTGAGCCTTAAGCTCATCCTTTCTCTTTTTATCCTTTATCATCCTTGATTTGGTGGATGATGCTACCACATCAATTAAGTTCATTTGCTGATTTCTTGTGGGTCTTCCCAAACTGACCATGCCCAACTGGTGATCAATTAGCTGCATATCTCCCACATCCTTATCCACCACTAGTATTGCACATTCATCAACAATTTCTCCTCCTTCAGTGAGTCTAGTGGAATGCAGAATTTTAGCCTTCTTCTTGGGTCTTTCCTATTCAATCTCTTTCATCATGTCATCCCAATTAAGAGGTTGTGAGGGTGTTACTGGCCTCTTTTGAAGATCAATTTTTAACCAAGTGGGAGCACTTGGAGTAGTGGCCATTACAGTAGAAGAAGAAGCAACAGTTGTAGAGGATAAATGTTGTAGCATATTAACCTGTACATCATGTTGTTCTTGCTCTACATTTTCTTGTGCAAGATTTTCAGCTTCTTCCTTGTCCTTTTGTTCTTACATCTTCTTGTCTTCTTGTTCCTTCTTCAGTTTTTCCTCTTCCAACCTTTTCTCCTCAAGTAACTTGTTTCTCTCTTCTTCCAATGCCTTAAGTTTGTCTGAGGCTTACTTTTCCTTTTGTAGCTGCTTGGCCAACTCCTCAACATCTTTCTCTTTTTGTGTACGTTCTGCCTCCTCCTTCTTCTTATAGGCTTCTTCAATTATTTTAATTTTAGCCTCAAGGGCTTCTCTCTCCCTCCGCTGCTTAGCCTTTTCCTCTTCTAGCTCATGGATTTTCTACACCATTTCCAGCCTGTCATTGTCTTCTTTGGTCTTGAGCTCCTGCTCCTTTTGCCTTTGCTATTTCAGCACTTCATCAACTATTTGCTTGGCTTCCATTCGTTGTTGTTGAACTAAGGCATCTGCTTGTGCCCTAACATCTATCGCCTTTTTCTTCTCCATTTCTTTTGCGTGTGCTTTAGCATTCAAAGCTTTCTTTGCTTCTTCAAACAGTGCCCATTGATCTTCTTCAGTTAACACATGTTCAGTTTCTAGAGACATCTCTTCTTGCATATCCTTTTCTGACAAGGTCTCATCAGAATCTGTTCCAACATCATGGATCTCCAGCTCTACTCCTTTTCCCTTCAATGTTTCAGCTATACCATGAAGAGTCCCCTTAGGCATCTCTCCACCTTGTTGCTCTGTAAGAGGGACTTGAGCAGATGAATCTACTGCAAATGATACTGGAGCCACCGCTCCTATTGGAAAATTTTCCTCCAGTGCCTCAGGTTCATCTTGAGCCGAAGCTTCCATCTCAATCTCTTCTATGTCAAGAGGGAAGAACTCTAATGGTTTTTTAGGTGGCACTCTCCTCTTAGTTCTTTTGTATCCTTTTCCTTTCTTGGGAGCTGGACCTCCAAGAGCTTTAGCTCTGAGAACAACCCATTGGATACTCCTATACAATACAGGTCTTGCTATACGTTTGATATCAATGGTTTCCTCAGCATCCCAATCCACTGGATCCAAACTTTTTGTACCTATGCTTTGTGCCTCATAGGATGGATCCAACACTACCCCATCATTCGATAGTGCACTAGGAACATCAGTTGTCACTCCAAATTCCACCATGAGTGGAACAGGTAACCTCTCATAATTACTCTTTCTGAGGTCATACTCATCTTGGAGATCACTCCAGATGTCCTCTGACAAGTTGAAGTGTTTATCAAAGACTAAAGCCAACTAAGCATTCATCTTCTTCTTTGGATTAAAATACTTTCAGGCAGTGTATAAGCCCAACTTCAAATGCACCAATTCACTATAAATCAGTTTAGCTCCCACAAGATGTGGGCAACTATACTCACCCAATTGCATGGGGAACTTGTGACAATCGGGTTTGTGTTTCATTGCCAGCCGAGCATTGACCCCCAGAGCTTGGTAGACAAACTCCATCAAAACCATCTTGTTGCTGCAACATCTTGGAAGTAAGTGGGGATGACACTCAAATCCCGCCAACCTAAAATAAGTGAACTTGGGGTATTGAATATACCAACATCCCCATTCTGTGATAAAGGCCATGGCCTCCTGACTCAATATGTACCCTGCATCCCCTGTAAGTTGGTTAATGATTACATACAAGAATGCATCATTAACCCTTCTAAAATGTGACTCAGACATACGTAGGGATAGTTGGTCATAGTGGTCCCATACTCTCTTTTGTCCATTAACTTCCCCCAATATTCCCACTCTGTTCAATCTTGGGAAGATGCCTCCTCTGGCTGCTGCATAGACCACATAAGAAGTCATAAAGAAACTCTTATTTTCCCTTATACTGACCAGCTAATTATGTATGCTATCAGATACAATCATTGGCCAATCAAATTGTTGTCTGCCATCCAAGATTGTTTGAATAAAGGGAAACATCCATTCTTTAAAGTGAAAAAAATCCCGCTTTCCAAATACTCTAGATAGCATCATTATAATGTTTGCCACTTCCTTGTAAAAATCTACCCTCTTTGGCTGATTTGAAAGTTTTGTTAGAGACTTCTTCTCTGTTCTTAACCATTTCTTGTTTAGGTGGGCTCTATTAGTTTCCTTGTGGCTGCTATATATTTCCAAGGCTTTTGCTTCATTCAATAGTCCCAGGTTCTTTGGATTAGGGACATTAAACATATATTGGGACATTTGCGGTGTCAAGTGTATGATAACATTGTCCTGTGAATCCACACACTGCCTGGTGGTAGGATTGTAAGCGCCAACTACTGTCATGATCAATTCTGGGCATTGGATGGATAGTGGAAATACAACAATGTGAGCTAGGCCAAACTCAACTATTCTTTGTGTCCTTCCCGTCACCTCTTCAGCAAAAGTCTCTGAATACAACTCCTCATAG
Source organism: Sequoiadendron giganteum (assembly GCA_007115665.2). Classification (NCBI taxonomy): domain Eukaryota; kingdom Viridiplantae; phylum Streptophyta; class Pinopsida; order Cupressales; family Cupressaceae; genus Sequoiadendron; species Sequoiadendron giganteum. Next base: position 187,009,422 of record CM021104.1, on the reverse strand, counting down.
TTGAGTGGACCCAAGTTGGTATCAGTTATATCAGCCCATTCAGATTCCACTTTACTAGTTGTGACAACAAGACCCTTTTGATTATACCTCATGGTATAAGGTAGCTACTCTGGTTTGATCTTCTTGGTCTTAGTTGATGCCTTTGATGTTTCTGCAAGCTGACTCCTCTGAGAAGCTTCTCCTGATATTCCTGACATTCTTTAACTTCCTGCAACAAAACCTTAAATTAGATCCTTTGAACAAATATAACAAAATATGCTTTAAGATCTTACCCTTCTTATATATACCAGAGGTAGAACCAGGCATAAAACATTGTAAATAGTCTCTTTTAAAACACTATCGGGATCAAAGTCAAGACAGTTATTGAGATTATAGTAATAACAAGGCGGGACTGGAGTCGGAGTTGGAACAGTAATCAGAATTAGAATGAAAATCGATTTGGTTTCGTGAAGAGTTTCTAATTTTATATTCGGTTCTGCTTCTGCCTGGGTTACCAGTATTTTGAAAGCCTGCTTCTTATTGTAAGCGAAGTCCAAGATGGGATGGAAATGGAATCGATACTTTCTAAAAAACATGGTTCAAAGTTTAAATCGATTTCGATCCCGGTTCTGCTTAAAATAACCATGACGCCATAAAAGATTTTAACAAGCTGATAAATAACATCATGATTTTAAGGACTAGGTCATATCAAAATGAAAGGGGGTAGAAAATAACCTATACAAGACCATCCCCATATGACCGAGAGGCAACCATAATAATTAGGGCATCATATTTAAAATAAGAACGCGTCAAAACCCTAATTCATAAACCCTCAATTTCAAACAATTAGGTTACAAATTTAACCCCATTCAAACTAGTCAGACGATGCGCAACATAAATCTTAAGTAAAATCATAATCTACCAAACCTTACAAACAAAAGAACAACAACTAATCAATGCTATTTAAAACCTAGGGCATCACAGTAGGTCACGTTTAAATGTGAAAACGACTGTGAGAAAAAACAAATAAAAACTAACATACCAGAGAAGCAAAAATAAATAAACAAAAGAATAAAAAACATATGAACAACACAAACCACAGGAATGCATTTGAAGATCGATCAATCACGAACTCACGCAAAAAACCCGAACGAAACGATTTGCAAAATAACGAAAGAAAAGAATAAGAAACCCTACCACAAACATAAATAAATAGGTTATCCCCCTGAAGCAATTCCATGCGTAATCGTCTCCCTTTCGATCGACTCACACGCACAAATGCTCCACTGCAACTCTGGTTCACTCTTGATCTTTTAAACAGTGATGACAACTACCAGTTAATCCCTAATTAAGGTAAAAAATCATAGTTTCATATGTGCAGAGCTCCTGTAATTAATGCCATAAATGTGGCAAAGTGGAGTCAGAATTGCAGAGGGAACTGGCACATTACTGTTGTGCGACTTCAGTAAAGTCAAACATCAAAAACGGCAAGAGCGAAATCGAGAGTGGAAAATGATTTATAAACTTGTCCAATTTTCCAACTTAGTTCCCATTCCAGCTCCGGTTCCACCAACAAAGAAGAAAGCGAAACAAATAACAAAAGCAAAAACACAAAAATCGAAACGAGAAAACTTAACACAAAACCTAAGTCTAAACAAACAGACCAAAAAGCGGAGGCGGAGGCGGAAAGAGAATCAAATTTGAAACTTGAACTAAGTTCAGGCTTAACTTCTACTCCAACTCCGACTTTGATAAAGATAAAACTAAAAGACTAAAAGGAACAGTCGGGATCGGGATTGGGATGATGTCTTTGAAGAGAATTCCAAAACCCGATTTGGTTCCGGTTCCAACTTCGATAGAACAAACCAAAGAAAAACAAAGTGTTGGAAAAGAAAGATTCCAAACTTTGTTTGAAAAACAACCAAGGACAAAAACAAAAGGGGGACCCATTTTGACCAAGGAAAAAGATGAGGCGGTTATGCAAGGCGTATTCTATGTGAATCAAGAAATGAGCTAGGATCTATTGTTGGTCATATATCAATGCAACTCCAATCTACATATGATCAAAGATCAAAATAGCCAAAATGAGAGATTATCCATAAAGAGATAAATAAAGACAACTACAAGAGAATTGTGAGGCCTACTATTTGATACACCCTTTTTGGTGATATTTTGTTCCAAGCATTTCTAATACTCTATGTGTATTAGACTATTTTGGAGGATTATGGACATTGGATGTTATGTTTGTTTCCTGCTTATGATGCTTATGGTGATTATATGCATGTTATGCGTTCTTATTTTCTATGCTTATGTTGATATGATTATCATGGTAAGAATGGGTAAGTGGTTTTGATATAAAATTGATAAGATGTTGAATTTGAATTAGGTGATGATGCAATCTAATTATAATGTCATGACTAGTTGTAAATTTATAGAATATGTTATTTGAAAGAGAAAAAATGAATTATGGGTATTGATATTTCTTATTCGTTGATTTCAAGATTTGATTATGATAAATATATATAGAATTCTTGATTTAGTTATTGATTATCATGTATTGGATATAATGACAGGTGGAAATTGAGTGTGCAGGTAAACACCCATGGCTAATGGGATTGGAGGTAACTAAGGGTACCCTATTGTGTTAGCCATGTAAAACCGACTATGGTCTATTTAGAGGGACCATAGTCTCATTGTGTTGTATTTTATTGTGTGATTAAAAGATTTAATGTTCAGTCTCGTAATTATGTTTTAAAAGTCAATTAAACTTTTAATGAGGGTTTTTGAGAACATTTTGAATTACCTTTATTATATTTGAAATTCAATTTTTTTTTAAAGGTTTTAAAGGTTAATTTGGTCCTTAAATTGGGTTAATTAACCTTAATTAACCCCTAGGATGGTTACCTATGGGTTAGGGATCAAATCAAGCCCATAAATTTGAGATTTTGCAAATTATGACCCTTCTTAATTGGCAATTCAGAAGGGTGACGGATTTTAGGAAGTGGTTGGAGTGTTGGCTTCAAAATCTCATTTATGAGATTTAAAAGCCTTTGTTGAGTGTTGAACACTCTTTGGCCCTTCGTTTCTCCAAGACTTTTCACATATGTGTTAGAACTTATGAGAAGATGTGTCCATAATGGTGAAGTGTCACTCTCTCCTCTAAGGGATTTCAACCCTTGACTCTTATTTCAATCCTTTGGAAAGCTAAAGAAAGGGTTCTTTTTTTAGGATTTTTGGTTGATTTGCTTTGGAGGGGAAGTTTGGTCTGGATTTTGGGAGAGTTTGGGAAAGGATTGCTTGGAGGAGTAAAATATTGGAGCTCATCTTCAACCTTCCTCCATTTTGGACTTGGATTTGAGGTAGGTTTCATTATACTTATGTGCATGTTTCCTTTATTTTCTATTTTGTATGAAAATGTGGAAGAGATTGTTTATGATGATTGTTTTATGCATTTCACGTGTTGTTACATTTACGTGTGTTTTGAGTTGGGGTTGTATAAGGATAGGCTCACCCAATTTGGGAAGAGCATCCTTTGTAGGGGATAGGAATGAGTAGGAACCTCTATGGGGAGATAATTTCTCATTTGAGAAGGAGAGGCAAAAAAAGGGTATGAGCACCCAAGTTGTTTTATGATGGCATGGTGTATTGGGAGATTAATAGTATGGGTGGTGTATGGTATGTGGAATTTTGGTGAATGCAGGGTTGAAAATGAAAGAAAATATGATGTTTTGGTCATTTCTACTTGTTAATAAATCTCCCCATATAGAAGTGTTGTCCACCTCTATTCCCATTTATAGATTTTTGAAGAATCCTTATGTAAATGTGCAATCTTGGGTGGGTATATCTTGTTATGTGTTGTTATTTGGGAATGACTTGTTTATGCTATTGTTGTGTGTACCTGTATGCTTGGTTACCTCCTAGCTTGGGGGCAGTTGGTTTTCGAATCGAAGGTTGAGTGGTGAGCACACCTTATTGGCCATGAAAGAAAGTTGCTTTTGATGTTTATGTGTAGGTTGGATAGCCTGGAAATCTTACAAGTTTGGAGACAATCCAGCTACTATTTGTTCAAGTTCAAAGAAAAGGAATGAGCATCTCTTCTTTTTGTGATTCAAATAAAATAAATAGAACATTGTAAAAGTATATATATGGGTGTAAAAATGAAATGCCTAAAATGCATGGTAAATTTGTATGGACAACCAAAGTTAATAGTTCTATGCATAAGATTGTAAAAAAAATGGTAGTTTAAACTTTCATGATTCAGATGAAAATGAAACATGTTTATTTTACGTTGATACTTTAATTGTGTGACAAATCTGCATTACTGCAACCATTATTTAGATAGCATTCTATTATTGTGTGGTAAAACAAAAAACACTAGGAATCCTTTCAAAACCATTATCTTCGGTTTATAAAATTTTAGTTATGCAACACATCCATAGTCTAATATTTATTAACAAAATTGCAAATAAAAATAAAATAAAATGAGTTATTATTGTATTCACCTGGTAGAAATAAATGGTTACTCATTAAACTCATATAGATCTCTACTTGATGTTTTTGATTATGGGTATAAACGGGTTTTGATGGAGCCCGAAACCTAATACAAAGGAAAACAAGCTAAAAATAAGAAAAACCATAAACCAATAGCAGCTCCACAACAACCTCTAAAAGATTAACATGACTACATGCTACAACTTACAAACAAGAAAGGGTTTGAAACCCTTAAAAAACCTTGTTTTAACTGAGACTAGAAACCCTTTTAGCTACACAAAGAACCCACCTGCATCTACCAGGCATCAATAAATAAACTGCTAATGGAAGACACCACTGAGCCAAGAAAAATAATCAGCATAATGGTGTAAGACACCATCAGACCCCTAAGCAAAAACATGAGCAAATCCAAAAAGCCCACCTCAGGGGAGATGGAGAGCACACCAAACCACTGAGCATAAAACCCCTGCTCGAACCAAGAAGCTAGCTCCGAAACCACCTCAACAGGAAGGAGCTCCCCTCTATAGGAGAGAATGATATGCCCACTACGTCCACTACCACAAGAAGAATCTAGCACCCTCAACCTCCACCTCCATAGGAGAAGCGTCCACCTCAGTAAGATCAACTACTGAGGAAGCCAAAGACAATTTCCTCCCAACTCCACCTCCATAGGATCTAGGAAGAAGACCAATGTAGCAGAACAACACCCTTAGGTAAAACCTGGTAAGAAGCCAACTCCTGCAAACAACAATCTTCAAAAGAAAACCATTGAGCCTGAGGGGGCTCAGCTCATTGGGACAAAAAGAGAAACTTAGAAAACCACCCAACCTATATCAAAAAAGGAGAAGCTAGAGAACCCAAATCATCCATAGACAACTCTAGCAACAAAAACTCAAATAAACCATTTTGCTTGAACACAAAGGTAACAGAGACAGACTCCAACTCCAAGAGTAACAGGGATTTGAGAAAGGACTTAGGAAACAACCCAACCAAGAAAAAATGCAAGCCATAGGGGGCTCCAAAGAGCAGAGCCAAATGATGGAGAAAAGAAGATAGGGAGAAGGGCAGGAGAGCAAAACCATGAAGCACACCATCTGATCCAACACAATCTAAGAGAATGCAAACACCAACCACAAATAACCCATCACAATCCACCCTCAAACCACACCCAAAACCAAGGAAGCCATCGTGAGATCCAAAGCCAAAGTAAGCAAAGGATGCAAGCAACAAGGGCGACCAAAAAGCTGGGTCAGGCGAGGGAGACTAGAAAAAAGAGAAAGGGGCAGGAGTGCAAACCCATGAAGAACACCATCTGACCCAACAAGGTCTGAAAGATTGCAAACTCCTACCACATGAAAACCCATCACAAGCCACCTGCAAGCCTCACCCACCACCAAGAAAACCACCCAAAAACTAAGGTCCAGATCCATTGCAGAAGAAAGCCCCAACAAAGGATACTCAATAGAGCAGGACCCAAATTTAAGAAGGCACCGCACGAGAAGAAGCTCGCAACAGCCACATCCCACACCCACAACCACAATAGACATCATATTCTTTAGAATGTGCTCCAAAACCCAGATGGAGAAGATCGACCCACCAACATTTTTTCCAAAATCTGCTACTCCATCCATAGCAAATTTGAATAGGCTTCTCCCTCTCCAAGTCCCGACATGCAAGGAAACTAGAAAGAGAGACTCAAAAACAACATCATAGCCTCCAAGAGAGGTTTCCACATCTAGGGCAAAAAAGAAAGGAGGAAACATAGCTGCCCTACCTTCCCCAACGGACCCAACACCATCAAACCCGCAACACCAGGCAACATAAGCAACCACCACAGACCTCTCATCCTCCAAAAGGTCAACAACTGAGCCATTGTCGCCATCTGCTCCATCTCCATCTCCAGAAAAAAGCTCTCGCCCACGCTTGCCCGTGTCTTCTCACCTCCATAGCCGCTCCCAACACGCATACGAAGGTAGGGAGCAATACCCTCCATCTGGCTCATCCCCCTCGTCACTGTCGCTCTCCTCTGTAGTGTTTGAACTGCAATCTCCCACCTGAGCCCGAGCCCTGCCCGATGCCGCTCTCACCGCTCTCATCATTCTCGACCACTCTAAGATCTCTACTTGATGTTGTTATTGTGAAAATTCCTATTGCAGTCACTGATTATTAATCTCCTATCTTAAAAGATTATTTAACTGCTGAAAACTAATTCACAGCTAATATCGAAAAATAACACAACTACAACTTCACTAATAAAAATACGGAAAGAAATGCGTAACACAATGAACACAATATTTTCGGACAAATTGTCCCTGGAAAAACCCCTAAGGGAAAACCAGTTCTACAGATGAGGAATTATATTAACTTCAGCAAATTAAGAGATACAAAGATTCCTTGCCTCTTACTGGCAGAACTCCGACAATCTCCCAACTTCCCACTGATATTCCTCCGCTGCTATCCCCAATGCTATCACTGCGCCCTTGCTAACATTGCAAGACTATTTGCTATCACTGCAAACTCACAAACTCATTTGCTAGCACTGCAAATGCTTCTACAAAAACTTCTATGTTCTTCATATGCCTAATGACCCCTTTTTATACTCCTCTCATTGGAAAACCAACGGCCAAGATCGATTCTCAATCGACGGCTGAGATAAATAACAACTTACCAACCACAACAAATTTGGTTGCAAGGTGTCACTAAAAGAAATCAATAATTAAATAATAATTATCACATCTCAACAATAAAATAACTATTATCTAATCCTAGCAAATGGACGAACAACTGTCCAAGCTAACAAACTAACACTCCCTCTTAGTGAGGAAGCTGTTCTGCATGACACCCATCTTATCTCTGAAGAAGATAAATTTTTCCTTCCCCAATGCTTTAGTCAGAATGTCTGCTACCTGCTCCTCTGTAGGTATATATTGTAGCTGAACAATACCTCGCTGTACACAATCCCTGATGAAGTGATACCTGATATCTATATGTTTAGACCTATCATGAAACACTGGATTCTCAGACAACTTGATGCAACTCTGATTGTCATAGTGTAACAGAGTAGTCTCAACCTTCTGACCAAACAAAGTCACTAGCAACTTCTGAAGCCATATGGCTTCACATGTTGCCATGCTAGCTGCAATGTATTCTGCTTCTGATGAACTCAGAGCCACAGACTTCTGCTTCCTGCTGAACCAAGAAACAACTCCTGATCCTAAACTAAAACAACACCCTGAAGTGCTCCTTTTGTCTATTGTAGTGCCTGCCCAATCTGCATCAGTATAGCCTATCAACTTGATTCCTTCACCTCAAACATATCTGATCCCATACTCAATTGTACCACGCAAATAACGCAACACATGCTTGGTTGCTATCCAATGCACTCTCTTTGGTTCAACCATGAACTGACTAAGAGAGTTTACTGCAAATGCTATATCCGGCCTGGTGTTGACCAAATACATAAGCGAACCAATTAACTGCCTGTATAAGGTGGGATCTACATCTTTGTCGTTAGATGTATCTACCTTCCTCCAATTAGTGATCATAGGTGTAGACATGGCTTTGCAATCCTCCATCTCGAATCTCTTCAAGATTTCAATGCAATATTTCCCTTGACCAAGGAAAATCTCTCCATCTGTCTGCCACACCTCCATGCCTAGAAAATAGTGCATGAGTCCCAAATCCTTCATCTCGAACTCTTCCGCAAGGTCCTTCTTGCAATCCTCTATGAGCCCTAGTGCACCTGTAAGAAACAAGTCATCTACATATAGAACAAGAATGAGAACCTCACCCCCAACCACCAAGTAGTAGAGGTTAGCATCTGCCTCACTCTTCACAAAGCCCATTTCCTGCAAGTATGTATCAATGTGCTCATACCACGCTCTAGGAGCCTGTTTGAGTCCATACAAGGCTTTCTTCAATCTGCACACGTGGGTCTCTTTGTTGTGTGCTACAAAGCCTTCTGGTTGTTCTATGTATACCTCTTCCTTTAATTTACCATTAAGGAATGCTGTCTTGACATCCATTTGATGGATCTGCCATCCCATCTGCACTGCAAATGAGATTACAGCTCGTATAGAAGTATACCTGGCCACTGGAGCAAATGTCTCCTCATAGTGTATTCCCTCCTTCTGAGAGAACCCCTTGGCCACAAACCTTGCCTTGTATTTCTTGATGCTACCATCTGCACCGTGCTTTATCTTGAAGATCCAGCGTGATCCAACTACTAACCTATCTATTGGTCTAGGCACTACCTCCCACACATCATTCTGCATTATTGAAGTATATTCCTCAACCATAGCATCTCGCCATACCTGATGTTGTGAAGCCTCTAGATAGTTGGATGGTTCACTATCTACCAACTGGCTGACTAATGCCACATAGTCATTGAACTTAGCTGGTTCTCTCCTTTGTCTCGTACTCTTCCTAGGAGCTCCCACAGACTCCTGAGTATCCCTTTGTGTGTCTTGAACCTCACGGTTCCTGCTGCCAACTGTAGAGGATGAAATATCAACCTCCATATCTTCTAGATGCATATCGTGTTGCACCAGTTGCTCCATACTCTGTGAATCTTCACTACCTGAGTCTATGCTTGTACTAGTAACAGTACTTGAGCTTTGCTGCCCTTGACTTGGACTTGGAGCTTTTGTTGGCTACTCACTCTGATCATCTGCTGGCAAATCTCTGGACCTTCTAAACGCCTTGTCCTCCATGAACTTGACATCGCGTCTGACAATAATTCTTCTGGTCCCTGGAATAAAAATCATAAATGCCTTTGAAGTTTCACTATACCCAACAAGGTACCCCTTCTCTACAGTCTGATCTAACTTGGTACGTGTATCTCCTGGAATATGACAATATGCCAAACTCCCAAATATCCTAAAGTGACCAACATCTGGCTTTTTCCCTGTGAAAGCTTCTTCTGGTGTCATCTTCCCTAGTACTTTGTGTGGAACCCTGTTCTGAATGTAAATTGCAGTACTACACGCCTCTGCCCATAGGTAACGCGGCATGTCTGGTCATGTAGCATAGCCCTTGCTGCCTCCGATATAGAACGGTTCTTCCTCTCAGCAACTCCATTCTGCTGTGGATTGTAAGGAACAGTCCACTCTCTCTTGATTCCTTCTCTGGTACAAAAATCCTAGAAGACATTTCCTTTGTACTCGCCTCCATTGTCTGACCGAAGAACCTTTATCTTCCTTCCTGTCGAGTTCTCCACAAGAGCCTTGAACTCTTGGAAGCGACTGAAAACCTCATCCTTGGTCTTCAAGAAGTATATCCAGGTCTTCCTGGAAAAATCATCAATAAAAGTAACATAGTACTCATATCCTCTGAGAGACTTTGTTGACATTGGTCCACATACATCCGAATGTACTAGATCAAGAACACCCTTAGATCTATTATCACTCCTTGGAAAAGATGCTTTCGCAAACTTCCCCAACACACATCCCTTACATACATCATCATGCTCTGTGCTCACCTCTGGAACACCTATCACTGTCTCACGAAGCAATTTAAGTGCTCCATGATGAATATGGCCCATCCTCCTATGCCATAGCTCTCCAAGATCTCTAGGATTACTACTCCTCATGAGTTCCTTAGGAGTATCAAACTGTAACGTATAAAGGCGACCACTCCTAACTCCAATAGTTATGGGTGATTTCCAATCCTTGTGTTTAATCAACACATGTGTTCCTCTAAAAAGTACATTATACCCTTTATCCTGAAGAACAGATATAGAAATCAGATTCATACCTAAGCCTGGAACATGCAAGACATCATGAAGTGGAACTATCTTTCCATTCTCCCTCTGAAACTGAACAGTCACTTTCCCAACTGGGTTGAGCTTGGACAAGTTCCCCATAGAAATCTGGATATTGGTTTCCTCCTCCTTGTAACTGGAGAAGTACTCTCTAACTCCTGTCATATGAAATGATGCTCCACTGTCTATATACCAAACACTCCGTGAGGTTGAGCTAATCATACAAGCTATGAGTGCAAACTCATCCTCCAATCTACTAGAGAGCTCCTCTGCACTTGTTGAAGCCGCCACTTGGTTCTTGCCCTTCTAATCTTTCTTCCTTTGTGGGCAATCGCTTACATAGTGGCCAAACTCGTGACAACCAAAGCACTTGACCTTAGATAGGTCCTTCTTCTTCTCACCTTGAGAATTTGATCCTTTTCTAAATCCCTTCTTTGCTTTCCCTTTTCCCGCTAGGGCAACATTTTCTTGTTCTCCCTCACTTTTCTGACTCTTGTTGTTGGCTCCATTGACAAGACTTAGTCTAAGCTCCTCCTGAGTGAAATCACTCCATAGTCGATCCCAACTCGGTAGGGTGTCTCGTCCATTAATAACTTGAACAAAGACATCCCACTGCTTAGTAAACCCATTTAAGGCTATCCTTACTAGCTCATCATCTTCTGGCTTATCTCCAACAGCTGCTAACTCATCCTTGACAAGTCTAAGTCTAGTGAGGTAACTTGTAACGTTTTCTCCCTTGTTCATTCGGGTATTCCTCAACTTTTCTCTGAGAATCGGCTCTCTATTAGTGGTAGCATTCTGGTACAGTTTCATAATGGCATCCCACATCTTATTCGCCGTATCTAACTCGGAGATATGCGAAACAATATGATCCTTGACACCATCAAGGATAATCCTCCTCGCCTTGGCATCCTCTTTCTTGTATGCTACAAGTTGTGTTGCGTCTGTAGGTACAGCTACAACAGTGGTAACATAATCCTTGATACCATTCTCTTCCAACAATAAAGAAAGTCTGGCCTTTCAGACACCAAAATTCGAGGCACCATCTAATCTGTCCTGATCTCTCAAACTAGCTGAAGCCATCTCAAAGGATAAAAGCAATAATAATTTAAAAGATCAAATTAGGTTATAGAAACCCTCAATTTCTTTCCTAGGGCAAACCTTTTCTACCCTTAACACAGCTCTGATACCATGTGAAAATTCCTATTGCAGTCACTGATTATTAATCTCCTATCTTAAAAGATTATTTAACTGCTGAAAACTAATTCACAGCTAATATCGAAAAATAACACAACTGCAACTTCACTAATAAAAATACGGAAAGAAATGTGTAACACAATGAACACAATATTTTCGGACAAATTGTCCCTGGAAAAACCCCTAAGGGAAAACCAGTTCTACAGATGAGGAATTATATTAACTTCAGCAAATTAAGAGATACAAAGATTCCTTGCCTCTTACTGGCAGAACTCCGACAATCTCCCAACTTCCCACTGATATTCCCCCGCTGCTATCCCCAACGCTATCACTGTGCCCTTGCTAACACTGCAAGACTGTTTGCTATCACTGCAAACTCACAAACTCATTTGCTAGCACTGCAAATGCTTCTACAAAAACTTCTATGTTCTCCATATGCCCAATGACCCCTTTTTATACTCCTCTCATTGGAAAACCAACGGCCAAGATCGATTCTCAATCGATGGCTGAGATAAATAACAACTTACCAACCACAACAAATTTGGTTGCAAGGTGTCACTAAAAGAAATCAATAATTAAATAATAATTATCACATCTCAACAATAAAATAACTATTATCTAATCCTAGCAAATGGACGAACAACTGTCCAAGCTAACAAACTAACAGTTATAGAAATAAAATGACATAAGTAGGGATAATATAAGTTAAAGGTATTTCGGCTTATTACTATTCATTGACTACCTACCTTCGCAAATTCTATGCTTGTGCTCAATAAAGAATTTACCTTCCTTCACCTATATTATATGTATGATAAAATTTCAAATACAAATTATTGATGATTACAAGTTTATTATGGCAGCTAAATAAAGATACTTTCCTCCTATATGAGAACGTTGCCAAGTTCTTCACGTTGCACATGATAAAAGAAAAAAATAGAGGGTAAAATGTGATAGAACGACATCAGGAAGGGATAGAACTATTATGGCCTAAATTCTTTACTTCCTCCAGCTGCCACTTGATCACTGAACCAAAGATCTACAGATCATTTAGTCTCCAATAAAACTGAAATAAATAAATAAATAAAATTAAATATTTGCAATCCCAAGTTCTCGGTCGGCTTGATCTATTCTGGCATATTTAAACTCTGTTTTATCATCTCAAATATTCCTCACACCTCCAAGCGCACTATGCACACTTGGCTTCGGTTATGGTGTCACTTCCACTTCCTTCCTTTGTCTGTATCTCGTGGTATAGTTATTTTAAATACATTACTTAAAGAAATATCAATATTAAATTATTATATTTATTCAAGTGTTTACATCATTAATACTATTGCAATGAGCTAATTACTTATTTTTTACTTTCTATCTTATTTTATCTTAAATATTTAAATATTTTTACATTAAATAAAAATTTCAACCAAGAAAAATATTGTGTGTATTTGATTCAATCAACCTAAATAATATAAAGAAAAGTTTTTTACTAACATCATTAAAGGATAAGGTTTTTAATTAAAATTAAATATTAGTTTCTCAAGAATAATAACATAATTAAATATATTGATTGTGTATATATATATTTGAAAAAAATTAAAAAATATATCTAAAATTTAAAAAATAAAAAAAAATTATTTTATTAAATTAGAAATATATTTGAAATATTTTAATGTATTCAACTAGTGATTCTTTAAAAAAAAAAACATTTAATTCACAAAATTTATATTAAGAAAAGTTTAAAATTTAAAGATTTGTCTAAAATTTTATAGTATAAATATTTTAAATTTTGTTGTGAAAATTTGAACATATAATTGTTTTAAATAATCAAATTTAAAAATTAATAAAAAAAACTTATTTTTATCAAAATTTATAGTATTAATTTATATTAAAGATATCATATTTAAATTAATTTAATAGAATGTAAAAAAAAAAATTAAATATTTATATATATTTTACATTAAAATAAAATCTTATATTTTTATTAAATTTTATTAATATTTTAAATACTTTTATAATTTTAAAATTACAATTAAATATTGAAAGGTTTACATGAAAAAATAAAATAAATATAATATATATTTAATAAAAAATAATATTTAAATATACATATCAAAAATAAAATATAATCTTATTTTTAAAAAATAAATGTTGTGCTCCTGGCATATTCCCATACATTACTCAAAACTTTCCATGGTTAATACAGAATAACCTACAATGAAAAATCACGGACATTTTACATCAAACAGTTTGCATGGAACGAGAGAAACGAGGCGGATGGCATCCATGCCCATACATCCATGTTGGGTGCATTCCTGGGGCTGGGTAGACGGAGCTAGGTAGACGTTGCCGCGATGGACTACTATGTATGGGTTTTCCGTTTTTAAAATGCATAATAATAGATTTGCGGGCAATATGATCAATGGTGGTATTAACAACCGCTTCTTCATCTTCAATGGTATTAATAATGTAATTAAGGCAAGTTTCTATTAACAGACTAAATATTTTAACATCATTATTACTGTGCATAAATATTAATATCTCGAGATTAATGTTAGTAAATTGGCATAAATATTAATATCTTGAGGTTAATGTCAGTAAATTGGTACAAGCGATTTATTGGTAAGGTTGGAATTATTAATTATGATGAAGTGGTTAATGATTATTTTTTTATTGAACAAAACAAAAGAATTACAAGAATAGAACTACTAGCACTAGCTGAAATTTAAACTAGCCAAAAATCAACTAAACTAAACAAAATCAGAGTGACATTAACAGAGGTTGTACAAAGCATCAACCATAAGATACAATTACAAATAGACAAATTATAAAATATTTTTGCAATGCTCAATCTTATTGTCGAGCTGAAACTTCACTATCTGCTCTTTTAACCTTTGTTTAACTTGCTCATTCTTCTTACATATAACCCAAATCTGAAAGAAAATAACATCCACCTGAAAATAAAATGGTTAATGTTATTGGAGATATTTATCCTTGGGACTATTGTTATCAAATATGTCATTGAAGGGAAACAGTAATTAACTACATTTATACTAACATGAGATCTGGGTGGCTAGGAATTAGTTGAAGTAATCCTTTCACTATTCCATTTTCCATTTAGGCTTATGTGCTAGTGGGTAATATTTTTAATATTTAGATGGTGGAAAAGTGTTAATCCAATAATAATATTATTAGTAATAAAAATAATATTATTATTATAACAAATATAATTGATGATGAATTAATAATGATAATATAAAATGAGATGATAAAATTGTTAATTTTAAAATTACAATAAAATAAAAGTAACTTTATTATTGGTTCCTAAAGCAATATTAATATTATTAAAGATTTTTTTGTTGGTTAGCATGTTTAAATATGATATTATATGATATAAATATTAAATATATATTATTCAATTTATTATATAAGTATATTTTGTATTATTTATATGTCAAATTTGTTAATAATTCATTTAAATTTTTAACAATTTTTTTGACATTTTGTCTTAAATTTCACAATGATTTATATTTCAAATATTAATAAAATAATATTTGTAAAATAAGAAACAAATAAATCTATAAATTTTTAAAATTAAATTTACCAAAATATTGAATATACACAAGTAAAATAAATATACTAAAAAATAAAATAAAGAATATAGATGTAAATAATAAAAAAAAGATTTGCATCAATTTAAAAAATTTAAATAGAAAACTCAAAATTTTAAATTTAAATTTCAAAGTTCAAATCCATGTAAATAACACATGTTCTCTATCAAATTTAGAGCACATACATAGAGACAAACAAGTTTCAAACAAATTTAGTGAGATAAAGTGTGTGAGTTACAAATTTAGATTCAAACTTCAAGTTCAATTCTACATAGATAGAGATCACTTAGATGACATATATGAAAAAATACATTCCTAATATTTGTATAATAACATCTTCATTAAATTTAGAGCTAGATACTTGTACATTTAATTTATTTTTTCATATTTACTTAACTTTTTTATTAGAGTAATATTTTTTATTTAATTAATTATCCAATATTTATGAATGGTGTGCGGACTTTTATACAAAAGAAAATTAGAAAAGAAATCTCCTTAAATTGTAACACCAAACTTATTTAACTCTAACCCTAATATAAATTTATAATAACATCTTCATTAAATTTAGAGTTAAATACTTGTACATTTAATTTATTTTTTCATATTTACTTAACTTTTTTATTACACTAGTATTTTTATTTAATTAATTAACCTAATATTTATAAAAGGTGTGGGGATTTTCAAATGTAATACCAAGCTTCTTTAACTATAATCCTAATGTAATTGTATAATAACATCTTCATTAAATTTAGAGCTAAATACTTGTACATTTAATTTATATTTCATATTTACTTAATCTTTTTATTACAATAATATTTTTTCATTTAATTAATTAACCTACTATTTATGAAAGATGTGTGAATTTTAACACAAAAGAAAATTATAAAATAAATCTCCTTAAATTGTAATATCAAACTTATTTAACTCTAACCCTAATGTAATTGTAACCTTATCCCTGATAAATTTCTAATCCTAATGCTAATTCTAATTGACCATTTATTGAACTCTAACCTTAACCCTAACCCTAATTAAATCATAACCTTAATTGAACCTTGACCTTAATCATAATTGAACAATAACCATAATTAAACTCAAAATTTAGCCTAATTAAATCCTAACATAGAAATAATAGACATTATTGTTCACGAAATTTGTTATTAATAGATCTGCTCATAAAGGAAAATAATTGGGCGGGTGCATGGAAATGGGTAGCAATTCCGTGGACACCCTAAAAAAAAAGGTTGAAAACCATAACGCGAGCGCATTATAACACGCTCACGTTATGGTTTTCATTAAACCTAGGCAAAGTCCCGGCGGCTACAACTACAAAGACATAACGCAAGCGCGTTATAACGCGCTCACGTTATCAACTATTAAAAGCAAAAAAACAAATGCAAATCTCTCATTTGCATTTAGACTGGTTTTTTTATTGCACCTATGGCCAAAAACCCCAAAATATCGCACTCGCGTTCTAGGAGAAGAATTTCTTCGCCAAGGATCTGTATTTCTTCACAATGATGGCGCCACGACGAGGAGGAGCTGTAAGAGGTAAGGATTCTATGGTTTTTGTTTTGAATTTGTTAGTTCTAGGTTGAATTTGTTAGTTTTAGGTTGAATTTGATATCTATTTGTTTGAATTTTTAGGAGATGCAAATCAACCTGCAAAACCTCAAAATCCTCAACAGGAGGACCAACCAAATCTTCAAGATCAAAATCAACTACAACATCAACCTCCTCCACCAATCACTCAACCCCTTCTTGGCACTCAACAAAATTTAATGAGTGAAATTGAGAACAAAAAAAAAAAAATTGAGGATTTGATCAATAGGTTGAGTGATCCAAATGGTTCAACCATAGAAAGAATAACCCTAGCAAATTCATTGAAAGATATGTTAACAAACGTAGATTCAATTAGCAAACAAATAACTAGATGGGAAGATAGGAGGCAAGCGGTTAGGGAATATTATGCAAATAAACTATCATACAAGGATGTGAAAGATTTAAAAATAACAAAAGGTGATTTGTGCTCATTATTCACCGACCCACGCATAAATCAAAATCTTACCCTCAATGCGAAGATGTTTCCTATCTATTGGTTTCACCACCAACAAATGAAGGAGCGATTTTATGATAGGTGGTACATGGTCTTCGATTACCCACCATGCAACAATTGTGAGGTCCCACAATATTTCCTTAGGAAACTATACAGTGAGTTCATATTGAACAAAATCCCAAATTATTTTGATATGAGGGATTTCTAGGGGAGAGGTGGGGGGTCAGCTCAGGATAGACCTGGTGCATAGTCGAATCCTACGTGGCAAGGTAGACGAGCTCTCGCTAGGCCACCTCATGAGCACATTGTTATGCTTTCCGTCATGAAGGAAAGTGCTGACGTAGAGACATTGCAGGCAATCAACACTTTGACCCAGAGTGTCATTCATCATACTAGCCCTATTCTATAGCACCATCCAGGGGAGTCTTCTAGTGGTGGCCTTCGAACACATGTGTGTCAATCTTGCGGGGCTACTTGTTCACATGACCCCACCGACCCTCAGGAGACTGGTACGCAGGATCTGTTTGCAGCTATGGAGATGGAGAGGGCAGCTGACATTTTGCATGAGGCATATGGTATTGATAGTTAGGTAAAATTTAGTGCATGTGTTCATTGAATTTAATTTATTAAATTTTGATTTTGAAATGCAAGATTAACTAAAAATGTTTTATGATTTTAATAAAATTGCAGGGTCACAGTGTTGAGACTGAATACACCGGCCCCCCACCAACCTATTTTTGCAGTACACCTATCGCTAGGGTATGTAACTGGTAAACAATTATAAGTTTATTGCATATAAATGGCATTGTTTTACGAATGGTAATTTAATATGCAATTTTGGATGTTGAACAGACTAATATTGGAGGTTTTGATGGAACACTTCCGAGTGGCAGTGGATTTACTTAAACCTTCACACAGGTAATAGAATAAAGAGTTTAACTAATGAATCAAGTACTTAATAGATTTGTGTAGTTTATACATGCATATCGTTGATTACGTTGAATAATTTGTTGTTTTATTTTCAGTTGTTGCGAGATGATACACCTCCGAATGTGACGAGGGCAATGGATATTGGTGTGACATCTGCTATACAATCCTCGATGGCTCTGACAGAAGAGGTATGAGGCAAATTAGTAAATTTTAATTTACATTTGTTGTTATAGATGTTAGTTAGTGAGAAATCAAACCATTATTGATTCATTTAGTTTTTGTCTATTTGTATGGTTTATACAGGGCTTGAGCATGCCTGAGCATGGGCGTGAGGATATTTCCCTCGTGGAGAGAGATCGTGAGATGGGTGTAAGTGATTATTTTGTCAAATATATCATTTTTTATAATGTAATTTCTATATATTCATGTATTTACTTCTTATTGTAATAGTTAAAACTTCACCATGAACTAAACCCTAGGAGGAGTAGTAGGAGCACTCCACGAGCACAACAAAAATGAGTGACAGACCTATCACCATCCGAGCGAAAAGGAAAGGGAAATATTTTATTTCCAGGGCATGGAGAGCAATGAATTTTGATTCTAGAGTCCTTTGTTGTATGCCTGCATGGCAGTTTTGTACATATTTTTTATTGGACATATTTGACATTGTATGCCTAGATGGCATTCTCGTAAGCCTATATGGCTATTTTGTACATATATTTCATACTTATATCGACATATATTGATGTATGCCTACATGGCTATTTGGTTAATACAAATATCTTTTATCGATGCCTATCCATATTTGCATTCTAAATTGATGGTTCAATAGATATGAGTTACATGTATTCAAGTGTATACTTTACAACTTATGTGTATACTTTGTGACTTACGTGCATTCGAATGTATACTTTGTGGCTTACATGTTTTCATGCATATACCTTGTATTCGTGCATATACTTTGTTTTAATTTGTGTATACTATGTATTCGTGTGTATACTTTTTGAGGCTTACATGTTTTTGAGTACTTGTACTTCCCTTATTGACATGTACATGTTTGACTTATTCACTTGTATAATTATTAATTGGTTAGCCCTAGCATTGATCTATGTCATCCTCAATGCATGATCCTTGAGATGGAGTAAGAACACCCTCAAGGTCAAAAGGAGTTTCACATGCATTCTTCATAGGCTCATTTTGGTAGTGAAACCAAAAACCTCTTGCATCATTGAAACGAAATTTTTTTTTTCCTTTATAGTAGGTCTGAAGCCATTATCATTCTCCATCAGTTCTTCATGTATCCACTCCCCATTAATGGTTGTCTCATGACCTTCATGAAACCAAGCACTTATCTCATTTGTGATAGAAGAAATGTATGAAGATTTATCTTCCTCCTTATGAACCATTCATTATCATGAGAGATGGGTTCTTGTGAACCACTACTGATGAATCATGGGTCAATGAGTTTGACTTGTAAAACTACACGATTAAATCCTGATAGCAATATCACAATATTTATATATCTAAATGTGTTATTTCCTTCAGCTAAAATTTGTGCTTATACTTATGTGATTGATGTATGTTTGTGTATGGGATCGTAATAATTTCTATTGATGATGCTATTGTGTCTTTAAGGTTTATTTATTAAAGGGTGTATGAAACAAGTTTTAAATCCTTACAAATCTTTGAATTTCTTAGGTTTTTCTATTTGTCGAGTCTGGGCTTCAAACTCGATTCCAAGTCAAAAAATGGCTTGTCAAGTCCAAGGTGAGTCCTAGTCTTGTAACACTGGTGTGAACACATAGAGGAATAATGTATATGCCGATGAAGAGAGAACCCATCCTTGTTTCCAAACAAACCATGGTATAGATATGGTTGGTCGAGATAAAACATCACTCTCCTAGATAGTTCAAACCATAATCTTTCATGGCTACAAACACACCTTCATTATGCGTGTTCTTGATCCTACTGAAGAAATGGTGGAACATGTTGTAGATCAAATATTGTAACCCTAAGTCCACAAGAAGGTTCCACAAATTTCTTTAAGATGTTCATCCTTCTTGAGTAATGTGAACTATTGATGTTATCTAGATCTTTGAAACTATCTACAATCATGTGCAATACTGTAGAAGCTAGAGCTATATCTAATACTACAAATGACTGCTCAATGGAATCCTGATAGCAATATCACAACTTGACACATTGTAGAAAATACCTCCTAATTATCAATTGATGAGCTAAAGGGGCTCTATAATGAATGTTTCATAAGGAACAACACTTGCTGAAGGTTTTGCAAATGGGGTTGCAAGCTAAGTGGGCTTAAACTTGGGGAAAAAACTTTGTGGTTCAGTGCTTGAGTTGGAGTATACTAGAATGGGTGACCTCCCGGGAAGGCCTAGTGCCTCACCTCTATGAGTATCACTTAGATGCAATGAGTGCTAAGTGGGCCATTCAATATCATTTCAAATTTGTTGCTTTAAGCAACTTACAAATTTGCAACTTAAGACTCCTCCAACCTAAGGGATCGATCCGGTGGAACATAGCTCAGAACGATTCCACGTGTTTCGGTGCAAAAGAGGACCATGCCTAGCATAAACATACTTATTTGGATGTGTTGGAACAGTCCGCTTGGTCACACAATTTGAAGAACGAAAGTTGCACCACTCTGCAACTTTGCACTACTTGCATTTGATTCTTTTTCCATCAAGTGAAAACCCGCCACCACTGGAAAACCACTCTGAGATAGCCAAAACCGAGAGAGGTTGTTGTAGACAGGATCAATGCAATCCTATAGGATCAGATGAGAAGTTTCTAAGTATCACGGTATTTGAGTAATAGAATGCTGAAGTTTGCAGCCATTTTGCACTTTGGACCCTCAAGGAATCGATCCGGCGGAACATAGATCAGAGCGATTCCACATGTTTTGGTGCGAAAGAGGACCATGCCTAGCGTAAAAATACCTATTCAGACATGTTGGAACAGTCCGCTTGGTCACACGAGTTGCAAAGCGAAAGTTGCACCACTTTGCAACTTTGCACAACTTGAATTTGACACCTTTTCCATCAAGTGAAAATCTGCTGCCACGAGAAAACCACTCCAAGATAGCCAAAATCAAGAGGCCATTTTCTAGAGGGGTCCAATGCCTTTCTGTAGAATCAGACGAGAAGTTTCTAAATGTCATGCTATCCAAGTAATAGCATGTTAAAGTTTGCAGCTATTTTGCACTTTGGACCCTTAAGGGATCGATCCGGTGGAAAATAGCTCGGAGCGATTCCACGTGTTTCGATGCGAAATAGGACCATGCCTAGCGTAAACATACCTACTCAGATGTGTTAGAATAGTCCGCTTGGTCACACGAGTTGCAAAACGAAAGTTGCACCACTTTGCAACTTTGCACAACTTGAATTTGACACCTTTTCCATCATGTGAAAATCCGCCGCCATGAGAAAACCACTCCAAGATAGCCAAAATCGAGAGAGGTTTTTCTAGAGGGGTCGAACGCCTTTTTGTAGGATCAAACAAGAATTTTCTAAGTGTCATGGTATCCAAGTAATAGCATGCTGAAGTTTGCAGCTATTTTGCACTTTGGACCCTTAAGGGATCGATCTGGTGGAACATAGCTCTGAGCGATTCCACGTGTTTCGGTGAAAAAGAGGACCATGCCTAGCATAAACATACCTATTTGGATGTGTTGGAACAGTCCGCTTGGTCACACAAGTTGCAGAATGAAAGTTGCACAACTCTGCAACTTTGCACTGCTTGCATTTAATGTTTTTTCCATCAAGTGAAAATCCGCCACCACTGGAAAACCACACCGAGATAGCCAAAACCAAGAGAGGTTTTTGTAGACAGGCTCAACGCAATCTTATAGGATTAGACGAAATTTTTTTAATCATCACGATATCTAAGTAATAGCATGCTGAAGTTTACAGCTATTTTGCACTTTGGACCCTTAAGGGATCGATCCGGTGGAACATAGCTCGGAGCGATTCCACATGTTTCGGTGTGAAAGAGGACCATGTCTAGCATAAAAATACCTATTTGGACATGTTGGAATAGTCCGCTTGGTCACACGAGTTGCAGAGCGAAAGTTGCACCACTTTGTAACTTTGCACAGCTTGAATTTGACACCTTTTCCATCATGTGAAAATCCGCCGCCACGAGAAAACCACTCCAAGATAGCCAAAATCGAGAGAGGTTTTTCTAGAGGGGTCAAATAAATTTCTATAGAATTAGATGAGAAGTTTCTAAGTGTCACAGTATCCAAGAAATAGCATGCTGAAGTTTGCAGCTATTTTGCACTTTGGACCCTTAAGGGATCGATCCGATGGAACATAGCTTAGAGCGATTCCATGTGTTTCGGTGCGAAAGAGGACCATGCCTAGTGTAAACATACCTATTTGGACGTGTTGGAACAGTCTGCTTGGTCACACGAGTTGCAGAGCGAAAGTTGTACCACTTTGCAACTTTGCATAGCTTGAATTTGACACCTTTTCCATCATGTGAAAATCCGCCGCCACGAGAAAACCACTCCAAGATAGCCAAAATCGAGAGAGGTTTTTCTAAAGGGGTCAAACACCTTTCTGTAGGATCAGATGAGAAGTTCCTAAGTGTCACGGTATCCAAGTAATAGCATGCTGAAGTTTGCAGCTATTTTGCACTTTGGACCCTTAAGGGATCGATCCGGTGGAACATAGATCAGAGCGATTCCACGTGTTTCAGTGTGAAAAAGGACCATACCTAGCGTAAAAATACCTATTCGGACGTGTTGGAATAGTCCATTTGGTCACATGAGTTGCAGAGCAAAAGTTACATCACTCTGCAACTTTGCACTGCTTGCATTTGATGCTTTTTCCATCAAGTGAAAATCAGCCACCACTAGAAAACCACTCCGAGATAGTAAAAACCGAGAGAGGTTTTTGTAGACAGGCTCAACGCAATCTTATAGGATTAGACGAGAATTTTCTAAGCCTCACAATATCTAAGTAATAGCATGCTGAAGTTTGAAGCTATTTTGCACTTTGGACCCTTAAGGGATCGATCTGGTGGAACATAGCTCAGCGCGATTCCACGCATTTTGGTGCAAAAGAGAACCATGCCTAGCGTAAACATACCTATTCGGACGTGTTGGAATAGTCCGCTTGGTCACACGAGTTGTAGAGTGAAAGTTGCACCACTTTGAAACTTTGCACAGCTTGAATTTGACACCTTTTCCATCATGTGAAAATTCGCCACCACGAGAAAACCACTCCAAGATAGCCAAAATCGAGAGTGGTTTTTATAGAGGGGTCAAACGCCTTTCTGCAGGATCAGACGAGAAGTTTTTAAGTGTCACGGTATCCAAGAAATAGCATGCTGAAGTTTGTAGCTATTTTGCACTTTGGACCCTTGAGGGATAGATCCGGTGGAACATAGCTCAGAGCAATTCCATGTGTTTTGGTGCGAAAGAGGACCATGCCTAGCCTAAACATACCTATTCCGACGTGTTGGAACAGTCCGCTTGCACACTTCACAACATCATCAAAAAGCTATTTTTTGTCGAAGCACGCGCAGAACCAAGGGAATATGCTGACTGTGGGCCTTCAAATCACGGGTATATAGAATTTTTTAACGTTTTAGTGGAGTAAAAAACACACTCGCGTTATAACGTGCACACGTTATAACGTGAGTGCGTTATGTGAAATTTGGTTTTCTTAGTGTATTTTTGAGAGTATAGGAGTTTCTGAGAGAGTGGGAGGGAGAGGGGGAGAGTGGGAAATAGAGAGGGAGGGAGAAGGGGAGAGTGGGAGAAAGAGAGAGTGGGAGGGAGAGAGGGGAACAGTGGGAGATAGAGAGGGAGGGAGAAGGGGAGAGTGGGAGAAAGAGAGAGTGGGAGGGAGAGAGGGAGAGAGTGGGAGATAGAGTGGGAGGGAGAGAGGGGGAGAGTGGGAGATAGAGAGGGAGGGAGAGAAGGGGATAGTGAGAGAGAGTGGGAGAGAGTGGGAGAAGGGAAGAAGCGGAGAGTGACAGATAGAGAGGGAGGGAGAGAGGGTGAGAGTGGGAGAAAAATAGAGTGGGAGGGAAAGAGTGGGAGATAGATCCCACAACCCTTAAAACCCTAATCACTCAACCCCTATACCCTATTAATCCCTCAACCCTTAAACCCTAATCCCTCAATCCCAATACCCTCTTAATCCCTCAACCCTTAAACCCTAATCCCTTAACCCCTATACCCTCTTAATCCCTCAACCCTCAATCCTCAACCCTTAAACCCTAATCCCTCAACCCCTATACCCTCTTAATCCCTCAACCCTTAAACCCTAATCCCTCAATCCCTATACCCTCTTATTCCCTCATCCCTCAACCCTCAACCCTTACACCCTAATCCCTC